>JAKWIY010003059.1:46030143-46069095 GCA_027704805.1 Solanum corneliomulleri
GGTTGTGGCAATGTAAGGCTAGGGCAAGGAGCTAGAGACCCATTTACAACTAACCCTTCCACTTCTCTCTGGTATGATGTCTTTCTCATTAGGTATGTACCTCGAACGATCCCCATGTAAGATTATCGTGTTCAAGATCCTGATAATATGGATTAAAGTATTTTATCTTGCATGTTGCATTAGTTATTGGGTTTTTTGAATGGATAATCTTAATAAATTATATAACCTCATTAGCATGGTAAAGTAATATAGAGTAGTCACTGTCATCACCCCTAAATAAACAAATAGTTATGTTTTGTTTTAAGATTGCACAAATTCCAAAAAATTTAATCTTTTCATAATGTAATAATTATATTTTAGGTTCTCCAATAAATTAAAGTGATCGTTATGTTAAGCAATAAATAATGTGTATACTTAGTGCAAAATAATTTGTTAGTCATCATAGTGACCAAAATAGAAAAGTAACAACTACACGTATAATATTTATGATCCCTTGATGCATGTATTATGTTTCTATAGTTTATTAGTCACCAAAGATGCTATAATAAAATGTATAAAATTATTCACATGCAAAATATTTTTATGATATTATGTGTGCATTTGTTTTCATATAGCATGTTAGTCACCAAAGCGGTCAAACTAGTATGGTTAAGAAAAATATGCATTCATAAAATTGCCATTCATCTATGAAGGTTAATTGAAAGCCTATATAAAAAATAAATAGATAAAAAGACTTTCGCTATTGCTAAAACTTAAGAATTCACTCACAGGTGAATCAATCACTCTATGAATATTGAAAATTATGAGGCAAATTAATATTTTTAGTCAAACATATATTGTATATCCAAAGATGTCGTACATGTTTGAATAAAAAAATATACCTTAACCTATTAAAGATAGGAATGAATTTAAATTATGATAACATGTCATAGTATCTACAAACGGAGAATAACGATATATTTGTATCGTTTTACTGAATTCACATTATTTTCTGATATATGAGCATGTATATCTATTTTTGCAGTTATTCCTTTTTATTCACATGCTTCGTGTGTCACTATGTTCAATGAATCGAACTTCTGTCAAAAGCATGAACAAGTAAAGTGTTATTTAGGTGTGATGGAAATTGACTTGGCTCTAGTGAACGATGAACCTATTGTCGTTACTGATAAGAGCAGTGTGGTGCAGTGCGGATGAGAAGTCTTTGCATAAATCATGGGAGCGCTCTAACAGATTGAACTTTATGTTCATTCAAATGATTGTCGCTGTCACGACCGTAGTCTAGACCCCAGATGAGACTGGCGTCGTTAACCTCTCAGAGGTAGCAAAGAAGCCTACTTATGTCATTCTTACTTCGTCTAGGTTAATTTTAGCAGAAAATTTGAATATTTTGTTTCTTAACATACATACTAACCATTCTATTAGATTCTTAATTGCTCATCATCAACTATCTAACATTATGATCATCAAATGAAAGAAATAGTTTAATATATCATTAAATGTATACTTGCCAAAATGGCACCAATACAATGTTTGAACAAAATGGGAAAAAAACGCTAGTGGAACATACTCCACTAGCTCAATCCTATAAATAAGCTAGAATAAAATAGGCAAGCATCCTCGAAAGCATGAAGGCCTACCAAGTCCGGATGAATGCTCCACGTCTGGATAGTTTCAGCGTCAACTTGTAGTTCTAGCATCCACTTGTGCCTGGACTTAAAATTGTAGAGTTGTATAGGGTGAGTACACAGTTGTATAAAGTTTGGGTATATACAAGCACGCACAAAGGACATGCATGCGTAAGAATAGCTCTTTCCTAACAACATGATTATGGAAAGTCAAGTTAGTGGACTTGCCAAATTGGGATTAGGAAAGTTAGTGAGCTTTCCAGATTTGGATTAGGAAAGTGAGTGAAATTTCCAAATTTGGATTAGGAAAGTCATGCCATGAGAGTAACATGCATCATCATACTTATCATATTGCACGCAACACATAACATCTTGCACATAGCACATAACATATTGCATATAACACATAACATTTTGCATATCATTCGTTCATATGCCATGAGACATTGGAATCATGGACTTGACATCAAGACTTGCCAAAAATGTGGGCTCAACATATTTGACCTCAACTAGGGAGCCTTGTTTAGAAAACACCGAGTCTGCTTCATTCATTCATACGTACTTCATTTCATTTCATTCATAGGCTAGTAGTGTAAACACCATCTATACCTAGGATGTAGTTTAAGATTTTTATCGGGTTTGCTGGGCAATGATCAAGAATGACCTATATCATTACTTAAGTCTACCTAACCTCTTGATTATCCTATCCTAACACCTTTGGTATCATTTATTTCATTATGTGCATCATTTGAGGCTAGCCTCATTTATTCATGGGGAACTTTAACTTTAACCGACATAGATCATGTGAGCATCTTGAAATCCAGTGTCTCCCCCACACTGAAAAGAGGTGGAATCACTGTCCAAAGTGACCCAAAACATGCTAGGATACATGTGAATTGAACCCCTCCAGATCCCTATATTGGGAGTATAGGTTCGAAGACTAGGAGATATAATGAGACCCATACTCAGCATGCCAAACAGTCTCATCTCATGAGAGTTTCGTGAACCTCCTCCCTTTCCTAAACAAGGCATCACCGCTCATAGCTAGTCTATCGGTGCTCAGTATAAAGTGCCATTACATTTAATTCATACGTCATGGTAGCTGGCTTCTAATATGAGGACATCATAGCTCAATAGATGATTTCTCATCTCATCATTAGTATTAATTGTGTTAATCTCAATACTTTCATTAGAGTGGTAATAGATACTGGTCACTCATAAACTTTACACTCTCATAGGTGAGTAAGTTTAAGTAATATTTACTTAGGCTCATTTGAGATTGCTCTCATCTTTTGCATTATCCTCATATCATGTTGTCACCACATTCATTAACATTAGCACATTTTCACATCATAATTACTCACCCCATTTTACGTGAATGTTCATTTCATCATATGCCAATGCACTTGGCCATTTAGTGTGTTTCACACTCTTACTTAACTCTTCTAGGGTTTTATCATTTCATTTTTCATTTCATCATTTCTTTGTTCATTTCATCATTTCATTGTTCATTTCATCATATTCAAACGCACTTGGCAATTTAGTGTGTTTCACACTCTTACTTAACCATTCTAGGGTTTTATCATTTCATTGCGTACAGCTTAGGTTCACTTATTTTTAGACGTATGCTAGACTTATGGGTCTATACACACAAGCCATGAGGCTTCTATTATAGTTCGTTTAAGGGATTCATATCTTCCTAAGATTATGTGGTACAAGACTTATGCATCTTGTATGTATGCCAAGATATCGATTTCGATCTAAGTAGGCAGCATTATTCTTGAATATTTAATTCACGTATGACTTATGTATCAATATGGAATTCACGCAAGGGAACCCGGTTTCAAATCCCTTGGAAAATACTTACATTTTTTTCATTTACTTTATTTGATCCATACGTCTTGGGGATCCAAGTTCGAGCCTCAATGCTTTCATTTTATTTTTCTCTTAATTTCTCCCTTCATTTATCGCTTAATAGAACTAAGAGGATGTGGGATCGAACACCCACTACCTCATTTACTTTTTATTTTCATTACTTTTAATTTCTCTCCTTTGGCCGAGGGGTTGTGGGTTCGAACCCCCACATCCCCTCTTTAATTTCTTTAAATTTTCTCATTGAATCTGCCTATGAGGTCGTGGGTTCGATTCCCACGCCTCACATCTCTTTTCTTTACTTTTCTTAACTCTCTTTCACTGCCTAGAGGTCGTGGGTTCGATTCCCACACCTCACATTTCTTTTTCTTTCATTCATAGCTTTCTTATAGTGAGGTCTTGGGTTCAATCCCAACTGACCTCACATATTTTAAACATTATCTTCAAACTCCCCTAAAATTCAACATTAGCCGAAATTAAACCATCAACATGCTGGAAATTTTAATTACATTTGCAGCCTACTTTCTTCAACATATATACATTATTTCACAGGGTAATTCATAGATCATTTAATACGTTCTTAGGTGAATTTTTCATGGATTCGTTTAGCCAAGAGATTATCACTCAAATCAGCCACATTTAAACTCATATGAATATGAAAAATTACATAATCATTTGTACATGAAATACAACCACAACATCACATTTTTAAAGCCTTAACCCGAGGCACATAGATACAGTTCACATTGCACACAAACATACACATAATTTTGGAAAAACATCAACATAAGTCACATAATTCTGAACATACATATACACACATAATCATCACGAAAACACATTTCATCCCTAGTTTTCTACCAGCAAACATAACCAACCTATGATTCAATGGGAGCTAGTGACAAGGACAAGCAAAGGGGAACAACCCTAATTTTCGGAATAGATTCGTGTGAACCTTAGGGGTCTCTTGGGAAAGGGACCAAGAGAGAAGAGAACCCATACCTTTTTGAAGTTAAACCCTCCACTTGCTGCCCAAAAACTTCACCCAAGATCACGCCCAAATCCTCTCAAAGTCAACACCAACTCGACGGACAAACTTCTCTTTGCCTACGTGATTGGTTTTATTTGTATTCTTATATTTTCGTTGTGATTTCTTCAAGTGTGAAGAAATTTGGTTTGACTATTGTTTTTTGAAGTCATTTTGCAGAGAGAATCGTGAGTAAGAGTGATTGAGATGTGAGAGAGAGAGAGATGAGCGTGGGAGAGAAGAGTTCTCTTAGGATTAGGAGTTTAGTTTATGTTAGTCAATTAGGGTTTTTATTTAATTATTAAAAATTTGATTTCCTTTTATTTTAACTCAGATAATAAATAATAAATATAAATTAATTACATTAATTTACCAACTTAAATTAAAAATAATTTAATTCATTGCTTCCTCCTAGGTTCGAACCTGGGTAGAGCAAGACTTCACTTCAAGAGCAAATTTTCGGCCCTCTCTCTCCAAAATGCCCCTCCACCTTATTAATTTAATAATGAATTGTATATTCAGGGTAATTATGAAACTATACTTAGCCTGGAAAAAGACAATTTTACCCCTAGACCCTCCAAACCTAAGATTTTCCCTTTTTAAGTCCGGTAAAGACTCATTCTAGTAAATCTTCGTATTCAAGAGCCCTGCATGGTTGGATCCAACCTTTTCTAGCTCCAATAACTCCCCAAGTTAGTTATCTTGGTTGTAGCAAGGGTTTAGAGGTTTGGTTCTACGTGCATCAATCAGTATGAACCCAGTCTAATCGTAGGCATTCGAGACAAATTAAGCATTACTTAGCATATTCATTTTTTAGGGTTGTTACATCATTCCCCCTTAGGAACATTCGTCCCCGAATGAAACTACTCTTTACTAACAATAAGTAAGTCATCTATTGAATGTATGCCTTCAATACTCCCTATTGGTTAATATCTTATTCACATATTAACATGATGGTGCACATCCTCGAAACCTACTAGTAGTTTCACATTAATATACTAAGGAACTCTTTCCTAAACTAGTCTCATCAAAGCAAACAACATAAGTAAACATATAAATCATACAAATCAGCAACCAACATGATGTATCAAACATATTAACCTCATACCAGTGCATACACACCGTACACAGTCAAACACCTGAAGGACTAATTAAGGCTACTCACCCGAGACTTCACCAGAGGTGCCTTCCCCTGCACGCCTAGACTTGAGTGTGAAGAATCGTTGCCTCCTTGAAGCCTCTTCCCTTGGACCATTAGGCTGAACACTCTCATTCCCTTGTTTTTGACTTCTCCTATTCGGACAATCCTTCACCATGTGACCCGGTTTGCCACAATTGTAACAAGTGTTAGTGCCCGTCATGCACTCTCCTGGATGTAGTTTTCCACACTTCCTGCAAGGTGGTCTCTCTAGAGGTGTATCTACTTCATTGTTTCTCTTAACTCTGGACTCAAAATTCCTATTATAACGACCCTTGGATGAACTTGACTCCCCTTGGTGGGAGAGTCCCTTCTTAAACCAGGGCTTATCCCTTATTTCAGTATTACTCTTCCTTGGAAAATTCTCCTCGGCTTTCCTTGACTTGTTCCCTGCCCTATTGTGCTTCCTCTTTATGCTTTTACTCCACTTGCTGGACATGGACCATAAGCCTGGAAAGGTCGATGTTGTCATGCAGCATAACTGCACTACTCCTCCTCGAGATCCTCAACAATCCCAGTCAAGAATCTACTCATCTCGTCTCTGCTGTTAGACACAAGAGAAGTGGCATAACGGATAATTTAACAAACTTCGGAGAATACTCCCTGACTGTCATCGATCCCTGTTTGAGATTGATAAACTCCTCAGCCTTGGCCTCCCTCATCTCACTGGGGAAGAATCTTTCCAATAGGCTATCTTAAATAGCTCCCAAGTGATCGGAACTCCGCCCAAAGCTCGGCTATCCTACCACATCTTGCACCAAGTCTGTGCAACATCATTGAGTTGATAGGAAACCAACTTTGCTTTCTAATTATCTGTGGCCCCCATAGCCACCAAGATATTATGCACCTCTTCCAAAAACTCCTTGGGATACTTTGAAGTCTTAGAACATGTTAAAATAGCAGGATTCATCCTTGTAAAGTCTCTCAGCCTGTCAGCCATACTGCGAACCGGTGGGTTCTCCCTCTAAACATTCTGCCGGTTGACCTAGTCAGTCATGGCCTGGGCCTGCATAGTGATAGCCTCTGCCATCTGGGCCAGATATTTCCTCACCTATGCATCAGTCAACCTAGCATGGTTAAGCGGCATATCCACTCCTTCGATTGGAGCCTGGGGTGGAACCTGATTGTCCCCAGCAGCTGCTCCTCCTATCCTCTGACCAATTTTCTCCTAGTATTCATTTTCTGAAAAACAACAACGATTGATGTTATACACACTCATAACATCAAGAAATCATACATTAGGAAAAGGCACGATGAGATAAGAAGAAGGGAAATTTTCCTACGTTTCATGCAGTCTCTAATTCAGGATAGTGGTGCACTTCACTAGCATGACTCAGAAACTACTCAATGTAGTTGATGTGAACTTATTATCCTCGGAATATAACCTAGTTCTCTGATACCAACTTTTTCACGACCGGAGTCTAGACCCCGGACGCGACCGGCGTCGTTGACCTCTCAGAGGTCGTATTTAAGCCTATTTACGTCATTCTTACTTTGTCTAGGTTAATTTTAGCGGAAAATTTGAAATATTTCGTTTCTTAATATACATACAAATCGTTATATTAGATTCGTAATTGCTAACCATCAACCATCTAACATTAAGATCATCAAATGAAAGAAATAGTTTAATATAGCATTAAATTTATACTTGCCAAAATGGCACCAATACAATGTCTGAACAAAAGCGGAAAAAAACGCTAGTGGAACATACTCCACTAGATCAATCATATAACTAAGCTAGAATAAAATGGGCAAGCATCCTCGAAAGCATGAGGGCCTACCAAGTCCGGATGAATGCTCCACGTCCGGATAGTTTCAGCGTCAACCTATAGCTCTAGCGTCCACCTGTGCCGGGACCTAAAATTGTAGAGTTGTATAGGGTTTGTACTTACTTGTACTAAGTATGGGTATATGCAATCACACACAAAGGACATGCATGAGTAAGAATAGCTCTTTCCTAACAACATGATTATGGAAAGTCAAGTAAGTGGACTTTCCAAATTGGGATTAGGAAAGTTAGTGAGCTTTCCAAATTTGGATTAGGAAAGTGTGTGAACGTTCCAAATTTGGATTAGGATAGTCATGCCATGAGATTAACATGCATCATCATACTTATCATATTGCACACAACACATAACATTTTGCACATAGCACATTACATATTGCCTATAATACATAACATTTTGCATATCATTTGTTCATACGCCATTAGACCTTGGAATCATTGACTTGACATCAAGGCTTCCCAAAAATGAGGGATCTGCATATGGGATCTCAACTAGGGATCCTTCTTTAGCAAACACAGAGCCTGCTTCATTCATTCATATGTACTTCATTTCATTTCATTCATAGGCTAGTGTAAACACCAGTTATACCTAGGATGTAGTTTAAGACTTTCATCGGGTTCGCTGTAAAATGATCAAGAATGACCTAGTGTCATTACTTAAGTCTATCCCACCTCTTGATTATCCTATCATAGCACCTTTGGTATCATTCATTTCATTTTGTGCATCATTTGAGGCTAGCCTCATTTATTATGGGGAATTTTAACTTTAACCGACATAGGTCATGTGAGCATCATGAAATCCAGTGTCTCCCCCACACCGAAAAGAGGTGGAATCACTGTCCGAAGTGACCCAAAACATGACATGGAAATTGAACCCCGCCAGATCCCTATATTGGCAGTATAGGTTCGAAGACTAGGAGATATAAGGAGACCCATACTCGTCATGCCAGACAGTCTCATATCATGAGAGTTATGTGAACCTTCTCCCTTCTCGAAAGAAGGCATCACCACTCATAACTAGTCTATCAGTGCTCAGTGTAAAGTTCCATTACATTCAACTCATACGTCATGGAAGATGTCTACTAGTATGAGGACATCATAGCTCAATAGATGATTTCTTATCTAATCATTAGTATTGAGTGTGTTAATCTCAATACTTTCATTAGAGTGTTCATAGAGACTGGTCTCTTCATTAACTTTACACTCTCATAGGTGAGTGCGTTTTGGTAACATTTACTTAGGCTCATTTGAGATTGCTCTCATTTTTTACATTAGCCTCATATCATGTTGTCACCACATTCGTTAACATCAGCACATTTTCTCTTCATAATTACTCACCCTATTTTACGTGAATGTTCATTTCATCATATGCCAATGCACTTGGCCATTTAGTGTGTTTCACACTCTTACTTAACTCCTCTAAGGTTTCATCATTTCATTGTTCATTTCATAATTTCATTGTACATTTCATCATTTCATTGTAAATTTCATCATTTGATTGTACATTTCATCATATGCCAATGCACTTGTCCATTTAGTGTGTTTCACACTCTTACTTAACCCTTTTAGGTTTTCATAATTTCAGTGCGTACATCTTAGGTTCACGTATGCTAGACTTATGGGTCTATACATACAAGCCATGAGGCTTCATTCATAGTTCATTAAAGTGATTCATATCTTTCTAAGATTTTGTGGTACAAGACTTATGCATCTTGTATGTATGCCATATTTAATTCACGTATGACTTATGTATCCATATTGAATTTGTGCAAGGTAACCCGGTTTTAAATCCCTTGGAAAACACTTACATTTTTTTCATTTACTTTATTTGATCCATACGGCTTGGGGACCCAACTTCGAGCCTCAATGCCTTCATTTTATTTTTTTCTTAATTTCTCCCTTCATTTATCGCTTAATAGAACTAAGAGGATGTGGAATCGAACCCCCACAACCTCATTTACTTTTTATTTTCATTACTTTAAATTTTTATCCTTTGGTTGAGGGGTTGTCGGTTGGAACCCCCACAACCCCTCTTTAATTACTTTTAATTTTCTCCTTGAATCTGCCTAGGAGGTCGTGGGTTCGATTCCCACGCCTCACATCTCTTTTCTTTCATTTTCTTAACTCTCCTTCACTGCCTTGAGGTCGTGGCTTTGATTCCCACGCCTCACATTTCTTTTTCTTTCATTCATAGCTTTCTTATAGTGAGGTCTTGGTTCAATCCCAACTGACCTCACATATTTTAAGCATTATTTTCAAACTCACCTAAACTTCAACATTAGCCGAAATTAAACCATCAACATGCTGGAAATGTTAATCACATTTGCAGCCTACTTTCTTCAACATATATACGTAATTTCATAGGGTAATTTGTACATCATTTAATACGTTCTTAGGTGAATTTTTCATGGATTCCTTTAGCCAAGAGATTATCACTCAAATTAGCCACTTTTCAACTCATATGAACATCACGAGTTGCATAATCATTTGTACATGAAATACAACTACAACATCACATTTTTAAAGCCTTAACCCGAGGCACATAGATACGGTTCACATTGCATACAAACATACACATAATTTTGGAAAAACATCAACATAAGTCACATAATTCTGATCATACATATAAACAAATAATCATCATGAAAACACGTTTCATCCCTAGTTTTCTACCAGCTAACGTAACCAACCAATAATTCAATGAGAGCTAGTGACAGGGACAAGCAACGGGGAACAACCCTAGTTTTCATAATAGATTCGTCGAAACCTTAGGGGTCTCTTGGGAAAGGGACCAAGACAGAATAGATCCCATACATTTTTTACGTGAAACCCTTGACTTGCTGCCCAAAAACTTCACCCAAGATCACATCCAAAGCCCCTCAAAGTCAATACCAACTCGACGGACAAACTTCTCTTTGCCTACGTGATTGATTTTATTTGTTTTCTTATATTTTCGTTGTGAGTTCTTCAAGTGTGAAGAACTTTGGTTTACCTACTGTTTTTTGAAGTTATTTTGCAGAGATAATCGTGAGTGAGAGTGATTGAGACATGAAAAAGAGATGAGCGTGGGAGAGAAGAGTTCTTTTAGGATTAGGAGTCTAGTTTAGGACTTAGTCAATTAGGGTTTTTATTTAATTATTAAAAATCTGATTTCCTTTTATTTTAGCTCAGCTAATAAATAATAAATTTAAATTAATTACATTAATTTACCAACTTAAATTAAAAATAATTCAATTCATTGCTTCCACCTAGGTTCGAACCTGCGTGGCGCAAGACTTCACTTTTAGAGCAAATTTTTGGCCCTCTCCCTGCAAAATGCCCCTCCACCTTATTAAATAAATAATTAATTATATATTTAGGGTAATTATGACACTATACTTAGCCTGGAAAAAGACCATTTTACCCCTAGACCCTCAAAACCTTAGATTTTCCCTTTTTAAGTCCAGTAAAGACTCATTCAAGTAAATCTTCGTATTTGAGAGCCCTACATGGTTGGACCCAAAATTTTCTAGATCCAATAACTCCCCAAGTTAGTTGGCTTGGTTGTAGCAAGGGTTTAGAGGTCTGGTTCTATGCGCATCAATCCTTGTGAACCCGGTCTAATCGTAGGCATTCTAGACAAATTAAGCATTACTTAGCATATTCATTTTTTTAGGGTTGTTAGACTCGGTAACAACATTAAGAGTGTTATTATACAAATTGAAAGTGCTTGGGAGTACATAAAGTTTGTGGATGAACATTTTAGTTCTGCTGATAAGTCTCTTGTTGGTACACTAATGGTTGAACTCACGACCATGTAGTTTGATGGGTCGCGTGGTATGAAAAATCATATAATTGAGATGACCAACATTGCATCAAGATTTTGTACCTTGGGGATGAAGTGGATGACACCTTCTTAGTTTAGTTTATTATGAACTCGTTACCTCTTGAGTTGGACCATTCTCAATTTACTATAATACTATTAAGGATAAGTAGGATGTTAGTGAATTATCCAAAATGCTTACTCAAAAGGAATCAAGAAGAAACAAGGAGGTAATTCCATTAACCTTATGAGTCAAGGAGCTCGTAAAGGACTTAAAGTGAAGGCTAACAAGTTTAAGAAGAAAAAAACATCGACTAAATTTCCACATAATGATCATAAAGAACTTAAGGCTGATATTTGTCGTTTTGTAAAAAGAAAGGACATTACCAGAAAGATATCTAGAAACGTAAATAAGAATAAAAACTACAAGCCAAATAAGAATTTCTTGTTCATGGGAAATCACATGAAGGCTCAAACTGAAGGCATATGGACTTATAAATTGATCTTGGAGATTGGACATAACATTGATCTATTACAGACTTTTTACATTCCTTCAATTTCTAGGAATTTGATTTCTCATTCAAAACTTGATGTTTTGGATTTTATTTTAAGTTTGAAAATGGATGTTTCAATTTATATAAGAATATTTTTGGTATGGTTTTGGTGTTCTTATTTATGGTTTATATAGATTGAAACTCGATAATAATTTTTAGTGTGCCTTCTTACAATACATCAAAATGTTGGAATTACACGTAGTTCACTAAATAAAATTTTTGTTTATTTGCCTCATACAGTTTTGGGTCACATATCTAAACAATGATAAAAATATTAGTAAAGAATGAAATTCTTTCGAATTTGAATTTTTCTGATCTTGAGATATGTTTGGATTGAATTAAAGGAAAGCAAACCAAACATACCACGAAAGGTGCCACAAAGAGCACTCAGCTTCTTAAAATTATACACCCTGATATTTGCTGACCCTTTTATATTCCATCTTTAGGTGGAGATTTTATCACCTTTGTCAATGATTTTTTACGTTTTTAATTTATCTATTTGTGGAAAGAAAAATCTCAATAGCGGAAGCTCTCAAAGTTGTAATGTCCCTAAACGAACTAAGTGAAGCTAGAGGCTAACATGTGTATCATGATGTTTTAAAGTCTTAAAATGGTAAATAATATTGTTTAGTGGCAGTGTTTAAAGTTTGGAAGAGTTCGGAGGTCAAACGTCTAAGAACGTCCGTAGACGTTCGAAAGATAGCCTTGAGATGTGCTTGTGTGTTCTAGTGTGCTTGGCATGTTTTACATGTTCGTTTTGGTTCAAATTGATGTTCGAGGTTCCTAACCTCAACACGAGTATATTTGGATCAGAAACTTCTCCATTGACGCCTTGTCTATTCGGGCGTAGTCCCATACTTAGTGATGGGAGATCAGCCCCCAAAGGTTGGTCTCTGACCAAAACAACGAGGCACCGGGCACGGGCCGTCGATGGTCTACGCTCTGTAGTTCCTGACATCGATTGACACTGGTAAAATTTTCTGCAGAGCCTCGACCAAAGGAGGGGTGTTTTGGGTATTTCACCTAGCATTCTAAAAATAGTTTTGGGCGACTACTTAAGGGTATTTTGGGTATTTTAAGTGGGTTTAGAAGTATTGAACATATAATTGAGTTCATTATTTCAAAATCACAACCCAAGACCCTAAAAGAATCCTCAGAACTCCATTGAAGCTTCAAGGGAGATTGGAGCTTGATTCTCCATCAATTCTTCATCATTTTCGTGGATTGACTTCAAAGGCTTTTCTAAGACTTCTCAAAACATAAAATATTCTAAATTGAATTCTAGCCATGGGTTCTTGCATAAAGCAATTTGAATCAATGACTTACGATTGAATTGATGTTAACTTGATGATTTTAAGTCAAAAACTCTACGAATCCATGCAAACCATGATTTCCTTATTTTGTCTCTAATATGGGTGATTGATTATGACTTAATTGTGTTCTATTATTTTGTAGATTGTATTGTATTGTTGAATTATGTAATCATCATGTTAGAATTGTATATAGGCTGCCTCAGTTTGATAATTCTCATACTGTGTCATATTTATTCATTGTATTGTTTGATTACTGGATTGGGTTGGTGTGTATGACTATTGGTAAGAGCCTTTGTGAATCGAATTGGTTTGAATGACTACGGATTGGATGTGTTCTTGATAGAATGATGATATGTTGACCTAATTCCCTCTATATTGTGTAGTATGGACTTGAATTCTGATGATTGGTATGGTCCACTTATGGTGGTGTCACACTCGGGTCTTAGACCCTAGATGAGACCGACGTCGTTAACCTCTCAGAGGTCGCAGACAAGCTTCTTCTTAGCTTTCATCACAATCATACAGTTAAATTTAGTGGAAAATTTAAAACTTTTTAGCTTTGATGAAGTGTACTTAGACTTCATATGATTTCTGCATAAGAGTGATACACTAAAAGCTCAACATAAACAACCATCTATTAACAGATTGAACAATTGAAATGGAGAATTCATAATATCATTAATAGTTGCCAAACCAGTCTTAATACGAAAGCTTGAACAAATGTTTGAAAGGAAACACTAGGGACAAAATCCACTAGCTATGTCTAATTTACTAAAGCTAGATTATAAAGCGTAGGCATCCTCGAACTCAAGAAGACCTACCAAAGTCTAGAGGTACTAGTCCAAACGGCTTCAACTGATTTTCAATCTTCTTCAAAGGACCTGCACCTATAAAAATAGTAATTGTATATGGGTTAGTACACACTTGTACTAAGTATGGGTGCATGCACATAAACACATTAGGACTATGCATGATCAAGGAAAGCTCTTCCTATAGCAACATGCCATTTTTGGAAAGTCAGGTAATTTTACTTTCCTAATTCGTTATTTATGAATCATTCTATGAATATGACATATTTTCATGCATATAAAGCACACAACTCATTTTCTATATGAACATGAGACCTTGGAATCATGAACATAATTTTAGAACAACTCAAACGAAAATTAATATTTTTGCTCCCTCTTAGGCCGAGAGCTCCTCTCCCCAGACTTAGTTTGTTTTTCAGTCTTTTCTTCTTTTTGTTGTGTAGTTCAATGATCTCATTTGATCGTACGATTTACTTACGAGTGCAATGATTCATTGTAGTCCCATTCCTACAATGTATCAAATAAGTAATCCAAAAGACTTAAGGAAATGATTTGACTACCCTACTCACAAGTTATTCTTTCCATTCTTGTTAAGTTGGGCATGGAATCTTTATAAGCCAATCTTTATTGGCTATGCCCATTATTTCATCATTTGCATAATATAAAGATGCTGGGGTGTATATTCATAATCCAATATTTGAGCCATTATGTTTTGCTCCGTTTATTAGCATAAGCCAGTAACAGTTAAAACTTCATTCTTATCAAACACTGATGATTTGATATACTTATGCTTTTGCTTACTTAGTTCACTTTGTACATTTCTTATTCTTTGATTTCATGTTCACTTTGAAATTTATTTCTTTATTTCTTTCTTTCTTACTTTCATAAATAAATCTTTAGCATAAACCGACATAGATCATAAAGCTACCATGAAATCATGTGTCTTCCTCACACTGAAAGAGGTGGTTCACCAGCCAAAGTGAAACTGAATACTTTCTAGCTTTCTTAGGTGGATCCACTAGGTAGTAACCAATGCTGGCAACATAGTTCAAAGACTCGGAGATTTTGGAGACCCTTATCCATCTTGGTGGTAGTCTCATCCCATGAGGCTTACATGTGCTTGCACAAGCTCATTACTAGTCTATCGGTGCTTTGCTCAATTTATCATACTTTATAAATTTTAGAGTTGGCTCATACATTATGGAAGCTTGCTTCATCATGGCTTGCATAAAAGAAAAAGAGGTTTGAGATTGGTTGAAAGAAGAATATCAAGGAAGCGATAGAACATATCAAATGCAAGTGTTGAACCTGAAAAGAGAGATTGAGTCCTTCAATATCCAGGAGGATGAAACAATCGGTACATATGTTGATCGAATTTCTTTCATTTTTAATAACATTAGACTTCTTGGTGAAGAATTTCGGGCAAACGAATTCAAAAGAAATTTTTTGTGACTCTCACTTAGAGGCTTGAATCTATGATTTCCTCTCTTGAAGAATCCAACGACCTGGACAAACTTTCTCTAGGTGAACTAAGTAGTGCTCTTCAAGCATAAGATCAAAATAGGACTATGAGACGAGTCAAGTTCAGTGAAAGAGAATTCTCTATACAAAAGAAAATATTTGGTAAAGGAAAGAATCAATTCAACTAAAAGAATAACGGCAAGCATGATGGAGGAAATAATGATGATGTGAAGCAGAAGTTCCGTCCGTGCAAACATTATAAAAGAACTACGCATCTGGAGAAGTACTATTGGTAGAGTCGGTGCTATTTGCGACAACTGTAAGCAGAGGGGGCACATATCCAAGGTATGCAAATAAAGATCAAAAGCCTACGGTGGTTTGCAAGCACAAGTAGCTGAAGTTTAAGAAATACATGAGGAGTAACTATTTGCAATTTCATACTTTTTAATCAATGGATCCTCCGATTCATGGATTCTTGATAGTTGTTGCACACATTGTGCAATGATGCTGAAATGTTCAAATTCCTTGATTGTACCTGCAAATCTTAAGTACAAACGGGAAATGGTGAGGGTACATTATCTATCTCAAAAATATCAGGTATAAAAACTATTCCTGATGTTTTGTACACACCTGATATGAGTCAAAATTATTGAGTGTTGGACAAATCCTTTAAAATAATTATACTCGGCATTTTAAGAATCGTGAATGAGTTGCTTTTGGCCCTTTTGGAGTTGAATTAATTTATGTCAACATGGGAAACAAAATATTTTAGTTGATAGGGAGAAAATAACTGAGCATTCTTAAACTATTACTTCAATGTACAAGCATATGGGATAAAAGGTTTGGTCACTTCAATTTGAGAAGCATCGCAAAGATGGAATAGAAGGAGCTAGTGAAAATATGCTTGAATTTCTTTCTAATGCTCAAGTTTGTGAAACTTTCCAATTGGAGAATAAAAAAAATTAACATATCAATCTAATAAAGTATGGAGAGTTAACCAAAAACTTCAGCTCATTCATACAGATGTTTGCGTCCAAATAAAACATAGATTCATTGAGTGGTCACAAATACTTAATCCTTTTTAGAGATGACTACACACGAATCTGTTGTGTTTATTTCATTAGACTGAAGAGTGAAGTCTTTGATATTTCAAAAAAATTTAAAGCTTTAGTAGAAAATCAATGTTATCTTAGTATTAAATCTTTAAAGTCTGACAATGGAGTAGTGTTATTAACCTGTTTTTGAAAAACCAAAATTACTGATTCTAACAAAATTTTACAGAAACACGAAATAACCAAAGCTTAATGAATCAGTAAGAAATATGAAAAGAAATTAATTGAGAAATAATAATATCTATAACGTACCAGAATCTAGAAAAGAAAATTTTGAAGAGGAAAAAAATCAAGTCCACTAAATTCATAGTGTCCCTTAAGGAAATTATTACCCTTTAGTATCCGAGGTTTGATTTGGAATATGTCCTCCACGATAAAATGATCTCAATCACCAGCATGTAGGTACCAAAAACTCTGGTGTCAGTGAACCACTCAACAACTGTTAAAGTACATGAAGAATATTTTTGTGTAGAAGAAGAAGAAGAAATCAGAAAAATATTTAAAGAAAAATCCTAAGAAATGAATGGTATTTATAGGCAAGAGGAACAGATTCTGAAAGGTTGCAACCCTTCAGAATCCACACAACCATCAATGAAAGTTTGCAACCTTTCAAACGGTCCTGGCTGTTCCTTAAAGTTGCAACCTTTCATAACAGACATTTCCAAACGGTGGAAAATTCAAATAAAACAAGGAAAGATTTAAATCAAACAGGTCACACGTATGCGAGTCGAGTTGGATTATTTAATTTAATTTAATAAATTAAATAAATCATTAAAAAAAATTGTCCAAAAAATAATCTCTCGATCGATCATTTTCCAAAGTCGAAGTCGAGCAGAGCGAGCAATGACGACGATGGCACGAGGGGAGTCCGTCTTTCCAGCCCTTTTAACAATTAATAGGAGTGTTTCTATATTTAAACTCTCCTAATTTTAGTTCCACCACCGATGAGGGACAAATGCCTTTTTACTAAAGCATAAGAGGACTTTTTAAGTTTCCAACTCTTCAAGTTCCCAACTTTTCAAGTTTCTTTGTTTCCTGTATTTCCAATATATTCTAGCTACATACCCAACAATGACCCACATTGATGGGAATTGTTATAACATAGAAATGCACAAAAAAGTGTGTAATTTGCAGGAAAGAAATAATTGTATCTGGATATGTAGGTTTCACCTTGGTCTTTCCGTAGTGAACATATGTCGGATATACTTGGTCAATCGGTAGATACGATATCTTTGAGCTGTCGAGATTTAGTGTATACCTATATAACCATATGTCACACAATCAACCCTTACTGTTTATGGTTCTTATGGTTGTGTTCGTTTCAGCCATGAAAACCTCCTGATTTCATGAGTGTATAGAGAATAGGATTTTGACATAAGATTCTCTTTGAAACGATTTACACTTCACACTCACATAGGCGATTTCTAATTGTGTCATCTTGTAGATACATTATTTGATCAAATTTGCCAAACTTAGAAAATCATTAAAAACTTTAAGCTTTATTAACTCATTAATAAGTCTTAAAGTTTTAACCTTGTTCCTGAACATTGTCTTCATCATGAGAATGGATTGACTTGATTGACAATGTTGAGCCATCAGTCACAACTTTGTTTTTCTCCTTGAATCTAGCTCTTGGAATCTCCAGTATGCTAGATAGAGTTACCGCCATGCTGACTTGTCCTAAACGTAAATCCATTCCTTTAGATGATCTTTCAACTACCTCTCTCAATAGGCCTTTCATTAGTGGATCTAATACATTATCACTTGACTTCACATAGTCAATTGTGATGATTCCACTAGAGAGCAGCTGTCTTACGATATTATGTCTCTGTCGTATCCAAAGAGACTTACGGTTGTACATGGCATTCATTGCCCTACCTATTGCTGCTTGACTATCACAATGTATTCAAGTAGGTCCCACAGGTTCGGGCCAAAATGGAATATAATCTAGGAAATTCGGAGCCATTCAGCTTCTTCACCAGCCTTATCTAAAGCAATAAATTTAGATTCCATTGTGGAGCGAGTGATAGATGTCTGTTTGGACGATTTCCAAGAGACTGCTCCTCCACTAAGTGTAAGCACATAGCCACTTGTGGATTTTAATTTATTCGACCTGGTGATCCAATTTGCATCACTATATCCTTCAATCACAGCAGGATATATATTAATATAACACTTGTGTATGTTTCAGATACCCCAACACACGTTTCATTAACATCCATTGAGTTTGATTCGGATTACTGGTTAATCGACTCAGCTTGCTACTAGCTAATGGTATATCTGGTCATGTACAATTCATAATATTCATCAAATTTTCCAACACTTTGGCATATTCCGATTGAGAGACAACTTTCACCTTCATTCTTTTGAAATGTAAAGCTTAAATCAACTGGAGTTTTGACAACATTTAAATTCAAGTATTTGAACTTATCTAATAATCTTTCAATATAATGAGATTGAGATAATGCTAGTCCCTGAGGAGTTTGACAATCGTGATCCCTAAGATCAAATCAACAACTCTTAAGTCCTTCATATCGAATTTTCTTGACAACATGCACTTAATAGGATTTATATCGTCAATATCTTTACTCATTATTAACATGTCATCAACATATATACAAACAACGACCTCATGATTTGGAATATTTTTAATCTAAACACACTTATCACATTCGTTAATCTTGAATCCATTTGCTAACATTGTTTGGTCAAATTTAGCATGTCATTGTTTGGGTGCTTGCTTGAGCCCATAAAAGTACTTCATAAGTCTGCACACTTTCCCTTCTTTTCAGGAACTACAAACCCTTCAGGTTGTTCCATGTAAATTTCTTCGTCCAACTCTCCATTTAAAAAGTTGTCTTTACATTAATTTGGTGGATTTTTGTAACACTTCGAAAATCCAAGATGCGTTCTACAGACTAACATAAGTCTCATAAGGTATAGACACTATTTTATGGTCTATATTAAAAAATATTAGTCATTTAGGAAGTCTAGAAACCAAAATGTCCAAGAACGTCCATGACGTGCAGAAACTAGTTCAAGGAGGTACTAGCGTGATTTAGCCTATTTAACTAGCTTTTAGGAGTCGGAAAATGATGAGAATTGATGGAAGGGTGTCTAACATGTATTTAAGTTGATTTGTAGTTGAAACGTTTGGTAACGACTCCTCAAGGATCAACCAAGGGCCCTTGAAGAGGACACTTGCGTTTGGAGGCAAAGGATTTCCCAAGGCAGTGTGACTACAACTTGTGGTCGAAGAATCGTGTGTCAATCGACGGGGGCTTCGATTGCCTAGTCGATGAAAACTTAGTATTTTTCCCCCAAGACTGGTTTTGCACCAGTCTCTGACCAAAATGACAGATTAACAGGACGGAGGGTCCTGTGGCCATCGTCTCACAGAAGGACCATCGATCAGGGTCTCGTCTGTGAGTGGTCTATTTTAATATTTATTAAAATATTAAATATTAAAATATTTTTTACAAAGATTGATATTTATTAAATTTGATGAGAATATTCTAGAAATACCTTTTAATATTAGTTAAATAATGATGGATAATTGATTATATTGGGTCCATATTACGGGCCTTAAGAATCTAATTTGTGAAAGAAATATATTAAGAGCAGTATATTTTGAGGTGATAATTTAAAAGAAAAACAAATGAGAAGTTAATTGTAGTGAAATTTATGAGAATCTGATACGATTGAAGTGATTTTTTTTAAAAAAAAGTCTAATTTTGATGATATATAATAAAATATCTAAAACTGAAATTGTATAATTTTTATAAAATAATCGACTGAACCGTACTATTCGCACTCTTTCATTTTACCAAACTTAGGCATTAAGAAATACGTCAATGAAGTCAGTTCCGTTAATTCTAGTTAAGAAGATCTAGTGTTATGCATGAGTTCATTATTGTAACGACCTGTTAAGTCGTTTTGAGCAATAGGACTATTTTGACTCTTCTCATAGAATTTTTAATGGAGGTTTTGAATTATCCAATATCTATGCGTATTTAATAGATGAATACTTATTAAATAATATATATAGAGTTAATGGGACAAATTTGTAAATTTTTAAATATCTTATACCTTTTGACTCATATTTATCTAATATATGTAGATTTTATATAAAATTATTTTAGAAAAAAAATTAAAGAAAGAAAAGAAACCTAGCAGTATTTCTTGACATTCACGTCGATCAGGAAAGCAAAAGAGATTATCTGGTGACTGGTAAGCTCCAACACAATTTCTCCTTTTTTTTTTATATATATTCTGTACATAATCAATTAATATTATATTATTTGATGGAGGAGAAAATTTATTTGCTGGCAAATTATGTATAATGTATTGTTCAACATATATATATATACGGCAGTTAAAGTTGACGTTTTGGAGTAGTAAACTATGTATGGACAATTATAAGGTTTTGGGTATAATCTTGACTTAGGGGTCACATTTTGGCATGGAGAATTTATGACGACTCAATATGTTTTCATTGTTTAGAAACTATTTATATAATTTGCTAAATTTTAGATTATTTCTCATCGTTATCATATTATGTTACAAGTTTTGACATAGTAAATTAAGTAATTAATTATAGGTATATTATATTACGTGAACAACATTAATATTATGTATTTGGAGGATTTAAGATTTAATTTTAGACTTGAGATTTAAGAAATTGGTTATATATATTTAGATGAGTTTTTAAGTAGAAGGTGAATGCAAAATAAAATTTTGTACATATATGGGATTCTATGTATTTTCTATTTGTTTATTACTATTATTGTTGTTTTTCTTTTGTCGTGGTTAAGGCTACAAGTTCAGTAACTAGTAGTTTAAAATTCTGGAAACTTCTTATGGTTATTACTTTATTGTTGTAGTTTTAATATAGGTAATCAAACTTTGGTTATTTATTTGTATTACTAGATAAGCATGCTCGTGCAGAGCACGAGCTCAAGATTTAGAAACATTATATATTCGCGTTGATTCTAAATAGAAATAACTATTTAATAAGATATAAACAATCATAATTACAGAATATGCAAATTAAAATTTAAAGAGAATACAAACAGACTTACTAATACATCAGTAATGAACAATTTCATATCTACGAAGTAATTCAACAAAAAAAACACATCAACAATTCTATATCTTGTACATTCAAGTGTATTAAATCTTGCTCTTCTCTAGACATTATTTTGAGGATGCAAACATCTTTAAATCAATATATTAAAATCTCTTGATGAGACATTTCTAAGAGGCCAGGGAGTATATGAGAAAATTTGGATCACTTGATCCAAAATTACGATCAGAGGTTGTTTCCGATGGAGATTGTTAAATTTTCTATTTGATTGCAAGTCACCTGAAATTTAGTTAACTACGTTAGTTAACAAGCAATATTTCATAATAACCGGAGATTAAACTTCTACGATATATTTTAGTTGACAAAGAATGTAGAAAGAACAAATACCAACATTGTATATAGGTTGCAAAAGCGGGAAATGTGTTTGGAGAATTATAAAAGCCACATATGACTACAAGAATATGGGTAGGGACATACCCTACTACACAAATGGTTGCTGTTGCCTCAGCTCTTACGGGAACTCAAAACGTTATACTCAATTTTCCTCATCTTAATTTATAAGTTCTTATCTGAAGCTTTCTCTCGCCATCTGTGAAGGTATATGTCAGCATCGCGAATTGATATAGCCCAAGAGGTAGTTAAATATGAGAAAATACACCAATCTAAGTGCTAAGAGCAATTCTGTTTTTTACGAGGAAAACTACCAGTGAAGACATGATTATCTGTAATCTTCAGAGAAAGGTCAAACATTTATTAGTTCAATTAATAAATAACTAATTCTAAACAAAATAAAATACTAAATAAATAATAAGAGACTAATGACTGGTAACACATATCTTGGCAATGAAAGTGTAAATTTTCGGTGAATTAAATTTCAAACACGCAACTACACTACATTCAAACATCATCAACCCATCAATTAAATCTAAAATCAGAATTTAAAAATCTATTCGGCCAAAGGTAGAAATCGAGGAAAAATTGAGAAAAAAACATATGAAGATGGAAACATACAAAATCGAATCAATAACAAATTAAAAGAGAAAGAAAGAAGGACAACAAAGAATTACCTCGAAGATGAAAAGGTTGTACTTGGAAAACCTTGAACATGAAAAGGTTAAAGGCAACATGTCTCTTCAATAAATGAGAGGGTGGAGGGATGTCATGAAAGTCGTGGAAGCATCCAGTAATGCCACGCACATAAAAAAAAAAAGTGGTCAAGATAACCATGTGGAATTAGATGAAAATAGGTTTGCAAAAGAGAAATGACCACAATATCTTCGGCTAATATTTTTTTTATAGTAAGCAGGCATGTTGATACTGTCATATTACTAACTCTTCTACTATATAGTAGAAATATGTATATATTATTAAAATTATGATATTTTGTTAAATTGAGATTTAACTCTAGGCTTGAAATTTTAGGAAATATGAAATTTGACATACTAATTGGTATCAAGATTCAGAACTTGATGATAAATCTACGTTTTATAGTTTATATATTATTTGTTTAGTTTTACTGAGATCAAATTGTACTATTATGAGCCTAGATTCAACTTCCAGGTGATCTTTGGGGTTCGGGATGGAGGTACAGAATTATAGATGGTCTATGAACTCGTTTACTTATGAATAATTCATATGTGATAGATGGTGAACTTCTTGAAGCTTCATAAAGTGAAAGGAAAAATCATAGAGGATTCATGACGCATGTCCGATATTCGAGGTATGTTAAGACTTCCTAGACTCCGTTGAAGGACGTTTTCCTAATTAATGATTAAAACGACAATAGATAATGGGTAAGGGCGAAAGACGAGGGTCTTGTATCAATGGTGTGACAGGCATTTGTACGAGTATCAGTGATATAAAGGGAAAGTTTATTCCTATAGAATGCGGACTGAAACTCAAGAATGCCAAAGCATATGGGCAATATAGAATGCGGACTGAAACTCAAGAATGTCAAAGCATATGGGCAATAGCCAATGTATTATTGACTTGAATTCTGTGTGATTGTGCTTTCTTTATTGCACCCATATAGTTGTGATAATTGAGGTGGTAATGTATTATGCTGATATTGATTGTTTGAGATGCATCATCATCCCCTTTGTTGAAATATTATTTGTGTACATGCATTGACATGAGATTGAGTAAGTTGGGCACGTGGAGATCGTTTGTGCTGGGGATGGTGAGAATTTAAGATTATAATTTGAGCACGTGGAGATCGTTCGTGCCGGGGATGGTGAGAATTTAAGATTATAATTTGAGCACGTGGTGCCGAAATTGTTTGATTTTATGATAGTGCATTGAGATTGTCCGCACAGACACGAGGAGATTGCCCGTGTCGGTATATGGACCTCGCAAGTCCTCCATGGGTCATGAACTCTCGATGTATTTCCGAGTAGTATCATGTATATACAGTTGAGACTACTGGGTATTTTGAGGCATACCATTTCATGATGTCATATTGCATTGCATCGCATGACATCCTTCATTCTTGATGATTATTTGTTTATTTGGTGGTTGAAAAGAAATTGATATTTGATTATCTCTATTTGGTGAAACTCGACTGTAAGTTTAATATAGACTTGTATAATTATGGAATTAATTTTTCTTATATAAATTCTCATCACTACTTCTTCGTAGTCGGTCAATGAGATATACTGGATACACATGATTTCGTGCTCATACTACACTTGTTGCACTCTTTTTTGGTGCAGATTGGATTTCAATTTTTAGCATGTTCTTGGAGCTTCGAATATGAGTTTGGATTAGCTTGGAATTGTAGTGCGCTGCTTGGGATCTTCTGCGGCCCACACCTTTGATCTACCTCTATTTATTAGGTTATTTTGGTATTTTAATAGGATATTTCTTATGTTTAGATTTTCATATTAGTTTGGACTTGTATCCTATTGTAGAAGTATACTTATGACACTAAATCTCGGGGGTGGTATTTTATTTTTTCGCATTTACTTTTTTAAGACTAGTATGTTAGATATTAGCTTGATACTTACCTTTTCACGTTTAAGTTGAATTGATAAACTTATTGGGTTGGCTTACCTATCGGTTGAAAACATAGAATAGGTGCCACCACAACTTGTGATTTTTTTGGGTCATGACAAATATTTATCTGCAAATCTGTTTTAAGTGTTATTAAATAAATAATATTAGATTAATTCATTAAGTGTAAAACATATACTTGATAAATATTAATAATATTGATAAATTATAAGTTGTATTGATAAATGATTTACACGCTAAAATAAAGTATATGTAATATATTTGTATTATATTAGATCATCTTTTTGTTGGCGCAAATTTAATGTGAAGATGTACATTAAGATGTCTGTGATTAAGTTTCATCATTGACCGTTGATTTTTTTGCTACTGGTTACAAAATATAAACAAATATTACCGACATTCAAAATAATAAAGTTATAACTAAAGAGTATGAATTTGAATTAAAAAGTTATAGTTAAAACGGATCTAAAAATTTCAAAAACTCATATACTAATTAAACTAAAGTTTTTTCCAAAATAGGATGAAGCAGAGACGAATGACATAATTTTGTAAAAAATATTTATAGTAGAACAAAATAAATAAAATCTTTTAATTTTTTTTCTAAGCAAGTTGAAATAATCTATACTCAACGTGTATATATAATTACAGAATTAATTTTTGTTAAATCTATTGAAGCCAAATTAAGTTAATTTAAATGTGGGGTCCATTATTACATATGACACCAACACTATGTCATGAATCTTGATGGACACGTAGTATTTTTCCTTTGTCCTCAAGGAATAAAGAATTGTATGGTATGGTTGACTAAACCAAAACCTCAAGAATTCATATGAGATGTTCAACATTAGATGTTAATTGTGAGAGAAAATGGAAGAGGAAAATAAGGTAACTCTTCATGGAATGTGGGCTAGCCCTTATGTAAAGAGGGTAGAACTAGCTCTCAAAGTAAAAGGAATACCTTATGAGTATGTGGAAGAAGATTTGATGAACAAAAGTGAATTGTTGCTCACATACAATCCCATTCACAAGAAAGTACCAATACTTGTTCATAATGGAAACCCAATATGTGAGTCCTCTGTAATTATTGAATACATTGATGAGACATGGAAGAATGAGTCACCACTCTTTCCACAAGATCCATACCAAAGAGCTAAAGTTCGATTCTGGGCTTCATACATCCACCAGGTATTATTACTGTATTCAACACTTCTTCTTTCCTCTCAAATACACATTAAACAAACAAATCCATATACAATTTTTTTAGTTGACTTATATATATCTTAGTGATTATAATGAACCAGCATTACTATTGATACATCCATCTTTTGTATTCCCCTTTGTATTTTTATTCAATCATTATTGGATCTGCCAAATGATCAATACTGTTTTAATATCATTATATCAACACATCAAACTCAACACTACTATTTCAATATCATTATATAAACTTTTAAAATTTTTGAATCAACTTCTTTTATTCTAAACATTATCTTATTATTTTCATTATTTACCGTAAGATCTGCGTACAATTTATCTTCTCGAGACTTCACTCATATTACTTTGAGTATGTAAAATATCTATGAAGATTGACTTAAGGCTCCCAAACGTATTGAGACAGGCCTGATAAATGTAATAACTTTATATAATAAAACATAACATGTACATTATATATAAAATAAAAAAAGTTATTCGAAATAGTCTAATTAACCTCATCGTCTCCAATACAAGTTTTTGTTCAAGTCTTTCACAATTAAGAGTACTAACTTTAAGATGGAGGACAAACTGTCTTATTTTGCATAATTGAAGGAAAAATTGAACCTTTATAATTTTAATTTGGAGCAACTCCTGTTGGCTGTTAGAGAGAAGGCAATACAAATAGTTGTTTAGGGAAGGAAGAAGTTATCTTGGTTATGTTCTAGGTTCAAACATGTCCTTACTGTTTCAAAAATGCTTTCAAGTAAAAAAAAAATAGATAAGAAATAGTGCATTGAATATGATAAAACACATCTCATATATTTTTCGATTGTCTAATTATTTGAGATATGGTTATATGTGCACGCAGGTGTATGATTGCATGTTGAAGGTGTTCAGAGGGAAAGAAACATTAGAGGGATTTTACGCAAAATTGAGTGTGCTGGAAGATGGAATTAACAACTTCTCACTGGGGATAACAAGTAATATGAACAACATAGGTATGCTGGATATTATGATTGTTATTACATTAGGGGCATACAAAGTACAAAAGGAAGTATTTGGTTCAAGTTATTGGAAGAAGAGAATACACCATTGTTATACTCATGGGTCACTACTCTAATTGAGTTGCCTATAGTTAAAGGAATCACTCCCCCTCATGACAAGGTGGTTTCATTTCTTCAATATCTCAAAAACAAGGTCTTCAAAGCTCCCCCTCATGCCAGTTAAGCTTTGTGTTTATGTCCATCTCAATTATCATGTCATGTATTTTCTCTTTGTATAATAAGCCTTAAGGCCATTGAATTCCCAAGGTTACTTACATTTTTCATGACCAAGTTATTTTTTGATGTTTTATCAAATAGTTGGACTAAAATGTCTTTCCTCATTTATAGGCAAAAATCAGTTTTCTTATAATATAAACTTTTAACTTTATATTATTATAGTATTGTTTGCAACATCTTTTTTATTCTTCTCCTGTAAGATTTCTCCATGGTTCGACAGTTTTTAGTAGCGTATTTCTCGAACTAAGATGCTTTGGACTTGATCTCCGTAAAAGGATGTATGTTCTTCTTAAAGTATTTGATTATGAAGAACAACCCAACATACTTGATCTCTTAATAGATATCCTAAGAATTTGATCTCCGTAAAAGGATGTATGATCTTCTTAAAGTATTTGATTATGAAGAACAATCCAACATACTTGATCTCTTAATAGATATCCTAAGAATTTACGGGATATTCGAAATGTCTTTTCAAGAAAGTATAATTAGACATACTCCACTTCCATATACTATGGGCGACCTCAATTATTTCAAGCCCCTAAAGATAAACTAAACTACTGATTACCTCATAATATCCCTGCAAAGTTACACAAGCATGGTACACCTCTTATCTATTAATTAGAGAGAGAATCAGGACTCACAAGTTTGATTAAGGAAATCATTTTTCTTTATATTTGTTTCGTGATTACAATTATTAATTTTCTAACTGATAAACTTGTCTAACTCTTGTAAATTGACCTCTAAATGTCCAAAATGGACTAATTCTTGAAAATTAACCCCTAGGTGTCCAAAATGGACACTGGAAGTTGTTAAACTGTTTACCAATAAATTTGTCTATTCTTGTAAATTGGCCCCTAAATGTCCAAAATGAAATCTGAAAGTTGTCAAACTGTATGCTGATAAATTTGTCTAATTATTGTAAATTGACCCCTAAATGTTCAAAATGGACTCTGAAAGTTTACTGATAAGTTTGTCTAATTCTTGTAAATTGGCCCCTAAATGTCCAAATAGGACTCTGAAAGTTATCAAACTGTACATATTGCTACCCCAACTTCCTACGAAGGATTCCTTAAAGATATCACAAAAAAAATCATTTGGAGTTGTATCACCAAAATATTCATTTTTGTGATTAAAAATGTACCAAGTCCTGCAATGGTATTCCTACACAACTCTTTTCTTAGGATGGACTCAGAGTGGTAGGACCTAGATGTCTTTTATATTGCTCAAAATCAACATAAAGGTCATGTAAACCACTTACCCTTAATCAATAAAGTGTTGAGGACTTTATTTGACAACCATCATAGGATATATAGCTCAAACATCTTTCGCAGAAACCTGAAAGGTGATCTGCACCAATCCGAATGATCTTCCTCTTGGGGCAGAGCAGCTCCAGGGACTTCAACATAGTTGCTCACTCCTTTTGGTCTCCCCAAGGACTTCCATCGCTGCTTTTGACCTCTTTGGAGAACCTACAATGCTAGAGTAAGGATCAGTATCGGTCAATCAACCACCAGACTGAGTTGGATAAACCCTTGCAGGACATTACAGGGTCGGGTAGACCATTCAAGAAAGCAGTAAGAAGCCAAGAACACAACAACCTGCAGCTTTGTGTTCTGCTCTCAATGATATTTGGAGTCACACTTTACTATATTTATCCAAACAAAGACGTCTTGTCCAGCTCCAGTCTGGTTGGAAAAGTCAAACTGAATCACACAAGTAAAATCTCCTTTAGTCTGGTCTTCTACTCATTTCTTGTTTGGTTCTAAATAAAACTGAGAAAAAAAGGGTTTGCCATAAAATTTCGACCATTCTAATTAGAAGTATATTCCTCTCCCTATCTGTCTTTTCCACTTCCCTCATTCGGAAACAGAAATTTTTCCTGGCTCTTTGCATGTTGGTGCTCCTCAGTCCTCACTAACCTATAAGCTTTTGCTACAAAGACTACCTATTGCAGATAACATCTCTCGACTCACAAGATGGATATAAGTGATAAGGGATTTTAACCTAAAGACCTCGTGTCACAAGGATCTATTAAGCAAGTTCCAGAAAAATGACTTGACGGGGGCACATAATTACCATGGAACATGGCTCTTCGATGAGTTACATCAACCACAGGAGAAAGTAGTGGATTCCCAAGTGTCCCTTCTTAGCAGACAATACCTACAATAATACATAAAATATCAAACATATTTGTTCGTAGCATTTGCAAATGTGGTGAAATCCAATTCTATACGAAAATTTCCAACTCTGATGTTTGATGTACTAGCACTAAAATAACTACAACATACCTAGTGAAGTGGATTCTTGGAGGGTAAAATATACGTAGAAATTACCACTACCTCGTGTGGAGGTAGAAAGGTTGTATCCAGAAGACTCTTGGCTTAAATGCAGCAATTCAAGAAACAATGAAGAAAATATAGCCAATTACAAGCAACAACAACAACAACAAAAAAAATTGTGCAATAACCACAACATAATAAACAACATACTAGGATAGATTATTGAAAACAATGATACATAATGATGGATAAAAAAAATAAGAACTATAGTACCAACCACACTAGGCAAGACACACTACAGTACATATTAACACACCTTCCTATCTAATTCATGTCCTTGGTAATCTGTTCTAGCAGTCAAACATATAAATTTTAGCCAATGGATAATACCCAGCAGATCCCCATATTTTAGCTTCTAATTCTGCAAGAACAAGAAATTATTCGAGAAATACTTCAAAAGCTTTGCAATTGGGTTGTCTATCTAACATCCATGTCAATCTTAGGGCAACAGGTATCACAGAGCTAGCTGTTGAGCCTTCTTATAAACAAGAATCATAAAGGTGCAAAGTAGGAATGATCTAGGTTCATTTTTTTGATTACTGAGAAATCTTCCTGTGACCTTCCCTTTGGACCAATCACACACTTCTAAACTCGGTGGATGATGGGCCCGCCCCTCTACCATTCTCTACTTAAATGCTGGGCTTCGCTCTTGTGAACTAAGCCACAAATCCTCCACCTTTTGCCATTCGAGCTAAGTCTTGGGGGCAGGAAAGATCTAGGTTCATTTCCCCCCTGCTACAAGATCTTTCAAAACCAATAGGAGGTGGACCAACCTAGGTGGAGAGTACAACAACAATAATAGGATTAACAAGCACTTCTTTGCATCCTGAGAACTGCTACTATAGCACCATTCCACCCTCCCTCAGCTGATTCATTTGTTTTGGAAGTGTTAGGAATAGTACTCCTATAAAGAAATTAGTGCTCTAAACCTATTAACGAATTTATATACATAATCTAATGCAGAGGGGCATAAAGAAAAAGGCATTAACAGATGTATCGTAGAAAAAGAAAAAAACAAAGAATTAGCATCAAAACAAAAGCACAACCTTTGGACAAATGACAAAATAAAACGGAGAGGGACATCCTAGATGCAAAATGATAGCTATGCTTGATTTCGAAAGAGAAACATACAGAAACCAATTAGGAAATTGCATTTAAAAATTTCACAAACTACAACAATGATGCATCATTGTAGATGATGTTAATCTTCAGGTACTGATAAACTGGGTAACTTGTCCTTGACAAGACAAGATGGAGGGGTGGATTCATAACTGTTGTCATATTGTTCATGAGTCATAAAACAAGAACCAGGAAAGTCAAAAGGACAAGAATTTCCAACTCTGGTCTTCATATTATTGTAAAAGATAAAAGAAAATGAAAATGCACTTGCTTTGTCTTCAAATTCTTTTTCATAAATTTATACCTATGGACGGTCTCATACAAAGTTTTTTATGTTCCAGGTCCAGACCTCTTATTGCACAGTACAGCTCGTCATTCAATCCCCCAATGCGAATAGAAGGAACATGAACAACAGTGACCTTGAGGATACAAACAAGAACATTTTGCAGAGCAGAAGATTACAACCCATGACACATTTTTGTTGTAATCCTCTTTTCCTGACATCATGCAGTTTAAAGAAGAGACATTTATGTCTTTCAGTCATAAAATGTAAGGATTACCAATCTATTACTATCGACGTTGCTGTAAGGTCAATTTGTCAGCCTCATACTATTTTCATTTGCATCTGCTACCTAATTAACAAGACTAGCATGTTAAAATAACTTGAACAACATCCCCAGAGGCTCTGGAAGTGAACAGGCCTTCTGTATCAAGTAAAAGTCAAATTTAAGTTTGCAATATTGTTCAGGGCCATTATGCTTTAGTTATTAAATAAGCAGAGTCCTCATATCACATACCATAAGATTTGTAAGGAGCTTGATGCAGTAGCCTTTTCCAAGTCAATTAGTTGGAAGACATGCTTGACTACTTCTTTTCCATTTTCTTTAATTTCGATGGCAAGCATGGAGGATTCCATGTCATCCAAAATGTGGGTCTTCTGTTTGCACTCAACATGTTTATCCAGAAAATAAGAGCATTGCCAATTCAATTGGGCCATAAATCATCCCTCACCAGTAATCTCTGCAAGAGCACAAATCTTCTTTAAAAGAATGAAACCTACTTTTGTCTCTAACCACAATCTCTAATCCATAGACTTCAGATATCAACTTCATAAAACTATGACAATCTTTGCACACCCTCAAATTCATTACAATTCGTATGGTGCTTCCCTTACATAACCTTGTCATACCAAAAGCAACAGCAAGTTTCTCGCTGTGCTTAGACACAATATCTTCCTTTTCTTCCTCTTCTATATCATGCAAAACACTGCCTACCTCTGGAATATAACCACCTTTTACTTTAAGTTTTAACATTACCTCACTTAGCTTATTATAAGCTTCATCAGTAATCTCATTTCGTTTATCACCTGCTACAAAATTGTACATGACCTTGTATATTTCAATCGTGCTCCAACCTGGTATTTTCTTCAAATTTTTCTCAGTCATTGATCTCCTCACCATGGAAACATCCTTCCATTTCCCTGCAAATGCATAAATGTTGGATAGCAAAACATGGTCACCAAAATTGTCTGGATCCAGCTCAGAGAGTCTTTCTATAACTTGCTCAGCCGTTTCAATGTCACAAAAAAAACTTCAAGCCCCAAGAAGTGTTCGCCAGATAACTGCATTGGGTGGAACTGGCATTTGAACCACAAAATCATATGCCTTATGAAGCTGACCATCCCTACAATACAAATCAACCATACAACCATAATGCTCAATAGTTGGTTTAATGTCATAAATTTCTGTCATTTTACTGAATAGCTCATGACCTTGTTCAACTAAACCAGCATGACTACATGCATAAGTACTGAAATAAAAGTGATCCCATCAGGTCTGGTCCCAGATTCTTCCATCTCATGAAAATATTTTATCACCTCTTCACCATATCCTTGCATTGCAAACCCTGTGATCATAGAAGTCCAAGAAACGATGGTTTTCTTCCCAAGCATTCTCTCAAAGACAAGACGAGCCATCAACACATTTCCACACTTGGAGTAGGTATCCAAGAGTGCATTGTTCACATAAGTTATCCAAACCAATCCCACTTTATCTATATATGCATGTAATACCATCCCAAACTTAAACGCCCCAGCTTGAGCACACGCAGATTAAGCACCCGTCAAGCTCACTTCATTGGGATTACTTTCACTCCCAACCAACTCTCTGAATACCCGAATCGCCTCATCAAAGCAACCATATGAGAAAATACAACAATCATAGTACTCCAAGAAATATCATCTCTAATTGGCATCTGCAAGAACAACCCCTCTGCACGTTCAAGCTCCCCTGCTTTAGTATACCCTGCCAGCATCACATTCCAAGTAGTCAAATTCCTAAACGGCATTAAACCAAACACTTTATCTGCACCACTTACATCACTTCCTCGAAGATACGCTGTAAGTATTGCATTCCACGCCACAACATTTGGTTGAGGTATTTGAACAAACACCTTCCAAGCAAACTCAACAAACCCACATTCCGCATACATACTAATAATTGTAGTCCCAACAAAGAGATGGGCGTCAATCCCACAAGTCATAGCTTGACAATGCAGCTGAAACCCAGTTGTTAAACACCGTAAATTAGCAGCTGCTTTGAGTACAAAAGCAAAGGAGAAACTACCAGGAGGAGAATATGATTGTCGCAGCATGTAAATGAATGTGCTGACAGAATTCTTGGGTGAGTCTGACTCGGATTCACCTCGGATGAGGGTGTTGTACATGAACACATCTGAGTTTTGATAGTGTATAAGCAAACGGCGAGCGTAATCAATAGCATCAGAAATTTGCAGGGCACCAAGTACTAGGAGTTTTCCGGCGATTAGTGGGTTGGTCTCAAGGCCGGATTTGTAAACGAAGGCGTGGATTTGGTTGAGGTTTCCAAGTGTTTTGCAGTAGCTTAAAAAAGAAAGACACAGCTTTTCTGCCCTGCTCATTTTTTCAACATTTCAAAATTTAGAGCCAAAAGAATACCAAAAGAGATTTTCTCCTTAATAATCACTGCATTTAAAAAATATATTTAGTTTAATTGGAACATAATTTAATAAAATAAAGATTTTCTAAATTTTATGACTCAAAATTAAAGTTATGTTAAATATACTAAAATATCCTTTAATTTTATAGTTTTAAGCATATCACGTGGAAAGTTAAAATTAAACTGTTGTCAAAAAAGGAAAGGGGTCATTCTTTTTTAAACAGTTAAAAAATAATAATATCATTCTTTTTGAAATGAAGGGAGTATTATGATTTCTTATCTTTAGAAAAAATATGTGTCTAGTTTTAAACTTAAGAATAAAAATAATATAAAGAAGATTTTTTTTTAAAATTATATAAAATAATAGAGAAAGTTATGGAGATGAAAGATTACAATAATAATAGTCAGAAGGTTATCTTCACAATGGATTAAAGTAATGGAGATAACTAGTCATAATAATTTTATAGTGTAGTGGATATTCATATCATTATAAAGGTGGAGGTTATCTTCATAATGAAGGGATGTAATGGAAATAATCGGTCATACTAACTTCTTAGTGTAGTGGACATCCATACCATAATATTTCATAACACTCTCCCCTTGGATGTTGTCATATTGTTACATTACTTCATCTAAATTCAGTTTCAGAGGTTAACCCACTATGCGGCAGTCAAGTCCAATCTTGATTCAGCCTGTTCGCAACATATTCTGCATAATGTTCAATATTGTTGCTGCTTTGCTTTAGAATAATTTTCGATGCTTAATAATGAAATGCACACAAGAACTACAGGTAAACTCAACCTTTATATTAATAATCAAAAAATTAGAATGGATCTCACTCGTTAGGATAACAATTTTATCCTAACTTCAACTTCAACTTGAGGCACAATCACAAGTTGGTTTCTGCCTTTGACACCATTCAAAAGCCTCACGTTTTTCTCTAAGTGTCTAGTGAAATTCAAGACTTAATTCTTTTCTCTTTGACTCTCTCATTTCGTTCAACACTAAGACTGCACATTTATAGACCATGTGGCAGCCTTGTGTTTTATATTGCATAGCTTTCTAACACATGCTAAAAAGAAAAAAAGTGGGGTAGAAGTTAAGTTTCTATTGAATGGAGTAAGATCCTTTTGAATAGAAGATGCCTATGAAAAAGAATTTTTTAGAGGAAGATAAAAAAATGCGGATTTCCCTACACATGTCATGACCATAGATACTAAACAAAACTTTATTTGACATCCCTAGCTGATAAGAGCATTCAAATTTTGATTCAAAAATCATATACAAGTTACAATGAATCTGGACACAAGCGGTTATAAAAAGGTAATCGTCGCTGCATGTGCTTGACATGTGACTAATGGTTGATTGCGTTTCACACATTTGTTGTCATTTCCATCTATATTTTTGGCTTCAATGCAATTTCTAAACGTTGTATAGTTATTGCTTGATCAAAGTCCACCCGAATCATCCGCCCATTTTTTATGTCTGCGCACTGCCAACGCCCTGCCGCTGCCTTGCCTGTGTTTTTCTTGGTCATGCTAACTTTTAACCCACTCGTGTCATTTATTTATTTCTTGTTGAGTTTCATTCATATTTTTCTATGCTTTAATTTATTTCAGCTTAATTTTTTCGTACTTGATCAAACCGTGTGTTTTTCACATGTCAAACTTTGTCCATAATCGAGGTCGGCCATGCAATGCCATGGTCTGCTGCCTTGCCAGCGTCCATGGTCATGTCATGAAATTGCCTTCCTAACTTTGTTTGTCTTCTCTAAGCCATGTCAACACTCCGCTCACATAATTAATTTTATCCTCATCTAAGCCCTTAACAAAGTTATTCATGCTAACTTTGTTGTAACCGTGCCATGTCGAGTAACCGGGTCAGACCCCTTACAGATGTCCATGTATAATATGTCTTGTTAAAATCTTAGTAGAAAAAAAATATGTAGGAAAAAGTACTAGTGAAAAATAAAGGATACACATATCTTTTAGTATTGAGCACCGATATGAGAATGAGTTTAGACAACACACATTCCTTATTGACTATGTATGTATGGGTACAATATCATACATTTTACATGAATCCTAAGTTCCTTCAGGAAGAGTTTAGTGGATCCACTTAGTTGAGGTGTTTTATACCCCGACAAAGTATAGGACAATTCTGGCAGTCGTAGATCATAGTGATGGTTATCAGTTAAAGAATCTCCCAGATAGAGTTAAAAGTATATTTTTATTATATCACTTAATATGTTGAGTTCCGATATGGGTAAGTATTTTTGTAAAGTTTAAAATGATTTCACATCTTTATTTGTTTATATTCAGTTGAGTATATATCTATATATATAGTAGTCCTTTTATACAATTATTTTTTATTCAACTATATTACATATTCTTACATTTAATGTACTGATTTTATTTAACTTGCATCATTCAATTATGCAAATACAAGTTCTTAGGTACCTTAACAAGAGTTTGTTTAGAACACTTCATCTGCTCATCAGCTTTCGAGTTCGAAGGACTCCAATTATGTATGTTGCTAGTAATAGTTCTTTTGAGGAGTCGTGAGTCTTGTCCCAACACTCATCTTTTTATAGTAGAGGCTTCATAGATACACAATATTGGAGAGTCTTTCAGTCTAAAATACTTTTTTTAAAACTTATGTTTCATACTCAGTATATTCAGGGAAATTTTGAGATTCACTAAACTATTTTTAAGCATTTCTTTCAATTTAATGCTTATGTATGCCTGGATAGTCTTCTGTTTGTAGGTAACCAAGATGAAGGTTCGAAGGGGACCAACAATGGATCTCGAGTGTCGTCCACGTTTAAGGTGTAGGCTTGGATCGTGGCATTATGTTTCTGCAAAGTTGTTGTCATAAGTTTCACACAAGTCTTCTCTACTGAAATTGTTGAAGGTACAATAAAAAAAATATCCCTTAAAAATCTATACAACCATCTCTTGGAGACATAATTCAAATTTGGTATGTCATTGTAAGGACATAAAAATCTTAAAAACCTTATTGTGCCTTAATGTGCAAAGTGAATCAGGAAAAGAAGACAAGAATTAATAAACTTTAGACATGACTTCAAGGATGTGGTGTTGGATGACCTATAGAGGAATATGACTACTCTTTTAATCCCAAAGACATATATAACTACCCAATAAATTAATTGCTCATATTTAATATGAAGTGTGGATAGATTCTCAAATTTACTGCAAGTTGTAAATATTTTTTTTGAAGTAACATATGTGTTTCTCGACACTGCAATTGAAATAGGAGTGTATAGTTTCAAACTGAACTTCATCACTTTGATATGCTGATTTTAAAAAACACCCAAACAAACTGAATAATTTTTATATAATATTTTTCTCTTTCAAGTATATATAATAAGTTGAATTGTTGTCCAATATGATACATTCTTTGTTTGATTTTCCATTTTAATAATTTCTTATGATACATTTAAATGGGGGAACTTTAAAATGATATATGTAAAGCAAAATGTATGATTGAACTTCCAACACATTAAAATTAGAATATACATTCACTTTTTTCAACCTTTTAAAATTTATTTAACCCTTCAACAACGATTATTTATTTATTAGAAAATGTAAAATTTCAAGTTGATGTTCATTTGATTCTCCAAAAAATCAAATAATAGAACTCCCAAGAAGCAAAAGGATAAATTATAAATCAAATTAAATATGTTTGATTGAAAGGTAAATGATAAGATGTTACAATTATCATTTTCCTTTGCATATTAATGTTCGTCTATGTTATCTTGCATGTAAGATAATATAGTGTTTTAATTCTAATGACGAATAGATTTTAAGTATTATTTTATAAGTTCTGTAATATTAAATTCTCACGTGAGGCAGGGGTAGTCAGTGACGGCTCTACACCTTTTGAAAAAAAAGCAACCGCCTTTGGCCCCAAAATTTGAGGGGCCTCATTCTTTTTTATTGTTTTTCAAAAAATAATAGGTTATACATATCTTTCTTAAAAAATATGAGTAACAGTGTTTTCAAAAACATTTTCGAATAGAGTCTCGGGGCGAGTCTCGGAGCGGGGCGTACCAAAAACGCTCTGGGCATAAATTAAAGACGTAGATCTATAAGATATATCTTCTAAAATTTGAGATGTAAGTCTCGATCATAAAGACGTAATTCCCGAGCCTAAAAAACTTAGGCCCGAACGTTTTTAATTTTATTTATAACTTTTTTGCTTTAGATCATATTTTTTATTGTTAGTGTACGTAATGATATTTCTCAAATAGTAATAATAATACTTTTTTTTCTTTGTTATGATTATTAATACTTATCTCAAATAAAAATCATAATATAATTACTATATATTATAGGTTATGTATAACCAAATTATTTGTAAAATCATTGAAAGATTTACCTTTGCTTATTTTAATAGTTATAAAACTATAAAATTAAATATACATGAGATTACGCCCCGTAGATCCATGGGACTTATGCCCCTATCTCGAGGCTTACGTCTCGCTCTGTATTGTGTAAAATGTCTCTCTTCACGTCCCCACCTTTTATACACTGATGAGTACTATGTCTCAAGAAAAATTAAATAATTGACTATAATAAACTTCATTAAAAAAATATAATTTAAGGCCTCTATTCGAATTTGACTTTAGACCACCGATTTGTTAGAGCTACCCCTGCAGATAGTTTTACTAGTTATATATTCATAAAGAGTAATTACTCACAACTCATACCCTTTAAATTTTCGTGTTAATAATTTCATAACTTACAATTGTAGTTTAGATTTCTTTTCCTTTTCGATGTAAATATTTTTTTATTTGGCATGATAAGACTATAAATACTATAAATACCATACATAGAACAATATCATATTAACAATACCTTTATATTATTATAATTAAATAATATATTTTTATATATTGGTAATTGTGTTAAAAATAATTGATAGCATATAAAAAGAGCTTTTGACATATGGATCTACTTACAAAGGAAGACTTAGAAGAATGTTTTTTGAAACATAATTAGAAATTACTTTTATTATAAAAAAAAAAGTTTCAACTTTGGCTTGTAATAGTAACTTAGCTATACATATTGACAATATTAGTCATTTTGTCCTCTATAATCCTACTTTATACAATAAACATAATTGATATAATTATCCTATTTCAATCAAAAGAATTATTAGAATAAGTTATATTTTAATTTTTCTCACAAAGAAAATCAAAGACGGAATAAATTATTATATGTTGTCATTGTTTATTTGTTTACACATGTAACAATTTGTTTTTGTCGCTATTCTTTTCTTGTCTGAAATGTATTTAGAAGTTTTTTTCCCTCATTTTTATTACTTTGTGAATATAGTAATATAGGTTATTTTATATGTATT
>JAKWIY010003059.1:46069195-46426850 GCA_027704805.1 Solanum corneliomulleri
TGTAGTCAAAAGTGGGGGTTGGGCCAATGCCTTATCCATGGTTGTCAATCATTCTCTCTCAGTGAGAATATTCGTGGGTGGACAACGAGGAGTATAGTTCAGCTTAAGACAGTGATGTAGAGTTTTTAGAGTGGTGGATACACGGATATTGTTACAACCCTCAAAATTAATTAGGTTAAATTAGAGCCTATCATGTATTTTATGAGTTAATGAAGTGTTAAAAAGAATGAATATTTGCATTAGAAATCAGTTTGAAGAGTTTATAAGTCAAACGTCAAAGAACGACCAAGACGTTTAGAAGTTAGCCTTTGTGTGTACTAGTGTGCCTTGGCATGTTTTAAACCTAGATAAACATGTTTAGGGTTGAAACATCCGGGTACGACTCCCAAGGACCACCCTAATGGTCCTTGAGGAGGACCCAAACCTTGGCAAGAAAGCCGCCAAAATAGTTCAACCAACGACCATAATCGATGCCCCATTGATCAAACAACACCCATTGTTAGGGGGTGTGGCTCCACACTCTGACCCAAACCACGAACTAGCAGGACGGTCTGTTGGTTGGTCGACGCTCCGTCGTTTGAGTCGTTGTTCGACACCTGCAACTTTTGTAGGTGTCTCGGCCAAGGTAAAGGCAAGTTTGGAAATTCACCCCATGTCCTAATTAAGTCCTAGATGATTATTAGGGGTTATTTATGGTACTTTACATTAGTTATGACTCGAAAACCTACACTTAGAATGCATTATTCAAATATCAAATCCCAAGATCAAAAGAAGTTCCTCCAAAACCTCCATGGAAGCTTAAAGTCAAGTTGAAGCTACGATTGAAGTTCTTCATTGATTCTTCTTCAATTAAGGTATTGTGATTTAATCCTTGATTCTTCTCTTATTCAAGGAGCCAATTCCAAAGTTTTTTCAAAGATGTTCAAAAACCTTGAAATCCTATTTTGAATTCTAAGCATGGGTTCTTACATGAAAAGGTTTAAATCAATCTTGTATGAAGTGATTGATGTTAATTGGTGGTTTTATGATCAAAACTTTCATGGAGGTATTCCTTGAAATCCTAATTTTGGCTCTAAAGAGGGTGAATTGATCATGGTTTGATCTTATTGAATTCATGTGTAGATTGTATTGGGCTAATGAAATATGTATAGATCATGATAGAATTGTTCATAACTTGCTTTATATTGTTGATGTCTATATTGAATGTTCTTGGATCATTGATATGGATTGATTGTTGGCTTAGTATTTTATATATTGATATTGGTAAGATCTTTTGTAATGTGAATTGGTTGAAAATGCTAAAGGATGATGATGATGATGGTGATTGGAAGGTGGTGAGTTGACCTAATTCCTTTATTTTGTATAGAATGGATGTTGAATTGTATTGATTGGTATGGTCCACTTATGGTGGCGGTATTTGAATGTTATATACATAATGAACATGGCCTTGTCGGCATTATTGTGTGAAATATGGTATGATCATGATATGGTATATATGAAGGTATAAAGTAAAGATGCTCATGTATTGTCTATATGATTCTATATGGGTGCTATATTGGTATGATTGAATGTATTTTATCCCAAGATGTTGATATATGATGATGGACTAGGGAGAGCATTAATAGAATGATGTTGTGTCTTACTTCTTTGATACATGAAAGTTATGTGAATGTGATCTCTTGACTTGGTAGACTTAGGCACCCTTGTCATGTACGTGTATGAATGAATGAAAGTCTAGGATCGGTAGACCTAAGATGGTGACCTTCTAAGAATGACTAATATGGGACCTTGAATAAGAAAAGAAGGTCAAGTATGTGAAACCTTGAATCTGAAAAGAAGGTTAAAGAATGAGTTACCCTTGGGAAAAGTATTATGAGTTTGTAGGATTTAGTAATGGTACCTTCTCTAATACACCTAGGAAATGATTTACTCTATGAGAAACAAGGCAAAGCACCTAGTGGGTCATAAGACCCCACACCGTGGAAGGTGTTCTACTTGCCAAAGGTAGAACCAGGACTCATCCTATGTTGGCACATGGTTTTGAGATATCAAGGGCTTTCTCGTACTCTAGTCTCATACTCAAATAGAGCTACTACCACAAGCATATTCCATACCTAGCTATTATGGTCTAATGTCGGTTATATGGGATGTACACTCTAGCTAGTGGATGGTGTCTACAACGTGTGGGTAGTGGAATGGGACACTATCTACACATGGCACGAGTAGACCTTGAATGTGCTAGGATGAGTTCCCTAGGTCTTCCAAGACAATTATGTGAAGTCCTTTATGTGATTACTTGTCTCTTTTATGGCCTTAAATGAATATTGTTCACTTATTGAAGTATGTTGTATAGAAAGGCTCATGTCTCACTTAGGTTGAGAGTCTATATGATAAAAAGGTTACATGGATGAATATGGAACTTTGTATTAGGTCATGTAAAGAATATTCTTACTTTGGGTAGTCTTAAGGATTACTTAAGTGTGCTTGAAGAGGGTGTATGAGCGGTCTCTTCATGTCTTACTCAAGTGAGTGTTAGGATAACCTTTTGTAGGGGGTCTAAATGCTTATATGTGTTCTAAATGATTATGGTCATATATTGTGGATTACTTGAGTGTGTCATATATGTGAATATTGACTTGAAGATGTTTCTTATACTTGTATTATATGAGGTTTATATCAAAAGAGCATGAAAAGCATATCTTAAAGTAAATGTCTGTTTTAGCATGGTTTTCATGCATGTTCACCATACTTAGTGCATTCAATGTGTTAATTCCATATGTTGTTCTAGTTCCACAAGTGTAGCTGGCAAGTGAGGATTCTTTTAGAAGTGAAGCTTAGGAATGGCATTCTTTTAAAAGTAGTGCCGGAGTTATTATACTGTCTGGAGTATTATTCTAGCTGCTTTCTTATTTTATTGCGCATGCTCATAGTAAATCGGTTGTTTTTGTTCAATGCTTGTGTATTCAGTACTCTTTTAGGGGCAATCAATGATACTTACTGAGTACTTCCCGTACTCACCCCTTTCTTTTCCCGCACACACTGCACATTTGAATCCTTGTACCAATGATCCGCCAACGTGATTCTTGTGGTGAGTTATCAGATAGTTCATGTTAGCTTAGGCTTTCATTTTTGTTTAATCCACTTCCGTACATATTTTTTACTTATTTCAGACAATGTCATTATTTTTACTCTTCGATGTTTCTGGGACATGTTTGGATTGCTTTCGCATTGTTTATATCCTTCAAACTTAGATATTATATGATTTCATGATTTGGAATATGTCTCTAATCATTGGGAATATGTTCAGTTAATTACCGAATCGTTGATTTGCCTAACTTAGGAGTGTTGGAAGCCAACAAAGCTAGGTGTGGATCTTGGCCGTGACAACAAAGATGTATGGCTGCATTAGATTGATTTCTTTTGAAGTTGGGAAGTTCAAAACCAAAAATGAACTTCTTTCTAAAAATATAACTTATTATCAGAAGAAAGAATAGAAGTTTTCCATTTCATACAAAACCCATAAGACAGCAAAAGATGGTTATCAGTTATCACTATAGATGGTTTAGCTGCATGGAGCATTAATAAGCGATAACTATTCCAAGTTTAGACTAGTTTTTAAATTACAAATGCATGAGCCCAGCGATTAGCAAGGCATTAATGTATAAATATTACTCAAACACACACATCATTTTGTAAAAGCCTTTTGCATTATGCATAAACATAATACTAGAATTTGTAAGGATGAAGATACACATGTTAATATCCTTCTGATAATTTATGAAAACCTGAAAAACCTCTAACCTTTCTTTCTCTTCGACGATGCAATATACTGATACCCCAAGCCATGATGAAGCAAGGTAAAAGAAAACCAGCAGGACGGAGCAAAAGAAGCTGTGTCAAGGATCAACAAGATCATTAGTGTCACACACTATTTAAATCTATGGATGTGTCATATAGTCACCACAGATAAAGAGAATTTCATTTTATCATCCACTTACAGAGAAAAAAGTGGAAACATTCTCGTCATCACCTTCGCCATTTTCAAAAGCATGCCTCGGTAAAAGGAGGGCCATTAACTGCAGGATAAAGCACATCATTCAATAAGGTTACCAAGATCATGACAAGGATAAAAGTGGCTTTTAAATGAAAGAGACTTATTAAGAATGTTTTACTGCCCCATCCACAATTTTTTGACACATTAAAAGATACTTACCTAGTTCTCCTAATTTTCACATCCCTAAATGAGCAGGACTGTTCCCTATACACACTGAAGACCTTTGAACACATTTAGGCAGAAAGTGAATGTGATATCTGAATATTTTTAAAACCAGAGCAAAAAAAGGGTATTAAGTAGGGAAAAAGACGGAGCACAGAAGGAGAAAAGAGAAAAAAAACATGAATTACAGCACAAGGTCTTCACCCTCTACCATCCTACTGCACATTTCCACTTTAAAGAAAATGAACATGAATATACACACGGCCACTGGTGGACACATTTTCGGATCTTCTTTATTAGTTAAGGGTGAATGAGTGAGATTAGGTTTCTTCAATTTTTTTAATTTTTATTTTTGGATACTCCAGTGAAGAAAATCTTCCTTGTCTTCTTCTCTAAATCCAGGGGGGAAAATACAAGAACACAATTTCCATGAAATCTGATAACCGCATACCTCCAACTACACTCAGATCTCATCTTACATGCCATTATGTCACTTCCCAGCAGGAAATTTCAAATTTTCAAAAAATTAAGAAGGTATTCTCCTCCCGAAGAACAAATTCGTAAACTTCTTGATATCAGCCATATGAATGGATTCTAATGCATCCCACATTCCCACAACTCTATATTAGCAAGTAACCCAAGTTGCACGGACGCTTCACTTTCGATGCCACACCCGTAAATACACTACTTTTGGCCAATCCGACATGCACCTCTTGACATCTTTGAAGAGTCCGAGCAACATAGCAAGAAACAATACAACAAGTTCAAATTACACCAGATAGTTACAGTAGCTCACAAACAAAGCAACGAAACGACCAAATGCAGCTCCACTAGCACTTGCATCAACATATTCGTCATGGTTAGCCTCTTGAAGATAGCGTTTTGTGATAGCCATTGAAAGAAGTCCAGGGTCATTTAAATCGAGCTGAGTATCAGCCAGTGTCCAGCCACCACTGAAACAAAAATTCACATGGATGAAACCATTAGTGACATAGAACACAAGATTTTCAGCTAATCGGATCAAAAGGGTATGCTAACATGTTTGGAATGCTCTAGGTCTAGGATCACAAGAGTACTGCAAGGCTGCAAGTGGAGAAGCATCAATAACCAATAACACCATAGAAGAAAGAAGGAAAAATATACCCACTATGGTCTACTAAATCAGTAGAAGAAGCAAAGGCTTCAAGGTAGTGTAACAACAAAAACTGGTTATTAAAAAAAAAGTTACTCCAGATTAACCAAACTATGCACTAATACTGTATTTTGAAGAAAAGTGAAAGATAAAAAAGCTCAACATGTCATAAAACCCTTACAACAACAACATAACCAATACCCGGTGAAATCCCACAATTGAGATCTGGGGAGGGTAGAATGTACACGACCTTACCACTACCTAATGGAGGAGAGAGGTTGTCTCCAAATATCCTCGGCTCAAGAGAAACATATTCAGGTGCACATACGGATACACTGAATAGAATATGGCGAGTAACAAGGTAACAGTGCAAAGCCTACAAGAAAGGAGCGGAAAACAACAATAAAATAATGTGATAATCAAAACACGATAAATAATACACTAGAATAGATTATTGAAAACGATAATAAACTTCTTAAAAAGTTGCTCTCCTTGGTTAACAAAAATAAAACTAGTTCATGTTAGTGAAGATCTTTCTTTCCCTATAAAAAGGTCAGAATATGACTGAGTGCCAATTTCATTTTCAATACAATGAAAAGTTAATGCAATAATAAAAATGAAAGGAAATTCGTTTACATATTAAATATTGCCGATCAGCTTCATAAGCCGATGGAAATTTAAAAATGAATAACATGGATCAATTTAGTTAGTGAAGAGTTTCTGTTCACCACTGTAATATGATAACAAATGTTATACAATCAATAGGAAGTTTAGAATACCATATTTCGAATAAAGGGAAAGGTCTAAATACAAAAATCTGAAAGCTTATATTCCCAAGGTTTGATACAGACCTACATCTGTACCTGAGAGTACAACAACTACTACGCCTTGTTCCCAGACAAAATTTGGGTAGGCTATATGAATCCTCACTACCCTATTTATCAATTTAAACTCATCTCAGGCCAATATTATACAAAATAACATAAAAAAAAAAGGTACTAGAAGTTCTCTGTATTTTCTAGTGGCATGTACGCCTCTGTAAAGCTTTAAAAGCAGTAAATACCTATATTGAAATGTATATACCAAAAACTCACACACAGAAACACTCTTTTAAGGATTTAAAAGGAACCACGTTCTCTGTATTTACTACTCATTTACATCTGTAATAGAGCTTAAAAGACTCCTAAATACCTCTATTGAAATGTAAATACCAAAAATCTCACACAGGAACACTGTATAAGGATTAAAAAGGAACGATTGGAACAAATGATTCAAAATTTTGACATACCAAGTCAGGAAATAACTATGACCTGATAGTACCTGATATCAATGACAGTTTCTTCAGAGGGAGGAAGCGGCGGTGGAGCAGTATATCCAGGTTGGTAGGGCTGCAGGTTAGAGAGAATTATCTAAGTGAACATGTCACTTGGCACAAATTACTTAGTGTGACAGTACAAGAAACTCTTTTAGGGAGTGGCCCCTGACATCCGTATTTGTAATTGAAGGTGGTTAAAAATGGAAAAGCAAGGCCAATTCATGTGCTGCATAGGCTGGGAAACCTCCCAACCCAATGATGAAAGTGTGTTAGGTAAGGGATACACAGGCACATATCAAATAATTTTGAAGCCTATGATTCTCTATCTAACAATCCTTCAACTCACTCACTCACCCTATGTCCAAAATTCTTTTGGGATGGGAGAAATCCTCTTACTAGAAATTCAAAATGCCATTAGGTGATTAAAAAGATACAACAGATTACCTAATGATAGATCTCACAAATTATATCTCCCTTCTCATTGCACCATCTCTGAACACATTTCCTATGAGCATACTGGATATGCGGAAAATTGCAGACGGTAGACAAGACAAAAAAAGAAACAGTCACCCGTTCTGTGAAAGCCCATAACAAATGGCAGATAAAACATGTTCATCTATAATTCTTAGAACTTTTAAATTTAAGGCTAATTTAAGGGAAGTAAAATCAATTATCAATGAATACACCTAAACCCCACATTGTACGAGGTCAACTATGTGAGAATCCTCCATATTATTAATTATAAATTAATGAATTAGTATACAAAATCATTTTGCAACTAACAAACGAAGCATTTTCAAGCTTTAGTAGGTCATTTGAGTAAATAAGCCTTCTCTTATGCTTAGAACACAAACACCCAACTATATCTAAACAGGACTGTTCATCTCCCGTGGGACTTCAAAACAGTTGACAAACAGGAACATGAACATGGCAACCTGCACAAAAGCAATGGCTCTTAATGTGTTTTGGTGTAGAAATGTTAGTAAGAGGGTGTTTGGATTTTACCTATTTAGGTGGATTTTCACTTTTCAGTTCTTTTTTATTTTTGGAGGTGTTTGGGAAAACAAAAGAAGACTTAAGCAGTTTTTTTTATGCTGAGAAAGTACAAAAGAAGCTAAAACCCAAAGTTGGGTACAACCAACTTATGGCTTTCAGCTTATAAGATACTTTATGAATGCAATCTAAACACCCCTAAATATGTTCTTCGCATTGTGAGACCTATACAGAATCCACTTGCTAACTCCTAAACAAGTGGTCACTTTATTTCAGAATAACTAGTAGGTCCCAGAGTGAGGTAACACTCTATCAATTGCAACAATTACCAAACCTAACAAATATTTGTTTGATGTTATTGAATCAAACCAAAGAACAAGAATGACAACAAACAAAAGAATTTAAAAAGAAAAAGAAAATCAACTAGCTCAAGGATAACAATGTTCTTCAATAACCAAGTACAAAAACCTAGGTGGACAACAATAAAAGGAACTTAGTGTCCATAAATACAAAAGGTGTTGATATTTATGCCTATTACCAAAAGGGTGCAACATAAAGTGGTCGAGGAAGTATATACTATAACAATTGTGCTTAAAGTATAATTGGAAGGAGTGGAACAAACTGTCGCTTCGGGGGTACAAAATATGTAAGAAGATTACCCTTAACAACAAACAAATACAACTAGAGATACTGATGAAAAACAAGGGACCTACTTCCCATACTAGGGGTTAGCAGGTAAGAAAGACAAGACTTAGCTGGGTGGAGAGCACATATTATAAGCTTATGTTAATGTCACTACCTGACAATGTCAAGTTCTTTAAGAAAATATTATTGAGATACTAGACAAAAGTAGGATCAACATGATTGACATTTACATGCACAAGCACCACTGATATCAATATTCAGTGGCTAATTCAACAACAAGAGCAAAAAGTAGTCAACTTTACAATGATACCTTCAATCTACCACTACAAGTTCAAGGAATCTCCACTTTTTTCGTGTTGTCTTCTTCCTGGCAAATTCGGCATTCCACAGTTTGAACTAGTGGCTCTTCTTCAAATCCAGCTTCTGGTTCTTCTTCTTCCTCATCAAGGATTGACGGAACAACTCTATGAGAGTGAAAACTTCCCACTGAGGATCCTTCATTCTCAGCATATAGAACCGAGTGTCCTCCCATTAGAAGTTCACTTATGTATCCTAAAATCACCAAAAACCATCTCACACATATAGAATGAAAAACGTCAAATTCAAGGCTAGTTGTAAACTTTATACATGTGTATTTAAGTCAATGTTAACAACAGAACGTTTTGTACCATCAATCTCCATAGTCCGATGAAACAGAAGAAATCATTCACAAATCCCAATAAATTGTTCAGCCAAAAGATAATCATGAACAAAGTGCGAAAACAAAAAATGATTTGGAGCGGTGAGGTACCTGAATATGGTGTTGTTAATAGAATTTGCTATGTTCCAGAGACAAGATTAAAGAGAATTCGTAACAACTACTTTGCCTTTAAGAAAAAGGGCAATTAAAAAAAAGTATATAAATTGGATTACGAAAAATTATTATGAACAAGATTTCGTTGATTGAGGTCTACACATAAATAAATTAATATAAATAATTCCCACCAATTCACCGACCCCTCAAATTCTTCTTTTGGGAAGTGTATATATTATATTCTCTATCTATGATTTTTCTAAGGCAGAATAGTTTGGTGGATTCATATACTTGTGTTATGGATATTTATAATTAAATTTTTATAATCTGGACCCTGAACTTATTCAAAATCAACATTTTAAACACTTTTTTATGTGGCATCCTATGTGGAATTAACCCACATAGAGCGTGTGATTCAGTCGAAGAAAGAGCGTGAGACGCCTTAAAAAGGCACTAACGATCATATTTTGATTTTTAAAGGCTATTTCTTCTTCTTTAATTCACTCAACATCATTGTTAATGCCTTTTTGAGATTTTTTTCTTTCTTTTTTCTCAATCTTGCTCTGTAAAAAATTCTCTTTTTTTTGCATCTTTTATTTTTTCCTTCAATCTACGCGTCTTTTTTTTTTGTTTGATTCTATTGTATTTTTGTTGGTTTTCACGATGACAGTTCGATGTTGCTACTATGGAATATATGCTGAACTAAAAACATCAAGAACACCAACTAATCCTGGAAGAATGTTTTGGGGCTGCAAAAATATTCATCCGGATATGGGTGTGGATTCTTCCGATGGGCTGATGCAAGTGAACAATATAACATCAACAATTCATCAACGAGTTCAGGGCAAGGAAGACAAGGAACAGATAGAAGACAACGAAGGAAGGAAGACAAGGATCAAACACTAGTATTGATATCACTGTTATTGTGATTGTTGTTATTTGGTTTGTAGATGTTATATTTAAGATATATTGATTTGTACTATGTGTTATTTGATAATGAAATTTATTGCATTTACGTCAGAACTCTGAATAAATTCATTCAAGCACAAATTCGTACAAGAAAAAAAAGGCTTCCCAATAGCAACTTAACACAAATTTATATGCAAAAAAGTTTGGATCCAGTGATTAATAAAAATAAAGTTAGTTGGGATCATGTCATTAAGCTAAATAAAGTGAAATCTAATATGTGCCTTGAGTGCTTGGTGTGCCTTGAGTTCCTTGAGAGCTTGGTGTGCCTTGAGTGCTTGGTGTGACATGAGTACTTTTGTAACTTTCCTCTCATATCTGCCTTTGAGTAATTGCAGTTCTTCCCTTCCACCTTATTCCTTTGGGTTCGTAACCAAGATCAATATTGTTAGGAGTTGAACTTGTCAATGTAGCACTATGTAATATCCTATCAGTATTTTCAGACTGAGAATAACAAAAGTCTTAACCCAGAGATGAACTAATATCAATTAAAGCAATTTAATATGTTTAAATGATAAAATACATATCCTCTCAGTTACACTGCCACTTGATCCAAATAAGAGATCATAACCAGCTGTCTTTGCTTGTTTTGATCTTCGTTTCTTATAGGCAAGAGATGCAGCACCTCCTCTCAAAGTTGTGCTAGATTTTTTTTTGGCCAGTTGCACTAGAAGTTGATAGTTGAGTGGAACTTGGAACTGCCCTTGGACCTGCACATGGAACTTCCCTTGGACCTTCACTTAGAACTACCCTAGGACCTGCACTTGGAACTGCACATGAAACTTCCCTTGGACCTGCACTTGGACCTGCCCTTGGAACTTCCCTTGGACCTTCACTTGGACCTGCACATGGAGTTCTAGTAGCAACTTTGAAGCTCCAGCACTTGCATCACTTGTTCAAGCAGCAACATTTTTCTACAAGCATAGAGGCTTTAAATCACAACTTACCAAAGTATAACAAGAGTAAAATTCATAACAAAGAGACATGAAAACATAACTTATCAGAGTTGGATATCCTTTATGGTTATGTCCAAAAGTCTTACACATAGAACATTTCTTTTTTCTTCCCTTCATTGTAGCCTTTTCAAACTTCTTCTAAACTAGCTCATCACTATCTTTTCTCTTATTTTTTCTTGGTCTTTCTGGCATGGATGTTATTTCAGGTGGTTCAATGGTTGGTCTATCACTTTTTGGCCACATCTTCATGTTTGTCATAGGTTGAATAAATCTTTTATATGCTTTGAGGTATGTTTTCTTCTTATACCAGTGGTCAACAAATGACTCAACAACCCAATCCTTAAAATGAATTACTGTAAGTGCATGACCACAAGGAATTCTCTTTAATTGCCATGACCTACAACTACACACCTTCTTTTTTAGGTCAACAACAAGTTTATATGGTGGATCATAAATCTCAAAGACAAGATCACCATTGAACCTTACCTCAGAATTATCTGCAATTTCAGTATTTTTTCTAAGAATATCCATAGCCATAGGTGATACATCAGTAATCCACTTTTCTGAAAGTTCTCTCATTTGATTCATTCTTTCCATGACTTTGACTCTTATTTCCTCTAGCATAGTGATTATTCATTTGAACCTAGAACCTACAATCCAACTGTTGAAAGTCTCACACATGTTGTTCTCAACCACATCACACTTGCTATGTTCTTTAAAATATGCCTTACATAATGCTTCCTTTTTATACTTTAACAGTGCTTCTATAATGCCTTATCCTAACTCACTTAAATCATCATGTTTGGACTGTAAAAGTACCTCAAATGGTGCCCTAGAAACCTGCCATAATTTTCTTCTCCTTTCTTCACCCCTCCAGTTTTTCTTCCAGTTTGCCCATGTATGCCTAGCACACCATCTGATTTCAGCATTGGACAATACATCAATAAGTACAAGATGAAGACCCTGTCAAAAAAGAACATTTGAAATACAACATTGTAAATATCAAATACTCCAAAAATTAAAGAATAAATTTATCAAATAATATAGTAATACTTTATGCATATCAGACATCACTGTTAGTCCTTCACCTTCTGTAAGCTCCAAATCATGTCCGATGCACTTGAGAAACCAAAACCATGTATCCTTGGTTTCTTTATTTACTACTGCCCATGCTATAGTGTACATCTGATTATTTCCATCTTTGAAAATGCAAGTTAACGGTTCACCTTTACATACACCTTTAAGAAATGCACCATCTAAACCAATATTCCTCTACACCCTTCTTTCCATCCACTTTTTAAGGAACCAAGACAAATATAAATGCTTATAAACACCTCTTTTCCTGGAATTGTGTTCTTGGATGTCCTAATAGATACAGTAGTTCCAGGATTTGTGGTCTTAAATTGCTCAGCATAATCATACAACCTAGAAAACTCCTCTTTGAAATCTCCCATATGTTCATTCATAACTCTCAATTTTGCCTTTCTACAACTTGTTTACTAACATACAAACCATACTCCTTTTGTATCAAAGATTGAATCTGATGTAGTTTGATGGTAGGATCACTCATATTCCTCTTTTTGTAATATTTACTAATCCAAATGGGGTTACACAGTTTGTTTCTTGTTCTCTTAAAACACTTGTGAACTGGAAAATATGTTTTAACACTGAAGTTTCCAGTACTACCATCAATACTTCCAAGAATATGCCAAGGACTACCTTTTTTCTTACAATGTGCCCTTACCCTTTCCTTCTCATTAGGTTTCAACTTAATATTAACACCTTTCTGAATAGAGTAAGTTTGCAGTGGCTCCCTGAACTCAATGTTATTCAAAAATACCATATACAGTTGAAAACAAACCTTTTTAGCAGTTGGATCAGAGTAGACCTTTTTACTTTCCTTCCTAGGTGTTGGATCTACCACTTCATCATCCCCAACAGGTTCCCCTTCATCTTCATTAATGTCAGTACCAAGATCCGAGCTATCAAAGTAAGGGTCATCACCACCCAAATTTCCTTCAAATCTACCCCTTCTCTCCTTATAAATGTCTTCAAAACCAACATCTCTACCTACAGGACCAGATGGTATCTCATCTAGATTTACTCTATCAGCCTTCTCTTTAACTTGTTCTTGAATGTAAGACTGCCTAGCTTGAAAAAACTCCTCATCAAAATCACTCAAATCATCAATATTTTCATCAACATCATAGAGTGAATCAGAATCAGAATGTTCTTCAACTCGAGGAGCAGGATCTTGTTCTTCAACTAAAGGGAGCTGCTCTTCAATTAAAGACAACTGATTTTTGTTTAAATCCCTATTTTCTTTTTCAGCAAATGGTTGAGATGAAGACACATCGGTCCTATCTATTTGTGGGAGGATGAAAAATCAGCCCTATTTTTTTGTGGGCAGAAGGACACATCAACACTATCTTTTTGTGGAGATTAGGACACATCGGCAGTAGTGCTAGACAATTCAAGTATCTCCTCAACAAATAAAGGTATATTATGGGATGTACAACATATACATCAACAAAATCAGCAGCCTTCAAACCATTAAGAAATTTTAGAACATTATGATCAATATTTAACATGTAAAAAATACCCTTCTTGTTGACTCCACATCCAAATGTCTCAACATTTTCAACACCCAATTCCAATGTTATTTCATGAAACAACATAATATGCAACTCATCTACATCTATATTAATCTTTTCAACTTTACAAAACAGCCCCTATAATGAAATTGAAGTGTCACTATAGTTAAAGCCATATCTTCGGATGCCTGTAAAGTCAAATGAAAAATAACTACAGTTAAAATTTAAAGGCATAAAATTACCAGGACAAAAACAACTACTTTTAAAGGAAATAATAAGCATAAGCTTAACATGAAAAACAACTATAGTTAAAGGGGTAAACTTACCACGACTGCAACACAAAAAGCCCTAAATTTCTTAAGAAAATATTAGTAATAGTTAGACGGTAAAGCCATTAACTTACCATAACTATAATTGTTGTTACAATGGACCACTAACACTATCAATACATAAGACAACTGACAAAAAATAGAATATTAACTTTATTCGAAATTGAGATTTTATGGAAAAACCCTAGAATCTACTCGAATTCACGAAACATGTCATTGAAGTCAGTCGAAGTTTTTAATCAACTAAGAAAGTGTATAGCGATAACATTACACCCAAACCAAAGTAAAATCCCCAAAAAATTTAAGAAAATCGAATGACAATCGATCCTCTAATCAAATAGATACGCACAAGAAAGTGAAAAACATCGAAAACTAATACAAGTGCAAGAACTTACAATGATAGTCGGAGTGGAACTGAGCTTCAAGTGAGAAAATCTATGGAAAATCACAAACGATTCTTAGTGGAGAAATCGTAGAGAGGAGAAGAGAGAAGAGGAGAAGTCGCAAAAGTTTTCAAAATTTCGCTGAGGTTTGAACTATTCTTAGTTGGCTGATTTACCACGTGAATTTCATATGTGGATTATTATTTTTTATTTTTTGCCAACATGTACATGGATTGTGCAACACGCGCGATGGCACATCAAAAAAGTGTTTAAAATGTTGGTTTTGGATAGGTTCAGGGGTCCAGATGACAAAAAGCTAAATGTGAGTATCCATAATACAATCTGATACAAGTACGAGGGTCCACCAGACTATTCTACCTTTTTCTAATTATCTCTTCATTTTACAAATTCAAAAAAAAAGGATAAAACAAAATTTATCTAATATCTTATCTATTAATTATTTTGAAAAATATAAAACTTTTTAAAAATGTCAAATTCATTCACTTAATAACTAATAGGGGTAAAACGGTAAAATTAATTATATAAATTAATATTTTCTTAATATGTATGTCAATTTAAAAGTGGACAATTAATTAAAGACAGAGCAAGTAGATAATTGAAGTCTCATTCACGGGCCAAGACAGATGGAGTAGATAATTGAAGGCTTGTTCACGGACCAATATAACTAATTATTTTTTTCATTTTCAATTTTCTTCATTTTCAATTTAGGGAAAAGGATCTAAATATATCTCTCAACTTTGTCATTTGGAGACAATATATCCCTCATTATGAAAGTGATTCATATATATTCTTACAGATATACAAACGGCTCACATGTATCCCTACTATTGCAAAGTAAGCTTACATATACCCTTCATTTAACGGGAGTAAAAAGATAGTTTTAAATTTATATATTTAACCTTTAGTTTTCTTTAAAATCATTTAGGAGTATATATGATCCTTCTAGCAAAGTTCAAGATATATTTAAATTTTTTTTCATGCATAAATTATTTTGTAGACTTCTTTGCTTATCATTATTTGAGTTTCTTGTTCTTAATTTTTTTTTCTTTTATTCCTTAATGTAAGAAAAAAAATCTAAAACAAATTTTGTTTGTTGTATTATATTACAAATTAGTTTTCAGTTATATTGTAATTCAGTAAATAAGGTCATCTATAATAAGTTTTACAAAAATATTAGTGAAACATTAATAAATTTGACTATCAAAATAATAAATTTAAATTATTCATTGAAACAAAAAAAAATCAACAAAATATATGTTTGAGGAGGATTAATTATATCCATATGGGATTATATTTTGTTTTAAAATATTATAAAAAAATTAACCAAAATTAATTGTTTTCGCTTCTGTTAGAGAAAAAAAAGGATACATGTGAGTTACTTCTATACTAGTAGGGGTATATATGAGTCACTTTAATAACGAATGGTATATCAGCTCTAAATAACAAAGTTGAATGGTATATTAGACCCTTTTCCCTTCAATTTATTTGACACTTTTTTCCTGTCAATTCCAAGAAAAATGATGCATTACTATATTTAGTATCAATTTCACTTTAAAAAATTCACTGTTGTTAACACTTAAAGCTGGTAATCTTCTGCATTTAATGCAAATATATCATCTTATTTATTTTGTTTGTAAATTGCTTTTTAGAATCTTTTAAAATATATACTTTTAAAAATATTCAAATTAACTCTAGTTATTCTATAATTTCAAATTAATATATATTTGTTATAATCCATTGTATTGTGTGGATTATTCATTAGATTTATCTAATAATCAATCGGATTCATGTCTAGGTGCTTCCAAGGTGATAAAAAGATTTAGGAATAACGATGTATCTACTACTTAGATGACTTTTGGGAGCGATATCTCAACACTATAAATAGAGATATCACTCACCATTTGAAAGACACACTTGAATAAGAAAAGTTCACTCTTCTATCTATACTTCTTGTCTTCTTCTTATTATTATATTATATTATTTTAGAGTTATCTTTTATAATACGTTATTAGTACGAAGTTCCTACTTTCAAAGGCATTATATAAATATTCTTATTTAAGTCACCTATTCTCTTGTAATTTCATTATGTCGAATTTATCCAAACTTGAGTCTGTGGCACTAGATATTTCTAAAAAAAATTACCTTTTATGGGTACTCAATGTTGAGATTCACTTAGTTACTAAAGATCTTGATGCCACCATTACTCACAGAAATGAAGCATCCGTCCAAGATAAGACGAAGACTGTGATTTTCCTTAATCTAAGGGCCTTGTTATGACATAATTTATCTATCGTTAGAAAAATTACTTTTTGAAATACTTAGAAAGAGTCGCCGCTTAATTTTTAAAGAAATTAGGAAAACTTAATTTAGAAAGACTCTAACAGACTGAGCCTTAAAATATTTAGAAAAATGGGTAAGAAGTTCTTATTTACGCTTCAAGAAGGTTTTTAAACCATTTGAAGCACCCGCTAAAATATGATTATCCTACGACTTGACCAAAATACTTTTTGACTATTTTTTGTTATTTGTTTAAAAAATGATCTAATATAAACAAAATGGTTAAACAAAGAATCATTTTTTTTTTGGAAATAGGACCTTTTAGAAATATTTGACTCGAATTACAAGTGATTAGAATTTTAACAAAAAATAGATTAATTAAAATTTATTTAATTCATTGAAATAGTAATTTCAACCAATGTGACTAATTAAAGAATGAAAACCATTTAAATTAATTAAAAAATTGACTAAATATTATCGATAAAAAGTATAAGAGTTGATAAAAATGAATTATTAAAACAAATTAAAATAAAGAATATAGTTCATCTTTTGGAAAATTTAATTAAGTTATTTAAAGTTAGAGTTAACGAAAAATACAAAGCAATAAATAGCCACAATTAAGTAAGTTAAGGGAATGAAGGAGAAGATGAATTCGGGCCTTTCTTGGCCAAATTTGCTACTACTTTTTGGGTTTAATCGAAAACCTGTTTTTGTATACACAAGCCCTATATCAGTGTAAGCAGCTCGCATATCAATACTATTTCCAGCATATCGACCCATATATTGACTGTATACCGTCCACCTTGATGCCTCCAACCCGTATCTTCGTTTTTGCCTAATATTTTTTTGCATTTTTGACCAGTATATCAGTATTTTCGTGGTGTATACTAGTGTATACTTCCATATACAGAAAGCATACAACTAGTTTTGGACTTTTCATGCACTTAAGTTTCAATTTCCTTCCCTATTTGTTGCCTTCAACCTGTTCACCACTTTAAATTTTGGCTAACTCAATAAGGGATAAAATTTGGCCTTGGGCCCATCGAGGAGATGCAAGGATAGGAGATGAGAGTCCAAAATAGATTCGAAGCGGGTTTCACATGCAAAAAAAAGAGTGATAAGATTAGCCCTCACACTTACACTTATTCGCAAGAGATAACATCTATAGTAAAAAAAGGGCATGATATTAATTTATAACAAGGCAAACTAGATAATCCACAACAAAATAAAGCTAGTATGCTTAGTAGATTTCAACGAGACATAATATAAAAGAGCAGAAGCCTATACTTTGACAAAAAGAAAGCACATTTAAGTTGATCAATGAAGACATATCACGACTTATTATACCAAAAAAATGTCACCCCACATGTTTATCCAAAAGGTAATAATAGCACATTAATACTAATAAACAACAAAACGGGGGTCAACACTATAATCTAGCATGCTTGAATATGATAAAAATATATTAAATGTCTAGACCATACAGTCTAGAACGACAATCAGAGAAGACATTCTTAACAATAGCCATTGAAATAAAACATGCAATTGTTATTAGATTTTAATCAAATGAATGACTATACATGTTGACAATAGATTGCTTACAATAAAATCTTCCCTTTTAGGTAGAAAAGATAGTAAAATTTGATAACACAACCCGACACAAAGGCTCTAATAAAATCCCTTTTTTTTTACACATTATTGAAAAAACAACTAGGCGTAATCTAATCTTTTTCTTTACTTCAAAACAAAGGTCATAAACATAACAAAATAGGGCTACAGAATGAAGTCTAAATAATCAACAATCTAGACAATGAGAAGTATCACAAAAAACAAAAAAAACATGCTTCAACTAATTCAAAGATGAAACTCTAACAAAGTAAGTCTAGAAAAAAAATATATAAGAAATTCAAATCTATATTAACTCAACCACAAATGACAATTCACTTATACAAGATTGTTCAGAAAAGAAGACGAAGATTTGAGCAAAGCTCACTCTTAAGGCAATGAAGTGACGAAACCCAAACAATAATGGAGAAAAGAGGAAGAGGGCGACTAAACATTAACTGAATTCAAGCTAACCTAGATACAAACAATATAATTCCATTTTTAGCATTTTTTTAAGGGTGCAAATAGTATTGGTAAAATTAGCACGGAAAAAAACTTTATATGGAGGATTTAAGAAACTATGTTCCAATAGTGTAAACGATCAATTTATTAATTCATTTTTACTCAGCCTTAGTTAGTAAGACAGTTGAAATACATCAACCCCCAAATGCAAAATAACATAGCCTATGCAACAAACTTTATTAGAACACAAATTCTATAATACCAAGGGCTGATATTAATCCCTAAAGAACAAATGCCACGAAGAAAAAGGTAAGATAGTAACCACTCAATTCATGTTATTTACATTAACGGAAGTAATAATAAGTCAAGAACATTATATATATCATATTAAATATGAAACCATCTATGGAAGATGATCTCAAACTTTAAAAACTGAATTTGAATTGCTAATCACGGCTAACAGTGACAAAACAGAATACACATCATCTGAAAGAAAAGAACGAGAATATTACCCTTTTCAGTGCAGCGATACTAGAACGACGAGAAGATCGATTCTACCACTCTCTTCGAATACTAAAGGAAAGCTAAGAAAATTTGAGTGGCGATCTTCTCTAAACTTAGATTCATTAATAATAAGTCAAGAACATTATATATATCATATTAAATATGAAACCATCTATGGAAGATGATCTCAAACTTTAAAAACTGAATTTGAATTGCTAATCACGGCTAACAGTGACAAAACAGAATACACATCATCTGAAAGAAAAGAACGAGAATATTACCCTTTTCAGTGCAGCGATACTAGAACGACGAGAAGATCGATTCCACCACTCTCTTCGAATACTAAAGGAAAGCTAAGAAAATTTGAGTGGCGATCTTCTCTAAACTTAGATTCATAAGACTAGATATAAAAATTTCAAGTGTAGAAGTGACAATTGCTTTAAAACAAAGCTCAAATCTGTCAAAATCCGATTTTTAAACACTTGTCCCCAATCACTGAGAGTAGAGTATATTATTTTTAGGGAATAAAAAAAGAGCGATTTAGGGGGAGATTCGTTGAATTTTTGAAACAAGAGTTTGAGTTTTCCTTTGCTCCTTCTCGAGATCAACAATAAAAGGCATGAGAGAGTTGTATCCTTACTCTAAAAATCTACAAGGGGTGGGTGTAACGACCTGTTTAGTCGTTTTGAGCAGTAGAGTAATTCTGGTAATAACTGTCTGAGTCGACGGATCCTACGACGGGCCGTCATGGGCACGACGGACCGTCGAGGGGGTCTCGTTCCAAAACACTTAGAATTTAGAAATTTGGGTACTGAGATCGACTCTCTGAACTTCGCGACGAAATGGCAGGACGGACCGTCGCAGACATGACGGGCCGTCACAGACTCTTTATTGAATTGAGTCTCTGAACTTTGTGACGGAAGCAGCAGGACGGACCGTCGCAGGCACGACGGGCCGTCACAGGCTGCGTAACCCTGACTGGGTCGGATTTCTATTAAATGTTTTAAGGGGCGTTTTGGACTATTCATGCTTATAATTATAAAGTTAGTGGGTTAATGTTAATAATTCAATTACTTGGGGGTTAAAGGGGACAACCTTGAACTAAATAGTGGGTTACTTTTACCATCTTTATACTTAATTATATGCTAATTAGGGTAAAAGAAAAAGGGTTTGAATAAGAAAAATAGAAAGAACAAAGAGAGGGAGAAAACGAACGAGAAAGAGAAGAACGCAAGGAGAGCAAAAGGCTTGGGAAGTAGATTGCTTGATCACAATCTTCGGTGGAGGTAGGTTATGGTTTATACTATCTCATAGTAAACTCTTAATAGCGAATGATATGTGTTGGTAAAATTGTAAAGTCTTCTATATGCTTAATTGTGTGCTTGCATGATGTGATTATGTAATTGTAATGGATTGAGAAGATGAGGCAATGAATCTTGAATCTTAAATTTACTTTGTTAATGATGATGCCTTGGTATAAAAGAAGGTTTGATGAACTAAAGTAATGATATTAGAGGATCGGGTGTCACGTTCCGACACCAGGATAGTATATGGATCGGAGTGTCATGTTCCGACACCAGGATAGTACATGGATCGGAGTGTCACGTTCCGACACCAGGATAGTATATGGATCGGAGTGTCACGTTCCGACACCAGGATAGTACATGGATCGGAGTGTCACGTTACGACACCAGGATAGTATATGGATCGGAGTGTCACGTTCCGACACCAGGATAGTATATGGATCGGAGTGTCACGTTCCGACACCAGGATAGTATATGGATCGGAGTGTCACATTCCGACACCAGGATAGTAAAGAGAATGAATCTTGAAATATGCTAATATACTCAATCTAAAGAACTAATTCCCAAATGAGTATGGTGTGGAGGCTTGAGTCCTCATAGATGTGATTGGTGTTGTTGCAAATGATTCTTATGCGTGTTGCTATCACCTGCTAAGTATTTGGTTGGTTTTATGTTATTATCTGGCATATACTGTTTTCTATTTTGAGTTGGCCGATGATACCTACTCAGTACTTGTGTTTGTACTGACCCCTACTTGTATTTGTTTTTCTTTGTTAATTGTGGAGTGCAGCAAACGTGGCATCGTCTTCAACTCAATCTCAACTCTAGCCAGTCTTCATCACACCAGATTTCAGGGTGAGCTAATGCTTCTAGCTTGGACTGGATCTTCTCCTTCATGTCTTGATGCCTTGAAGTTCTGGCATAGACTAGCTGTTATTTATTTTTAGTTTCTTAGACACTCTTAGCTTTAGTAATTTGAGGATAGATGTTCTTGTGGTGATGACTTCCAGATTTTGGGAATAATAAGTATTGAGTTTTTAGAAGTTATTAATTGATTTTGTTAATGAGTTTTAAGTCTTCCGCATTATATTCTGTTTATATTGTACTGAAATGTTGGGGTTTAGATTGGTTGGTTCGCTCACATAGTAGGATAAGTGTGGGTGCCACTCGCGGCTCGTTTTGGGTCGTGACAGTGGGGGGGAGGGGATGGGACGAGGTTGCTGCAGACGTACTGTTGGCACCGTTTGTAGCTGGAGTTGGTCGAGTTTGAGGAAAAAGAAGAAGAAGGTGTACATGGATATGTTGGACACAACTTCTCACTGAATTTCAATTTACGTCTAGAAAAAGAAGAAGACGAGTATATGGGTATAGGGTATTGTACGCCTACATTGGGAAGTTAGAAACATTATGGATTTGAATCGGGCTTGGTTGTTGAAAAGCGTGGGCTGGGATTTGGATGGGTTGGTTTGAGAGTATTGTTGACAAAATGGCACAACACAACACCTTATATATCAAATTAGCAAGAAATATTTCACTTTTAATATTTTAGCAAAAAAAGGCTTTATTTTATTTATTTGGCATGAATAGTTATTTTCTTTTTTAAAAAAAATATTTTTGTTCTCCTTATTTTCTCAAACACGTTCTCAAAAATTATTGTTTTATCATCCCTACTTTACCTCTTTTTTATTTTGTCAATAATTTAAAAACAGAGTTCTTTTTATTGTCTCCTTCGTCTCTTTTCAGAATTCTTTTCATACTTCGATACGTAATTCTCTTCCTAATTTTCGTGGATACTTCTAAAAAGTCATCTTAATATATAATTTTGTTCTTGTCAAATTAATTGTTGAATTTCATGATTTGTAGAATTGAGATTTTCTCAGATTTATTTTTGCGAATTAGGTTATTCAACCTTCTTTTGTTTTTTTTCTCAAATTCTTTTCACATGTAAATTTGTTTCTCTTCTAATTCTCTTGTTCTCCTAAGTCTATGCAAATCAAATATAACTGAATGTTTATTGATTGATCCTTCCAATAATTTCTTTTAGTAGATAATTATGTAGCATTTCTTGCCACATTAATTTTGAAATTTCGTCATTTATGGAATTAAAGTTTTCAAAACTTTTTTTTGACGAAAATTCAGGTAATAATTTTTGAACTTTTTGTTCTCAATTTCATGGGTAAGAAAGATCTTCAAGATCAGAATGATGATTTTGATGAATACAACCCAATGTACACTTATGAATTTCAATATCAATATAAATTAAAGTAGACTAATTTTTATGTGAATACAAATCACTGTATACGTGATGAATACGAACTAATGTATATATACTGCAGTTAAATAAACAAAGTCACATGTACAATTAATGAATAAAATTTAATTATGTGTCATTTTAATCTCATTCTTATATTCATTATACTAATACGTATAATTGATGGTGATATTCTTATGTATACAATATAAAGTTTATGTATACATGCTACAATTATTGTTTACATTAATAAAAATTTAAACATTTATTTTTATGAATACTTTTTTGTGTATACATATTCTTTTTTATGTATACATTATGTAATCGCAACTTAATTATTGTATAATTTATGCATATGCATTATTACAATTTCTAATAAAATGTTATTTAATAGTATTTGATTAATTATTATCCATTATGTGATAATTAATACACGTTAGAGCATTAATAATACATTTTAGTAGCTTAAAAGTAGTCACAATATTAATAAGTTATTTAAAGAATTATATAAAATTCATTCCTTAAAAGTTTGTGTAACCTTTTTTTAATAGGTTAATTAATAAATATATATATATATTTTACTTCCTAAAAATAGGCAATCAATTTTCTAATAAACTAATTATTGTTGTTTGGTAAAAAAAAAAAATTGCAATCAAATATTTCTTTATGTTTTTGTAAATTGTTTTTTTTTCTAATAATCGGTTAAATAAAGTTGAATTTGATAATTTAAAGAAATTGAAAAGTTAACTTCCTTAATTATAGGAGTTAAAAGTAAGGAGAAAAAATGATTCCACGTGTCCTTAATTAATGATGGTTGGTTGCTCATGATTAAAAGAAAAAAATTATAAAAAGTTGATTTTATTTCTTTTAGGCTAATACGTGCTAATTTTGTTATTAGCTATTAATTGCTAGTTATTATTTGGCTATATGTTGCCAATTATATATAATAGTTGTATGTCTGTGTCAATTCTTCAGTATTGTTACTGGATAAGAATTGGGTCTTGGAATTGGGCTATGAGAAATTGAAATTGGGCTCCTTGATTGAAACTGATTTGGGCCAAGAATAATGAGCCAAGGTTTGGTTCAAGATTGGAGGTGGAGATTGGTTAGAGCTTGGAATTTAAGAAATAGCTAAATTGAGTTTGATTTAGAGAATTTGACTAAAACTTAAATAAGAGAAATTAATATTAATTAATTAACAACCTTCTTAATCTTAACGAAATATAATAATTAATTTAACAATAAAATAATTAACTCGAAATTATAACTATAACTTAAATTAAAGTGAATTAATAAAGTACTTAACTAAACATAAAATCTTTTGTGATGATTTTCAAATACTTATAAAATAATATGATAATAAAATATACATATTTATTATTTAAAATATTAAAATTACTTTATAAATAATTTGTAAGTATATTTCATGAAACTCATTGATTCAAAATCATAACCCACATAATAAAATATTTAAAATATAAAATCTTTTTGAGATGGTTTTTGAGTATTCATAAAATGTACTAATTATACAATTTATATATATTATATATATTACAAAATGACAAACTATTTTAAAATAACTTGCTATATATATATATATATATATATATATACTTTAAATTAGGGAAACTAAAGACTAACATAACATGCTATAATTATATATTTAATTATTTTTTTGAAAACTAAAATGAAAGACTAACATGCCTTCTAAAGAACTTTAACGGTTTTTTCAATTTAAAAAAATTAACAATTTCGATTGGGAAAAAAAACTTTATCTGTTTTTTTAAAACAGCAAATTTCTTTATTTAATCAAAATATTGAATGAATTATACGATTGTTTAATTAATTGATTATTTAAAAATTAAAATAAGAGATTAATTGTAGTATTGACACACGTGTGTTACTATCTCTTTAGTGAATGTCTAATTATGTGGAGTGTAGGTTATGATTAGAAATTCTATTTGGGGACCAAACAAGATTTCCCCTATAAATAAAGGGTTTCCTTCATTGTAAGTAAGATTTTTGAAAGATTCATGAAACCTTGAATATACTTCAAGATGAATAATTAGTTTTTTCTCTCTCCCTACTTTCTTCTTCTTCTAAATTTATATAGTTTCATAACAAATAATATATATATATATATATATATATATATATACTTTAAATTAGGGAAATGAAAGACTAACATAACATGCTATAATTATATATTTAATTATTTTTTTGAAAACTAAAAGTGAAAGACTAACATGCCTTCTAAAGAACTTTAACGGTTTTTTTAATTTAAAAAAATTAACAATTTCGATTGGGAAAAAAAACTTTATCTGTTCTTTTAAAACAGTAAATTTTTTTATTTAATCAAAATATTGAATGAATTATACGATTATTTAATTAATTGATTATTTAAAAATTAAAATAAGAGATTAATTGTAGTATTGACACACATGCGTTGCTATCTCTTCTCCTATTATATATATAGACTCTAAAAATAATAAAAAAGGTAATTAGATTTTGGATTATTAGAGTAATTCGTAGATTTTTAATGAAAGGACCTTCCTACTGTTTTGAATTTAAAACAAATAATTATAAGACATGGGGAAAAAGCAAAATCAATAGAGAAAGAAAAAAAAGTGAAAATATGAAAAAAAATAATTAAAAATAAATAAATAAAAATACAACCTTCCAAGTAATCAAACTCGGGAAGCAGAGCATTCAATGTAACGCTTCTGCCATCTGCGCTAGGAGTGATCTCATTTAAGGAATGTCCTTTTAATTGTATTTATCCTTTAATGCTGTTTTTTTTTAATTTTTTATAGAGATATATTTTGTAAAATATTTTTGATGAAGTTGTGTTACATGACACATCTTACAGATACAGTATATAATGAGAAGTTAAGGAGTGCAAAAAAAAGGGTCTGCGGATGCCATCTATGTCCCCGTAAAATGACCGACGGATTATTACGATGTTCGTGAACCAATTTCAGAAACCTTACTTTTGATCTATTTTTATGGCTCGTAACTGGGTCTGTGAAACAAAGTACGGATGATGTCCATGATCAGTAAATAATTACGTACATATATAAATACTCCACTGTATCTCTTCAGATGATAGAGGAGTAAATAATAAATTTAGTTTGTATTTTTGTTCAAACATGAAAAATATACGTACATAATAATGCTATAAAATGCGAAGCAATCTTAAACCAAGAAAACTATGTATTTCCAAAAGTCTTGTTTTATCTGTGGATGACCAAGGACACTTCCGTAATTATACCTTCTAAATAGAACCTGTCTCATAAAATGAAAGCAAGTAGTTTATTTCAAGTGTTTCCTTTTAGTGTTAGTACTTCTTTTCTTTCTTCTTCTTTTTCCTCTTTCATTTTTATTCGCATTGTCCATTTTAGTACTGATTTATTTTGCATTTTGTGCTATCTTTTTTTTTCTTTGAATTTTGGTGTTTTGTGAATCTTCTTCTACCTTTTGTTTTGTTGCTTTATGTTAATGGATTCCATACGTTGTTTCTCGATTGCTTCTGTTTTTAGCCATTCTTTATTTAATTTTTGAAAATACAACATTCGAATTTGGTGTGCACTAATTTTAACTGATTTGTTTTCTGTGCTGCAAGTGTTACGTATGATAAAAAGAAACTAAATCTCCCATAAGAACAAAAAAAGGATGTTAATCAGATGCAACTTTAATATTTCATACACATGATAAAATTAATCTGGACTATTTTCCATTTTAAAATCCAATACAATTTTCCAATTTCCAAATAATTCACCTCTATCAAACAAAATATTATCAGGATGAGGGGTTAACTGTTAAATTTGACAAGATTCAAAAATAGATTAATGAGAAGATATGGTATTTAGGAGGATAATTCTTCATTGGTAGAAAGGTTAAGATAGCACCTTTTGTAGATGAAATTTAGGTGAACCATAAATTGATTTCACAAGGTAAATGTTGACATTTTGACATATTGTGATGTCATAGATGACATAAATAGGAAGAATTCACTCCTATAAATAGGTAGCTCCTAATTCATTTGTAACACACCTCTAACTTGCATTAACATCTCCTAAGACATTTGTTCTCCTTTCTCTCTTGTAGTATTTCACTTGTATTTTTCTGGAGTGAAATAAATATTGATTGATTGTGTCCGAGAAGTAGGCAAAAGAAAACAAAAGTTTGCCGAACCTCATTAATTCCTGGGGTTCTTTTTGTTGTTGTCTCATTTACTATTTATTAGCTACATTTAGATATAGCAGTTGTGATTCTATCACTCTCTGTATATTCGACTTCCGCAACATTTACTGTGTTGTTTCAATCTGAAAATCGAGGATTTGAGTCGTATTAAGAGGTGATTTATGAACCACTGTTTCTCTGTGCATAAAGCCCAAAAACAATAGGTAGAGGTCTTAGTTTCTTTTAATGTGAGGTGAGAGGTAAATTTTTTTTGATAAAGTTGGTGTTAATGATTCGAGACTTTATCATAAACCTTAATTATGATATTGTTATTACCAAAAGATCAGAATGGCTTGCCTGCAATATGGTAGGAATACTCTCCGGCAACAGCTGAAGAATGTGAAAACCTCAGCAGCTATCTTCCACAAGTGCGAAGGTGGAGAAGTACATTTACACCATCCACTATTTTACATCGCCCAAGGTGTTCGATACAGAAAACTACATGTCACTGTCACTACTATAAGTATATTTTTTACTAATTCATTCATCCAATTGTCAATTTGCGCTCAGATTACTACAATTTGTACAGACAATATCGTACCAATGGCCTCCAGATTCTCGACATCACGTCCTTTACTATTTGATTGATTCATTTTGAACTGAACCTTTTGGAATTGCGACTTGATTCTTGTTCAATATTGCGTTTCGATAAGCAGAGCATATACTTGGAAAAGCAGAGCAAACTGCGAGGCATCAGCGAAAGGTTTTCTTCCTTCCATTTGTACTGTTAGTGTAATGCTCTGAATATAATTACGTAATTGCGAGAAATTTGATGCGTTGGTTGTTTTTATTCTCCTGTCCTGAATAAAATTTGAGTGTATGAGATGTTAATGTACCTTGGAGACAATTTTGGTATACCCTTTAATGAGCACACAAATATTTTTGCCTGAATCTAGTAGCCTTGAACTTGCTCCTGTTTCTGTGCATCATTTCTTTTAGTACAATTGCAATGCAGGTAAAGCTGCTCCGCCTATGTCATACTTATTACTATAACATTAGCCAGTGTTGTCAAAGGTGTGGTTAAGTCCTGCACGAGGCTCTACAAGTATTGACAGTTTAGTATCATTATCAAAGCTCTAAGACATACTTTTCCTTGCTAATGAGGCGACACTAAACAATTGATATTTCACTTTATCATATTTATTTTTTCAATTTATATGTCCATATATTTTTTATGCATACTTATGATTATAAGTCTTAGACTATACATGTATAATTGTATTTTTCAGTGAAGGGCACGCTTTATTTGCTTTGCACTTGAGCCCAACGACTAGAGCTTTTTTTTGCACTTCTCTATTTTGATGACACTGATATTAGCATAACAATACAAGTTTTTCATCTGCAAACAGATTAAAAATACGTCAATTCATACCCTTTAGGAATTTGAATGACATTAATTTTCCCACATTCTTTGTACGTATTGAGAAGGAGAATTTTCTGCAACACGTGCACATTGGGTCTTTTAAAATACAATTGGGACAAGTATTTCGGCTGCTCGTTACTTATCAAGAGGAAAAAGTAGGCTTAACTTATGATTTATATTTATGCCCTGCTTGATTGCGGATGCACATTTTTTCAGCTTCATCTTCAGTTGGTGTTCCTTAACCTTTTGAAGATCTTCTGTAGATTTTAGATGTGGTCGATTCTTTCTTTTGAAAAGACTAACAAATCATGCATATAAGGCTCACATATGTAGTGTAGAGGTCACAGGTAATTCGTGTTATCGTGCTTTGATGAGTTGCACTTTTATTTTCGGGCATTCTATAGTCAGGAAAGGAAGTAGATTCTTTTCTTTCTTCCTCTGCATATTATTTCATTCTTATTTCACATAATAAACAAATATCTTAGTGTACCTACATTTAAAAAGGCAGAGTAATTTGGGACAAATATGTTAGTATGTGGTATACCCTGACATGTTTACGTTCAACAATGCATCCTATTCATTTGGCCCTTTAGCCTTCACATTGGAAGTGGCACGCGCCATTTGTGAATAAAAATGACGTTAGTTTTCTCCGTGATTTCTTTTTATATACTGATCACATTTCTTCAAATATGCTGCCTCTCTGCCAGATTTATCAATGTGAAGAAGTTGAAGAGGTTAAAATAGTTCCAGCTCCCAAGAAAGATGAGATGTTGGTCAGTACCTAAAGCTCTTTGGAATTTTGAAACAGTCTCCAGTAATGATTATCAGTAGTCTTATATCATGTCTCGCGTTCATTCATCATGGATTTGTTACTATATGTGATATCCTTGCTATTTTTTCTGAAAGGGAATATAGAAGAGGAAAGTAACGCTATCTGATCATCTTTTAGCTCACACAAGCTGTTGATATTGGCAACCTAACATAACTGGTATACAGTTATTGTAAGAGTGACAGGATCTTGTTATATTGATAGCTTTTTCAAGATTCAAGAGTTATCCCTTGGTTCTTTTTAACTGTCTCAGATACCTTTGGTAATTGAGCTGTCATAGTTATTCACTTCTATATCTTTTATCTGAACTGCAAGTTTCTTCAGGTGCTAAGTAAGCATACGAAGAACCGTTGGCGAAAGTTGACAGTGGTAGGATCACTTCCAGTGACGAACCTATTGGAAATGATGTAACCGTGGCCGAGGTAATACTTTGTTCCTGACTAGTTGTTTTTATACTCTTTTTACATTTCTATTGATAACCTTTGCTACAAAAGTGGTGCACTCGTGGAAAAGAAAAATTTACAAAAGTTCATATGTGCAAATCTTGCTTTCCTTTAGTGGCAGCTACAATGCAACTTCATTTTTTAATAATGGGCGGCACATCACCCATCGAGCTTTGAACTGTGCACCAGTGGCCCTCGGGGATTTCTCGTAAGTAGCTTCGTGGACAAGCTAGTTTATTTTCTCATTACTTTTCAAACTCAGGTTGACAAGGATTTTAAATTCATTAGTACACTAAGAACTTTATTGATCTTTAACTGGAGTCCGGAGTATGCCACTTTCACCTGGTTGAAAGGGGATAACTAAGTAATAGCGTCAAGGATTGACATGATTCTGATCTCTGAAGAGTGGATCACACTCCACTAGCATTGCAAGGTGGTTCTTGGAACCTGAACAAAAATTATTTCATGTTTGAAAATTGGTGACAAGGTCTTGAAGGATTCACTGATAGAATTAGAGAACGGTGGAATTCTTTTAACTTCACCAAAAGAACTCAATTTAATATGGCATATAAGTTAAAAGCTTTAATAACTAAGCTTAAGGAATAGAGTAGCAGTGAACATGGAGATTTGGGCTCTCCAATGAAGAAACTGTTAGGAAAGATAACACAACTTTAAGAATTGTAACAAAAGAGGAGACAGTTTAGGAGGGTAGCAGTTACCATGGAATATGAATAATTGATTAAAAATGATGAAATATCTTGGAGGAAAAAATTCAAGGTCTTTGGTTAGAAGATGAAATATTAAGTTCTTCCTACGGGTAGGCATAAATACCTAAAAATCAAAAAATTGAACCAAAGGTAATCTGATTTTTGTTTCAGTATCTATAGTGTCCCACAACTTCTAAACAAAGATTCAAACCATCCTCTGTATGTGCATAGGTTCGAACCAATGATTTATATGTTGTACATGCATGTTAAGGTCCTTTACTAAGTGTAGTAAGTGTGTTGTATGAGTCTTAGGGTTGTAGGGAACCTCAAAAACCAAGTGAAGTTCAAAGCATTTCTATTGGCTAAATTCTTTGCATGAGCTCTTATGAGGGTCAACTTCAAACAAACATATTCTTAGAATATGAGGAGTTAGGTGACCCTTGACCTATCAAATAAAAGGTCTACGAGTCTTCTTTCCAACACATCCAACCATTTGTCAATCCGGCTTTTGGGTAAAACGTTATTTGCATTTTACTAAAGAAACGTCAAATTGGTCGTGAGCTCCGTATTCCTAGCAGCGTGGCCACACTGCGCGAGGCCATTTTTCCAATAGCCTCATATTATCAAATTGGTTGTGCTCTATGCGCGCTTGGTAGCACGGGTGCACAGCACCAGGCCATTTTCCCAGAAACCACGTTATTATTAAGTTGGTGGTGCACTCTGCGTGCCTGGTAGCATGGCGCACTGCGTCAAATCATTTTTCCAGAAGCCTCGATATTAAGTTACCTTATTTATTAAGTTAAGTCGGTAGGTCACTAGAAAATTCATCTTGAACGATTTAGGTCTTATTTTCTCTCATCTCCATCTCCAACATCAAGGTATGTTCCTCCTATGTATCTAAAGTATTTCTAAAACAACCTCAATCTCTAATTATGAATTTACAACAAGATTCTAACATCAAATCTTTTCTTCCATATCTAGTGAAAACAAGAACTCATCCTAAAATTCAAGAAGGGACTTTTCGGGTTCCACTTCAAAGTTAGAGTTTCAATTGATCAAGTGATTCAAAGTATGTAAGCCTTCAATGAGGAATTCCTTCCATCCTCCTATCCATGGTTTCTCAATTTTCATGGACTTAATTTTATAGTTAGGTTTATCAAGCCACTTTCAAATTTATCGCATTTATTACCCGAATCACATGTTTTCTTGGATTATTACTCATGATTATGGATCCTTGATTATTGTATTCCCGTTATACTCAGTAAGGTTTTCCATTGTCATTCTTATGGGTTATTAACATGATATTGTCATGATTTCGTGAACCTTATATTTAGAAACAGATTTTAGAGTCTTTATGCTATTATGAAAATTACTTTTGAATATCTACGAGCTATACATGTTCTAGGAGACCTTTCTCATGATTTAAGTTATAAGCATGATTTGAAAGATATATTTTAGAAAGTTTGAGTTTTGTCTCACCCTTTATTCAGACAGACATATACTTATCAAGTTTTGAGCATATCATATACGTATATTATTTTGGGAGGAATATTTAGCATCGAGAGGACGCGGGTTTAGAGAATCCAAGTCCCATAACTACGTATCAACAGGTTGTATGCCGCTTTTGACAGTCAACTCATTTAGCCCTTTGAGGTTCAGTTAGTGGATCCACATTAGATAAACAAGTTTTCTACTCGGCTAAGGTATAGGGAGAAGCCCACCCGACTAGGATCATAAGTTCGACATCGTCAACTCAAATGGTGTTTGTCGATTTTAAGAAACTCCTAAGTAAAGCTATTATTAATTTTATGTACTTGTATCTGTTGAAATTCTACCCTCCTGAATTCTTCAAAGGTACACGTACAATCAAGGTGTTTCTGTTTAATTGAGACTTAACAATAAATAATTCAAGCAACACTTTGTATTATTTATAAGTGTTCAAACAATACAACGATTACACGACTACGTAACCTAAGGAATTATAAACTAATTCCTTTCTACCCCAAGACACAAAACTCCCTAGTTTTGTATCTTCTAACGCTCTTCATAAACTACAACTTGTCAAGCAACTCCCACTCACAAAACTCATATTGTAAACAAGACTCTTGAATACATTCTTACAATTATTCACTCAACTCGCAGCACTCCCAAGTAATATCAAAACTCTTGATCGTGTTTTGACCTTCTCTCTTTGTAAATGCACAATTTTCTCAAGCGAAACTAATGCCCTATTTATTGATTTGGAACTTCAGCAAGTTCTTATTTGATTCAACTTGGACTCCTATTCAACAATACTTTTACAAAGTAACCTTATTTACTTAAACCTAGTTGAACCCAACTTGGATTAGATAATAACTTCTACAAACGTGCTTTACTTGGGAGTGCTGTGAGTTGAGTGAATAATTATAAGATTGTATTCAAGAGTCTTGACAATATGAGTTTTGTGAGTAGAAGTTTCTTGACAAGTTGTAGAACATGAAGAGCGTTAGAAGATACAAAATTAGGGAGTTTTGTGTCTTGGCGTAGAAAGGAATTAGAGTTTATAATTCCTTAGGTTACCTAGTTGTGTAATCGTTGTATTGTTTGAATGCTTATAAATAATACAAAGTGTTGCTTGAGTTATTTATTATTAACTCAATTAAACAGAAACACGTTGATTGTACGTGTTCCTTTGAAGAATTTAGGAGGGTAGAATTCCAACAAATGGTATCAGAGTATGTTATCTTAATCAAGAGTCTAATAACTCAAGATGACGATCTTTATGAGTTCTGCACCTCCATTGGAACATGGTCAAGGACATCACATCAACAGACCTCCATTATTCAATGGACAATACTACTCATGGTGGAAGCCAAGGATGTAAGACTTCATTCAAGTTGAAGACTATGAGCTATGGGTTAGAATCACTAATGGACCACTTACTCCTACTATTACTGATAGTGAAGGGAATAAGGTACCTAAACCGACAAAAACATACGAAGAAGCTGACTACAAGATGTTAGGAAAAAATGCAAAAGTTACGTGCATTCTCGTATGTGGACTAGGACCTAACGAATTTAACCGAATCTCAAGTTGAACCTTTTCAAACAAATATGTGATACTTTACAAAACGCTAATGAAGGTATAACTCAAGCTCGTAAATTCAAAATTGTCAGACTTTGCTCTGAATATGAAGCTTTCAAGATAAATCCGGAGAATCACTTCAAGACATTATTACCAGATTCACCACTATGGTAAATGAATTAATATCATTTGGAAAAGTATACACCACTGCGGAACAGGTTGACAAAGTAATAAGGACTCTGCCTAGATCATGGAAAATAAAAGTCACTGCAATAAGAGAAGCCAATGATCAAACTAAAATGACTTTGGATGAATTAGTAAGAAATATCGAAACCTACGAGATGAATGTTGACAAAAGAAGTGAAGGAAACAAATAGAAAAATCTTGGACTTAAAGCAACTGAAAATGATGAATTGAATGTAGATGATGATGATTTGTCACTGATAAGTAGAAACTTCAATAAATTCTTCAAAAGGGGATTGAATTCTGGTAAGAAATCACCACCCACGAAAGAAAAAAAATGTTGAGAGACCACAAGGCGGAAGCTGTTTGAAATGTGGTAAAACAGATCAACAGATTAAAGACTATCCTATGTGGGAATTAGAATGGAAAAAGAAAATAGTTGAAAAAGAGAAGAAGGAACTTCTCAACAAAAAGAAAAAAAAAAAGAAAAAGAACAAGCAATGTATGCAGCTTGGGGAACAGGTTCGGACATGTATGAAGATGATGATGAGGACATCACTTTGATGGCCATAGAAGAATCAGAACCTAAACCTGAATCAAACTCTGAAGAAATAAAGGTAAATCTTTTTGATTTAAAAGATAAACTAGTAAAATTCTCTAAGAAAAAATTATCCTTCCTATTACTCGCTTCCATAGACAGAATTCAAGAACTAGTTAAAACTAAAAATCAATTGCTTACTTCCATGACTAGTTTAAAATTTGAGTAAACCACGTTCATACTAGGTTTAAGTAAAGCACGTTTGTAGAAGTTATTATCTAATCCAAGTTGGGTTCAACTAGGTTTAAGTAAATAAGGTTACTTTGTAAAAGTATTGTTGAATACGAGTCCAAGTTGAGTTCAAAATAAGGACTTGCTGAATTTCCAAATTTATAAATAGGGTGTTTGTTTCGCTTGAGAAAATTATGCACTTACATCGAGAGAAGATCAAAACACGATCAAGAGTTTTGATATTACTTGAGAGTGCTGCGAGTTGAGTGAATAATTATAAGATTGTATTCAAGAGTCTTGAAATTATATATAGATCTAGATATATATATATATATATATATTATATATATATATATCTATAGATATATATAATATAATATATATATCTTATATATATATATATAGATATATAGCTATATATATTTATATTATATATCTATATATATATCTATATTATCTAATATATATATATATATATATATATATAGAGAGAGAGAGAGAGAGAGAGAGAGAGAGAGAGAGAGAGAGAGAGAAAGATTATCTGAAAAATGATGAATTTTTTTAGTAAATACCATAGATTCAAAGGGGATGAAAAATGTCATTTGCAATATAAAAATTATATGAAGTATTTTGGAATAAACGTGCGACGCACGTTCCCAAGAGAGTATATATTTAAAGATAGGAAGAGGGAACTTAATTAACTAATAAGTAGATGTAACTCTGTAGTTTAACCTCATGATCATTTCCTTGAACCCCGCTTTGATGATCACATTATTTTGTTATTGTTACAGTCCTTTTTTTCTGAATGGTTTGTAATGCTTCATCTTGCGAAGCTCCTAACTTAAAAGTTGAATTACCATTTTGCCCTTATTTATTCCTAAACTAAATTAAGTATTAATATATATTTAATTTAAAATTAAATAATCATATTTAAATACATGCATCTAGACACATGGTTGAAATTCTAATTATTTAAATACTAAGTAATAATCAGTGGCGGAGCCACATGTAGTGAAGGGGTATCGACCGACACCCCTTCGTCGGAAAATTACATTATGTAGTTAGAATAAAAATATTTTTTATGTATATATATATTAGATATTGACACTCCTTGGCTTTTACACGATTTAATTTCTTTAGATTTTGACACCCCTTAGAAAAAATTCTAGCTCCGCCACTGGTAATAATTATATTATATTATACTAAATACTAAAATAAGAAGGTGTAAAGTCAAACTTTGAAAGACAAAAATATTTCATAGAAAATTATTAGAAATTATTTCATAGAAAATTGTTAGGAATTACTTTTTTAAAAAAAAAATAAAAATTCTCTATTATTTCTCTATAATTAGTGTGGTTAAATGGATTAAACTTGTTATCCTTTCTCTATAATTAGTATAATTAAATGTATTGAATTATTAGTAAAAAAATTAACCTTTCCACTCCCCCATGTCTAAGATCACTAACTTCTAGAAATTATCTTAAAGAACTCTTCACCTTTTCTTTCATCTTATCTTGTAAATTTTTAGCTATATATATGTATCATGAAAAAGTAATTTTTCTTTACCACTTGTCTCTTGTTGATGTGAATCATTAGGCAATTTTCATGTACTTTTTTTGTTTTAAATATTAATATTTGTTTGATCCTAATTAGAATAACGACCTGTTTAGTCGTTTTGAGCAGCAGATTTTATTTCTGGAAAATTGGCTGAGACGACGGACCCCACGACGGACCGTCATGGGCACGACGGACCGTCGCAGGTCTTGTTTCAAAAACACTTAGAATTCTGAAATTGGGTACTGAAAATCGACTCTCTGAACTTCGTGACGAACTTGCAGGACGACAGTCACATGCGTGACGGACCGTCACAGACCCTTGGTGGAAATTTGGGTCTCTGAACTTGGCGACGACCTGCAGGACGGACCGTCGCAGGCACGACGGCCCGTCACAGGGTGCGTAATCCCTGTTGGAGTCGGATTTCTTTACACGTTTTAAGGGACGTTTTGGACTATTCCTTCTTTAATTATAAAGTTAGAGGGTTAATATTAATAAGTCTAATTACTTGGGGGTTAAAAGAGGTAACCTTAAGTTAATTAGTGGGTTGTTATTGCCATCTTTTATTTTTAATTATATGTTAATTAGGGTAAAAGAAAGAGGGTTTGAATAAAGAAAATAGAAAGAAAAAGAAGAGGGAAGAGAAACGAATTGAGAGAGAATCGATCGAGAAGAAGAAGAACAAAGCTTGGGAAATTGCTTGTTGATCACTAATCTTCGGTGGAGGTAGGTCATGGTTTTCATGCTATTCGTAGTAGACTCTTAATAGCGAATGATATGTATTGGTAGTATTGTAAACCTGTCTATATGCTTAATTGTATGCTTGCATGAATATGATTATGTGATTGTGATAAAAATAAGCATGATGAAACTATTGAATCCCAAATCTTGAAAAGAAACTTTAATATCGTTATTAATGATGATGCCTTGGTATAAAAGAAGGCTTGATGAATTAAAGTAATGGGATTGATGATGCCTTGGTATAGAGAAGGCTTGATGAATGATAGAATGAGATTAGTGGATCGGAGTGTCACGTTCCGACACATAGTATTAGTGGGACGGGTGTCACGACCGACACGTAGAATTAGGGGATCGGAGTGTCACGTACCGACACATAGTATTAGTGGGACGGGTGTCACGAACCGACACGTAGAATTAGGGGATCGGAGTGTCACGTACCAACACATATTAGGGGATCGGGTGTCACGAACCGACACGTAGAATTAGGGGATCGGAGTGTCACGTTCCGACACATAGTATTAGTGGGATGGGTGTCACGAACCGACACATAGAATTAGGGGATCGGAGTGTCACGTACCGACACATAGTATTAGTGGGACGGGTGTCACGAACCGACACGTAGAATTAGGGGATCAGAGTGTCACGTACCGCACATATTAGGGCTCGGGTGTCACGAACCGACCGTAGAATTAGGGGATCGGAGTGTCACGTACCGACACATATTATGGGATCGGGTGTCACGAACCGACACGTAGAATTAGGGGATCGGAGTGTCACGTACCGACACATAGTAGTAGGGGATCGGAGTGTCACGTACCGACACAAGAGGAATAAAGAATATGAGGGATCGGAGTGTCACGTACCGACACAAGAGAAATAAAGATAATGAATCTTGAAAGATGTTAATATACTCAATCTAATGAACACAATTCCCAAATGAGTATGGTATTGAGGCTTGAGTCCTCATGTGTGAACTTGACGGTAATTGTTAATGATATAATACTTGTTGTTGCTACATGTTGAGTATCATGGTTGATTTATGATATTACTTGATATATATATTGTTCTCTATTTTGAGTTGGCCGATGATATCTACTCAGTACCCGTGTTTTGTACTGACCCCTACTTTTATGTTTTCTTTCTTTGTTATTTGTGGAGTGCAGCAAACGTGCCGTCGTCTTCGACTCAACAGTAATTCAAGCCAGTCTTTACTACATCGGAAATTCAGGGTGAGCTAATGCTTCTAGCTTGGACTGGATCTTCTTCTTCAAGTCTTGATGCCTTGAACTTCCGGCATGGACTAGCTTCATATGTATTTTTTTTTAGCTTCTTAGACATTTCTAGTTAGTAATTTGATCATAGATGTTCTTGTGGTGATGACTTCCAGATTTTAGGGATAATAATAATAGTTTTTGAATCGTTTTTATTAATGAGTTTAAGTCTTCCGCATAATTTTTCTGTTGATATACATTGAAATGTTAAGGGTTAGATTGGTTGGTTCGCTCACATAGGAGGGTAAATGTGGGTGCCAGTCGCGGCTCGGTTTTGGGTCGTGACAAACTTGGTATCAGAGCATTAGGTTCATTGGTCTCATCACACAAGAACGAGTCTAGTAGAGCCTTAAGGAACGGTAGGGGGACGCCTTTACTTTTCTCTGAGAGGCTATAGGACTTTAGGAAAATTCCATTCTTTCATTCTTTCTTTCGTGCTACTACTTGAGTCCAATTGGTATGGTGATACAAATTGGTATCTGACCATCTTCACTCTATTTCGCAGATGGTTAGAACTAGAGCAACGACCGCACCAGCAGCAACAACGGCACGGCAAGAAACGTCTGAGCCAGCCACTGGGGTTTGTGGCTCGAGGAAGAGCAGCGGCAGAGGCCGTGGAAGAGGTCGTGGGAGGACGCCCTCTAGAGGAAGAGGACGAGCCCCTAGCCCACCTGATACTAGGGCGGTGACTCCTCCACCGACCGAGGAGGTGATAAGAGAGGGTGAGGAAGGGGAGAATGACAGTGCAAACAAGGAATTGCCACCCCAACCTACCCCAGAGATGATCAATCAGGTTCTTGCTTATCTTAGCGGGATATCTGATCAGGGTCAGGCACCTCCAGTGGTTTCTGCACCAACAACCTCCGGTTTCAGAGATACGACATACGGCTGCTATGGCTCCCCACATGGATGCATCATTGGAGATAGGCACATTTCCACGTCTGACTACTGGGCCTATAATGACAAATGATCAGCATGAACTTTTCAGTAAGTTCTTAAAATTGAAACCTCCTGTCTTCAAGGGTGCAGAATCTGAGGATGCTTACGATTTCCTGGTTGATTGTCATGAGCTACTACACAAGATGGGTATCGTAGAACGGTTTGGCGAGGAGTTCGTGAGTTAACAGTTTCAAGGGAACGCCAAAATGTGGTGGCGGTCACATGTTGAGTGTCAACCAACAGAGGCACCACCTATGACTTGGGCATCGTTCTCTAGCTTGTTTATGGAAAAGTATATCCCAAGGACTTTGAGAGACAGAAAAAGGGATGAGTTCTTGAGTCTAGAGCAAGGTAGGATGACGGTTAACGCATATGAGGCCAAATTCCGTGCATTATCCAGGTATTCCACCCAACTTTGTTTCAGTCCACAAGAACGGATTCGCCGTTTTGTGAAGGGGTTGAGGTCAGAATTGCGGATTTCAGCCTTACAGGTAGTGGCTACGGCAAAATCCTTCCAAGAGGTGGTAGACTTTGTGATAGAGGTGGAATGAGTGAAGCCAGATGACTTCACCACGACATCGACATCAAAAAGGTTTCGAAGGGGAGGTGAGTTTAATGGTTCTTACTCTAGAGGACAGAGTTCCGGAGGTTACTCAGTTCGACCCATTCAGTCTTCACTACAGACTGTGGTTGGGGGTCCACCTAAGACCGGTCAACACTTCTCTGAGAGACCTTTACTTGACTCCAGAGAGTGTTATGGATGTGGGGAGACGGGGCATATTAGGAGAAATTGTCCCAAACAGAGCTATAGACCCCCAATAGCTAGAGGTAGAGGTGGTCATGGTAGAGGCCGTTATTCTGGAGGACATAGTGGTCGAGGTAATGGTGGTCACCAAAACGGCCGAGGTGATGGGAAAACTAGAGCCACTACATCACAACATGGTAGGGGCAACGGACAAACTAACGAAAGGGCCCATTGTTATGCTTTCCCTGGAAGATCGGAGGCGGAGACATCTGATGCTGTCATCACATGTAATCTTCTGGTTTGTGATTGCATGGCTTCTGTGTTGTTTGATCCCGGATCCACATTTTCTTATGTATCTTTCTCATTTTCTAATGGTCTAAATTTACATTTTCAATTACTTGATATGCCTATCCGTGTTTCTACTCCGGTGGGTGAGTCTGTGGTAGTGGAAAGGGTATATAGGTCTTGTTTGGTGAACTTTGTGGGGAGCAACACTTATGTAGATTTGGTTATCTTAGAAATGGTTGATTTTGATGTAATTCTGGGTATGACTTGGCTTTCTCCGCAATTTGCGATCTTGGATTGTAATGCTAAAACGGTGACGTTAGCCAAGCCTGGGAAAGATCCGTTAGTGTGGGAGGGTGACTATACTTCCAATCCGGTGCGTATCATCTCCTTTCTTCGTGCTAAGAAGATGGTTAGTAAAGGGTTGTTTAGCTTTCTTGGCCCACTCAAGGATGACACTACTCAAGTACCCTCGATTGAGTCGGTTTCGGTAGTCCGTGAGTTTTGGATGTGTTCCCTGCAGATCTTCCTGGTATGCCACCAGATAGGGATATTGACTTCTGCAGATCTTCAGGGTGAGCTAATGCTTCTAGCTTGGACTGGATCTTCTTCTTCAAGTCTTGATGCCTTGAACTTCCGGCATGGACTAGCTTCCTATGTATTTTTTTTTTAGCTTCTTAGACATTTCTAGTTAGTAATTTGATCATAGATGTTCTTGTGGTGATGACTTCCAGATTTTGGGGATAATAATAATAGTTTTTGAATCGTTTTTATTAATGAGTTTAAGTCTTCCGCATAATTTTTCTGTTGATATACATTGAAATGTTAAGGGTTAGATTGGTTGGTTCGCTCACATAGGAGGGTAAATGTGGGTGCCAGTCGCGGCTCGGTTTTGGGTCGTGACAATTTTGTATCATAGTTTTATTTTTATCATTTTAAATGATTTGTTTTTTGTTAGAGGAAAAGGTATCATCAATAATTTTACTCCTTATGTATTTCTTTTTACTATATATGGTTATAATTAAAGTCTTAAGAAGGGTATGAATATTGTATTTGTTCTTATCTGTTAAATACTTTTTGTATTCTTTACCGATTTATACTTCTTTAATTTAATCCACTATGAAATTATGAATGTTATGTATATTTTTATTAGTGCTGAAATTACTAATTTATGTCTTTTATATTCGTTTTTAAATGTACTTTTATAATATTTTTTTCTTTTATTCTTTCCTTACTGATATATTTTCTTTAAGTAGATACATATTTGTGTACTTAGTATATGGAGCGTAATGAGAGATTATTAAATATAAATCATATAGATATATTCATATTATTAGATGCTATAGTAATATTATTATTTTTCCCTATTATTTGCTTGATGGTCACTGTGATATTCAATTATTATGAATTTTATTTAATGAATAAAATATAAATTGATAAAACTAATATTTTTTAATTCAACATTTTCTATATAATAATTGTATGGGACAAACGTGCAACGCGTGTTCCGAAAACTAGTAATAATATAAAAGAGCGAAGTTTTTATCATGATATAAATGAGCTTAATGAATATACTTTTGTTTCTTTACTTGGTCAATTTTGATTTTTTATATGTTAATTTGACAAATCGAAAAAATAATATTTTTTTTATCTATTAATTATACCCTCAATTTTGTTTAAAAGTTAGAAGGATAGAAAGAGTAAACTAATTTTGAAATTTTATGTAAAACTATTAACTTACTATGTCAACTATTATTTTCTTAATAGGTCCACAAAGTTAGAGTATCTCCCTATTCCATGTGTGGTGTGACATGTCAAGGGCCTGCATAACATTCCAACAAATGGTATAGGGCACTGGTTTGATCGTGAAAGATATCAAGGCGGAAATTTGGCAATCTCCATTGCGGGTGTTTGTCATCTTGGTAGAGCAGTAGAGGCCAACTATTGCAAAAGAAGAGTGAATCCTTTGTGTTTGTTTAGAGAAGAACAACTTGGTGAGGAGGTGTAAGTCTTGAAGAACTTCACAAGACAGACAAGAGAAGTTTTTCATGAGATTGTATTTGCAATAGCCAAAAGTTGGAAAAAAATTGGAGAATGTTCAGAGTAGATTAAAAATTCCTTTAATTAATTAGTATTCCCTCCGTCCCTTTTTACTTATCCAATTCTAAGGTGACACGCCTATTAAGAAATTAACTAATAACGCAGTGAGTTTACCATTTTATCGCTATTATTATGAATTGGATGAAAAGTTCTACATTTTTCAAAGTAATTAATTATTTAATTGAGGATATAATAGGTAAAGAAATTGTCCTTTCTTGATTTGTCAAAATGGACAAGTAATTAGGAATAACTATAAAAGAAAAAATGGACAAATAAAAAGGGACGGAGGGTAATTTTATTTTTAAAGCATGCTAAATGCATAGGTTGTCTTCTCATCTTTGGAACACAATTATTGTTGGGTTTGGATTTTTTCCTATATGTTGGATAAATAAAAGTCTAAGGTACTAAGTTATTTTTCTTTTCTTTTTTTTGATAAATTTAGGAAAAATTAGTAAAGTAGTCATAATTCCTAACTTAATTAGTAAAAACATCTATACTTTAAAAGATTTAGTCAAAATGTCAATATTTTAAAAATAATTTGTAAATACTATAATTTGTTTTTCCTTTTATTTTTCAAAATAGTTCAACATTAAATATATTCACTATCCATTTAGACTTCTTCTAGACTTTAATACCATTAAATTTATATCCATCTTTAAGATTTTCAAAAAAAAAAATCTCTTTTACCATTTTCACCATTATTGTCTCTCATTATTGAAGAAGAACTAATTATTCAAGTTCATATAAATTTGTTCAGATCTATCGATTAATTCAACAAATTTCTCAATACATAAAGGTATTTACGTAATCATCTTTTATTTTGCGAGATTTCATAAGATTTTGTTTCGAAATAAAAATTATGTTGAATTTAGGATTGTATGTATTACAATTTTTTCGTCATTTTTTCAATTTTTATATGAGTTTGTTAACATACTCATCAAATATTTATGCATTTCGGATTTTAGTATTTGAAACACTATTTTTATGATTTTATTTTCATATATGAGCTTTAGTAGATTGTAATTTGTAGTAAGCCACATAAGTATGCATACATAATATATTGTTTGGTTTTTTTTATATATTCACATTTAATAATTTCGAATTTTGTTTATAGGGCTATTAATTCACAAATAAACACAGATTGAGATTTGAATTTGGTGAAAAGAATTGGATAAAAGAAATATAGCAAACGAAGAAGAAAGAGAGAGTCAAAGAAGAAGGTTGCAAAATTGTATTCATATCAGAATAATATTCATATTAATTTTTATTTGTCAATTATTTTTCTTTTATTCATCATTTGTATTTTTTATTAAGAATATTGTATTTCTTTTTTATTTGTAGTCATTCAAATACGTATCTTATATGAATTTGTATTTCTTAAGCATAGATGTATCCTATTTTTTAACAGTCAATTTATATTTTTTTAGAATATTGTATTCTGATTATATCATTTTCACTATGTATGCTATCTCATATGAATTTGTATTTCTTAAACATATATTTATCGTGTTTTTCAACAGTTAATTTGTATTTTTTATAGAATATTGTATATTGATTATATTATTTTACTATGTATGTTATATGTTTTTCCAGAATCTTGTATTCTTATTTCTTTTATAGTCAATTTGTATTTTTTTTTTTTATATTCTTCCTCAACAAGTTTATTACTTCCACCAAGTATGCTATTTTCCCCCAAAAATCTTGTACCCTTTCATAAATCATACTCATACATATTGAGATACGTGTATATATATATGGTAATCAAGTAATACATTTTTTATCACCGGATACAATTTGTAGTTTGAAAAAAAAAATTAATTTTAATTTGAATTGTAAAGTGAGCAATAAAATTTAAAAAATATTGGTATACAATTAAAATGAAAACATAACAAAGGACAGTTGAGATAATAGAATGAAAAAGGAGTTTTTTTGAAATTGTTAATGATGAGAATTTTAAGTGAGATGTTCCTTATCTAAAAACTATTATCTCATTTTTTCATCTACTACTTTTTTTTTTGTATTTATATATTATTATACAATATTCAAATAAAAAACTAGAATAAATAGAAATATAATAAAATACATATTGAAATAAATACGAAATATAATTTTCGAAGAAACCAATAAATATACATGAAAAAATATACGAATACCAATATGTTTCTTAAATAACTATAAATTCATTTGACATACCTATTGGAATGACTAATAAAAAAAAAGATTACGATTATGGAGAAAAAAAAAAACAAAGTTTGAGTTTTTATTTGAAAATGTAACTGATGAGAAAATTAAATGATCTTTACCTTTTTTTGAAATATTCTTACCCTTGATTTTCTCCCTTTTGTTATTAAATAATTTTATTCTTTAAATAAAAATAAATAATAAAAACATAAATAACTATACATAACAAATTAAAATTTTAACATTTTTACTAAATATTGAAAGTGTTGCTAATAACCCTCTTAAATGTTAAAATATTGTCATTTTGAAAAATTTCCCATAAATTTAAGCCCAATTTAAACTAGCTCACATTGCCGATAAGCCCAATCATACATTACATATATAAGACTTTTTTTAGGTCTTATTTTAAAGAATTAAAAAAGTTAGATCAGCAGTCAATTGAAATTTGTTGCTAGGACTTGTACGAAAATTTGCGCTCTCTTACCTTTCTCTCTATATGGTTGCTGATTTAACCCTTGTGATTCTTCAAAAGGAGACCTAAAATAAAGTCTTACATTGCACCATAATGTTGAATTTATGGGCAAAAGTAAGCTAGTCAAATTATGCTTAAATTGAAAAAGAAAAAAAAAAAGAGACCCAAAATCCAACATTGTCTTATCGTGCATATTTATTTTGTACATGTCTTTTCCAACAATATATTCATAGTTGGAATTCAGATGTTTTTAACCTATGGATTTGAATTGCATGTACTAACAATGTAAGATTAATTGTCTTATCATAAATATTTGTATGAAATTATTGTAAATAATCTACACAAAAACAATAACTACTACACATTAGTGTCACGACCCAAAATCCGGGCCGCGACTGGCACCCACACTTACCCTCCTATGTGAGCGAACCAACCAATCTAAACCTTAACATTTCAATGTATATCAACAGAAAGTAATGCGGAAGACTTAAACTCATTAATAAAAACCAATCCAATAACTATTAAAATTCAACATCTATTATTCCCCAAAATCTGGAAGTCATCATCACAAGAACATCTATCCTCAATTTCTAAACTAAAAATGTCTAAGAAGCTAAAACAAATAAAAGCTAGTCCATGCCGAAAGTTCAAGGCATCAAGACTTGAAGAAGAAGATCCAGTCCAAGCTAGAAGCATTAGCTCACCCTGAATTTCCGATGTAGTGAAGACTGGCTAGAATTACTGTTGAGTCGAAAACGACGGCACGTTTGCAGCATTCTACAAATACAAAGAAGAAAACATAAAAGTAGGGGTCAGTACAAAACACGGGTACTGAGTAGATATCATCGGCCAACTCAAAATAGAAAACAATATATACCAAGTAATATCATAAAATCAACTATGATACTCAACATGTAGCACAACAAGTACTTTCACCATTAATAAGTACCGCCAAGTTCACACATGAGGACTCAAGCCTCAATACCATACTCATTTGAGAATTATGCATTAGATTGAGTATATTAGCATCTTTCAAGATTCATTATCTTTATTTCTCTCTGTCGGTACGTGACAACTCCGCTCCCCCATATTCTTTATTCCTCTGGTCGGTACGTGACACTTCGATCCCCTACTACTATGTGTCGGAAGTGACACTCCGATCCCCTAAATCTAAGTGTCGGTTCGTGACCCACCCAATCCCCTCAAATCTATGTGTCGGTTCGTTGACCACCCGATCCCCTAAATCTCGTGTCGATTCGTGACACCCGGTCCCCCTAATACTACGTGTCGGTTCGTGACCACCATCCCTTAATTCTGTGTCGGAACGTGAAACTCCGATCCACTAATCTCATTCTATCAGTTCATCAAGCCTTTTCTTATACTAAGGCATCATCAATCTCATTACTTTTAGTCATCAAGCCTTCTCTCATACCAAGGCATATCATTAACAAAGAGATTAGGGTTTTGCAAGATTTGGGATTCAATAACTTCATCATGCTATATAATCAAAGATATATATCGAATGCGATATCGTCATGCAAGCATACAATTAAGCACATAGCAGAGTTTTACAATACTATCAATACATATCATTCGCTATTAAGGAGTTTACTACGAATAGTATGAAATAATCATAACCTACCTCCACCGAAGACTAGTGATCAAGCAAGAATTTTCCCCAAGCCTTGAGTTTTCCTCTTCGTTCTCCTCTCTCGTTCAATCCTCTCTCTCTCTTTGTTCTTTCTATATTCTTTATTCAAACCCTCTTTCTCTCTACCCTAATTAGCATATAATTAAGAATAAAAGATGGCAATAATAACCCACTAATTAACTTAAGGTTACCTCTTTTAAAACCCCCAAGTAATAGACTTATTAACATTAACCCACTAACTTTATAATTAAGGCAAGAATAGTCCAAACGTCCTTAAAAACATTTAAGGAAATCCGACCCAGACTGGGATTACGCAGTCTGGACGGCCCGTCGTGCCTGTGCGACGATCCGTCCTGCAGGTATGTCGCACAAAGTTCAGAGACTAGATTTCCACTAAAGAATCTGTGACGGTTTGTCACGCCTGTGACGGTCCGTCCTTGCCTTCCGTCACGAAGTTTAGAGAGTCGATTTTCAGTACCCAATGTCAGAATTTCTAAGTGTTTTGAAACGAGACCCTGCGACGGTCCGTCGTGCCATGACGGTCCGTCGTGGGGTCCGTCGTCTCAGCCAGTTTTCCAGAAATAAAATCTGCTGCTCAAAACGACTAAACAGGTCGTTAAATAGATACAAATTTACCCATCGTTCGTCCTCGAACGATCACAAGAAGGAAAACAAGGGCGAGAAGGAGTACCTGAATCTTTAAACAGCTGTGGGTATCTTTCTTGCCATATCGGCCTCTTCTCCCAAGTGGCTTCTTCAACCGGCGATTCTTCCATTGCCACCTTGATGGATGCAATCTCCCTGACCTCAAACTTGCGAACTTCTCTATCTAAAATAGCAACAGGCTCCTCCTCATAAGACAAATTTTCATCAAGCAGAACCGAATCCCAACGAATGATGTAGTTTCCATCCCAATGAATCTTTTCAACATAGACACATGAAATACCGGATGCACTCCGGAAGCCCTGGAGGCAAGGCTAACTCATAAGCCACCTCCCCTACTCGCTTAAGTACTTCAAAGGGGTCAATATACCTCGGGCTTAGTTTACCTTCTTTTACCAAAACCGCATCACCCCTTTCATGGGCGAAACCTTCAACAAGACTTGTTCACCCTCCATGAACTCTAAGTCTCTAACCTTTCGATCTGCATATTCTTTTTGCCTACTTTGCGCCGCTAAAAGCTTTTCTTGAATAGATTTCACTTTCTCTAAAGAATCCCTCAAAAGGTCCGTACCCCAAGGTCTAACCTCAAATGCATCAAACCAACCAATGGGAGACCTACATCTTCTCCCATACAGTGCTTCAAATGGAGCCATATCAATACTTGAGTGATAGCTATTATTGTATGAAAACTCCGCTAAAGGTAAGAAGCTATCCCAATGGCCACCAAATTCTATCACACATGCACGAAGCATATCCTCCAACACTTGAATCGTTCGCTCAGACTGACCATCGGTCTGAGGATGGAACGCAGTACTAAGGTCCAACCTAGTACCCAATTCCGCATGCAATTTTTCCAAAACTTAGAAGTAACTGCGTACCTCTATCTGATATGATGGAGAGTGGAACCCCATGCAACCGAACAACTTCTGAGATATAAAGTTGGCTAACTTCTCTGCATTGCAAGTACCTTGACCGGAATGAAGTGAGCAGACTTAGTTAACCTATCAACAATCACCCAATGGAGTCATACTTACCCATTGTCTTGGGAAGACCAACACGAAGTCCATTGCAATTCTCTCCCATTTCCATTCAGGAAGGGCATTCTCTGAGCGTTTCCTCCGGGCCTCTGGTGTTTATACTTTACTTGTTGACAGTTTGGACATTTGGCAATAAAAATCAACAATATCACGCTTCATTCTACTCCACCAAAAGTGTTGCTTTAGGTCACGGTACATCTTGGTTGCACCAGGATGTATAGAATACTTGAACTATGAGCTCTGTCAGAATAGTGTGATCAAATCATCGACGCAGGGTGGGGTACACATACCCTTCCCTTAATCCTCAAAACACCTTCCTCATCGATTGGTGCTTCTTTAGCCTCTCCTTGCAACACTTTATCTCAGATCCGGATCAACTTCTCATCATTAAACTGCTTTCCCTAATCTTGTCAAGGAAGGAAGATTTTGCCTCCACACAAGCTAACAATCCCCTTCTCATTACTTCTAACCTCATAAGGTCATTAGCCAGAATCTGAACCTCTCTAGCCAATGGGCGTCTAGAAACTTGCAAGTGAGCTAGACTTCCCATGCTTCCCGCCTTCTACTTAAGCATGCCACAACATTCGCCTTTCTCGGATGATACAAAATAGTGATATCGTAGTCCTTCAGTAGTTCCATCCATCTCCTTTGTCTCAAGTTCAAATCCTTCTGAGTAAAAACATACTGTAGGATGCGATGATCCGTGTAGACTTCACACTTAACCCCATATAAATAGTGCCTTCCATTGCTTTAATGCAAACACTACCGCAGCCAATTCCAAATCATGAGTCGGATAATTACGTTCATGCACCCTTTAATTGCCTTGAAGCAAAGCAATTACACTCTTCTCTTGCATTAGCACTGCACCCAAAACCAGAATAGGATGCATCACAATAAACAATGAAGTTCTTACCTCTACTGGCAAGGTAATGATAGGTGGATAGGTAAGTCTTGTCAACAAAGTCTTGAGTTCTGAAAGCTTTCTTCGCACTCATCCGACCATACAAATGGAACATTCTTCTTAGTCAAGTTCGTCAATTGGAAGCAATAGAAGAGAATCCCTTGACAAATCGGCTGTGGTAGTAGCTAGCTAACCCAACAAAGCTCCTTATTTCTGACACATTAGTAGGTCTACCAATTCTTCTTCACTGTCTCAATCTTAGAAGGATCCACCATCACTCCATCCTTAGAAACCACGTGCCCCAAGAAGGACACTGCATCTAGCCCAAAACTCACACTTAGAGAACTTGGCATAAAGCTTTTTCTCCCTCAACATTTCCAATACAATTCTCAAGTGCTCCTCATGTTCCTTCTTACTTTAGAGTATATCAGTATATCATCATAAATACGATCACAAAGAGATCCAAATATGGCTTAAAAATCCCGTTCATCAAGCTCATGAAACGCAGCAGGGGCATTCGTAAGACCAAAAGACATCACTCCAAATTCGTAGTGCCCATACCTGGTTCGAAAAGCAGTCTTTGGCACATCCGTTGCCCGTATTTTCAATTGATGATAACCGGATCTCAAGTCAATCTTAGAGAAAAACACAAGCACCTTGTAACTGATCGAACAAGTCATCAATGCGAGGAAGAGGATACTTGTTCTTAATAGTTACCTTGTTCAGTTGTCTATAGTCTATACACATCCGAAAACTCCCATCCTTCTTCTTCACAAACAAAATCGGAGCACCCCAAGGAGACGCACTTGGTCTAATGAAGACCTTTGCTCAACAACTCTTGAAGTTGTGCCTTTAACTCTCTTAACTCCGCGGGAGCCATTCTATAAGGGGTATAGAAATGGGGCGGCGAGTGCCCGGTCAAGATCGATGCAGAAGTCAATATCCTATCCGGTGGCATACCAGGAAGATCTGCAGGGAACACATCCAAAAAACTCACGGACTACCGAAAACCGACTCAATCGAAGGTACTGGGGTAGTGTCATCCTGAGATGTGCCAAGAAGCTAAACACCCTTTACTAACCATTTTCTTAGCACGAAGAAAGGAGATGATACGCACCGGATTGGAAGTGTAGTCACCCTCCCACACTAACGGATCTGTCCCAGGCTTGGCTAACGTCACAGTTTTAGCATTACAATCCAAGATCGCAAAATTCGGAGAAAGCCAAGTCATACCCAGAATTACATCAAAATCAACCATTTCTAAGATAACCAAGTCTACATAAGTATTGCTCCCCACAAAATTCACCAAACAAGACCTATATACTTTTTCGACTATCACAGACTCACCCACCGGAGTAGAGACACGAATAGGCATGTCAAGTAATTCGCAATGTAAATTAAGACCATTAGCAAATGAGGAAGATACATAAGAAAATGTGGATCCGGGATCAAACAATACAGAAGCCATGCAATCACAAACCAAAAGATTACCTGTGATGACAGCATCCGATGCCTCCGCTTCAGACCGCCCAGGGAAAGCATAACAATGGGCCCTATCGTTTGTCTGTCCGTTGCCCCTACCATGTTGTGATGTAGTGGTCTCCAGTTTCCCATCACCCCGGCGTTTTGGTGACCACCATTACCTCGACCACCACGTCCTCCAGAATAAACGGTCTCACCATGACCACCTCTACCTCTAGCTTGGGGGTCTATAAACTCTGTTTTGGACAATTTCTCCTAATATGTCCATTCTCCCCACACCCAACACTCTCTAGAGTCAAGCATAGGTCTCTCAGAGAAGTGTTGATCGGTCTGAGGTGGACCCCCAACTACAGTCTGTAGTGAAGACTGAATTGGTCGAACTGAGTAACCTCCGGAACCCTGTCCTCTGGAGTAAGAACCATTAAACTCACCTCCCTTTCGAAACCTTTTTGATGTCGATGCCATGGTGAATTCATCTGGCTTCACTCCTTCCACCCTCTACCACGAAATCTACCACTTCTTGAAGGATTTGCCGTAGCCGCTACCTGTAAGGCTGAAATCCGCAACTTGACCTCAACCCCTTCACAAAACGACGAAATCCTCTCTTGTGGACTGAAACAAAGTTGGGTGGCGTATCTGGATAGTGCACGAAACTTGGCCTCATATGCAGTAACCGACATCCTACCTTGCTCTAGACTTAAGAATTCATCTCTTTTCCTATCCCTCAAAGTCCGTGGGATGTACTTCTCCATAAACACGCTAGAGAATGAGGCCCAAGTCATAGGTGGGCCTCTGTGGTTGACACTAAACATGTGACCGCCACACATTTTGGCGTTCCCTTAAAACTGATAACTCACGAACTCCACACCAAACCGTTCTACTATACCCATCTTGTGTAGTAGCTCATGACATCACGAGAAAATCGTAGCATCCTCAGATTCAACACCCTTGAAGACTGGAGGTTTCAATTTCAAGAACTTACTGAAAAGTTCATGCTGATCATTTTGTCATTATAGGCCCTGTAGTTCAGACGAGGGGAGTGAAACCTGCCTATTCCAATGATGGGCATCCATACGGGGAGCCATAGTGGGTTGCATGTTGTACCTCTGAAACCGGAGGTGTTGGTGGGCAAGCAGAAAACACTGGAGGTGCCTGACCCTGATCAGATAACCCGCCTAACATAAGCAAGAACCTGATGATCATTCTCTGGGGGTGTGTTTGAGGTGGCAATTCCTCATTTTGCATTTGTTACATTCTCCCCTTCCTCACCTCTCTTACTATTTCCTCAGTCGGTGGAGGAGTCACCGCCCTAGCATCAGATGGGACTAGGTACTTGTCCTCTTCCTCTAGAGGACGTCCTCCACGAACTCTACCACGGCCTCTTGCCACTGCTCTTCCCTCGAGCCACAGCCCCAGTGGCTGGCTCAGACATTTCTTGTCTTGCTGGTGTTGGTGTTGGCGCGGTCGTTGCTCTAGTTCTAACCATCTGCGAAATAGAGTGAGATGGTCGGAGGATACCAATTGTATCACCTAGATACCAATTGGATTCAAAGTAGTAGCACGAAAGAAAGAAAGAAAGAATGGAATTTTCCTAAAGTCTTATAGCCTCTCAAAGAAAAGTAAAGGCGCCCCCTACCGTTCCTTAAGACTCTGCTAGACTCGTTCTTGTGTGATGAGACCAACGAACCTAATGCTCTGATACCAAGTTTGTCACGACCCAAAACGGGCCGCGACTGGCACCCACACTTACCCTCCTATGTGAGCGAACCAACCAATCTAAACCTTAACATTTAATGTATATCAACAGAAAGTAATGCGGAAGACTTAAACTCATAATAAAAACCAATCCAATAACTATTAAAATTCAACATCTATTATTCCCCAAAATCTGGAAGTCATCATCACAAGAACATCTATCCTCAAATTTCTAAACTAAAAATGTCTAAGAAGCTAAAACAAATAAAAGCTAGTCAATGCCGAAAGTTCAGGCATCAAGACTTGAAGAAGAAGATCCAGTCCAAGCTAGAAGCATTAGCTCACCCTGAATTTCCGATGTAGTGAAGACTGGCTAGAATTACTGTTGGAGTCGAAAACGACGGCACGTTGGCGCATTCCACAAATACAAAGAAGAAAACATAAAAGTAGGGGTCAGTACAAAAACGGGTACTGAGTAGATATCATCGGCCAACTCAAAATAGAAAACAATATATACCAAGTAATATCATAAAATCAACTATGATACTCAACATGTAGCACAACAAGTACTTTCACCATTAATAAATACCGTCAAGTTCACACATGAGGACTCAAGCCTCAATACCATACTCATTTGGGAATTATGTTCATTAGATGAGTATATTAGCATTTTCAAGATTTATTATCTTTATTTCTCTCGTGTTGGTACGTGACACTCCGCTCCCCCATATTCTTTATTCCTCTTGTGTCGGTACGTGACACTCCGATCCCCTACTACTATGTGTCGGAACGTGACACTCCGATCCCCTAAATCTACGTGTCGGTTCGTGACACCCGATCCCCTAAATCTACGTGTCGGTTCGTGACACCCGATCCCCTAAATCTACGTGTCGTTTCGTGACACCCGATCCCCTAAATCTACGTGTCGGTTCGTGACACCCGGTCCCCCTAATACTACATGTCGGTTTGTGACACCCGATCCCTTAATTCTATGTATCGAAACGTGACAATCCGATCCACTAATCTCATTCTATCAGTTCATCAAGTCTTTTCTTATACTAAGGCATCATCAATCTCATTAATTTTAGTTCATCAAGCCTTCTCTCATACCAAGGCATTATCATTAACAAAGAGATTAGGGTTTTGCAAGATTTGGGATTCAATAACTTCATCATGCTTATATAATCACAATTATATAATCGTATCATGCAAGCATACAATTAAGCACATAGCAGGGTTTTACAATACTATCAATACATATCATTCGCTATTAAGAGTTTACTACGAATAGTATGAAATAACCATAACCTACCTCCACCGAAGACTAGTGATCAAGCAAGAATTTTCCCCAAGCCTTGAGTTTTCCTCTTCGTTTCTCCTCTCTCGTTCAATCCTCTCTCTCTCTTTGTTCTTTCTATTTTCTTTATTCAAACCCTCTTTCTCTTACCCTAATTAGCATATAATTAAGAATAAAAGATGGCAATAATAACCCACTAATTAACTTAAGGTTACCTCTTTTAACCCCCAAGTAATTAGACTTATTAACATTAACCCACTAACTTTATAATTAAGGCAAGAATAGTCCAAAACTTCCCTTAAAACATTTAAGGAAATCCGACCTAGACTGGGATTACGCAGTCTGTGACGGTCCGTCCTGCAGGTCGTCGCAAAGTTCAGAGACTAGATTTCCACTAAAGAATCTGTGACGGTCCGTCACGCCTGTGACGGTCCGTCTTGCCATTCCGTCACGAAGTTCAGAGAGTCGATTTTCAGTACCCAATGTCAGAATTTCTAAGTGTTTTGAAACGAGACCCTGCGACGGTCCGTCGTGCCCATGACGGTCCGTCGTGGGGTCCGTCGTCTCAGCCAGTTTTCCAGAAATAAAATCTGCTGCTCAAAACGACTAAACAGGTCATTACAATTAGTCTAAACAAGATGGGTTTGACTATACCAGGGCCGACATATGAAAGCTACCGAAGACCTCTCAGTCATATCCATAACCAGCATACGCAATCATACAAATTTAAAAAAAAAAAATTCCCACTATTCTAATTTGTATGACATTTTTTGTTTTTCGAAAGTCAAAATAAATTTGATCAAAATTTTCGTACGAAATCTTCAATTCTTTTTGAAATTTCTGATTGATCGAAAATTTATGCTTGAAATCTTTAACCTTTTTTTGAAAAGTTATTTATTTATTTTCATTTTTTGTCTCCGTCCAATAATAATTGTCCATTATATTAAAAATAATTGTCACAATACTTATTAAATTCAAAAAATTAGAAAACAACTTACCTTTCATGTCTATTTTACGTTTGCTATCAAAGGTATTTATCATCTAAAATATTCTTTAAAATATTAAATCTAATAAAATCAAAAGATATTATTAACAGTATTACCTTTATTGTTTATTGGTTTCTAGGGATATGCAGGATGACCGTAAATTAGCAAAAACTGGAAAAGCGCGTGAAGTTGGGAGTTTTCCGTCTTCGGATAGAAAAGGTAAGCTGGTAGTGGGCCACAACCTGTAGATAAGCTTGAAAGAGAGAAGATAAAAGAAGAGTCCATAGCAGCGAAAAAAATAATTTTAAAAAAATGGATGCGATAGTACAGCTGCCTTACGATGCTACGGTAAGGTTGATGCTGCGTTCGCTAGAGCGCAACCTCTTGCCGGACACTGTGATACGGCGACTCACACGCCTGCTCTTAGCCGCCCGACTTCGCTCCGGTTACAAACCATCCTCCGAGCTACAGCTCTCTGATCTTCTCCAATTTGTACAATGTACGCATCTTTTCTCTATTTCTATTTATATACAGAGATCGAAGCACAATGCCCAACTTTGTTTCCGAATTCTATCAAGTTTCACATTCTCTTAGGCGTATATATTGAAGTATTTAAAATAGCATTACCTAATTCAAGTAAACGGAACCGGACTCATCACCCATTAATCTTGTCGCCAAATTATGGGATTATTGTTGAATCATGATAGTATCTCATGAGTACACTTATAAATCATGGTATAATGTGATTCAGTGTTTTAAAAGGTAGTTTTGGGACTCGCCTCGGGAAGGGGCACTGAGAAACGCCTTGAGGCTCATGCGTGGGGCTTAGTTCTGGGACACTTACCCGCAAGTGTCCGATTGTATGTCCTAAAAACAATCATGGTACATCCAACTAAAGAAGAGAGGAATAACAATAGATATTTGAAAAACATCAGATAGTAGTAGGTTTCGGCTCATCTGAACTAAGGTGGGTTTCATATGACACATAGTAGTGAATTTGGTAAAGTTTTTTTATTCCCGTTAATATGTGTTCATAGGTTTATATTTATTCTGTAGTCTTGAGACATAAAATTAGGAAGAATGTCAACATAGAATGTACAACCATCATTCCCAATTTTCAGATCAACAATGCAAGTATGTACACGTAAATGCTGGTATACCTTAGACAACAGAACAAAGTGTGTGTCGTTTCTAGAATAGTATATATGTTGTGTACTAATAAGGATATGTGCACTTCGAAATTTCATGCCTCATCCTATGAAGTATCTTGACTGACTGGCTTTGCTTCTTTTACATACAGCTTTAAAAGAGATGCCTATAGCTGTGATGACTGAGAAGCCAAAGTCCCAACATTATGAGCTCCCTACCTCTTTCTTCAAGATTGTTCTCGGAAAACACCTCAAATACAGGTAACTATATATTTTCTCATTATATTGTTACTCATGTATATTGCACTTCTAAGCTATCAGAGAGTAAGTTAATCTATTGTGATGGTCTTACAAGATGGCTTATTGCATGACAGCTGCTGTTACTTCAAAGACAAGTTGAGCACTTTGGAGGATGCTGAAAAAGCAATGATGGAATTATATTGTGAAAGGTCGCAGTTGAAAGATGGACACACTGTACTTGATGTTGGTTGTGGCTGGGGTTCCCTTTCTCTATACATAGCACAAAAATATAGTGCCTGTAAAGTTACCGGGATTTGCAATTCAGTCACCCAAAAAGCACACATAGAAGAGCAGTGCCGGTAATAACTTCTTTCGATACTTTAAGACCTAGGATATATATATATATATATAGGTACACCTCTCTTATTTCTTCCTCTGGTTTATGTGCTTAGGGAGCTTCAGCTGCAGAATTTGGAGATCATAGTTGCAGATATTAGCACATTCGAGATGGAAGGATCCTATGATAGAATATTGTCTATTGAAATGTTTGAGGTATTGAGTGCAAGATGAGTGTGTTACAATTAAGAGTTAAGACGGCAGCTAATAAATTTATATATTTATAGCATATGAAGAACTATGGAGATCTCCTGAAGAAGATCTCAAGATGGATGAAGGCAGATAGTCTTCTTTTTGTTCATTATTTTTGCCATAAAGCATTTGCTTACCACTTTGAGGTATATATACGTCTAGCTGATCAATGCATGAGTATTTCCTCTACTTCAATTATAGATGTGGTGTCTAATATTGTGCAGGATGTGAATGATGATGATTGGATCACTAGGTACTTTTTCAGTGGAGGTACAATGCCTTCGGCTAATCTCCTCCTTTATTTTCAGGTGAGCTTGATGATGTAGTTTGTATATGCTTTTTATCAATATTTTATGACATTATTTTGATGCTTACCTCTAAATCATTTGAGAGGCGTGCAGTTGCATAAACGAACGACTTAACAACTACAAAAAGAAATAGTACAAGAAACAAGTGTTTACCTGTTGTCTATAGGGACTTATAGGAGGATTTTGGCAAACCGGGAAAAGTGAAGAGGGTTTTGGTATTCATGCAGCATATGTTAACTCCTGGAATGGTCATCCAAGTTTAGAAATGACTTTTCATTTGTTTTATATCCAATAAAATCACTCATATTTTGCCCATTATCCTGCAAAGTAACTCCTGTATGAAAAACAGAATGGCAAATAGTGATCCTCTGTTTCTGTTGACCCATAGCATAGTCTACTTATTATAGTGCTGTATTGAAGAAGTACTGGATTCCTCTTTAATAGGTTACAAAGAATCCATCTCTGCTAAAAGAAAATCTTTGGATTGATAATTATTACAATGACGCTTGGTTGCAGGATGATGTTTCTGTGGTTGATCATTGGCTAGTTAATGGAAAACATTATGCACAGACAAGGTGAACTTAACTTGTTTGAATATTTTTAGAATTATGAAACATGTAATGGTAATAAGCTTTAACTCCGTTTTCAGTGAAGAATGGCTTAAGAGAATGGATGAGAACAAGAGTTCCATAAAGCCAATAATGGAGTCAACTTATGGGAAGGATTCAGCCGTTAAGTGGACTGTCTACTGGAGAACCTTTTTCCTTTCAGTTGCTGAACTGTTTGGGTACAACAATGGAGAAGAATGGATGGTTGCACATTTCCTCTTCAAGAAGAAATGAATTTGCCAAGCAAATTGTACCCAAGTAATAAGCATGTCTACATGCATTCGCACTATTACCATAAATTGAAGTAGAATGTGTTGCTATGATCCTATCATATATAGAGAAAATTTCATAAATGAGATGTCAGTAAATGAGCTTCAGAAAAGGCAGGTAAGAATGTGACCACTCTGTTACTGAAATCCATTTGGACAAAAGTTCTTTCTTTTGGTGCCTTGTGTTCATAAAAATGTTCCATTCATCGTCCCCTCCACACTGTCCGTCTCTCTGGAGATGGTTTCGTTGCCCACAATATTGGGCATGAAGTTGGCGCCAATCCTTTTGTTTAGAAGCTTTTAGTGGCACTTGAACTGCAACATGAAAACTGGGACAGCAGCAATAATGTTGCCAATCTAACAACAAATGGGCATGTGAACAAGTTAATTTTCCTACAGGTTCTCGCATTAATGTGGCAGAACTCCAGCAAAAACAGATCACTCTCAATTTCAGCAACTTAAGTAAGTTTTCTGAAAATAATCTGCATTTACACGATTCAGGACTACATACTTAAACCAAGTACGAGAGTCAAGAATCAAAAGGATTGTCGAGATACGAGGCTGGCAAAATATTTAAATAGTCCTCTGTCATTGTAGAAGGGATAAATCAGATTGAAACCAGTATGGACACCCCATGGTATTCATAGAATCCCAGCTTAATTTTACTTCTGGAACTAGGCTCCATGTATTTAATTATTTTCATCATCAAAACCTGCGCCCCACATTCATGGACTGGTGGTCTAACTTGGTGATTGTCATAAATCATATTTTTACAAAAACAATCCACATTAAGCCTAGCATGAACTCTCAAGTAGCCACTAACTAAGGAATCATGAACAGAGCAACTCTTCCACCCAATAATGTATACAGCAGGACCATAAAATCAAATAAACAGGTCATGCTATATATGTCATATCTAACAGCCAAATCTAAGATGGACAAACAGACCAAAAAATGAGTAACCAAGTCTTTCTTTTCCTTAAAAGCCATGAAACTTGACAAAACAGCTAGGACTGTGGGGACAAAATGCAAGCTCGCTACCTTATTTAAAAAACACGAAGAAACTGTGTCTTTATTTAACAGAGTTAAAAACAAGCATTTCAAAGGAATCATGATTTTCTAGAGGACTACTCATTGTTGTGATAAATAGTGTATTTGGAGAATGGTATCTCACAAGATCAAATGAGAACACTTTACACATTACAATACAATTTTCTATAGATTTAAATAGAGAGAAATCAACGCGGAAGTACTATATTTGATCTGTCTCATATAAAAAGTACAAATAATATTGTTAATTTTTTAGCCAAAAATCACTTTCTTTGACTCGGGAAATATTAATCATTTTGACAATGAAAGAGCATTGATTTCAATTTTTTACTAATATAAGAACGGTGGTGAATTCAACACAGTGGAACCAAGAAAAAGAATCAACTCTAAAGGTAAATGAGGAAGAGAAAATCTCAAAATAAGAAGTCAAAACCGATCATATAGAATTGCATTTGAATTCTCAATACTATATCCAATGACACCAAATAAAAAGGGAAATTGTGAAATCTAAACAATAGACACAGGTCCCTCAACAATAGTAGAACTCAATTAATTTCTTTCCCTCAGAAAATCAAGAAAGAGATAAACAACAATGATATCCAATCCCACTTCAAAAACTGAAAAAAGAAACTCCTTCTAAACCTTTTGCATAAATAGACTACCCTTGGTACTTCTTGCTAGCAAACCTAACTTGAGCAATATTTGGAAAGATTCAACAAGGAACTAAAAGAAGAAAGTTTAAATCCCGTATGAGGAAAAGCAGAGAAGAGGAGAAGGGAGAGGAACAAGAGAGCATTTGAAGGAAACGAATATGACATTATACAACTTAAGACTTGTTCTTACTTATCTTCAAGTCTTTCACAAAGAACCATATCCCATATCTTCATGTAGCTTTTTACCCCCCCCACCCCCAAATGGATCTTGAAGTACTATTTCTGCATGACCAAATCCCAATATCATGTTGGTTTCATAAAAAGTATTTTAAAAAGAAAACAGGTAGGTACTACAATCTCCCTGTTGCCTGTGATATCAAAAGACATTACCCTGGAGTCTACAATGCACAACTTACCTTATCGTAATTAATTAAGTTTTCCCACAATATTGAGCATAAATTCATAAAGTCAAACCATAAGTTCATTAATTCAAAAAGTTTTTACTGAACTTGAACCGGAAAAGAGACGTGACAAGCGTGACTCTAGCAAATGTTCCCAATCTAACATCAAATGGAAACGTGAACCAAGGAGAGTGTGGCTGTTCAGTCTAACTATATATTCAGTGCAAGCAAGTTGACAAAAAAAAACAGCATCTGCTTGATTTAGTACTACGTTGAGCAAAGTAATAAACTCAAAAACCTTCCTTGCTTACCTTAAAAAAATTATTTAACTCAAGAATTAAAATGATTGTGCAGATAAATTGAGTAAATATTTAACATGCTGCAAAAGGAATTGCTGAAGGGAGATCATCAGACTAAAACCAATACCCCGTTGCAAAGACTCATACAACATGGAAACCGGAGTTGTAATCATAGAATTCATCTAAACTCACCCTAGCTATAGGCTCAAAGTATTGAATCCTGTTCATCATCAAAACCTGTGTCTCATAATCAATGGAATCAATGCAAATATAGGAACAGGTTTCTGAGCAAGGAACGTATAAGCCGGAATCTGGAATGAAGGGAGGCCCTCCACCTCACCATTAATCTAAGGAAGTAGAGAGGTGAATAAAGGTTTCCCCTGGGAGGAAGGATATGGGCATGGGTTACATTGGAAATCACCAAATCAAGGGGAAAGACGTAAGGAATCAGGAATTACTCCACTAAAAATAGTCTGTCTCTTCGACTATAAACAGTATCATAAATTCTAAAAGCATGTCGTGATATGTCAATTCATATCTAAGGAAGCAGAGATCCAAATGTGGATGAACAACAAACAGTAGATATCATTTTCAGTCTCTATTTCAATTTCCATCAACATTAAACTTAACAAAGTACCCAAGTTTATGCAAAAAATAAAATAAAATGCAAGCTCTTCACTCTCCTTTAAGGATCACCAACAAATACTAAAGCTAAGAAGGCTATGGTGGAGGAAATGAGTGTCTACATGATAATGGAACTTGGGAGATAGTTCCTTCACCACCGGGAAAATGAACAGTTGAATGTCACTGGGTATGCGAAGGATATTCTAAGATTTATGATCTTTATTATGGTGATACCTTTTTTCATTACTGAAGATTGTATTTGTTCATGGCTTACTCCATGGCCATGTTTAAATACCCCTTCTATCAGTTGGATATCAAGAATTCTTTCCTTGATGGAACAACCACTAGGATATGTCGCTTAGGGAGGATCTGGATTATATGTCAATTTCATAGATCTCTTTATGGTCTAACCAATCACCAAGGGCATGTCAGGCCGTTTAGAACAATTCTCCAACAGTTTGACATGCTTTGGAGTGAAGCTGACCACACAGTGTTCTGTAAAACATTCTCATAATGGCAAACACATTCTTGGCTGCTTTTGTGGATGACATTGTTATAATAGATGATGATCATTAAGGCGTTATTCATCTTATGCAGCATCTTAGCAGTCACTTGCGGACAAAAGATTTCTGTAAACTAAAATACTTCCTAGGAATTGAAGTGGCCCAATGCAGCCGTGGAATTTCAATTTCAAATAGGAAATATGCTTTTGACATTGGAAGACACTAGCATGTTAAATTGCAGACCAGTTGATACTCCTATGGAGCCAAACATTAAGATTGTGCATGGACAGGAGGAGCCATTGAAAGATCCAGGTCACCAATTGGAGATTGAATGGAAGCTCAATTATATTCTTACAATCACACGCTGGACATTTCATCTGTGGTTAGCCAATTTTTCAGGACTCTATGTGACAGTCATTTGAATGCACTGATTTGTATCTTAAGTTATATCAAAGTTCACACAGGCAAGGTTCATTGTATGAGAATAGAGGAGACACAAATAGTACTGGATATTCTGATGCAGATTGTATAGGATCTCCTTCAAACAAACGGCCTGTTTCAAGTTCTGTGTTCTAGTTGGAGAAAACCAGATAGCTTAGAAAAGCAAAAAGCACGACGTCAAAGCTAGATCCAGTGTAGAGGCAGAGTACTGCAAAATGGCTTTGACTTCAAGTGAGCTTATATCGCTAAAATAACTTCTCCAAGACTGGAGGTATGGTAGAGATACACAGATGAAACTGATATGTGACAATCAAGATGTAATACATATTACTTTGAATCATGTGTTTCATGAGAGCACAAAGCATATAGAAGTTAATTGAAATTTGGGGCGCATCTACTTCATTAACTCCAAAGATCAGTTAGCAAATATTCTTACAAAATCATTTTGCGGCAAGTTAGGAGCATACAATGTGTATGCCCCAACTAGAGGAGAAGTATTAAGAATCAGGAAATTATTAATATTGCAAAAGCTCATTTCTTGTATACATAGGAAAGGTTTAGAATCCTAAAATTGTGTAAATAGGAACAGCAACTACTTTCCTTTATAGGATTACTAGTAAAGAATTATGTAAACGCAACACGCTTGAGGGAATACCAAACAATTCATTCCCAAAATCTCTTCTTTTCTCATTACATATCCAAACTATCTTCACCTAACATTATCAGCTTTTTTCTTAAACTCGACAAGAATTTTGATGGTATCATATGCAACTGGTCTAAAGGGCAGAACAAGTTCAAATGATATTAACACCTTACACATCACAAAACACAAGCAATTTAACTAATATCAGAGTCTAACAATACATAGCTTAAAATTTCACAAGAGTCAAAATTTCCAATAGGAGCATTGTTATTGCAAGACAATCTTTCAGCGTTATGCAGCATGCTTGCCTAGTTCTACTCAAAAGCTTACATGCAAAACTCAGGAAAGCCTTTCAATCAGAGGAAAATTCGAGTACTTTTTCATTGATTGATTACATGTCACAACTTGACATCAAATACAATTACAAAAACATTCTAATTATGCTTCACTTTAAATCACATTTCATTTTCATGGTACTTCAAGATGCTCAATTGTGTGCTACTTGGGAGCACCAGCAGAGCTCTTTGAATCATTTTGATTAGCACCATCAGCTTCCAAGAATCTACTTAAATGCTTATCATCCAGATGTTGCTGAAATTTTTTAATGACAAAAGTAACTTAAAAAATAAATACATAACAGCAACAGTGAAATCCCACAAGTGGAGAGGTTGTTTTCAATAGCTTATTGAGCTTAGAATTCTAAGAAGAGAAAACTCACAGATAGACAATCTCTGTATTTCTTCCACTCTATAACACACTCCTCTTTATTCCACTCACCCTTCAAGAATTTGTCAGAATACCACCTACAGAGAAACCCATCATCAATCTCAAGGTTCAGGGTTTTAGATAAACATCAACTATTCAATAATCTAAAGAAAACTAACTGTTCTTGATCCACAACAACAAATCAGCCAAAAGGGGTGAATAATATTATCATAAAGTTTGAATTTTTGACCTGTTGAAGCAATTATGGTAAGCCTCTCTGAGTTGAGCACAAGGTGAAGTAGCTAACCCAGATGCATTTTTCTTCTCCTTGAAGATTCCCATGTTAATGGCTTACTACAAATCCATGAATCTACACAGAAACTGAGCAGTTAAAGTTCAATTTTGAAAAATTGCATTTCTTCCTTCAACGGCAAATCAAGGGGGGATTTGGATTTGGTTAAGCCTTAACTAGATTCTGATGATTTTAACAAACAACCACTTTTAGGGCTACTATTAAAGATATAGCTATTGCAAAAATAATCACAACTACAAATGTGATACATAATTAAGAAATAAAATAACCACACTTTTAACTCTAATTATATTGTTAAGAAAATGATTTGATTCACCAAATTAGTGCATTGTATGTATAGTCCACAATAAGATGATTTTGTTGAAAGGGGAAAAACAATTGGTAAATATGATTAGTTCAATGTTGTTAGATGTTAAATTATCATTGAAGTTGTATCAAGTGTATTGTTTGGAGTTTATTCCCTAAATGATCACCAAGTTAAGAATTATCTTGAAATATCATTTATGTTTTATTTAGGACCAAAATATTACTCAACTATCACTATTTTCCTCCAAATATACTTGGCAATTTAAGATCATCACTCTCTCCTAGTTGGCATTACATGTCATTAAACTCTTTTTTTTAATAATAGATTAATTTAATTCATTGAACCTATTTAACTAAAATAATGATCATATTATTTTTACTTTATTTTAATCTATTAAAAATAAATTTTCATACTTAAAATCTTTTATCAAAATTAAACTTTTTATTTTTTATGTTATGAAGAATACATTTTTAAAATGTACTATAATTTTATTAATTTTGAATACTTATAAACATATACATTCAAAAAAATATTTATATACAAATCAATCATTAACGTTAATTCACATCAATTAATCACAAGTTGTATGATAAATCAATAATATCAAAGGTCAATTAACTATAACAATAATATTAATTGTATATTTTGCAATTTATGCTTTCGATTTTTTTTTTTTTTGAAAAAAAACAAAGTGAATAATATTATATTTTTTATCCATTAGAAATACTAAATACCTCAAAAGTCTCCTTAAATTCTAGTTGATATGCCCTGTCATTAAATAATCATTTTAAAAAAATAATAGACCTATTTAATTCATCAAACTTACGTCTCTACAAAATAAATATATAATTACATGAGAATTTATGAAGATTATAAGAAAAGTAATTTAAAAAGTCTAGTACCTTTATATATTGTCACCAACCAAAATTCAATGAAAAAAATTCTATATACAATTAATACCTCATAATTTTAAAATTCCTAACAAAAAATATTTGAAAATTTTAAACAATTTTTTAATAAAAGTATTTACAAAAAAATTGATAAGAAAAAAAATTATTATTTTACTTTTTTTGATTTTATTTTTATTTTTATTCTTTTATTCTATATTATATTATAACTTTTCATACAATTAAACATTAATAAATAAGATAATAATTAATTGAATTTACTAATTTAATTTGATAGTATACATATTATATATGATTAATATACTGATAAATAGAGTTCAAAGCTTTATTTTCTATATATATTATTCACTTACTATTTACTTTTAAAAAAAGATATTATAAATATATATGAATTTCAAAGCACCCAAATAATTATTTTTTACTAATTAATCGATCTTTAATATTATTGATTTATTATACAATTTATGATTAATTGAAGTAAATTAGTGCTAATGGGTGATTTGTATATCAATATTTTTTGAATGTATGTGTTTATTAGTATTTAAAATTGATGAGATTATAGTACGTTAAAAACGCATTTTGCATAACATAAAAAAATAAAAAGTTTAATTATGATAAAAGATTTTAAGTATGAAAAGTTATTCTTGATTAATTAATTTAAAAAATTAAAAATAATATAATTATTATTTTAGTTAAATGAGTTTAATGAATTAAATTAGTCTGTTATTTAAAAAAACACTTTAATGACATGTCATGCCAACTAGGAGAGAATGATACTTTTGAATTGTCAAGTATATTTAGAGGAAAATAGTGATATTTAGGTGATATTTTATTCCTAAATGAAACATAAATAATATTTCAAGGCAAATCTCTTAACTTGGATGACCATTTGGGAAATTCACTCCTCCATTGTTTTGAAATAAGAGCACATATGGCAATTGATTTATGATGGAATTGTTTCTTGTTTATGTAGGTTTAAATTAAATTAAAGATAACTTTGTTGATTCTTGACTAGTGGACTATGAGAAATATGATAATTATATATTATTATAAAAGTGAAAATTGTAAAAGTTTGAACATAAATTATCAAAATGTATTTATGTTTTTATTTTTCATTCGGTATTATGTGCTTGCATTGAAATTCCTATTTGATTTGAATGGTACATTTTGAAAATAATGCTCCCTATAAGACATTTTTACCCTTAAAAATTTGATTTAATTATTACAAAAATTTCTAGATAGATAAGTATTTTCAATTTTTTAAAAAAAATATAAAATACTAAATTATTCTTTGGGACAGAAGAAATACATATGCACTGCATCCGGACCATATAAAAGTCCATTAATACAAAAATTAATTCTCAAAGACAATAAAGAACTATATTCATTCAAATTTGACTAACATTTTATAATATTTTTTTTATTATATTAATATATAAAAAATTCATAATATTTTTTTATATAATTTTTAAATATATAATTTATTTTTAAAAAATATTAAATTAATATAATCTAATTTAACTTTAAAAATTAATTAAATTGACTTTTAGAAAATATAACACAAAAATAAAGTAGACGAGGTTATCCTTCCTATTTAACATGTGTGAGTTCTCAATACTACCAAAGCAATATAAAAACTGCACGTAGACAAAGAATATTAGTGCAAATTTTACTTCCTTTCAATCTTCACTTCAACTTAAAAAATAAATTTTAAAAAAAAACTTCACTTCTTTCAACTCAAATGTGTACAATTGTAACAAATCCGTTAATATTCTGCCTTTCCACTTATTTTGCGTCTTACTACTATTTTGGTTCTTTCTTTTGTCACTACGAATTTCTTTTCAAAATCTCTTGCTATGTTGTTGCTTTCATTATATGATGTTTGTCTTTTTGGTAAGCCTGTTTTCTGATTAATCTTTTTTTATTGCACATCTTTCGATTAATACTCGGTTATTACTTTGGTTTTTAACATATAAGAGTTAATTAGAAATCTAAATATCGTCTAAACAAGTCATTTAGTATATAAGAAAAAAATTGAGACGCAGCTTGTACATCAAGTTTCCAACTGAAAGTAAAGACAAAGAAATAAAAGTTGAATAATATCCTAGTCATCGAAACTTGAGGGCTCACCACTATTAAGTAAAAGTTGAAGATGATTCCTAGCCACGAGAATGAGAACATGTAACGTCGGATCCTACATTTGAAATACAATGTAGGCAAGAGTATGTGCTCATACAAAAATGCACTAAGTATGATAGTCATGCATAAAACATATAAAAAAATGCTTAGAAGAGTTTTTTATGACATGCAATGACCAAGCTAAAACATGATGTAAAAGAGTGAGAAACATATGTCATAAAACATGGTAAACACAAGCTATTATCTTTCAAACCTTTGTGAGATACTTCTAGATGTATTAATTCTGAGATACTTCTAGATGTATCAATTCATCATTGTGGGAGATTTACCTTTAACCGACATATAAGACCATGTTAGCTATCAACATGGTATTCAATGTGTGGCCCGCACCAAAAAGGATGTTCTACTTGCCAAGGTAAAACCATGGACTTCTAGCTATTATGGATCCACTAGCTAATGTCTATATAAGACAATCATCTTGTGGGAACACATATGTATATATGAGATAAGGAGATTGCTACTAGAAACCCGACCTCTACTAGTGGGAGAGCTTTCATCTTAATCTCAAGGAATAGTCATTTTCTTAACTTGTCTTTATCATCCATGGAAGGGCATGTCATATTGTCAATCCAAGCTAAGTCATATGTCATGGAAAGGTACAATTAGGACTACCAACCTAAGCTGGGTTTCATTACAATAGTTCCTTAACTTTGATTCATTTTAGATGAGAAAACCTATCAACCTTAGAATCATTTATGTGAGAAAATCTTTACATACTTACTTCTATGTGTTTATGCCTTTCACGACACAACAACAATATCATTGATGCTCCACTCTCAAAGCATCCTTAGAATATTTTTATCAATTTCATAGGAACATGCATAATTCAAAATTCTTTTTTAAAAAATCAAAACCACTTTCAGTCTTCATAATCTAAAAAACATGGGTTAGGCATGGGCTCATAAAAAATCACCTTAAAATCATGTAATTATCACAATTCATGCTTGATAATCATAAAACAATCAAATAAATCAATATTCAAAAGAACCCATGACATAGAATGTCACGACCTGAGAGCTCCCCCTGGTCGTAATATGACGTATTCAATCTCAAAGAGATATTATACAATCCCTTAGCATTCATTATATAAAAGCATAGAAAATATGGAAGAATTTAAAAAATTCTTTAAAACATAACTTGAAAAGTATTTCATAAAGCGGAAGTCTTTCTAACATATTGTCTCAAACCATCTGTGAATGACATGAATAAAAGTCTTGGGAAGCAACCCACATAAAGTCTAAAATTATGAAAGACATAAAGGAACATAAATGTTTGTCCTCGAAGCTACGAGGACTCACCTCTTCTTCACTTCTTCAAAAACCTTGAAACTAGCAACTCAAAGCTCCAACACTGCATTTGGTTAGAATGTAGGCAATATTCGTTAGTATAAAGGTACTAAGTACGATAGCTAACACAACATCATAAGAGCATCTCAAATGGTTAGTCAACATAAGACATAAGCATAAGAGACAATAACATATCATAAACATAATCTCCAACATAAGCATCATATAATACAAGTTGGCATAAGACATAGTAAATGAGCATGGGAGAAACATTACCTAAATCACATGGTCTCTACTTAGACATACAAGGTTACACACCTCAACACTAAGCCTTTCATACTACAAGTGATCTACTTCACAAGTCACCTCCAAGTATACTTGTGCAATGCAAGGATAACATCACATACTACCATCCAAGCTAAGTAACTCTGTTTGGTCATTCTTGGTCATCGTCCACCTTCATAGTCAAGACCTAGGTTTTCATGTTATCTTAACATATTTTATAAACATGGTCTATTCTAAAGCTTCTCTATGCTATAAGGGTGCCATACTTCTAAGTAATCTCAAGATACACTTGTGCAATGCATGAAAGGCATCTCATACTATCCTTCACACTAAGTATAGCCTTGAAGTCATCCTAGTCATATCCATCCTACTTTGGCCTTATCATTAACTTCACTCTCTTAACTAAAGAATCTCTCTCCTTTAACCAACTATAATTAGGAAAGGAAATTCTAGTCCAGTCCTATCTCAAGGCTTCTCTTTAGTGACCTTAAGTCATACTTTGTGCAATGCACTCATAGCATCCCACAATACTAATCATGTTAAGTATTACTTTTAGGTCCTATTACTAGTTCATCTTGGTTTGGAACCTAGTTTCTCTCTTTAACTTTAGAACCCTATGAGTACTCTTTCTTAAGCACATCTGTGTTCATCATTAAGTTGAACCCTAGGAGATCCTTCATCAAGTATGTCTAAGTTCCTTATTCCCATGGACGTATGAGATACTTCTTAAGTATGCCTAAGTCCATCTAAAGTCATGAACACTATAAGATACCGCCATGGTATGTCTAAGTTCATCTACCCTCATGAACACTATGAGATACCACTTTTGGTATGTCTAAGTTCATCTACACTCAGAACACTATGAGATACTTCATTAAGTATGTCTTAGTTCATTATGATTTTGAACACTATGAGATGCTTCTCAAGCATGTCATAGGATATGGAGATCTCTACTAGGAAACCTTGACTCAACTACATGAAGGATCCAGTCTCATGAAACCTAACTTTGGGAAAATCCACACTCTACTACGTAAGAGTTCCTCCTTAAACTTGAATAGTCCTCACATCTACTAGGTGTGTCTCTCCTTTCTTCTTGGAGTCCAGACCCTTTCTTGTGTGACACTCCTTATCATTGGCATATCCACTTGGAGTCAAACATATACTTCAAGGTTTACTTGTTAAGCCTTGCTTAACACTTTTCTCTCATGGAAGGATGTCCTTGATAATCTAGCCATGCTTAAGTGATTCTATCACTTCATACATTCAAGCTTTCATAAGGTAGGTTAGGTGAGTATAGACCTTTCATCATAACCCAACCTATTAGACTTTTATTCTCTTTTAGAATTTACTCTCAAAGCCATAACATCACTAGGAAATCACATTAGTCTCACCCTAAAGCCCTATCTATATGCACTACAACAAATATGATATATAGCTACAAAATTATTAGCTATGACATCAAATTCGTCACTAATTATTCGCTTTTAGTGACAAAATTTACTTTTTGTGCGTAAATATATGGGACACATACTTTTAGTGATGAAACATTTGTCCAATACAATTTCCCACCAAAAAAAAATTGGCGTCATTTTGTTAAGTAGTTTTAATCAGAATTTAAAGTTAGCGGTGACACATTATTTTGTCACTAATAGTGTATGTGATTCATGACAAACTACGACATCAAATTCTTCACTAAATATTCGTTTTTAGTGACAAAATTTACTTTTTGTGCTTAAATATATGAGACAAATATTTTTAGTGACGAAACATAAAAATTCGTAGCAAAGTTTTGTCCACTATTGTTTTCCACCAAAAAATTAATTGGCGTCATTTGTTAAATAGTGTTAGTCATGAATTTAAAGTTATTAGTGACACATTATTTTGTCACAATAATGTATCTAATTCAGAGTTGGGAACCAAAATAAGCCACAAAAATATAAAAGTAACTAGAATAAGCCACTATTTTAGTAAGTAACTAAAATAAGGTTAGTGGAAGAAAAAGTTCCACTATATCCAATTTTCTAAACGTTTTCCGTTACTGTCATAACGTTTATTTTTAATATATAGCGGAACTTTTTCTTCCACTTTATAAAGTAGAACTTTTTATTCCAATTTATAAAGTGGAAGAAATTCTTTCACTTTATAAAAAGTTATCTTTTCATCTTCACCTTCACCTTCTCTTCTTTTTCTTTTCATGGCTTCCAAAAAAAAAATCACTTTGAAGATGGTCATCTGCATAAAAAATTCACTTAAAAAAATAATTGTTAGACATAGCGATAATCATCTGCATCAAAAGTAGGCGAGACATAAAAATTTGAGGATGTCCCAACATTTTCCGTCATTTCAAAGTGTGAGGACTAACCAAAGTAATTATTTAGTCCATAACTTGGAGCAATATCCCTATCTTGCTAAGGTAAACCACTACAAAATATATAATAATAAGAATAATAAATAATATAAATTAATAAATAATTGACAAAATTAACAAACAATAATTGAAATATAATAATTGAGCATTACCGATCACTATCATTGATAGTTTTGTTTAAATCAAAATCATATCGGTCGGTAAGAGTATTTTGATAATGAGACATTTTAGAAAAATCAGTAGATTGAGTTATCGGAAATCCATCAATGCCATTATGATTTTCTAATTAGGGATGAACATCGACTGATAAAGGAGAACGTTGTTGACTAATCTTAGGCTCCTTCCTAACATAGATTCCAAGTATTGTTGACTTGATTTGATCTATATAGTAATTTGGAACCCTTAAAAAGTCGGTCAATGATTCGTCATTATATATAATTCACTCTCCAAAATTTACTTGTCCTTGTGATAAAAATGAAGTAGGGTATTTTCCGGCTATAATCAAATTATAATCGTACTGTTTATACTCATTCATTTATAAATTGATGAAATAAATTTATGATATCGGACATTTATTGGATATTTAGCATTGTGTTTGTGAGGACAATTATAATAAATGGTATTTCCGTCATGTATAATTTCGTCATCCCAATAAATTGAAATTTTAACTTTAGGTGTAGAAGATATTTTTTTTAGATTGAAATGAACAAATATAGAAGACTTTATGTTGTAGGTGCTAATCGACTATGTATAAACGTCCTTAAATAGATTTTTCAGAATAAAATAATAAAAATACATAATGAAATATTTTTTTCCGTTTTAATGACATATCAAATCAATATAATTTATATGCCAACACTGAAAAAGCTTCTTCAAGATGTGAAAAATATTCTTCTTATAAAGTGTAATAAAAAGTTCCACTTTATAAAGTGGAATAAAAAGTTTCACTTTATAAAATGGAATAAAAAGTTCCACTTTATAAAGTGGAAGAAAAAACTCCACTTTATAAAGTGTAAGAAAAAGTTCCGTTATATATTAAAAATAAACGTTATGAAACTAACGGAAAATGTGTTTAAATTATTGGATATAGTGGAACTTTTTCTTCCACTAAGCTTATTTTAGTAACTTACTAAAATAGTGCTTATTTTGGTTACTTTTATATTTTTGTGGCTTATTTTGGTTTCCAACTCTCTAATTCATGACAAAATATTTTTGTCTTTAATATATTAAATTTTGGACACAAAAAAATTTCATCTAAAAAATATGTTGCTACAATATCGACAAATTAGAGTTCGTAGTTAAATATTATAAATTTTAGCTATGAAAATTTATATTTAATTATGACATTTATTTCATCACTAATAATATAAATAATTGGTGACAAATATTTTATTGTCTCTAATCAATCTATGATTTAGTGACAACAAAAAAACTGTCATAAAATATGTAAGGTGTCAATTAGCGACGACTTAAAATTTGCAGTGAGTAATGAAACTATTTACTACAAAACAATTCATAGCTAAATACGATTTTTTTGTTACAATTGTTCATAATTACAAGTGATAACTTACAAAAAGAATAATACAAGTGCTTGATAAGAAGTAGACATAGTCCATTCGTTAATTGACAAGTGAAAATATTGAAACCAAAATTCAGTCGATTTTGTAAAAACGAAAAAGTTCAATGAATCAATTTTCTTAAATTACGCAATTATAAAATGCATCATTTGAAAAACACATTCCGGATTATAAGTATTATGATTGGACACGGTTCTACCACTAGATCACTAATATTTGTTGGTTTAGCACTTTTATTTATTATTTGATACACTATCATTGATAAGCACAATAAAATTCTTTTGTCAAGTCTTAGTGCTAATATTTGTACATGTCTATTGATTTGTAATTGGTAAACTACATAGATTAAGTCGGTCTATTTGCTTCTGTCTATAAATATGTACATATTTATTAGTAATTTCACATACGTACGTAGAGTAATTATACAAAAATTACATCGAGTTACAAACTTAGACTTTATAAAGGTGCAATATATTTAATGAATTTCAATTAACTTTTTTTTATCAGTGTCAAAATTGAAATAAACTAAAAATGAAAGCACAAATAAAAGAAATGAACTAACGTGAATTTCAAATGATTTATGATGAAGTACTATAGTTATTGGTATCTATGTTCAACTTGAACCGATTATTCATTTTTTTAATAAAACCAAAAGTATGATTTTAAATAAATTTATTATCATACTGAAATTTATTATTGTACTGAATAATTTTTAAAATTTACAAAAATAAAGAAATAAAATTGACATAATCGTACTGAATATATTTAAATATATTTAAAAAATACATAGTTTAATTAAAATGTAATCTACATTTGAATAAATTGTGGGTGGTAAATTTCATTCATTTGTGTATGAGTATAAATAATCATATAATATATTATTTCTACAAAATTTAAATTTGAAAGAAGTGAATGAAGTATAAAATAAACAAAAATGAACGACAAGAGTGAGTTGGTTTGATGGTAAACACTTTTCACTTTCAACCTTAAGCTCGTGAGTTCGATTCCCCAAGGTCGCATAATGTGCGATCTCCTGGCCAGGGTTGAAAAAAATTGAGATAGGAGATAAATGAATATAATTTCGTCACTAAAGACTATATTTTATATAAAAAGTTATTTTGTTCTTATATATATATATATATATATATAAGAACAAAATAACTTTTTTTATATAAAATATAGTCTTTAGTGACGAAATTAGATTTGGTTTAACTACGAAATACATATAACTATGGAGACGATTGATTTCGTCACTGATTGAAGTAAAATAATTAGTGACGATATAATTTTATCGGTAGTAATAACCTTTTTAGTGACAAAGCATACTATTAACTATAAAAATTATACTTTTTACAACAAATAAATTTCTCACGAATGTTTAAGCATTTGGGATGATTTTTTCTTTTTATAGTTAATATAATACTTTTAGCGACAAAACCCTAAATCGTCTTTGCATAACTATTTTTCGTCACACAAGAATTTTAGTGACAAAATATGATTTATTAATGGCGAAATTAATTGTCCCTGATGATCGAATTTGTTGTAGTGATGATCACAAAGGTTTTTTTCTTAATCTCTTTTTTATACCTAGATTTCAAGGTAATTTGATCACATCTCTCATTACTAGGTGATTCAAGTCTTACTTGATCATAAAGGTTCAATTCCAACGTTATAGGCCTAAATACTTCTTATTCATTCAAGCCTAGGTAGATTAATATTTAGATGATTCTAACTATGATCAATTAACATTCAAGACAATTGAAACAAATAAGATGGATTTAGAACCTTCAACCTTGCCTCTAATGGCCTAAACTCACAACGATCACCTTCATCAATCTATATTAGGGTTTATCAAGGAATTCACATGAAACATCATATAATCATCACATAAACATAATTAAAACATAATTGAATGTTATCCACTATTTTTAAATCACAAACAAGTCTTAGTTAGATTGGGGTATTTTGGATTCACAATTGAGGGATATATATGTGGGATCCATGGATAGAATAATTCATGGATGAAGGAGCTTCACATACCTTTAATCACAGCCTTAAACTAAGCCTGAAACCTTGGTGAAACTCGACCTAGTTTCTGCCTCCTCCTTCCCTTCTTCTAAATGGTGAACTTGAGAGAACTTTAGGGAGGGGAAGGTTTAGTTTTGAAGAATGAATTCTACTTTAGGGTTTCTATGTTTGATCACATCTCTCATTACTAGGTGATTCAAGTCTTACTTGATCATAAAGGTTCAATTCCAACGTTATAGGCCTAAATACTTCTTATTCAATCAAGCCTAGGTAGTGTTGACACCCAATTTTGACCCTCCCCGGTATAAATTAGTTCTCGAGCTTCTTAAATTTCCAAACAATTTAAAAATAATTAGTTTTATAAATTTTACGATTATTTCTCAAAATATTTTAAATTTTAGTAAGTATTCTAATTTAGCTAATTTAGTTTAAATTATGGTTATATTTTGAATCACTATTTTACAATTTAAATAATTATATTACTAAATAAGAAGCTCGTTAATTAATTAATACAAATTCTTTTTATTTAAGGTTTAGCCAGATTTATCATCTTAACTCTATTTGGCTATTTATTAAATTAACCCATTTTCCCTTTCAATTTTAAAGAACTGAATCTGGGCCTTCTCCCAATTTACCCCAGGCCCACTTTTGTCCTCAACCCAATTAATTTCCTTTCCAGCCCAACTCTTCCAAACATTCCCAGCCCGACCCCCATTCCCTTCCAGCCCAATTTTCTTTTTCCCCTTTCCCCCCAACCTTACCCCTTTTAAAATTCAAAATTCAAAATTTCAAAATTCAAATTTTAAATAATTTCCCCCCCTCTTTTGGCCATAATTTGGCTTATAAATAATCTCATCTTCTTCATTGTTAAGAGGGGGTGTTTTTGAGAGAAGAGGGAGAGAAGAGAAACTTGAGTTGATATTGAAAATTTAGCTACAACACCCCTTAAAAGATAAAAGGTTTTGAGGTAGAAAAATAGAATTGAAGCATACAAAATGATATAGGATATATTTAAGTTTCGATTTTTTTGGAGGTGCTCTTTTCTTTGTTTTGTAGCCTTATTTTGGTGGAATCGTCCTCATAGCCGGCTCGTTCCGTCTCCAGCTCGCTGCCCCGAAGAAGGCTCAAAACATTCTCCTCGAGTTGTAGATTCCTCAAAACTGGTGTACAGGTTGCAAAACCCGCAGCTTCAGTGTTGAAAAATCGAATTTGCAGGTAGCTGTATACCAGCTATATACACAGTGTATACACTGATATACAGGTCAAAAAATGCACAGGAAATCCAAGTTCAAATCTGGGTTTGTAGCAGTGAAGATACGCTTCTTAAAAGAAGTCTCCAACTTTTAAAGTTGAAAAAATAGGCTGATATACGACTTATATACGCTGATATACATAGACGTTATACTACAAATATGTGTAAAAATTGTGAGTTGCAGGTTAAAGTACAGGGAGATCGATTTTAAATAAAATACAGGACTAGGCAATGAATACGTACATAGGGTACAGCCTGTATACATTGGTATACATTTTTGGGCAGCGATATACGATTGTTAAACAAGTTTAAAAATGATACAGGTACAAATACGCAGAGCAATGTGGAAATACAGGGGAAATACCTACAAATATGTATCCAAACAGGTGCAGGGCTCAAGAGGTTCAAAGTGGGTCAAATATATACTGTATACAATATGTATACATTTGTGTATACCCTTCATGATCCTTTTTTCAGGAATGGGCCAAGGCCCTTCAGCAATTTTTTAACAGGCCCAAGGGGCCAAAATGTTTTTGCAGGATTTAAATTGTTGAAAGGGCTCAAGAATTAGTTTAGGACAGGTGGGCCAAAGCCCAAATGAGAAGCCCAAGTTCAAATATTTTCTTCTCTTTTATTCATTTGTTTGAATTATTTAATATTTTGGTAGAATTTTAATAATCTCCTAAAGGGTAGCCATTTTTCAATATTTTAAATTTTACTATTTTATTTACTTATTTTTAATTAATGTATTTTTATCACCATTTAGTTTTCCTTAAATTAATTCCCTCTAAATATCTCCCTTTAGGAATAAATAAATAAAAATGAAATAACAAATATTAAAATGAATTTCTCTTTACTTAAGTAAAAAAAATTAAATTTTAAAAAGTCATTCAGTCAAATCGCCGGTCAACCGCAAGTTAGCGGACATTTCGAGTGCCTAACACCTTCTCGGGATGTAAATTGAACTTCGAACCTTTTCAACTGATTTTTAATCTGTTTTTAAATCTTTTGAAAAATTTTCTTGATTTTATCAAAAATCAAGTGGCGACTCCGTGATTTGGAAGGTTGATTTTTCTTAAATAATAAGATTAATTGATTTTTCAAAACTTAGTCAATTTCTTCCATTTTAAACGTAAATGGTGGTATTTTTTCGATAAAATAGAAATGGCGACTCCACTGGGGATTAATTAAGTTCTAACCACAAGATTTGATTGTTTGACTACTTGTTTTATTTGTTTTATTGGTTGTTTGTGCGGAATTGTTTAATTTTTTCATATATTGTCATTGCATTCATAGCATATCATAATTCCGTCAAACGACATTTATTTTATTTCCACTAAAAGGATGATTATGCGGGTTCGCAGTCGTTCGTTAACCAAATTTTCTCGGGACACCCTGACGAGTGTAGTTGACTACTTGATAGTCAACGATCGTTAATTGTCCCAGCCCAAGTAGTCCGCTTGGGTTACCCATTCCACTTTAAATACAACCCACTCTTAGTCAAACTAAGATAGAGCGAAACCCAATCCCGAAAAATAGCGCATTGGCCTAAGACGACCCAACGCCCAAGGAGTGTTGGGCCCATTAGAAGACCACATTGAGTCCAAAACGGCCCACGGCCTAAATGGACGTTCATACTTATGTGTTTAAATTTGAAGGATGTATACGTTATTGAAAAAATCATTGTCTCATAGGTTAAGGATTAGTTTATAGTTAAAGAAAGAGTTTTAAAAGCTACTGCTCCTTCCAAAGACGTTGGCGCCCGAAGATTGCAAAAGTCAAAAAAGAAAAAGAATCTTTCGTGGAGGCATAGTTTAGGGTCGTACCCCTGCGTGGGACTGATTATTTTGTATACCTTTCCCCTATTATGTATCCCCATTAAGTTTTATTCATTAAATTTGTATAAATTTGAGTTTTGGAGCAATGAAATATTTCAAATGACGTATACATCCTTCAAATCGCTAGGTCTACCCTTGGCACAAAAGGGTGACATATCTGTTTAGAACGCACAATATTTGTTTATGTGTTATAACTGCTTATGTGATTATGTTGCTTTATCTGGAGATACTCTAGCTCACTCTTCTTCAAATACTTTTAGTACCCTAAGCACAAATATCAAGTCACTATCAAAAGTACGTCCAAATACTCTTCGAGTCTTTAGTTTCCTAAAAAAAAAAAAAAAATTCTTTAGTACTACTCTCATATCAGAAAAAGATTCATCATTTCAAATCAAAAGAATTTTGAGAAATTTTTTTCAACTCTTACAAAGAAATTAGAGTTACATCTCAATCAAAAATCAAAGTACGGTAATGAAAGATACCGTCAACTTTGTCTCGACTAAAGTCGACATTTTATTTCACTAATCCCATAGTCAAGTAGACAAATTCCTGTCTATTTAATTATTTCTCTACATTGGTTTCTCTATATTTGTGAGCCAGTTTATCTCCGAATAAAGCAACTCTTATGTGTTTACACCTATATGTGATATCTTGTATTATTTACCACCTCCAGGCACTAACATACTGGTCTTTTGAGTTTTTTTTTTCATTGACAGGTATTTAAACTGATCTGTGTTGGTTGATCGGCCGTATTTCACAAGGTCTAAGGCCCTAAAGATTCCTCCCCCGATCAAATTTGGAAAAAAGAAAAGACAACAATGGGGGATAACAATGATGAGATTGACATGAATGATGTTGTTGTGGCTCAACCCGCTGCCGCTGATAAAAATGAATTGATTATGCAGTTGATGCAACAAATTACCGAAATGAAGGTCGAAATGCAAAGAATGCAAGATTTGCCTAATCCAATTTCATCCTTCAAACCTCCAAGAGATGAAAGACCTCCACTCGACTTTCCTCCCCCAAGCACGGAACAGGTTCAAAACCTTCTCTCTAACCCCACTCAAAATCCTCCAACTATTGACTTAACTACCCCCAATCCCCGTCACACCACCACATCATGTCAAGCACCACATCCTCCTCAAAATACCAATCTTCAAATCCTCCATCTCCCTCAAAACCAAAATACGAACAATGCTCAAACCTTCCCCCTCACTCAAAACCAAAATACGGATCCTCAAACTTTCCCCCAAAATTATCAAGCCACTCAAAATACCCAGAATCCCTCAATTGTTCCACCCATACCTCAAAAGACTACTTTCCAAATCCCAACTCCAAATGAACCTTGTGCCGACTGCTCCGAGCTTGATCACTATAAGGAACAGGAAAGAGAGTGGAGGTCAAAAGAAGAGGTAGTCAAGTTAAATATGAAAGAAGAGATTAGGAAAGCCATGAAGGAGTTGCAATATATTTCCGAAGTCGATGGATTTAGCTATAAGGATTTATGCATCCATCCGAATCTCGACCTCCCTGAAGGATTCAAAGTGCCAAAGTTTGTCACCTTTAATGGAACAGGAAATCCTCTGGCACATCTGAAAGTTTATTGTGATCAACTCGTGGGAGTTGGCAAAAATGAAGCATTATTGATGCGTCTCTTCGGTCGAAGTTTAAGTGGAGAAGCTCTGGAGTGGATTACAGCACAAGAGCTGAAACAATGAAAAAGTTGGAATGATCTCGCAAAGAATTTCGCAGAAAGATTTGGACATAACATAGAAGATGCCCCAGATCGCTACTACTTGGAGAAGATCAAACAGAAGTCTCCAGAAAATTATCGAGAGTACGCTCTTCGTTGGAGAAAAGAGGCCGCAAGAGTTCAACCTCCCATGTCCGAACGTGAGATCACTGAAATGTTCATTCGTACTCAAGAGCATGAGTACTATGAAAGAATGTTGTGTATGATGGGACAAAAATTTGTCGAGATTGTCAAAGTGGGAGAAGCTTTGGAGGATGGTTTCAAGACTGGAAAGCTCACCAAATTTACCACATTGCAATCTAATGGAAAATCTACCACAATTAGTGATATGGATAAACCAAAAGGAAAAGTGGAGGAGGTAAGTATGGTCACGGCTACACGTATGAGGCCAGCTTCTCAAAGAGAATATCAAAACCATAATGCCAACCAGAAAAAATTTCCTCACCCAAAATTTAGGAAGGCTCCTAAAGTATTTACACCATCAAGGGAGTCTCAAACTCAACTTTATGAAAGGTTGAAAGCAATGGGTATGCTCTATCCTATAGAAGGAAGACCAGCCAATCCTTTGGGAAAATTTTACAGAGCTGACCACAAATGTGCTTATCATTCAGGAGCCGTTGGACATGACACAGAGAATTGTTCAACTCTGAAGCACAAGATACAAAACATGATCAACAACAACTTGATCAATATTGAGGAAACCACCTGAATGGATGACATATTGAATGCTCAAGAGTGAGTACAAGACATTTCTAAACTGAGTCATTTGAAGATATTCATTCGAGAATAAGAATGCCCAACATTGGCCAAATTTTGCATATGGAGTTTTGTTACCTTTCCTTTGAAAATGTATCGCACATTTCTCCGAACTACGTTTGACCTGATTCCTGCTCCAACGGGATACGTAGGCGCCACAACGGCTCGGTCATATACCCAGTAAGATTTTCATTTCTCTTCACAATGGAAACTGGGACAGAATTTTTGAGAGGATCTCAAAAATTCATTGGAAGTTAGACTTCTTTAACGAGTCAAAACAGAAGACAACGAACTACGTTTGACCTGATTCCTGATTCAACGGGATACGTAGGCGCCACAACGGCTCGGTCATATACCCAGACGATTTCCATTTCTCTTCATAATGGAAACTGGGACAGAATTTTTGAGAGGATCTCAAAAATTCATTGGAAGTTAGACTTCTTTAACGAGTCAAAACAGAATACCGAAATTCTACGGTTGGAACTACGTTCGACCTGAATTCTCAAGAATGAGATGCGTAGGCGGCCTATGTCGGCTTCGGTCATTTCATTATCAAAACTTCCTATTTTGGTTAACCCTTGAGAGGGGAACTACGTTTGACCTGATTCCTGCTCCAACGGGATACGTAGGCGCCACAAGGGTTCGGTCATATGCCCAGTAAGATTTCCATTTCTCTTCATAATGGAAACTGGGACAGAATTTTTGAGAGGGTCTCAAAAATTCATTTGAAGTTGGACTTCTTTAACAAGTCAAAACAGAAGACCAAAATTCTACGGAATTAGCTTTGGGTGGATATCAAACTACGACAATCTTGTTTGCAACTGGGACAGAATTTTTGAGATGATCTCAAAAATTCCACAAATGTCATTTGTTGCTTATTGAAGTAAACTGGGACAAAATTTTGAGGAGGGGCCTCAAAACTCCAGAATGATCAACCTCAGAGTTAACAGTGAAGTTATGAGAGTTCTTATATATTGTAGACCGGGACAAATTTTGAGGAGGGTCCTCAAAAATTCTATCAAATATCTCATATAAAGGACAGGCGAGCGTGTAAGCCAGCTGCAGGAAGGAGCATAGAGACGAGACCAACACAGATCAGTCCTTCAAACTAAGAATTTTTCTTTGGATGCAATAACATTGAAGTCACAAAAATTGCTATATAAAGCTGTCAAGAATGACAAAAGGCGTCATTGCACCCATCGTGGACTCATCAACAAAACCTAGAAAATCTTCCATCTCATTTTATCTCTATTTCTTTATATTGCCTCGGGTGATTTATAAACAAGCCTCCTTTTATCTTGCAGGAACATTAAGGCCGAACATTGACAGGTTCTTTCAAAATTTCAAGAAGCAAAGTGCGAGAGGATCGCTAGCTTTGAGTCATGATCAAAGATTAGAGTTGGACTCATCATAGCTTGATCTGGATAAGTCAAATGACTCAATCTAGTTCCTCAACTTTACTTTTATTCTTTACTTCATCATCGATACTAATGTTTGGTGTCGAGCTTTGCAGGTGATAGTATTGATAAAGTCATATATTGAAGTGACACTAACTTAGAAGTGTTGCAAGAGAATTTGCCGAATCCATCACATCAGAAAGATGATGATGATTAATATCTCCTTGACAGTCAAAATTATCGAATTGTTACAAGTTTTCGATAAATGATTAGAAGTGACTGCGACAAACTCAAATTCTGCTGAGTTTGTCAAAGAAGACGAGAGTGTCTTTATTTTTCATGTGAATGAATTAAGTCATTCACCTCGTTAATTCTTTCTTTTAAAGAACAGAATCATAGTCGCGACGTGCATAAACGTCAATTTAGTATGTTTGTCGCGTAGCAATTTTGGCGTTGAATATGTCAGAGTCATAATTCTAATTGTTGGGTATCCACCCCATAAGTGGATTATGTGTTTTGATTGGCCAATCAAAGACTTTAGCATATAGTTTGTTGGGCGATCCACCCCATAAGTGGTTCATATATATGCTTTTCCATTTCAGGTTTCTATTTTTGAATCAGATGGAATGTTATCGAGCCATCCAGGCCTCGTTAAAAATTATGCTTGACGAGAAGATTTCATGCCTCGTCAAAATATATATTGCGAGAAGACTTTATACCTCGCTTGAATTTATGCTTGACGAGAAGATTTCATGCCTCGTCAAATTTATATATCGCGAGAAGGATTTATACCTCACTGGAATTTATGTACGACGAGAAGATTTCATGCCTCGTCAAAATTTATATACCGCGAGAAGGATTTATACCTCGATGGAATTTATGCACGACGAGAAGATTTCATGCCTCGTCAGATTTACATATTGCCGAGAAGGCCATTCATATTCATATTGCCGAGAAGGCCATTCATATTCATACCGCCAAGAGGGCCATTTATATTCATACTGCCGAGAGGGCCATTCATATTCATACTGCCGAGAGGGCCATTCATATTCATAATGCCAAGAGGGCCATTCATATTCATACTGCCGAGAGGGCCATTCATATTCATACTGCCAAGAGGGCCATTCATATTCATACTGCCAAGAGGGCCATTCATATTATACTGCCAAGAGGGCCATTCATATTCATACCGCCAAGAGGGCCATTCATATTCATACCGCCAAGAGGGCCATTCATATTCATACCGCCAAGAGGGCCATTTATATTCATACTGCCGAGAGGGCCATTCATATTCATACTGCCGAGAGGGCCATTCATATTCATAATGCCGAGAGGGCCATTCATATTCATATTGCCAAGAGGGCCATTCATATTCATACTGCCAAGAGGGCCATTCATATTCATACTGCCAAGAGGGTCATTCATATTCATACCGCCAAGAGGGCCATTCATATGCATACCGCCAAGAGGGCCATTCATATTCAAACTGCCAAGAGGGCCATTCATATTCAAAACTGCCAAGAGGGCCATTCATATTTAAATGAGGAGTATATTGAAGATTTTATTTGCAAAACACAAGGCATAATCTTTATTTGCATGACGTCAGACCGATCGAGTCAGCGTCAAATATTGAGGAGAACAATGAAGTGTCGACATGGTAAAAAGACACAATCTCCCATCCTGATTGCATTTTTTAAGCTGACAAGTTTTTATCTCAATCTTTGTCGAGAGCATCCAAGAGGATGAATTCTCAAACCAAACCACAGGTGCGGACGACATCAAAAAGGATGCAGCACAACGTGGAACTTTTTCTTAGCAGCGAACTGAGGCACAGTCCAAAGAGGAATGTCAAACTCTTAGGACGCGAGCAGAGGAGCGACTTCCACCATAATCAAACCACACCCCTATCTTAAGGCATGTGGGTTTTTCTTTAGTTTTGTCAGTTTCAGTCTCGCATCCAAAAATTTCGATTTACCGGAAGCAAGTTTCCAATCTGAGTGACAATGCGCCAAGAGCTTTGGAAATTATGTCCATGTAAGTTCTTAATTATGGGTGTGAAACGCGCCACATTCATGGCTAAGAGGTTACAAGCCTCTTTTTCATACTCGTTTAATTTGTCACTTGTCCGAAACCGAAGGTTATCTAGCATAATAGATTTCCTTTTCAACCGATCGAGTCGAACTACACACAGCCTGATTCCTGATATATAAGGATATGTAGGCGGGTTCAATGTTGAAAAATCGGCTGTATTCCAACATTCCCTCTCCAATTTTATTCTCGGTCATTTTGATACCTTCATAATTCGGTATCGATGTGGCTTTTGATTTCTTTCAAAAATCGTGCGTTAAATCAAACTTATCGAACTACAAGTGGCCTGAATTCTCATATATCCTGAGATATGTAGGAAACCCGTTTCAAGGGTTCGGCCATAATTCCTAAACCCTTTGCCAAATCCTTTCCTTAAAGATGAATGGGGTTGGTCAAAATTGGTTTGGTCAATTTCATTTTCCTCAATTGCTTGCATCAATCCAAGTAAAATGAGGACAGCTGTTGACACCAATTTTGACCCTCCCCGGTATAAATTAGTTCTCGAGCTTCTTAAATTTCCAAACAATTTAAAAAAATTAGTTTTAGTTTATAAATTTTACGATTATTTCTCAAAATATTTAAATTTTAGTAAGTATTCTAATTTAGCTAATTTAGTTTAAATTATGGTTATATTTTGAATCACTATTTTACAATTTAAATAATTATATTACTAAATAAGAAGCTCGTTAATTAATTAATACAAATTCGTTTTATTTAAGGTTTAGCCAAATTTATCATCTTAACTCTATTTGGCTATTTATTAAATTAACCCATTTTCCCTTTCAATTTTAAAGAACTGAATCTGGGCCTTCTCCCAATTTACCCCAGGCCCACTTTTGTCCTCAACCCAATTAATTCCCTTTCCAGCCCAACTTCTCCCTGGCCCAACTCTTCCAAACATTCCCAGCCCGACCCCCATTCCCTTCCAGCCCAATTTTCTTTTTCCCCTTTCCCCCCAACCTTACCCCTTTTAAAATTCAAAATTCAAAATTTCAAAATTCAAATTTTAAATAATTTCCCCCCCTCTTTTGGCCATAATTTGGCTTATAAATAATCCCATCTTCTTCATTGTTAAGAGGGGGTGTTTTTGAGAGAAGAGGGAGAGAAGAGAAACTTGAGTTGATATTGAAAATTTAGCTACAACACCCCTTAAAAGATAAAAAGTTTTGAGGTAGAAAAATAGAATTGAAGCATACAAAATGATATAGGATATATTTAAGTTTCGATTTTTTTGGAGGTGCTCTTTTCTTTGTTTTGTAGCCTTATTTTGGTGGAATCGTCCTCATAGCCGGCTCGTTCCGTCTCCAGCTCGCTGCCCCGAAGAAGGCTCAAAACATTCTCCTCGAGTTGTAGATTCCTCAAAACTGGCGTACAGGTTGCGAAACCCGCAGCTTCAGTGTTGAAAAATCGAATTTGCAGGTAGCTGTATACCAGCTATATACACAGTGTATACACTGATATACAGGTCAAAAAATGCACAGGAAATCCAAGTTCAAATCTGGGTTTGTAGCAGTGAAGATACGCTTCTTAAAAGAAGTCTCCAACTTTTAAAGTTGAAAAAATAGGCTGATATACGACTTATATACGCTGATATACATAGACGTTATACTACAAATATGTGTAAAAATTGTGAGTTGCAGGTTAACGTACAGGGAGATCGATTTTAAATAAAATACAGGACTAGCAATGAATACGTACATAGGGTACAGCCTGTATACATTGGTATACATTTTTGGGCAGCGATATACGATTGTTAAACAAGTTTAAAAATGATACAGGTACAAATACGCAGAGCAATGTGGAAATACAGGGGAAATACCTACAAATATGTATCCAAACAGGTGCAGGGCTCAAGAGGTTCAAAGTGAGTCAAATATATATTGTATACAATATGTATACATTTGTGTATACCCTTCATGATCCTTTTTTCAGGAATGGGCCAAGGCCCTTCAGCAATTTTTTAACAGGCCCAGGGGCCAAAATGTTTTTGCAGGATTTAAATTGTTTGAAAGGGCTCAAGAATTACTTTAGGACAGGTGGGCCAAGCCCAAATGAGAAGCCCAAGTCAAATATTTTCTTCTCTTTTATTCATTTGTTTGAATTATTTAATATTTTGGTAGAATTTTAATAATCTCCTAAAGGGTAGCCATTTTTCAATATTTTAAATTTTACTATTTTATTTACTTATTTTTAATTAATGTATTTTTATCACCATTTAGTTTTCCTTAAATTAATTCCCTCTAAATATCTCCCTTTAGGAATAAATAAATAAAAATGAAATAACAAATATTAAAATGAATTTCTCTTTACTTAAGTAAAAAAAATTAAATTTTAAAAAGTCATTCAGTCAAATCGCCGGTCAACCGCAAGTTAGCGGACATTTCGAGTGCCTAACACCTTCTCGGGATGTAAATTGAACTTCGAACCTTTTCAACTGATTTTTAATCTGTTTTTAAATCTTTTGAAAAATTTTCTTGATTTTATCAAAAATCAAGTGGCGACTCCGTGATTTGGAAGGTTGATTTTTCTTAAATAATAAGATTAATTGATTTTTCAAAACTTAGTCAATTTCTTCCATTTTAAACGTAAATGGTGGTATTTTTTCGATAAAACAGGTAGATTAATATTTAGATGATTCTAACTATGATCAATTAACATTCAAGACAATTGAAACAAATAAGATGAATTTAGAACCTTCAACCTTGCCTCTATTGGCCTAAACTCACAACGATCACCTTCATCAATCTATATTAGGGTTTATCAAGGAATTCACATGAAACATCATATAATCATCACATAAACATAATTAAAATATAATTGAATGTTATCCACTATTTTTAAATCACAAACAAGTCTTAGTTAGATTGGGGTATTTTGGATTCACAATTGAGGGATATCTATGTGGGCTCCATGGATAGAAGAATTCATGGATGAAGGAGCTTCACATACCTTTAATCACATCCTTAAACTAAGCCTGAAACCTTGGTGAAACTCGACTTAGTTTCTGCCTCCTCCTTCCCTTCTTCTAAATGGTGAACTTGAGAGAACTTTAGGGAGGGGAAGGTTTAGTTTTCAAGAATGAATTCTACTTTAGTGTTTCTATGCTTTAATCATCTTGAAATACCCTAAAATAGGTAAAATAACCGTCCATAATTTAATTAGATCGTGGGTCGAATTGACCAATGCACCCCTTAAATGGCTGAAATATTGAAGAGCTGCGGGTGGCCATGATTGCCACCATCCACGGACCGTGGATGGATTGACGACCCGTCTTGGTCATCCAATTGATTCAGAGAGGGGTATGGGGAGGCTTTTGGTGAGGATACTGAGTCTCAACTCACGAAGCCAATCCACTCCCCGTCAAACCATTGACAGTCCGTCAATGGTGGTCGTAGCTTTTTGGCCAACGTTTGGGTCCTCCTCAAGGACCCTTAGGGTGGTCCTCGGGGAGTCGTACTCGGACTTTTGGAACCTAAAAATGTCCATATAGGTGTAGGAACCCTAGATACTCAATTTTACCTTCACACTACACTCCAAATCTCAACCACAAGACCCTGCCACATACTAGCTCAACTAGACTAGTTTCCGAGCGTCATGGTCTTTCTTGACGCTTTACTTCTAAAATTATCAAACTAAGTTAATTGCATTATATTAGGTCTAGAAACATCATTTAAACCCATTTTAAGTTATTAGACCTCATGTAAGGCTCTAGCTTAGGTCATAAGATTTTCATGGTGTTTCATGGAAGAAACTCCTAACTCAATTGGGAAAATTCTAGCTTTTCAAATTGGAGAATTTTGGGACTTATGGAGAAAAATGCTCTATGAATGAAGACTATCATACCTTGGTAATCAAAGCCCTTAAGAATTTGTATAATTGCAAGATTGATCCTTGGAACCCTAGGATGACTCCTTTTTCAAGCTTTCTAGAGAGAGAATTATTTGGAGAGAAAAACTTGTTCTTCTTTCAGGAATTTGAGAGAACGATTTCAATTAGGGGAATTTGGGGTTAAAAACACTTATATAGGTTTTCTAAGTAAGGGTAAAACAACATAATATTAGGCTAGAATAATTAGAAAAAGACTCAAAAGTCCCTAAGAAAATAACTACCGACATCCAGTGATGGCCAGACCGACGATCCGTTGGTCAGAGACAGACCATTCTGGTTGGGCGTCATTTGGGATCGGAGTCTGAAACTTGAGGCTTTGGTCAACGGGGCCCACCCATGGACCATGGGTCCAACGACAGGTCATTGGTCTCGGTCGTGGGTCACTACTTTCGACCTCTAAATTTTTCTAACTCTGGGATTCACTTAAGAAATCTATTTACGACTTGGATGTTGAATGATGGACTGTCTTGATGATTCGTTGAAAAAGTAATGAAACTTGACATTTATGGAGAGCTGGTACGACCAACAAAGGACCTACCTATGGTCTGTGTGCCATACAATGGACTGTTGGTGGTGTCCATCAGTTTGGTCATCAAATTTTCTAAAGGACTGAAATTTTACCTACCTTGAATCCGAGGTGTTACAGAGCTAGATACCGAAACTCAATATCTTTTGAGCTCGAATTCAACCTAATTAAACAAAACCACTTAAAATTTCTTCAATATTCTTTAATGGTAGAATTTTCTCCATAACTTCATATCATTTAAAGAATTGAACATCGACTAAACAAACACTAGGCAACAAAGATCTAATTAATAAACAAGTACAAAAATACAAATCAAAGCAAAACTTTGAAATTTTAGGACTAATTTTTATTTTTTGATTTTTTAATACGGGTAAATTCTTTTAACTCAACAAATAATTTTAGAATTTTAATTTTTTTTAAAAAAAAAATTAATGATGTAGGCGAAATTTGATATAATTTCATGAAGAATTGAAAATGTTGAAAATTTGAGAGTTGTTTATGTTCTTGGTGTTCTTAAAGAAAAAGAAGCAAAAAGTGTACATTTGATCCAAAAACTCCAATTGAAAATGTTAAACTTTGTTTGGGGTGTAAAAATAATTTTGCAAAATCGGAGTTAAAAAAAAGCGCATGGATGAGCTTTTTTTTTTAACAGTAATGACATAGATGAGCCAAACTTTTAATAGATGACATAAATGAATATTTTCTAAAAGTTCAATGACATATTCAAATCTTTTCTCATAAATTAAGAACGACCTTTCATAATAAATAACTAACAATACAAATCCCCAAACAATATGATTCCCCAAAATAATAAGAACGACCTTTTATAATAAATAACTAACAAACAATACAAATCCCCAACTTTCCTCCAATTATTTTCAAAGACACTTGACTTTACGCAAACATTTAACATATTCAAATAATTAATTCATATTTTAAAAAATTTAAAACAATTAAATTGAAGCACAATCAAGAAATGAAAAAAGTGACATAAATATCACAAACAAAATAATATACATCAACACACACCTTTTATCTTCATAGTCACCATCTGCTCATAATTGTTCGTTGAAGTTATTTTTTCAAATGTGCAGTATTATTATATTAAAATTACTTTTATTTGTAAAACTCTATTTTTAGTTTGACTTTGACAAGTACTTATACAGAAGTATTACAATGGATAAAAAAATTATGAATTGCCCCCAAATAATTAGTTCATAGAATTGTTAAGATAAAATATTAATAGCAATATTCGTAACCACATTAAGTTGTTTTTCTAAACATTTATTTTGAAATACAAATGCAACTGAAGAATCAAGCAAAACGGACAAAATGATATATGAAAATGTTACGTAAGAGCGAATTGCATATTTTAAAAAAGAACAAAAGTGATTGTAAAAATATATACACAGAAGAGTTTCACTAGATCAAACTATCAAAGAATGACATGACGTTTTTCATGTATTGATTTCAATGTAATAGGCGATAAAATATTTTTTATTAGAGAATATATTGAATGGCTAAAACATTCCTTAATTATGGCTCAAATCTAATAAATGTAAATCCTTACATTAGCTAGATGAGCAAAAAACATGTGTATACTATTCAAAAAATAACAAAAATCATCCTCCACTCTATTTTTATTAAGAAACTAATTAAATCAATAATTTTTTTTGAGTTGGTCATATCTTAGGCATGACGGGAAGATAAAAGTTACCTAAATAAAATAAAGATATCGATAAGAAATGAATTTCTTATTCTCAGAATTTAGATTTTTTGTGTTGTTAGTTTATATATTTTTTCAATCATCAAATAAATTAACTTGTAATAATACATAAGTCTTGAAATATTTATACAATAGGTTCCGATGGTTAAAAAGATTATATAAAAAAATCATTTTAAAATATTACCCATAACTATTTAGAAATTTTTTAAAATAAAATATTTAGTACATAACGTTATATAATGCAAATCACATTTATATACAAAAATATTTGAAATTTAATAAAATTACGTAGGCGTTTAGTTACAAAAATAAAAAAATTATTACTTCATTAAATTTTTTGAAGTTGGAGTTGCACTTGGTCATACTTTTTAAAAGAATATTTAGAATTCAAATATATTTTGTCTGAACATCATTCTTCAATATCTAAAAATTTAAAAAATCACTCAACTTGACTAGTTTAACCATGTCAAATATACTCATCCGACTTGACACTTTTTTTTATTTGTGGCATGAGTTTCTTAGGCTTCATTTGTTTTCATTATTATTAAAAGGCCTGAATCTGAATACACATCTGAATATTAAGATGTGATCTTTAAATCTGAACACTAAATAATTAAATATATTTGTTTTCAATATCTGAATGTGCATGTGAAATTGTACATTATATTAATAAAATATTATAATTTTTATTTCAACAAAATATATCACTTTTGATAAAAAAAAATAATTTTTTTTAACAATCATGATTTGGAGTACTATTTTTTCATTCAAAAATATTGATAAACAACAATACACCAAAAATATTATTGCAATCGGTGTTCTTGACACGTCAATACAAGAAAATTATTAATATAAAAACTATTTTTCATTCAAAAACCTTGATAAACACAATGTACCAAAAATATTATTGCAGCCAGTATTCTTGACACGCGTCAATACAAGAAAATTATTAATATAAAAAAATACTTGAAAGGATTTATGAAAACTTACCGTTCAAGAGGGAAAATGATGTTTGATTGAGAAAAGTAAGAAAGAAAGTTTTTAGTCCAAAGCAGAGAAGTGATGATTTATTATTTGATAACTTATTAAGTGAGATGAATGTTATTAAGAGTTTCCTGCAGATCTAATTCATCTAGATCTCTTCAGACCCATTAAGAGGTTTTAAAAAAAATAAAAAACAAATGAACTTAATGGACTGAATCTGAATGATTCTGATTCAGACCTAAAAATTAAACGTGTTTAATAGATTGAATGTGAATGATTAAGATTCAGATCTCCATTAAGTGCAAACAAATGAGGCCTTAATAAAATAATAGACTAAAGAATGAATCTTGCAACTTTTTTGACTATGTAAAAATGCTTTTTGTTCATTTATATAAGGCGAGAATGGTTTGATATACCCTTACACTTGTATCAGTTTGTATTGTGGACTCTTCTACTTAACATTTTGTCAATTGAACCCTTACACTCAACATAATACAACATATTAAACCCTTCTGACCATTGATCATCCTTACGTGACATTAATACAAGTGATTTGGCAAGAGAGTGTAGTCACACGTCTGTAAAGGCAAGCGAATATGATATTAAAATTTAAAAAATTTCTTTTAAATTATTAAAAAAAAAAAAATTTAAAAATGAGAAAACTCCATTTTCTTCCTCATTCTACTTTTTTTTTCCCAGCCAACCCACCACCACCCCAACCCCAATCCCATTTTTCTTTCTTATCCACACCCTATCGTTATTTATCTTCATTTTTCTTTCACAACTTTCTTCTTTCCCCAACTTATCCCTATTTTTCCCTCTTCAATCATCACTTTCGCTGTTCTTCCCTCCCAGACCTCAATTTCTTTCTTTCTGCCTTTCCTCGCTCCTTTCCAACTTCTTTCTTGTTTTTTTTTTTTTTTTCCCTAAATAAAAAATGAAGTTGGATAAATTTTTTTTGAGCATAATAAGCAAAGAAAATATCAGAAAATTAGTGGAACAAATATAGTTGTTAGTATCTCAAATGAGTAACTTCACTTCTTTTGCTGTCAAAATTATTCTTGTATTTGTAAGCAATTTGGGGTGTGAAATAATTGACATTGAATTATGAAAAATTTGGTCAGATCTGGTTGTTAGGTGGCTTAGGTTGTTGTTATTGTGGTTGTTAGGTGGCTTAGATTGTTGTTACTTTGATTTCGACGGCAAAAATAGCGATGACGCCGACAAAAATAGATACCACGGCGACAAAAATGGAGACGACGCAATGGCTCCATCGATTTCTCCGGCATCGACTAGATCCTCTACCTTCTCCGACCAGTTTGTATTGCTATCCATGCCGAAAAATTGGAAATGCTATATTGGGTTTTATAGTTGGATTTTAATGAATTTTACGACGCCGGCGATGACTTCCGTTTGGTGGTGAAAATAGTGACAATAGAGAGGATTAGAGAATGCCAATAATAAATTAAAATGTTATTATTTTACATTTTATTAAATGATTTTGATTAATAATTTTTAACATAGTTATGAAATAATTATGATGCGACATTAATATATCTTACATGAATATGACATGTCAATTAAAAAGAGAGTGAGCTACACACATGGTTGGAGGGGCTTAAAAATATCATTTTGGTGGAGTTTAAGGGTTTAGTTGACAAAATGTTAACTAAAAGAGTTCACAATAATACAAGTATAATGGTTCACCTGACCATTCCGCCTTTTATATAATATGAGTATGTATTTTTAATTTAAGTTATACTTAAAAGTTAATTTTAACCAAAAACTCGAATATATTCTCTAAACATCAATGTAATAAAGACTACTAAGACGTTGTTGATTTATTTCTTTATATGTTTTAGCTATAAAAATTAGATAATTTTTTTTAATTTAATGGAGCATATATTCTTAACTTATTTGTTAAGAATGTATTATATTCTCTAAACATCAATGTAATAAAGACTGCTAAGACATTGTTGATTTATTTCTTTATATGTTTTAGCTATAAAAATTAGATAATGTTTTTTAATTTAATGGAGCATATATTCTTAAATTATTTGTTAAGAATGTATTATATTCTCTAAACATCAATGTAATAAAGACTGCTAAGACGTTGTTGATTTATTTCTTTATATGTTTTAGCTATAAAAATTAGATAATTTTTTTTAATTTAATGGAGCATATATTCTTAACTTATTTGTTAAGAATGTATTATTCATTAGGGATCATTTTAATCCACCAAAATATATTAACAACTAATATAAACCATTTTTGGTGTTGATACTCATAGTTGTCATCAATTCATCCAGATCCAAAATTTCATTTATATAACATAGATATACTGAAATCCTCTCAACACAACAATCTTGAGTGAACAATGGAGAGAAAACTACGATCCATTCAAAGGACAATCTCGTCTTCCCAAATTTGCTGTTCCAAAGAGGTATGATTTGAAGTTGAAACCCGACCTTGTCACCTGTAAGTTCGCCGGCGCCGTTGACATCTCCCTTGATGTTGTCTCTCCCACCAAATTCATTGTTCTCAATGCTGCTGAACTCTCTGTTGACCCCAAAACTGTTCATTTCAAATCTTCAAACAAGGTGAAGATTGACCCTCTTTTGAACAAGTTAGAGAAAAAGTGGTTTGATAAAAAAATAAAACTAATTAAACATGTTTTTAGGTATTTGAGGCATTGGAAGTGGGGTTGATTGAAGAGGATGAGATAGTGGTGGTGGAGTTTGGAGAAAGTTTGCCAGTTGGTTTTGGAGTTCTCAGTCTGGCTTTTGAAGGAACACTGAATGACAGGATGAAAGGGTTTTATAGGAGGTATTAAGTTTTGACAAAATTGGTTTGAATTCTGTTTTAGTGGTTGACTCTTTATTTTATTTTTCCAAGTATAGATGGTTGTTGATTGTTCATGATTTTTCCATCATAGAATTTGGGATTATCTTGTTTATGCTTTTCGAAGACCCCAATAATCTTCACTTGAGCTTCAGAAAACATGTTCATTTTGATGTTATCTTTTATGTATACCTAGAATCTATATCTGCTTGTTATAATATATTAGGCTCATCACTTGAACTTCACAAAACATGTTCATTTTGGTGTTATCTTTTATATTTACCTAGAATATATATCTGCTTGTCATAATATATTGGGCTGATGATAGATTAAGTAAGTGTCATTGGAAAGGTAATACCTACTTCCATAAGCTCTGTCTGGAAAGGTACCTTAGCAAGTCAGTTGAGTTTACTCTGTTGTGGCCTAACTGTATTAGTTCTATGATGTATCCTGTTGATTAGGAAGCTAGTATATCAATTGAACATTTTCCTTTCCTGTCAATTGGTAGTAGTCTTTTAATGATCTTAGTTTGACAGAAAAACAATAGAAGATAATGTTGCAGTTCTGTTTTCAGAATACTTCATTTTGATTGTGCTATTTATAGATCACTTAACGGTCTTTATTGGCTCCTTGCAGTACCTACGAACATAATGGGGAGAAACGGAATATGGCTGTTACTCAATTTGAACCAGCTGATGCCAGACGTTGCTTTCCATGCTGGGATGAACCTGCTTGTAAGGTATTGTCAGCATATGACCATCTTTGCTGTTTCCACCTGTGCACTTCTGTCTTTGTTTATCTACTCTGTAATGTTAAATTGCTAGTGATGGCAGCTGTTTGTTATATTATCATCATACGTGAACTATTAGTGTGACAAAACATACATGAACTTGGTCTAATCTTCTTTTCTTTTTTTTAATCTTTGTCAAGTATTTTATTCTGTTACTTACAGAATTTGGTTCTTCTAATACTATTAGGAACTCAAATTTTAATTTTCCTTTGTCTTACTTGATATGAACTATCCAGGCCACCTTTAAAATTACACTTGAAGTACCATCAGAACTGGTAGCTCTCTCCAACATGCCGGTTGAAGAAGAAAAAGTGACGGGGAATCTTAAAACAGTTCATTATCAAGAGTCTCCAATAATGTCTACATACTTGGTGGCAATTGTGGTTGGCTTATTTGACTATGTTGAGGATCAAACATCTGATGGTACATATTTTGGCATTAGTGAATATGCCTTTGATTATCTTTTGTTGGTAAATATTACATCGCTTTTTTGTGCAGGAATTCCTGTTCGAGTATACTGCCAGGTAGGCAAGGCAAATCAAGGAAACTTTGCATTGCATGTTGCTGTCAAAACGCTGCCTCTCTTCAAAGAGTATGCATCACTTTGATTAAATATGTTTTTGTCATTCATTTATGGAAAAGAAAAACTAATGAAGAAGAGGGATCACTGAGGGTAAAACTTGAAGTTTTTCCCTGAATTAAAGTTTCTAGATTTTTGTATTGATAATGTACCATTATGGGGGTTTCTAAACAACTGCTTGAAAATGTATTCTAATTTGTGGAGTAAAATACTCGCAGGTACTTTGGTGCACCATATTCACTACCCAAATTGGACATGATTGCAATTCCTGATTTTGCTGCAGGCGCAATGGAAAATTATGGTCTTGTTACATACCGAGAAACAGCATTGCTTTATGATGATAAGCATTCTGCCGCTGCTAACAAGCAGAGGGTAATCTATGTTTGTTGGAAGTTGGTTGGCTTCCTATGACACGCGGTATTAAACCGACTGATTCTATCTTTGGATGTGTTGAATAAAATTTTGGTTTTCTTCAGGTTGCAACTGTGGTGGCTCATGAGCTTGCTCATCAGTGGTTTGGCAATCTTGTAACCATGGAATGGTGGACACATCTATGGCTGAATGAGGGGTTTGCAACATGGGTATGCTGCTTTTCTTAGAAGTATATGTTTTTGTTCATTGACTTGACTGAGTTGTTAAGCTGTTCATTCTAATTTTTCTCTGGTTGTCATTCAGGTAAGTTATTTGGCGACTGACAGCTTGTTCCCAGAATGGAAAATTTGGACGCAGTTTCTTGAAGAGGCCACCGAGGGACTTCGTCTAGATGGGCTCGCAGAATCCCACCCGATTGAGGTATGGAGCAATTTCCGGTCTGGTTCTTGTATTGTGCTAAAGCCTAAATGCAAGATGCAATTTTGTGTTTTTTCTCCAATTACGGATATCTACTAGTTGTGCTATTAATACAAATCTTGTTTTGTCTTACCAGGTTGACATCAATCATGCCGGAGAAATTGATGAAATTTTTGATGCAATTAGTTATAGAAAAGGTGCATCTGTCATCCGGATGCTACAGAGCTATCTTGGACCTGAAAGTTTCCAGGTTTTTCTTCTCATTATTTACTACATAACATTCTTTTTTATTGTCTTCATTCCAACCCCTTTTTGCTTTATATTTCTCCCCTCATTCTGTTGTGCTATTATTGACATATACTAGTTACCTGTTACCTGGTTCGATGAAAAAAGATATATAGTTACTTCTCCAAACACTTGTTATCAGAAGTTGGAGATGGAAAGTGGGGTGGTGGAATTAGAAGAAGAACTATACCATTCAGTGCGACGACCCTTTTTAATATCTCATCTTTCCTTATCAGTGACTCATTGTAAAGTATTATTTGCTTTCAGTTATTACTCCGCCCCATTTCATGTGAAGATATTTGATTTGGTATGTAGTTTAAGATTTAAGAAGATGTTGACATGTATATATATATATATATATATAGTGACGGAGCTACAATTTCCCGAGGGTATCCAATTGGAATTGGACACACTTCGCCGGAAAATTATACCGTATATATAGGTAAAATACTACTTGCAACAGTTAAATCTTATATGTTGGCCCACCTGAACATATCAAGATGTTGTGGCCCAGCGGTGTGAGGCTCTCCTGCTAACACTTAAAGGTGTGGGTCCAAATCCCCACAGCTGCATTTTATAAACATTTTTAATAAAACACTCCTATTTTATTATTACTCTAAGTTATTAACTTGTTTCTTTAATTGTCTAAGTTAATTAAATTACATTCTTAATTAGAAATCTAGGGGTAGTAGCTAATTGAATTATCAATGAATTTTACTTTTTATTTCTTTTCATTAAAATTCTAAATAAAACTTAAATGTAATTATTTAATTTAAAGTTAATAAAAAAATTCTAAACTATTTCTATAAAGCTGCCAAAAACAAACAAAAGAACAACTCGTTGATTCTGCTTCCATTATTCATGTCTCGTTATTGTTGTCATCACCATAGATTAATGAAAGCTTGAGCCTTGAAACGTAAAAGAAATGATTCATTTTAAGCTTAATTCCCCCCCCCCCCCCCCCTTCTTTTTTTTTTTGCTTTGTTCGTTTACTTTATATCAAATTAGACACAAATATTAAAGCTAATAATATGCAGTTTGATATTTAAAATTTTGGAACATTGATTCGTAAAGAAAAAGTAATATACATTTTATGTAGTTCAATTTTAATTTTTAGCAATGCATCCATTCATCGGAAAAAAATTGCTTATGTAACACTTGGACACCCTTGATAAAATTTCTAGCTTCGCCACTATATATATATATATATATACACACACACACACACACACACACACCCATGATAGGTGGTGAGAGTCCGACATGTTATTTCCATTTTCTCTCACCTTCCTTATGAAGGATTGAACTTTTCTATCAAGTTGTCCTAACAAGTTATGTCATTAGGGGTAAAATGGGATTCTAAGATTATATAACTTCCAAAAAAAATAAGATTCATCTTTTTTGATAATGTGTCACATAAAGTGAGTAAGAGAGAGTATTATATAGAAGTTCTTCTTGAATGATTGTGATCCTTACTGTGGGGATTAACTGCTATTCTTGTACTGAAATCACATTACTCTAGATTTTGTGATAAAAGGATACTCATGTCTTGCAACATTAGTTGCCAAAGAAAATTTAAAATATTTGATTTTCCAAAATTCAAATAGGTTGTTATTCCCATTAAAGTAAATAAGAGAAGCCAACACACAAATGGGGTTCCTCTCTTGAATATACTGACTTAAAGCTTTTCCAATTAGAACTATTCTTTAATTGATTTCTTAGTGAGCATCCGCAAGTCTCCTTAATTATGTCTATACCAGTAGTAGATTGCACTGATTTTAAACCGTCCCCAAATATTGTGTTGGGCTTTATAATGTGATGACAAGCATACCAGAAATCTTGTAATGGGGATCGTGATGATGTATTGGGTACTGCTGTTGACCGTCATTCTTAAAGAAGCAACTAGGGGTGTCACAAATGAAAATAAACATAGTTAACTTGCCCAACCCGCTCTGAATTTAAGGGTTGGGGCTCAAGATAATTTGAATTGGGTTCAATCTCAACCCATTCAAGCTTAACCCATTTGAAGAGAATTCTCAGTTGAGCCCAATTCAATCTCCAATTTCAACCTGTTTTAAAACTTTTTATTAAGATATCTTCCTATATTGAAGATATGAATTATTATCTATTTTACATCTTTTAGGATTTATCTATCAATTTGTTACTTTTTTAACAAAAAATTTGAGCGGAAATTCAAATTTGTGATTATAAAAGTTAAATATTAATATGTTAAGTTATTGAGATTAATCGGGTCACATTGGGCAGGTCAAGACTTAACCCATTTTTTAGCCCATTTGAGCCCAAAGTAAACTTGGGTGGGTCAAGACCCAACCCGATTTCTATTCAACCCATTTTAATATTTTCAATTTCAATCCAACCCGCCCATTTGACACCCCTAGAAGCAGCCATTAGTTTGTCAAAAGAGAAACTTCACTTTCATCTTATATACCATCCATCATAAAATAAATGTTCTTGATTTTGTTTCCAGAATATCATGTAGATTTTTGCTTGTATTGGACTAATGACTTTGTCTCTTGTAATAATTCATTAAACCAGAGGGCACTTGCTTCATACATAAAAAAATATGCTTGCTCAAATGCAAAGACAGAGGATCTATGGTCTGTACTTCAGGAGGAGTCTGGTGAACCTGTGAACAAGTTGATGAACTCCTGGACAAAGCAACAAGGTTACCCAGTTGTCTCTGTCAAAATAAATGACCAAAAGCTGGAGTGCGAGCAGGTTATCTTGTTTCTAACTTATGAATTCGGTTTTTTTACCACTCGGTCTATTGCAGATTTCCATTACCCAACTCTACTCTTCTCCATACTATGAACTCTTCAAGACTTCTTCTGGGCTTGATAGTACTTGTGTTTCTATGCAACAGACACAATTTTTACTGAGTGGTTCTCATGGTGATGGGCAATGGATAGTTCCGTTAACACTTTGTTGTGGATCTTATGAAGCTCGTAAAAGCTTCTTAATGCAAGAAAAGTCAGAAGCCCTTGATGTGAAGGACTTATTAGGCTCTTCTTCGTCTAAAGGAAATCCCTGGATAAAAGTTAATGTGGAGCAGACAGGTTTTTATAGAGTCAAATATGATGATGAGCTGTCAGCTAGACTCCGATATGCCATAGAGAGAAAGGTCTTGTCAACAAATGATAAATATGGTAATTACTGCTTTTTTTGAACTTTATTTGTATTTAACAGTTAAAATCGACTGCTGATGGGATTGTATTTTCCTGAACAGGCATTTTGGATGACTCATATGCCTTATCTATGGCATGTCACCAGTCTTTGTCATCTTTGCTTGCCCTGATGGCTTCTTTCAGGGAGGAGCTCGACTACACTGTTCTGTCAAATCTGATCAGTGTAATTGACTACTTCACAGACCTCTTATAAGTACTAGTGTTGTTCGTCCAAAATTAACTGTTCTCTATCTTCATGCAGATAAGTTACAAAGTTGCAAGAATTGTAGCTGAGGCTGTTCCTGACTTGCAAAATCACATAAAGTTGTTTTTCATCAATCTCTTCCAGTTTTCTGCAGAGTATGTTACTTCTTTTTTGAAAGTACAGAGCATGTTACTTTATCTTTGTATTTTTGGTCGTCCTCATCCAAAAATGCGCTCATGTGAATTCCGCATAAAATTTCCAAGGGGGGAGAAGACTTGGGCTCTGTGGGTGGTGGAAGCAGTTAAGAAAGAGACAAAGGCACATAGTTGGAGTGATTTCTACCAGTGTTATAAACATAGATAGATACTTCTAATAGAGAAGCATTTGGAAATAGCAGGAAGCAACAGAAATCATAACCAGATTATGCCTGCTGTGGCTTTCTTGACATTTATAGGTCAACCTATGACAAAAAAATCAATTTCTATTCTCGGAGACTAGTTCATGAAAATAAAGATTTAGACCTTCTTGCATCTTTTTATTTTTTGTCTAGTAGCTCTACTGCTAAATTAGTAGGACTTGAGAGCTGTTAATAAGCATTGAAATGAATTTAGAGATTTTGTGTAGTTCTAACTAGACATCTTTGCTGACTTATCCTAAAAAATAAAAGAAAAAAGATATCTTCTGCCAATCATGCCTTTAAAAGGAATGAATGGGTAATGGTGTTTTACAAATTGGGCATGTTTACTCTATATTCACCACAAAAAGAAGAAGTTTGAGAGAAGAAAAGTTGTCCATGAAGCTGAAAGAGAGGGATTTTAGTCTTGGTCTCCTGGTTGACCATGAAGCTCTTTTTCAGTTTGGCAACAAAAGGTTTGTTTCTAATTGGATATCCCTTTTATTGACAGGAGACTTGGTTGGGATCCTAAAGAAGGGGAAAGCCACCTAGATGCCATGTTGAGAGGGGAACTTCTGAATGCTCTGGCTTCCTTTGGACATGATGAAACAATAAATGAAGCAGTCAGGCGCTTCCGCATATTTTTAGATGACAGAAACACAGCTGTTCTTCCTCCAGACTTGAGAAAGGTTACAACACTTGTATATATTATAACTCAATATTTATTTCTTTACCTTCCACAGATTGTGATCCCTCCTTCCATCTGCAGGCTGTTTATGTAGCTGTGATGCAAAGGGTGAATGAATCAGATAGATCAGGGTTTGAATCTCTTTTAAGAATTTACAGAGAGACTGACCTCAGCCAGGAAAAGACACGAATTTTAGGTGAAGTTATCTATCAATTCATGCCCAGTGTGAAATTAAATGTTTTGGTTATCAGGTGACGGGTATGCTAAACAAATAAGTGCATTTTCTTGTTCTATAGGTTCATTGGCATCTTGCAGGGACCCCGAGATTATACTTGAAGTCCTCAACTTTTTGCTATGTTCTGAGGTATTGAAGATTTTTGGGGTGCACTAGGTTATCTCTCTAGGGAGAGAGGTCATGTATTATTATTTTTCTGACAAAATGTTTTGAGAGTATTCTATGACTTGGAAATTTCAGGTGAGGAGCCAAGATTGTGTTTACGGTCTTGCAGTTAGCTTTGAAGGCCGTGAAACTGCTTGGAACTGGTTAAAAGTGAGTGCACTCCTTTTCCATGAAATATTACATTGCTCGAATTGTTTCTCGAATTACTATTTTCAAATAAGATACCTTGTATTGTGTGGAACTGTAACTTGTAAAGACGTAGCTTAGGAAAAAAGATATCTTGGACAAATTTTACTCGCTCTGTCCCGATTTATGTGGCACACTTTCTTTTTTAGTTTGTCCCAATTTATGTGGCACACTTTCCTTTTTAGTCTGTCCCAAAAAGAATGCTCCTTTCTATTATTGGAAACAATGCAAGTCTAAAATATCCCTTTTACCTTTGATGAAATTGTTTATAGCCACACATATATCTAAGATTTGTTCTAAAGCACAAATTTCAAAGTCTTCCTTTCTTTATTAAACTTCGCGTCAAGTCAAATGGTGCAACGTAAATTGGGACGGAGGAGTATTAAACTGTAACTTACAAAGACGTAGGCATTAAGAGTGAGGAATTCACATTGGTACAAATTGAAATGCAACACGTTCTTATAGAATTATCAGCACAAAATGCTGCATTTCATGACTGATAAATTATTCAGGAAGATGAAACAAGGCAAGACATACATTCTTTTTTTTTTTTTTTGATTAAAGACAAGACATACATTCTTGATTCTTTTTTGTCCTAATAAACTGTTTGAATGCAGGAAAAGTGGGATCATATCCACAAGACCTTCGGCTCTGGATTTCTATTGACGCGCTTCATCAGTGCAACAGTGTCACCGGTTTGTTTCTGCTCCCTTGCCATCTTTCTTAAGCATTTGCATGCAGTTGTTTACTATTGTAGGACAACTTTCTTCCTTTTTTTTGTACTTAGTAACTTGGTATTATATCACAACCCTTACTGAAACCTTGTATATATGTTGGACAACTTTTTTCAAAAGCAGCATCTGTTGCCTCTTCTGCCTTGTAATGAAATCACAAGAATGGAAAGCAAATTTATGAGTTACTACTCCATTACATATTGTCTTTGATCTTTTGGCTCAATCTTTATTTTCTTCAGTTCTCGTCCTATGAGAAGGCAAAAGAAGTTGAAGAGTTCTTTGCTAGCCGTACCAAGCCGTACATTGCAAGGACGTTGAAGCAGAGCATTGAGAGGGTTCACATTAATGCAAACTGGGTTCAGAGCATTCAAAAAGAGAAGAATCTCCCCGAGGCAGTGACAGAGCTAGCATACAGAAAATACTGAAGTTCTTTTTTTTGAACTTAATGCCTCCTTTAGAGTGTCTCTACTTTTTCGTGAATGATAATTATGGTACTTTCTGAACTTGTCTCAGAAAAAAACGAAAAAAGAGGGAGTACTCTGATATCTGCTGTTAATCAAACTATAAGCAATATGTTACATGTTAAATAAATCACTGTTGGTTGATATTGAACTGTTTTTCTTCCTGTGCTCCAGATGAGCAACCAGAATTGGTGATATCTCTTAATTGAATAGATGAACGATTCTGTTGGGAACACAAATTAACTACCTTCATACTATTAATTAAGTCTGGATTGGTTAGCTAGTATGTTTAGGCAGTGTTGGTTGCCAAGTCGCCTTTCCATTCTCCCTTTTGTGGCTTGAGAATTTCATATCCTACATCTTGTTTCTTGATGTATATAATGTATTTTTTATATGTGTGTGAGAGACAAATATCTTTTGTTGCAATTAGTGGTAGCCCCAGGAAGTGATGATGTTAGGCAGATCCAATTGAATGATCTGATGAAGTGCTCCATCTAAATTGCACTACAGGGGCAAATAGTCAAGAGGCAATTCATTTAGGCCACTTTGGATCATAGACACATAGCATGAAGGGAAAAGGGTCTGATACCTCTCAACTTTGTCATTTGGAACTTATATACCCTCGTTATGAAAGTGGCTTATATATGCCTTTATCGTTATACAAACGCTCACATATACCCCTGCTGTTACAAAATGACTCACATATACCCTTTATTTAACGGAAGTTAAAAAAAATAGTTTTAAATTTATATTTATTACTTTTAAGTTTTTTTAAAAATTATTTATGGGTATATATGATTCTTCTATCAAAGTTCAAGGTATATTTTAATTTTTTTAATACATAAATTATTTTTTGACTTTTTTTATTATAATTATTTGAGTTTATTATTCTTATTTTGTTTTTTTCTTTCATTCCTTTGTTTAAAGAAAAAAAATTTAAACAATTTTTTTTGTCTATGTTGTAATTTGATTTGTTCATTCGAAGAAAAAAATTTGGTCATCTACAATAAGTTTTACAAGAATATTAGTGAAACATAAATAAGTTTGATCATCAAAATAATAATTCTAAATTAGTCATTGAAACAAAAAAAAAATCAAAAGAATATGTTTGACGAGGAATAAATTTACTCATATAGGATTATATATTGTAGAAAAAAATAATAAAAAGTTAGATTAAAATTATCTTTTTTTTAATTTTCGTTAGAGGAAAAGGATTTATGTGAGCTATTTATTTATAAGTAGGGGTATATATGAGTCAATTTCATAACAAGAGGTATATCAGCTCCAAATGACAAAGTTGAGCAGTATATCAGACCATTTTCCCTAGCACGAATGAAAGTTCCTCCACAACGACTATCCTCATTCCTAAAATGGGACTAGCTGGTTATTGAATATTGACCCATAACCAGATCCTATATATCTGTGGGTTTAGTTAAGCTCATCATTTCATTCATGGGGCATAGATAGATATTGATGAGAAGTTCTTAAAATGTAATAAGGATAACTTCAATATGCAATGTGCTCCGTAATAAGAAGCTTGAAAGATGAATACATATCACAGATATGGATGCCTCAACCTTCAACATAAATTCAGTTTGATGATTGAATTGAACAGAATACCAAGTGTTATCCTCTTATCAAGCTTCTATATCATATGTATGAAATGGACGGATCGACTATTACAGTCCTTCAATTGAGTCAACTCATCCTATCTATACTTATAAATCCATATAAAGTACAAGAAGAAGCATCTTTTGCATACAATTCAGAAGAGGTCTCTCTCTATTCGTCTCGTTACTGTTTCCAACAACACATTAAAAGTAATACTGAGGCAAATAACCTCACAGAGCCGCCTTAACTCGGAGGATATAATGTATTTTCCTACTTCAAACAGCTAAAGGAAGAAAACTACATACAGAGAATGTAACAAGTACTACAATACATACAGTAAGCTACTCTAATGAAAACTTGGTCCCACAGTCCCCTGCTAAAAATTAAAAGGGCTGGCTATATCGAATCATATGAAGTCTTCATCAATATTGTGAACCTATAAATGGAAACAGCTGCTGATTGAGAGATCAGTTATGTTAGGTTTTGCTCTTAAACTTCCTTTGGGCTTTCAAGTCCACAACAATCACTGTTATGTTGTCCTTGCTGCCCTTTTGAAGAGCTCGATTTGACAAACATTCTGCTGCTGCCTGTGCTGCTGGATCAATTCCTTGGCCCCTTTCCGAAGGAAGAGTTACACCATTCTTTTTATGCCAGAGGAGTATGCGCTTGCGAGCCAAATCACAGACCTCTTCGTTTGTCATAACGTCCCATAAACCATCACTTGCAAGGATAAGGCATTCGTCGTCCTTGGTTCGAGGTATGAACATTACTTCTGGATCAGGAATTATCCAGGGCTTCAAGTATCTATCTCCTGCAACCAAGAATTAAATAAATTGTACAAAAGTGAATAGATGAAAGACTTGCATACCAACAAAAACAGGGAGAGGTATTTAGCAGGATTGGAAAAAATGGGTCATGCAAATGGACATCTAATGCGTCAAATTGTAGTCCAAAACAAAGTCCATCCACCTGAAACATTCCCCAGGGCACCACTAATCCATCGCTAACAAGATAGATACACCTTTGATACTACTAAGTAATTTGCTAAATGGTAGTTCTCATGTCAAATTAAAAAAAGAGAAAATAGAGTGGTAGTTTGAATACACATTATACTCTTCTGGCGAGCTCACTGAATAATCCTTCCACAGTTTATAAACAATTTACATCAAGACGGAGATGTTCAGCCTCCAGCATGCACATGCCTGCACAACTGGGCGACAGAAGTTGGGGCATACTGGCTAAATGAACTCATGTACAGCAACTTAAATTACTTAAGGTCACTTTAGCCATATTTTCCAAGATGACATTAGAAATGTTATATGATCAACACCAACTACCATCTTATAGGCACTAGAATATCCCTTAAATTTACAGACCTGCAGTTCAACATGTGTCAATGCACATATCTCGAAGCAAAGCCAGCCTTCAATACAGATTACAATTTGTTGGTCATTTATGCAATGCTGGATTGAAGATAGAAATGAGAAAAAGAACATTCCAACATTTCAAGTTACATATCAGATGGCAAGGGCACACTTAGTCACAGTTATATAAAAGAAAATTGCACAACAGAAGTGACAAAATGAGCTCCCTTCTCATAACAAAGCAATCTTTCAGCAATATGAAATGAAAAAGGTACAAATCATCATCAAAGGAGCACCTCCCCAGGACCAGGATACAGAAGGTTTCCCAGGCTTTCTTGTTTTATTTTAACTTACAATTTCAAGGAAGTTGAAGGTCATAACACTCAAGAGTCCACACTAACCAGGATCAGACAAGTGATGATTAGAAAACAAATGAGGACCTGAAGATTCACATGCATCTTTTGTTTTATTTTTTAACTATAATATTTAGAAAGTTGAAGGTCATAACCTAACAGTTACACTGACCAGGGTCAGACTAGGGATGATCAGAAAACAAAGAAGGTGCCAAATATTTCCATGCATCTTCTGTATTGATTTTTTAGTATTATTACTTACAATCTTCAGCAAGTGGAAGGTCATAGTTCGACAGTTGAACCAACCAGGGTCAGACAAGTGATGATTAAGAAAAAAAAAGGCTCAAATTGAAGATCATTTATCAGTGTGTGACTTTGTGGCCACAAATAGTGCTGCAAAAATGGAAAAAATACCAAGCATTCGTCTAACCCAACCAGTCAAAAATGGAAAATTGGTTCATTTAAATCAGGTCAAATATTGATCAACCCATGTAAAAGTGGGGTTCAAGCTATCAAAGCTCTTCTTTCAAGCATTAACATCCAAGTCTTGTCCCCCCTCCCCCCTCCTCGCACAATTTACTGACTCTAGATGACCATATTATCCGACATTTGGTACTTTGTTATCAAATTGGAATACTTCATGATAAATTTTCGAAGTATTTCTGATATAAAGGATTGTTGACTAGTTCAATAGCACAAAGCCGAATATCTTCTAAGAATTAATAAAGGTTCATAATTGATTACAACAACAAAAAAGAAAAGCTTCATAACCCAGATTAGTCAACCTCCATTGCAGTACAAATTGTTTAATTATAGTAAATGGAAGACTAATTAATCTTCCTTTTTGAAGTCAGCCATATTAAAATCTCAGTCCATATGCCATCTGGGGTTTTCAGATCTAAAGTTAGGATCTGTTTCAAATTATTAAAATGCTACATAATATCATCCCTTTAGTTAAGCAGCATGAGTTATTAGTTCATGTTTGTTCCTTTTTGGTGGCGTTTGGTCCAAAAATTCACACCAAAAATAAAGTTAGCATAAAGGAAAATAAGTCAATCAATCTTATTTGTTTGTGCTGTTTTACCAAAAAAAAAAAAAGAGGATTACAATTTTAGTGCTTGCCAAATAATTTTTCTGTTTTACCGTCTTACCAGATAAGCGAATTATAAATGGATAGGAAATGTAGTATCCATATTATCTGTCACTACCCATTATCCATAATAAATATGGGCAGATTGGATGTGTTATCTATTTTTGTCTGACCTATTTTAAACCCGCCCATTTTGCCAGCACTAGCCACTGATGGAAGGCACGAAAAGTCTTACTTTGTTTCATGGAGACAATATAAAAGAAGAGCTTGGTTAAATGTCTAGTAAAAGCAGTATTTATTCCTCATCGTATGCTAACGGCTAACCTCCTAACTCTATGACACTTCTTCCGATCTTTAACATGGAATAATTGTTGATTAAGGTGAATATCAGTGTTATCAAAAGTCAAAAGCGCAAAAAAGCTCCAAGGTCTGTTGGGGTTTTAAGCACAAAGTGAAGTGTGGGCTTAATAAAAAGGGGCGTTAATAGAAGAAAAAGAAAATATAAATATATATATATGTGTGTATGTGTGTGTGTGTGGGGGGGGGGGGGGGGGGGGGGGGGGTGGTTGGGCGTGGGTGTGTTTAGTCCAAGACTAAGAAATATAAGTATGAACAACAAAGATATAAATAAAGAATTTGAACTTTTTTAGGATTAGGGTTGCCTCTTCAGGAATTGCTCACTTGCAAGGAAATGTCTGTCTTAGAGCCTTAGTGACAACACTAAAGCGCACATTAAGTGTTGCAAATAGCTCAACATGTTTTGAGCCTCACTTCAATACTTAAGGACGCCTTCTATTACACTGGTGAAACTAGAGTAGAGAAGAGAAGGAACTCTCAATTATTTAGGTGATTAATGTATAAAAGTCACTCCTGTCTTTCTCCACTTAAAACTTGGTAAGCAACTAATTTCTACACCTAACAGTTACATACAAAATATTTCACGATATTCTAAAAAAAAAAAATGAGGCATCCTGTCAAAAAAAAATATTATGAGGCACACTTCAAATATCACTATTTAATGATGTAGATATCACTATTTAATGAATGTAGATATTTGGGCAGCACATTCCAAAACAAAAGTCCATTAATCAATTTGACATTCAATATGCCCCTCCTATTGAAGGTGCCAAGGTGGTGAAAAATAAATTTGTAAATCGAAACTGGAAAGTCATGTGATGCTAGACAATGACGTGCTGACAAGACACTAACTAAACACATGTTGCACAATGACACGTGTTGGTTGGACAGACATGCTGGACAGCAACATTTGCTGACAGATAATGTTGCTAGACAAGAGGTGCGCCGCTGAAGGAAAACGTTCCTGGATGGCGATGTGGCACAGACTGGAGAATGACAAGTCATTGAACAGTTATGTTCATATTTCAATTGACGTGATACGTGCTGCTTAAACAATGACCAGGAATATGACTAGAAAAGGCAAATACTGCCAGAGCTATCATTGAGAAATTGTAGAAGTCATGAAGTAGTACATACGGTACCCATTGGAATGGTCAACGAGAATTGATAATACAAGTAAAATTATGACAAGAATATATGAAAAAATATCTGTTATCTCCAACTTACGTCCTATGAATCTAGACTAAAATGTAACCTCAGTGATCCGTTAAGACTTAAACAATTACATTACTCAAAATAATAAGGGAGAAGTAATAAATTACACCCTAAAGTTACACAAAAAGTCATTATTCTTGTTAGAGTGTGGAACTAATTACCCCCTAAGAGATGACCTAGCAAAGGAAGTGATTCCACTCTCCTACATATGTGTGAGAAGCAAAATAAATATTTTTAAAAAAGAGTTAAATTGTACAAATGACATTTTCTGACTGGTGATTATTCAATCAATTGAACTTAACTACACTTAATTTAATTTGTTCTGTGTGCCCTTCTTCCTTTTACTTCTCTTTTCTTTCTCATTTTTCTCTGTATATTGGCTTTAGCCCAGCCGTGAAAATCTTCATCGAAGGTTTTGCCGGACATTTTTCCAGTCAATCTATCTCTTCTGTCTCTAAACCTTCTTCTCAACTACATGTTTCTTTTTAATTTCCAAGAATATTAAAGATGAAGGCTTCAAAATAAACCCAAAAGATTTCTTTCTCATACTGAATAGTGAATACCTCTGATCTCCATTCTAAAGAAAACTCATCAAAGAAATAGGAGAAAGAAAGGGGAATCAAATGGATGATAGGGATCTTAAAACACACATTACTTGTTTAATCCTTCTATAAAAGCTGATTCTTGTCTCTAATTTTATTGTGCTTCAACAAATGTTGGCCGGGAAAAAATTCCGGACAAAACCTCCATTTTTTTCCAATCAACGTTCAACTTATTTCATTCATCTCGCTCATTTTAATCTCCTCTCTTGGTATTATTTTGTTGAAACCCATAAGTATCCAGATTTTCTCTTGCAAGTTGTAAGAAGCCTAAGCACTTCAGAATTAGTATATGCTTAAGGCTACATCATGAAGCCATTGCTCTACTTCTATATGAGTGTTGCCTTCCTTATCTGCCACAGGAATATGGGAAAGAGTAATTAAATACAAACATATTTTCTTTAGCTCCTCAGATCCTCTCAAGTGCAGACTCTGGTAACATTTCTAACAACCTGGGAGGCGTATGAACCTAAGGCCCTACCACTATAGAGTGGATTATTATACCATATTACGGGTCTATATCACATGAGTTAAAAGAATCAGATCACGCCCGATTCATAGTTTAAAACTATGGTCATCTTGTTGTTTATTCTAGCAGTGTGGATAACCATTAACTGTTGTGTCAAACTATTGTTATGACATGAATTGCTGATATCAGTTATACTAGGGAGGATGCTCTGGAAGTGCCAATTAAGTCTTGAGCAATATCGTGATGAAAGTTAGGTATGTTTAGGTTAAACACACAATCAAAATGGATATATTCTAAGAACACCATCCAGCTGACATATAAAAGCAAATTATTCTATAAGGTAACCTGTAATAATACCTATAGCGGAACGGGAAGACGCATGATGCAAAAGATCATGACATTTTTTGCTAAAACCAATAACATGGAGTACACATGGATACCTCAGTCATATTTACAAATTCTAGATAACAGGGTAGATGGGAGAAACATACCAATAGACCTAGACATAGCAAGAACACCAAAAACACGATGCCCATTCCACTGTATAACCTTCCCTCCTGCAGCTTCAATTCTTGCATATTCATCTTCTCGGTTTGGCTAATAAAGAAAATATATAAAGATATTGGCATACATAGATTAGTCAGTGACATCACACATAATTAAAGTCATACTAGAACAACTGTTTCACTTACCTTGTGATCCACTGATAATGCCATGGGTTCTTTCCCACGGCACAGAACAGCCCTTGAATCACCACAGTTTGCTACTATAATGTGCGATGAACAAACAATGGCGACAACAGCCGTGGAGCCTACAGTTTCTGGGGCAACAGCCTCGCAATTTCCACCCCCTCCAATCTCCTCATCAACCTTGAGAAAACAGTTGGTAAATGCATTTTTCCATTGGTCCTGACAATTTTGTCTAATACTTTCATCATTGAGATTAGCCATAATGGTTTCCAACTCCTCAGCCAATACAGCATGAATTCGATCACGGCAGTAATTTGCCACCTGGAAAATAAAAATCCCAATTTTGTATCAAATATATACCTACTGTAGTATCAGTGAGGAGGCATTCAAACCTATGAGCTTGTAACAGTGTAAGCAAAAAGAGGAAGATACCTGAGAGCCACCATGGCCATCATAAACTCCAAAGAAATGAGCTGTCAAATGACTTAAATACCTAGTCATTCCATCAGGCAAACGATTGCCAACTAGCATCTGTACAGGAATTCTTAAGAACCTAGGAACAGTTGCAAGCGCATCTTCCATTTCTGGTCTCCTTCCACACACAGATGTAAATCCCCAAAGGGGTATATAATCCACTTCAAAAATACTACGGCCAACTGCTGCATTTAACCCTTTATCTAAAGGTAGCTGAACAACAACTTCAGCTGATTTAGAGCTGGAGCCATCCGTAATCTGCTCATCAAGTTTTTCCCCAATTGCCAGAGGCTTGCTCTCTGTCTCCTGAGCACCTGACTCTACCAGATCTCCAGCCTTAGCTATAAGTTTGACATTGCAAATGTTTTTCTCAGCATCTACCAAATTCTGTCCGTCTACCTCAGATGCTAGCTCGAAACTTATAAAATCATCAGCACATAAACTACTGGAATCACTCACCACAGACAGGGAACATGAACTATCAAGAATTTGATCACCATCTAGTGACAAGATCTCATCATCCTCACTTTCCCTGACAACATCAATCCAGTTCCTTTCATTTTCAGATACCATACCAGTTTCTTCAGGTACAGTAACAGTGAGCTGTTTCTTCTGTGAATCAACAGAAATGCAATCATCATAAACAGAAGATTCTGGATACAAAGTTGGAACATGGTCAGCCATTGACTTTAAGCTAGTGACATCCATTTGACTTTGGTTGTGAGAGATGAAATTACCTACTCTAAATGGCAAAGCAACCGCCAAACACATGTCGTCCATCGAAATCACTATCTTGTAACAACATTACACAACCTGTCATTGTCAAACTAATAATAATCTCCTAATGAGCTTCACCACACCATTTTCCATGCCTAGAAAGATCTAACACACTACCTGATTCACAATTTTGTAGTCAGATCTGGTAAGAAAAAACTCCTTTTTGGTTGGAAAAATCACCTAAAACACACAAAAAGGTAAGATTTTAGATTTGTTTGTCTGCCAGCACTTTCTTCCCAAAATCCAATGAACTACTGAAACCCAGATAAAGAAAGGGAAAAAAAGGGGTCTTTGGCAAAAAGTGTCAAGAATCACAAGAAAGAAACCCTGAAAAAGATGGTACCTTTTATCACATACAACTTGAGTACCTTGGATCTGAGGTAACCCAACCAAACCCACCTAAGAAATGTAGTCTTTTTCAAGCCATAAATGGGGATGGAAATAGTAGAGGGAGGATCCACTAGCTTATTTTTCAAGAATGGTACTGTTTTCTTCAGAACTTACTTTCCTTCTCATCCCCAGAAGAGTAATATAGTTCACTACTTGGAAGAGAAGGGAGAAGCATCAACAATGGTAAATACCAAACAACAAAAATGGGTTGCTTATACAATGGAATGTAACAGTTCAATGTGATCATTAAAACACTTTCTCATCTTTTTCTTTCTTTTTTCTATCTTTTAACTTGGGTCACGTGGAGCCCTTAATGAAACAAGGGAACAGGGGTAAAAAAAAAAAACAAGAGTAATTAAGATGCTTGTCATTTTACAAAATGAATTTAAGAAAAATATTCTATTATAATTTTTTTTTATAAAATGACCCTACGTTATTTCTCTCATAAAAAAAATAGTTTGAGAGTTGTTTGTTGGAAGGGAAATAGAGTGGGAATATATATTATTATAATTTTAATACAATATGTAAGCATGTTTTCCCACAATATAAAAAATATTATCTATGATGATAGTTAGTATTTTATTTATAGAAGATAAGCAAATAATAAGTATAGTATAACTTGATAACAAGTTGTGTATTTGATGTTTATAATAAACTATAAGGCTAGGAATGAGGTTATGTTAGCGATCACGATAGCAAAAATTGTTGTCTTTAAGGGCTCATATGTTAAATTAGAGGACAAAGATGGGAATAAGAAGTTATCATGCTAGCTAAGATTAGAGAGAGAAGGGCTCGTAACCTTGACCAAGTAAATAATGTCAAAGATGAGGACAACAAAGTATTGGTAAAGGTAATACTTATAATTCGAATGAGAAGGCATACTAACTTTCATAAATTCTTGAACGAAGAGGATCGGGGACAAACACATTATATTTGGAAATTTAAAACACTCATAGAGGCGTAAAAATTATGATTACTGTAGGGGTATAAAGATTGAGAAGGTTAAGGATGTTATTCATGGAATGCGTAGGAATAGAGCTACACGGTCATGCGAGATTCTAGTGGATTTTTAGAAGAGTTGTAACACCTAGAACTTTGGAAAAAAGGAGAGAAAGACCCTTTGGATTGAAGTGTGGTTTATGGGTCACATTTACAAATCATAGAAGCTTTTATGGGTCGTCGATGACAACCATAGGAATGAGAAAAATTATTTTCTAAAATCAAGTCCTAATACCCTTTTCACGGTTCACCAGGACGGTCCGTCTTTTTATGTATGAGTTGTATATAGATCTCTTAAGAGAGTCTCAGACTTAGTAAAATTTTGAGGGTTAAAGTTGATTTATATGATGGGTGCATATTGACCATAGGAAGACTCACGAGTCGTAGAAATGTACTGTCAAAAGATAGGTGATTTAATGGTCCCAATGCTTAGTCTACTATTAACCAGTACGGACGTTACAGTCTGTAGGTTGGAACCGTAAGTCAAGTCCAACAGTTATTTTTAAGGGGATTTTTTTTTTATCTTTTTCTAATTGTTTTAAGCATATACTATTTTGTTTTTGCCTCTTACATAACCCCTATTTAAAGACTTTAAGTCCTTAATCTACCTACTTTAAACCCATTCTCCTAATTTCAAAATTCCCTCCAAGTTCTTTCCTAAAATTCTCTCTGATGCTAAGAAAGAAAACATTAGAGTTTCAATTTCATTATAGCTTTTGGACATTGTCTCTAAGGTAAGTTAGTATTCACTTATGGAGACTTTTTCTGCATAGGGTTCCTAAAATCTCCAATTTCACAAGTTAGATTCTTAATTCAAAGTTTGGATTAATTTATTCAATCTTCATGGGTTCTCTTCAATTATGATCAATTGATTGTATTCTATCTTATTATGCATGAACTGTATTTACTTGTTTTTGGGTTGAAGTCATATGAACTCATGCATAATCCATGATTTTTTTTACTATGAACACATGGTGAAGCTTATGAGTCATGTCTTTATGAATTTATGAAGATATGCATATTTTTATGAAAGTAATGATTATGACTCAAGTAAGAAGGGGGTATTTATATGTTCTATGAAGCTTGGCCACATGACATGAATGACGTCTAGATTTTTTCATCAATGCTTTTGGGATATTTTTCTAAGTTAGGTCTTGATTAGTGTGGTATCCCGATATGCCACCAATGATTATAGATCACACTTTTAAAACTATTCTCATTAGTAGTATGACATTTTTAGTATGAAGTTAATGACTATGAGTCTTATAAAGCTATTATGAAAGATCATGGATGGTGAAAGGTTTTCTCAAGCATGGTCAATGAGCTTTTCTGTGATATTTCTTACTTGGATTGTTATCTTAATTGTACTTTTTCATGAATAATAATATGAATATGATTAATGACCATTCTGTGGGGTTTTTACTTAGCACCGGCCACCGAGTGGCATGAGGTGGATTCTCAATTAGGTTAGTTTCTAGTAGCAACCTCTAGTCCCAAACTACATGTCTCCATAGGAGTTGTCATAAATGACCTATCTAGTGGATTCACATATAGCATATGATATGATGTGTATGCGTTCTACCTTAACAAATAGAACTCTACTTCTTTCGGTACGAGAAATATACCAAATTCTATGTTACAATCACATGGTATACATCAATTAATGATAAATTTCCCACAATAATGACTAAGTTACTTTTAAAGTATGTGTTTGGTTCTGTAGTTGAATTTCTTTTTATTTTGTTTTAATTAGTTTTTTAAATATACTTTCTTTAAATAGGTTGAAACTTTTTGGCTTTGCCCATTCGTGTAAATATTGGTTGATTTATAAAAATCTAGATCTGACCCGTTGGATTTGTTTGGCCATTCAGGGCAAAAATAACTTACAAAAATTACTATATTTATAGGGTTAATGAATACCAATAGCTATAAGTATGTTATTTACAATAAATGACTATAATTTATATCACTTTTTTGCTGTATTTTGTATAATTTTTAATTTTTTTTGTTTATACATTAATACATCTTTAAGTACAACAAACTAAAAAAGGAATTGACTCTAAATATAACCCATTATCCTTACATTATATCCATACAATGAGCAACTTCCCATAATTAACTATAACTAAAAATTACTTATTTAAAGACATCAGATCATATTCTTTATCAGTTTAACAAAAATTGTGATACATCGTACTCAATTTTCTTGTTATCTCCATATTTCTTATTTAGTCGTCGTAAGGGTATTAATATTTTTATTTTGTTAATTCAAGTTATTGTTGTAAGCAAATTGCTGAATTTGTGAATGAAGGTTAAGTATTTCGATTTTGAATAGGTGAACTGCATGACAATAGATACACTAGTTGTTAAGCAAAAAATGAATACACTGATATAGAATACAATGAATACATTGTTGTTAAACGCAAAAATGAATACGTTGGATGCAACTATACTTGTATTCCCGAATCAATTTTTTATCTTGGATATAGTACTTATATATCTAGATATAACGTAAATCAACATTTTAACTGTGCTTATATAATACTACAAGTATCTATGTATATATATGGATACATTTCAACACTGTTGTTAAGCAAAATATGGATACATTATACAAACAAAAAAGATATAATTTGTGGGTATCAAATTGTAGAAGTATGGATATATTAGACAAATGAGCAAAAAAATACAATTTGTGGGTATTAAATTGTATAAGTACGAGATAAGTATGTTATTAAAATTTACCTGATGGATACAAAATCACAAAAATCATTCCTGCAGTGATGTAAAGTATCTTGAATTTGAATGAATTTGGAGAGGGAGGGAGCCGGGGGGGGGGGGGGAGAGAAAATATGTGATGTATGAATATTGATTAAAGAAAAAAAATTGTTGATAGAAAAAAATCACAAATGTCTCTGCCATAATTAATTAAGCATTCAATTATAATTACTTTTCTATTTAATATTTATTTATTTTATTGAATATATTTAAAAAAATTATTTATTTGTATTGAGTTAACTTTGCTATTTATAGTCTAATTATATCTATATAACATGAAAATAATAAAACATAACTATTTTTCTTAAATATATATGGATGTTTACCATATTCTGAAGTTTTTCCAAATAAAACATTGATGCTAAGGAATAATTTTTCACTTCTTCTTTAGGAGTTGTTGCACAAACATGAGCAAACTTGTGGAGAGGAATTTCCATCGTACGTGAGGTGACTATTGTCAAAGAAATATTTAATGTATTAATTTAATTAGTTGATAGATTTTTTTATAATTAAAGTAGTTTGATGTGAATTATATATTATTAATTCATTAAGAATCAAAGCTATGAAGATGAAGATGAATGAATGTTACAAAAAAAAAAAGATGAAAGAAATTTTTAGACCAAAAAAAGATGTTACATCACTTTTGTGATCTATTTTATATTATATATAAATTATTTTGAGATGAAAAAATACCACATTTCTTAAGGATGGCATTTGTTTTGGCCTTTTGGGAACATGTATATAATCAATCGAATTTCAATATGAGAAACTAATATAATTATTCCTAAAGATACAATAGGAAAGATAACCCACAAAAATAAATATATTGTACTACAAGTCACATCAATTGCCTACAAGCTTGTAATTATTCAATAAAAAAGTAACAAAATCGATATATGATATTATAATATCATATTCTTCAAGGCAATAAGAATTAGAAAAATCTAATATGAGATTGATACAATTATTTCTAAAATTTACAATAAAATATTCACCTCATAAAAGACAAATTATTACATTTAAATCTACATTATAATTATGCACAAACTTGCAACAAATAATAAGAGTACTAAAAATTTGATATATTACTAATTATTTTTCTAGCTTGAATTTGAACAAATGCTTTTCACAAGTAAAGTCATATGCTAAATTTCATCATCTCCTAATCATATTATATTATAAGTGGGAAGATTCAAAGCTCAAAGTTGAATTACCATTTTAATCCTATAATTTTAATAAATATTAATTTATTAATAATTAAATTAAATTTGCTTATAATCTGAAACCTAATTTAATTCTCTAAAAACGCTTCATGCATCCAACGTATAGACTGCTCAAGCGACAAACAGTTTTGGACGCTCAAGTTCATCTGATGGTGAACCTTTTCAGATGCTTCACTCATCTATATAAATCTCTCCAACAACATGTTACTGTCCAATAATCTGTTACTCTTTTATGTGTAGCAATCAAGTAACTTTTTTTCTCCTCTTTATTTATGAATAGCTGCTCTGAATTTTCTGTTTACTGTGTATGTCTTTATCTAGCTTATTATTGTCCATTAAATTGTTTCTCTTTTCTGTGCCTGGATGATATACATGTAAATATTTTGGTGCTTTTTTTTTTTGCCTAATAGTTACAGTGAAATTTTGACAAAAGTGTGATTATTGTTCATTGAACTGCGCTTTTCATCAGCAAAAAAGCAAAATTAAAAAATAAATTCATCGAGAAACAGAGAATTGACTCACCGAAGTGTTTTCTCGATCTGTATGTGCTAATAATGGCGGCTGCGTAGTTCACCGGCGGCTTCAGAATAGTTCAAAAATAGTCTTTTTAAGTAAATGTATTAAGGGAATTATTCAGAAACGCCCCATCGATCGTTGCTGCCCCACTTCTCTTCTGCAACGGTTATGAAGTTTCATTATCCTTCTTCCAAAACGTTTTAGCTACTCTCATCATCTGTATAAATGTCTCAAATCACATGTTATTGTCGATTAAATTGTTTCTCTTTTCTGTGCCTTTTTTTAAACTTTTAATCATTCACTTTTGTTAAATGTTATTTGTGGTTTTTAAACACTGCAGATGTTTAAATTTGTTGTAGGGGACAATAGGCGAGGTTGCTTTGTTAAGGTTAATCTACTTTTGCTGACGTTAATGTTTTGGTTTTGCTCTATTTTGCTGCTAATTGCAAATATATGTACACCCTTAGCTTCCTAGCACATTGCAAGTTTAATTGATAGCTTTTACATGGTCTTATATGAACTTGCACATTACGATTACTTTTACTTGATAGCTTTTAGTGTAGGTAATGAGAATTTTCTTGAAGCTGCATGATATTTCACAAGGAACAAGTAAGACATGAGCAGCTGTCACTGCAAGTTGCTGTAGTGTGTGTAGTACTTGTCCAAATTGGAATTGACAATTACGTTTTAGGGCAATGTCTAAATCAATAATAAAGGATGTTCTGTTTTTTCCTTCTTTAGCATAAGGTTTGTCTCCTCCTTCTTAATCATAAGCATCTAAACATTTTTATGAACATAAACGGTGAAATCTTTGAGAGTTGCTTCTTGAATCTTAACTAAAAAGTGTAGCATACCTCATTCTAGGGATTCACAATGGTGGAGGAACAAAATCTGAAAAAGAAGTATTCTAGCTTCAAAGAAACATGAGAGTCTACTAGATATATTTTTAAATTTTGTCTTGTTTTGTCGTCTAAATAGAGTTTCAAACAACCAAATCTTCTGTCCTAGCTAGTGTAGCTATGTGATGATCAAAATAAGCTGGTGATAGTAATATTGACGAGAATGTTTACATTCATCATGGACTTTTGCTTATGTTTCATACCTTCAGTTTCATTGTGAGCTATCAAGGTCATTTGCCATTTTTAAGCAGCCTTACTAACACTTCAAGTTTACTTTATAAATGCGGAATTAGAGTTTATTTCCCCTCTCCTACATTTGATTGAGGAATGCTACTTTCTACATCATATCTTTGGTTATGGAACTTCTGTTTAGCTTTGAAGAGGATCACATGTACCTCTTGGAAATGAGGTTCCATGGCATTCTTTGTGTCATCAATCCAATTTAAAACTCTCTTGTATGGGCCTATTATCCGATTGAATAAATATAGACCAGAAAAAAATCTGTAATGTAGACCAGAGAAAAATGATGTGGTTAATATTTTTCAAGGTCAATAACGTGGTTGATTGAATCCATGGCATACTACTGTCTTATTTTATTTTCAAGATTTGTGTGCACATGTAATTTACCAAATCTCTGTTAACACTGAAATTTTGTACTAATTATTAGCTGTAATATGGTTAGTTTGATGTCATAGCTTAGCTTAGCAGCTTCATCGATCATCGATGTTTTAACTAGATGAATTTGCAAATACTATTTACCTGCCAGCCAGCTTCAACAGTATTAAGATCATCACCAAAAGTACCAGAAATGAACCAGCATGTTTGATAGGACAAAAAATATTTTCCTATAAGTAATTTTGTGGAAAACGATTTTCTAAAATATTTTGTACGAAAACACAATATTTGCGTCCAGTTAAGATATTATAGAATAAAGTTATTATCATAACATGCAAACAGATTGTCCACCGAGGACTTTTTCAGTTTGAATTCTATACGTTTGCAATATTTCCGTTATAGTAACTTATTACATTTTTATTGATTTACTTCTATTTGAATCTATGTTTATCATCTCTTCATGTTCTAATAATGTTAGCAGGTTTCTTGCTTTTGGAAACACAAGAATAGGTATCATTTCTCCACCCTGGAACTTGCTTCAATTAATGTCATATTTATACTATTGTTAGTTGAAGTTGCTCGCTTTTAAAATTTAAAAATAAAAATAGTTTATGTTTCGTGAATATTACATTCTTGATCATCTTTATTATTAGACCAAAAGAACACTAATTATATAAAAACAAATAGCATTTACGTCACAAATATATATTGTATTAGTACATCCTAGATACTACAACAATACAATGACAAGTCTAGAAGAGCTCGAGAACCAGTGCCTACCAATTAGCAAATTGAAGAAATATGCAACAGAATGGGTTATTAAAGTCTTAGTCATTCGTCGGAGTTTAACAAAAGAGTATAAAAATGCAAATGGTGAAGGTATTCGTTGGCAACTGATATTAGTCGACGAAGAGGTAACTCTATTTTAATATTTTTTATATACATTATTTAATATGTTAACTTCTTTTTGAATTCTAATGATTATGGTCCTAACCACAGGGTACAAAAATACAAACTACTCTTTTCAACAAAGATGTTCATGCATGGAACAAGTCTTTTCAACTTAATCAAAGTTACAACATTATAAATGGAAAATTAAATGGACCTAAACCAAACTTCTTATCCGTACATAAGGAGCTCGAACTAGAATTTATTAAAAACACCGAGGTCGTTGAGGACAAAAGTCATTTTAAGACTGAACAATTTTCAAATGGATTTATTACATTTGATGAAGCTGAAAAAATCACTAATGAAAGTTTGTTTAGTAAATTCACAAAATGTTTATTGTTTGTTCCATACATTAAGAAAATAGGTTTTTTAACACATTGTTTTGTATAGATGTGGTGTGTATTTTACTCACAGTAAAAGAACTAATTGGAGAAGGACGAAGCATTAGACGCGAAGTAATCGTTACAAACGAAAGGTAACATATACTTTTTATGCATCCTACATATAAATATTTCACGTTAATCAACATTTATCATAAATAAAATTTGTTACTTGTATAGGTATGATCGAAAAGTCATGACTTTATGGGGAGACTTTGCTTAAATTGAAGGTCAAATGTTACAAAGCCTTGAAAGTCACAAACCAGTTCTTGCCTTTTGTGATGTAAAATCATCAATTTATCAAGGTATACATCTCCACACTTGATATATTAGAGTCAATTTTCAAAGTATATAAAAGTATCACTGAATTAATACTCCTGTTGAAATAGGGGATTTTGTCCTTTCCACAACTCCTGTTAGTAGTTTGCTTATAAATCCCAATTTGAAAAAGCGAACAATCTCCAAAAATGATAAGTAATACATGTTTCATACACTTATTTAGAGGATACCCACATGCTACATCATTAATATTTTTTATTCATTTCTTAAAAATTTCAGGAATGACAACATGAAGGCAGAAAAGATTGAAGTAAGTCTAATGCCAAGTAGACTAATGCAAATTGCCCGTCAAGTGAAAATTAGTAATATTTTAAATGGTTCACTTGCCATTGTGAAGGTACTTTCCTATACAACACTTATCTTTTATTCCAATTATATATTACAAATGTAATTACGTGATTTACTGAATTTATGTATAGGATATGTACTATAAGTTCAACGCTACGGTTACTAACATTGACAGTAACACCGACCCATGGTATCCTGGTTGCAACAAATGCTACAAGCAAGTTACTGTTATAAATAGTATTGAAACTTGTACCTACTGTAGAGCTGAAGATGTTGATTATGAGGCGAGGTAAACTACACAAACAACCAAGAACAAATATTGCTTAATCCAGATGCATGAAAAAAATATTATTAAGTAATGAGCTAACTATATCGCTATCAAATAATTAGCACCATACTGATTAAAACATACAATTTGATTTAGATATCGGTTAAAGATTGATGTCACTGCAGAGGATCAATTTCTAAGCATTACAATGTTTGATGCTGCAAAATACTATTTTGGTTGTAACGTAAAAGAGTATGTTCTCTCTACATCTGAAAAGGTAAATCACTTACTCTATGAAATATTGGCATGTATAAATAACTTTACCCTATTTCAATTGTAAGGCTAATATATACGTTTTCATATTCCACAGAAAGAACAATCACCATACTATCTTAAGATGGTATTGAGTAAAGGGAAAGAATTCGTATCCTTGTTAAGATTGATCGTAAATTCCAGATGTTGACACAAACATGAATGTGATAGGAATGGAGATACATGAGGTTTTCAAAAAATTACCACCAGATCAAACCAAGGTTAAAATGTCAGTTACAAAACAAAGAAGCAAGAGGACAAAAATACTAAGTGATGGTGAAAAAATGAAAGAAATAGTTGCAGGCATACCTCATGTTGAAAAAGATATTGCAGCAGTTCAAACTGACATTGGAAATCCACAAAAAAAAAATACATGCAAGAGGACTAACAACATTAAACAAGTCATTGCAGATGATAATCCACATAAATTGAGGATACATGAGGTAGAAAAATAGAATGTACTAGATGAAAGTTACGACGAAGCCCCACTAATTCAACTAAAAAGAAAAAGGACCAGGAAGGTTAAAGGAAAAAACATCATGCCCTATCCGATGGAAAAGAAGATCAAAGAGGAAAAAGAATAATATATTGTTGATCTAAAATTTCCTTATTTTTATCTACCAATGCTTATTATCTCCCTAATATTTAAAAACAACTTATCTTTTTTCACCAAGAAACTTCACCTAACATCACTTTTATTTTTAACTTACTTTCCTATATCAATAATTTTGTTAACTGTTTCACTAAATATCCAATGTATGCAATTTATTACTTCAAAACAAATCAACAACAATCTTCTGCTGCAATGTATATCCTCATACATAAAAAAGGTTTGCATACATCCTACCCTATAACAGATGTTTTTTCCTATATATGTCAAATATGTGACTACAATTGCCATTAATTATTTTTTTATGTTTTAGATCACTGCTAAATTACATATGCTAAATAGGAAGAGATAAGAGAAGAGTCACACCAACAATCCAAATTTTATCACCATTAAATCAACAATGACACACAACCAACATCAAGGTAAATCTAATATTTCAAGTACTTATCACAATTCAAAATTAAATTTAACCCTTCTATTCACTTCACTCACATGTGATACAAATATAACCACTTCTTTCATGCCAAATCAAGCAGGTGATAAAGAAAAAAACATTCCTTCTACCAGTAAAATTGATCAGCATGACAACCATACAAAAAAAAATATCCACCAACACAGGTAAGAACTTACATAATCATGTAAAATCCAACATACATGAGTACTTAGTACAATGCAAATATATTCGCATACACACATACAAAAATATTACATCCTTCGTCTAAATGTACCAAAAAATGTTCCCCTTATAGAGAAAAGTCAATTGCAAAGCGCATTGCGAAGAGTGGATAAGTATATATTAGCAACCCAAACAATATCACATCTAGAAGATGAACATCCATGTTTTCAAAAGCAGCGTAAAATCAATTGGCTATTTAGAGAATTATCTGAAGAGTCTGAAGTTAGAGGTACATCGGAAAACCCTATTCATATCTTACATAACTTCAACATTCAATAATTTTATCAAATTACATTTCTAACATATCTCTAAAAATATTTATATATACAGGAATTGTTGCTTATAACTTATCTTTATCATATCTCCACGTGGTGAAAGCCGTCCCAGAATGTATTTATTGTGCTGCAAAAAGATTGGAACATGAACCTTCAGCATTCTGTTGTGCAAGCGGATATATCAAATTGGCAAACACTGAACCACCAATAGAACTATATGAAATGTTTGTGGCATCTACTCCAGACGCGGTAGAGTTTGGCAAAAATATTCGTGCATATAATAGTATCTTTGCTTTTACATCTTTTGGTGTTAACCTGGATAAGGAACTAACATCTGCAAAAAAAGGAGTATGCACATTCAGGGCACAAGGTCAAATTTATCACGATCTACCTTCGTAGCTACCACGTGATAACAATCCATGTTACTTCCAACTATACTTCTTTGATACAGACAACGAATTGACCAACATGCTATCAAAGGTGAATAAAGGAATTCTTTCAGACCATATTGCAAAAAAAATCAAACAGGTAATGAGAGTAACCCATATGCACAAATATTTTGCCAATTAAAAAACCAAACAAGTTTCCACAATTTTCAACTTCGTATTGCTGCAAATGCCTCTTTGGATCAAAGAGTGTACAACAAACCCTCGGTAAGTCAAGTAGCAGCAATTTGGATCGATGGAAACAATCCAAATATACCTTTTGATCGAGAAATAATTGTTCATGAGCACTCAGGGTACAAACATAGAGTAAAATACTATTTTGGTTGTTATGACCCTCTTTAATATCCTTTGTTATTCCCAAGAGGTGAAGGTGGATGGCATCAAGGAATAAGAATAGAGAGCAAAAGACTGCCTTACAGAAGAAGTGCTCACTCACCACCTATACTAAATGATATTCCAACATTCAAATCAGCTGATGCAATAATAGCCAACGAGGATCAAGGTAAAATATATTACATTATGGCCTCTTATAGCAAAAATGTAGTCATGTTCTTTGCAAGTTAGCAACTGATAAAAAACACATACACAATATAAAAGAATACTACCAAAGGCGTACAGAATACAATTATAAGAAAATACATTTTTCTACTATACCAATATGATAACCAACATAAAATAAAAATAATGTTAATATGATTCCTTTCACTTGTAGATGTCCTTCGTGAGACAAAGGGAAATGTTTCTTGCAGAGAGTACTATTGTTATAAGCTACAACTACGAGAAACAGAGAGGTCAGTATTACTACTATGTGGAAGATTACTACAACAATTTGTGGTTGACATGTACATAAAATTGGAAAAGACAAGGCTAGAATATTTCAGAAAGGAACAATCAAATTTTAGAGGAGAGGTTTATCAAGGTATTATTGATAGTGTTAGCTCGGGAGAATGCAGGGGAGGTAGAATTGGGCAAAGAATACTACTTCCATCATCTTTTATTGGGGGGCCACGAGATATGAAAAATGCTAAAATGGATGCAATGTCTTTGGTACAACATTTTGGTAGACCAGATCTGTTTATGACATGACGTGCAATCCTGACTGGATTGAAATCCAACAAGAATTGCGCCCCGGACAAACTCCTCAAGATAGACCTGACTTGGTAACAAGAATATTCAGAGCTAAGTTGCAGAATCTAAAAGACCAAATTTTCAAAAAAGAAATATTTGGAATTGTTGTTTCTCATGTATTCGTGGTAGAATTTCAAAAACGGGGACTACCACACATACACCTACTTATCATATTAAAAGAAGGGCACAACATAAAATCAGGAGATCAGTATGATAGGTTTATCTCAGCAGAGATTCCAGATAAATATGAGTATCCTATATTGCATAAATTAGTGCTCAAACATATGATGCATGGTCCATGTGGAAAAAAACATCCAACAAACACATGCATGCAAAATGGACAGTTGTAAATATCATTATCCAAGGCCATACAATAACAAATCAATCCAAGCAAAGGATGGATATCCAATTTATAAAAGAAGAATGGATAAAAGAATAGAGATTGTTCGTGGAATGCATATGACAAATCAATGGGTAGTACCTTATAGCCCTTATCTGCTTACAAGATTCAATTGTCACATTAATGTTGAGGTTTGCTCAGGAGTCAAAGCAATAAAGTATCTATACAAGTATATATATAAAGGACATTATCGGTGTGCAGTTTATGTTCAGTCTGATGATGGTGAAAATGTTATTGACGAAATACAAACATTTCAAGATGCGCAATGGGTCTCACCGCCTAAAGCACTCTGGAGAATATATGAATTCAACTTGACTGAAATGTAACCTGCAGTCATCAACCTTCAACTACATTTACCAGAAAAACATTCAGGTACACATATTAATGCATTATAATACACATTTACTTTAAAAAATAATTAAAATTATCAAATACAAATACTAACTCAAAACAAAATCACAGTGTTTTACTGGAAAAATCAAAATATAAAAAAAATGTCATCGCCTGGGATGGTGTCAAGCAAACAATGTTGACCGAATATTTCAGAATGTGCTCAATTGAATCTGAAGCAAAAACATATCTTTATAGAGAATTTCCAAAGTATTATGTTTGGAATTCAAAGGTAAAGACTTGGACAAAAAGGAAAACAAGATCTGTAATTGGTCGCATTGCAATCGGTAAGCTGAATGTAGTAAGCTATAAATCATACACATTGATAATTTTTAAACTTATTAATTAGTACATATTGATTATATTGCACAGCTAATCCTCGAGAAAGGCTAAGATATTATGAGCGGTTGTTACTAAACCATGTAAGGGGACCATTGTCATTCAACGACTTACTCACGGTTAATGGCAAGCAATGTCAGACCTTCAAACAAGCAGCCAAAGAAAGAGGGTTACTTGATCCGACAACAGCATATCAGAATGTATGAGAGAGGCTGTTATTTTCAAAATGCCATTCGCTCTTAGAAGTTTGTTTGCTACAATTTTGGTTCATTGTAACCCAACGGATATTAGAAAACTCTGGGATACTTATTATGAGGATATGTCAGAGGACTTCAGCAGGCTATATGGCAACTCACACAATACTTTACTACAGTCTACTCTGAATAGTATTAATAATTGATTGCAAAGTATGGGCAAAAGCATAGACATATATGATATTCCTCAACTAGATCACAATTTCCTCGAAGTTGGTTCATCAGAATGTAGAGAAATAAATGAAGAAATGTCCGTGAAGATACCACCAGAAGATTTTGATGCACAGTCACAATTAAATCCACAACAACGTCATGCTTTTACAAAAATAATGCAAACAATCAATGTTGGAACAACTGCAATATTCTTTGTGGATGGACCTGGGGGAACTGGAAAGACATACATATACCGTGCATTACTTGGCAATGTTAGATCAAGAGGTATGATAGGTTTGGCAACAACAACCAGTGGCGTAGCTGCTTCAATCTTACCAAGAGGACGTACAACACACTCAAGGTTTGAGATCCCTCTTCAAACAAGTGAATCAACTATGACAAACATTTCAAAGCAAAGTGGTGTTGCCAAATTGATTAGAAAAGCAAAAGTGATTATATGGTATGAAGCACCGATGGCCAAACGACAAACAATAGAAACAGTCGATAGGAGCTTCAGAGACATAATGGACATCGATAAACCATTCGGCGGAAAAGTCATGACTTTTGGAGGAGATTTTCGGCAGGTGTTACCAGTAGTTCCAAAATCAACTCGAGCAGAAATTGCAAATGCAAGCTTGGTCAAATCATATATGTGGCCTTTGATGGAGAAGATTCAATTTACTAGAAATGTGAGAGCAAGAACGAATCTAACATTCAGTGAGTTCTTACTTCGAGTGGGTAATGGTGATGAACCAACAATAAGAGAAAATTTAATCCTCCTCCCAGAACAATTAACAATCAAACATTCCAAGGAAGGAATTCCAGAAGAATCTATAATAAAAGAGATATTTAAATACCTGCAAGAAAATGCTGCAACAACAAAATATGTCACTGAAAGAGCTATTTTAGCAAGCAGAAATGACCACGTGGATAAAATTAACAACAAGTTAATATCTCAATTCCCAGGTGAAAGCAAGATATTCAATAGCTTTGACTCAGCAGAAGATGACACCAACAACTATTACCAAGAAGAATATCTAAATACTTTAACACCAAACGGTCTCCCACCACATAGGTATTGAACATAATACATTATAACTTGCAAGAGGCGGAAAAAATAAAAAAAAATGGATAGATTTTGACATATCTTATTTAATGCAGGTTAGAATTGAAGGAAAATGCACCTATCATGTTGCTATGGAATTTGGACCCTTCAAGTGGCTTATGCAACGGCACACGAATGATATGTCGAGGTTTCTCTCAAAATGTCCTGCATGCAGAAATATTAAGTGGTCATTCTGCAACAAAACATGTGTTTCTTCCAAGAATACAACTATCACCATCAAGATATGAAGGATATCCATTTAAATTCATTCGAAAGCAATTCCCCATACGCCTTTGTTTTGCAATGACTATAAATAAAGCTCAAGGTCAAATAATTCACAATGTTGGTTTGTATTTTCCCCAACATGTTTTCTCACATGGTCAATTGTACGTGGCGCTATCAAGAGGGATATCTATGTCCACAACAAAAGTACTTGTCCTAACAGAGCAACGCAAACGTCAAAAAGGAACGTTCACAAAGAACATCGTCTATAAGGAAGTTTTAGGTACGATAACCCTATATACATATATGGTCATTCTAACACATATAATTAAATATTTACAAATACTATATACTAACAACATTACATTGCTTCAAATCACAAGTTTAGAAGACGCAAATAAACCTATACAAGCATAATGGATTCTTCAACAACCCACACTCTAAAATGAGTTAGGGTCATTTTCAAAATATTTCTTTCATTACTATTATCAACTTTATTAACATTATATTCTATTATAATGTTTAAATATTAGTATTATTAACAATTAACCATACTTTCGTACTTCTGTTTAAACACTTCATGTTAACTACATGTTATTGTTACTAATTATTATAAAATGCATCAAATCTTTTTCACTATACAACATCACTAATACCTCATGTAATCATCAAAAGACTAATAAACACAATGTACGCTTCTATACATCAATAACAATTCACCCAATCATCAAAACACAGATTTAAAAGATAAAATTCACATAGAATGATATTACTTACGATAGCTCACACGTGCAACGCACGTGTCCCTGACTAGTATTATTATAAGAAGGAAGCTCCAAAGTAAAAAGTTGAATTACAATTTTGCCCCTCTACTTATATAAAATATAATATATATATAATAATACACATGGGCAGGGTAACCGGTACCGGCACAATCGGACCGATAATAACCGGAACCGGTACGAAACCGGTAATGTGTGGACCGGTAACGTTCCGGAACCGGTACCGGACCGAACCGGGAAACCGGTAAAATAAGTAATGTTCCGTCCCGGTCCGGATGAGAACCGGTAGTATACCGGACCGGACTGGACCGGTAACCGGGACGAACCGGTATTAAAAAAAATTAATTTTTTTAATTGAATCTAATTTTTATTATAATAATTAAGCAATTAAAATTTTAAATTTCAAACTTTAAAGTTATAAATGTAAATTTTCAAACTTTAAATTTGAACTTTTAAAGTTTGAAAATTTTAAATTCAAATTTTAAAGTTATAAAATTTAAATTTCAAACTTTAAAGTTATAAAATTTAAATTTCAAACTCTTAAATTTTGAAAATTTTAAATTCAAACTTTAAAGTTTTAATTTAAAATTTTCAAAATTTTAAAGTTTCAAATTTAAATTTTCAAACTTTAAATTCAAACTTTTAAAGTTTGAAAATTTTAAATTCAAATTTTAAAGTTATAAAATTTAAATTTCAAACTCTTAAAGTTTGAAATTTTTGAATTTAAACTTTAAAGTTATAAAATTTAAAATTGACTATATTAAAAATTAAATTTAATACAACAATATTAAAAAACAAATTAAGGCGAATAGCCTATATTTTTATTAATATATATTTGATATTACAATTACATTTATAAAAATACTTTTACTAATATTTGGTGCCACCATATAAATCCCTTCGTAAATCATTCAACATTTCTTTAGTAACATGTTCGGGAATAGGTTGAATAGAAAGATCTTCTATTGCTTCAATCCCGTCGTCACTATAATCCTGCATTACTTCATCAACGTCATCTTGAAATTTGGTCGGTAGTGGTTCACGACCCAAATTTCTTCTCTCGGCATTAATCCAATCTCGAAATAATGCCGATATCTCCAAGTTGTCGGCTGCTAGTGAATGCCTATGTTCTCCAAGTTGAAACATTGTTGCACTAATGACGCCTTCCGAAGCTACCGACGACGCTTGCATTGCTAATATATCTCGAACCATCGGTACTAGTTTTGGAAATCCTTTGGTGCGATCTCTCCACCATTTGAGAATATCTTCAGTAGGTTCTGTAATTTGATTAATATATGCATCAAAATCATTTCTATTATCGTGAGAAAGTTCAAGATAATCCTCTAAATAATTATCAATAGTATTTTCATCAAATCTAACCCTAGAGCTTTCAGGTTCATTTTCACTTGATATATTTATATTAGCATTATATAAATCATACAATTTTCTTGCTTCAATTTTTATGCTATCTTTAACTTGTTGACAGCTAGGAATTTCTTCTAATTCATCATTAATATCTAAGTTAAAACATATTTTTTCAACCATTCTTGATGAACCAAAATCTTTATACTTAGGGTGTAACAAACATGCAGTTAAATAAATTTGAGGAATAGGAATATAATATTTTTTAAATTTTATAATTATTTTTTCAATGGTTTGTTGAAATCTTGGCTTATTTTTAAATTTATATAATTTAGAAGAAATCATACAAATATCAGGCAAAACAGTACAAATTGATGGACAATAAAGTACAGAATTTTTTTTTGTAGTTAAGTAAAAAACTTTTAGGAAATCTATAAGTTCATTTATATCACGCCAATCATTATCATCTAGTCTATATGTCATATCAGAATTATGAGCATTCCAAACCATTTGTAAGGGTATTCGATATTCATAAGCGACTACAAGCATTTCATGTAAAGTATTCCATCTAGTAGCCACTATTTTTGGAATTTTTCTAGGTGGAAGATAATTTTCAAAACAGCGATTTTGAAAATCTTTACGCCGAGACTTAACTTGACATTTAAATATAAAATGACATGCGTTTTCAACTTTCGTACATCCGTTATCATACATATTTACACCATCTCTAACCATCAAATTATATATATGTGCACTACACCTAATATGATAATTATCACCATAGAAAGGACAAAGTGTAAATTTTAAATATTGAACAACAGAATTATTACTTGAAGCATTATCTAAGGTTATACTACTTATTTTATCACATATTCCATAACTTTGTAAAATATCTAAAATAGTTTGAGCAATATAACTACCGGTTTTTGCATTTGACAACATTTATAACCTAAAATTCTTTTTTGCATATATCAATTTTCATCAATCCAATGTGCAGTAACAGTCAAATAATCGTTACCATTTACACTACGGCCCATATCAGAAGTATTTGCTATTTTACAAGTATTATAATAAAATAAACAACGAAGATATTGAAAATGTTGTGTATGATAATCAAATACAACCTTTTTTATTTTATTTCTAGCAAAACCTTTAAAATTTGGATTATATACAATTTGAATATAATGTATAAAACCGGGATTTTCAGCAAAACTAAATGGCAAACCCATAACACATATCATTTTAGCTAGTTCTTCAAGATCTTTTTCTCTACTATATGAAGGTAGTAAACTAGAGCCAGAAACATTAGACGGATTTAATTGTGTTTGTACCATTTTAGAGCCGCCTACTCCTACATTTTCAGAAGGGGGGGGGGGTACCTTTTTTTAGCTTCCGCTACCGCTTTAGCATGCAAAAATTCATTTTTACAACAAGACATTAAATGACTACTCAAATGTCCTGTCCCGCCAGATTTGCCAACAATTTTATGATTTAATATATGTTTACATTTATTACAAATAACTTGTGTTTTATCTTCGTTTTGTGTCATAAATTGCCAAACAATCGATTTTTTAACACGTTCTACCTTAGGCCTAGGATGTACTGGGGGAACTGGGGCAGGACAACGAAAGGGAGCGGGACTGGGAGTATTAGTAGCCGTAGGTGGCTCAGTTTCATCATCATCATCATCAAAAGTAGGCGTATCAGTATAATTATCAATATCATTATCATTATCATTATCACTAGGCAAATCCTCATCAAAATTACCAAAGCGACGTTGTAAATGTTCATGATAAGGATCTAATCCTGAATTACTATCAATATTAAAAACCGTATCATCAACATGTGTATAATCATCCGTATTTATTCTTAATATAGTAGATTTTTTAGTTTTTGATTTAGAAGAACTACCGGTTTTTGCATTATCGGAGGATGTAAAGTTAGAAATATTTCTTACACGCTCTAATGCACTTTTTTTCCCTTTCCTTTTTGAACAATATTTTTGCCGAAATCCATATTAAAAAATTAAACGTGAGATTAAATATAATACGAAAAATGTTATGCAATTATGCAAATAATAAATCACAAATAAATAAATAATTATTTAAATATAAATGAAACGTAAAATAAAAGTTAGAACGAATGTACCGAACGTCTACTTAAAAAAGTAGACGTTTATGACCGCCGAAAGCCGAACGTGGAAAGTTGAAAATTGAATTTTGAAGCTCCAAATCTAATTTCCAAAGACCAAGTAATGCAACACCGGAATTTAAGATATTATATATTATAGAATTAGAGATTAGAGATAGAGAGTAGAGAGTTAAGAGAGTAGAAGATGAATAGATGATATTGTGATTTAAAAGAATGAAATTTAGGGGTATTTATAAGCAAAAAAATGGGTTAAAGTGTAATTTTTAAAACTTTAGGGTATTAAAAAAGTTAGGGGTGGAGTAGGGACCCTATTGGATGAATTTCTACTCAAATAGCCGTTGGGGGGCCCGTTAGCCGTTACCCAACGGCTAGTAACGACTATATTTTAAAAAAATAAAATTAATCGGTCCGGACCGCTAATTACCAGAACCGGTAAATTCTAGAACTTACCGAATTCCGTCCCGGTACCTGTTCCGGAATCGGAAAATATCGGTCCTAACCGGTACTAATGGGTACCGAACCGGACCGGGACGGACGGACCGGAATCCGGTAGCTACCGGTTCCGCGCCACACTTATATATATATATTATATATATATATATATATATATATATTATATATATATATATATATAGATATATATATATATATATATATAATAATCTTCTTATTCTCATTTAAAAATCTTGACCTTTCAAATTTCTCACACAAATTTTAAAAAAATACAAATGAGTAATTATTCCTTAAAAACAAGAAATTAAAGTAGATGCATGTATCTTTTAAAGTTAAATTTCATCTCTATCTTTTTTTATATTTATTTTAATAGTATTTAACCTTTCAATTTTCCATGTGTCTTTTCATATTTCCATAATTATGTTGTATAAATATAATTTTTCTAAGAAAAACTTTAATTTACTATTCTTACAATTCTTTTGTGTACGAACTCTAAAATTTATTTCACTCATTAAATTTATTTTCTTTCATCTCCCAACTTCTTTTTACATTTTCATTCATATTGTAATTGTTTTATTGGTTGTACATAGTTTAATTGTCACGACCCAAAACGAGCCGCGAGTGGCACCCACACTTATCCTACTATGTGAGCGAACCAACCAATCTAAACCCCAACATTTCAAACATAATGAACAAAATACAATGCGGAAGACTTAAAACTCATTAACGAAATCAATTAAATAACTTCTAAAATTTATCAATCATTATCCCCAAAATCTGGAAGTCATCACCACAAGAACGTCTATCCTCAAGTTACTAAATCTAAGAGTATCTAAGAAGCTAAAATAAGTAAAAAGTTAGTCCATACCGGAATTTCAAGGTATCAAGACATGAAGAGGAAGATCCAGTCCAAGCTAGAAGCAATAGCTCACCCTGAAATCTGGCTTGATGAAGACTGGCTAGAGTTGCGGTTGAGTTGAAGACGATGGTACGTTTGCTGCACTCCACAATTAACAAAGAAAAACAAATACAAGTAGGGGTCAGTACAAGGCACAAGTACTGAGTAGGTATCATCGGCCAACTCAAAATAAAAAATAGTATATATCAGATAATAACATAAAATCAACTAATATTCTTAACAGGCGACATTAACAATTACCATAACCCTTGGTCACAACACCAAGCACATCAATGAGGACTCAAGCCTCCCCATCATACTCATTTGGGAATTAGTTCTTTACAATTTAGTATATTATCATAATTCAAGATTCATTATCTTTATTCCTCTTGTGTCGGTACGTGACACTCCGCTCCACTACTACTATCCTGGTGTCGGAACGTGACACTCCGATCCATGTACTATCCTGGTGCCGGAACGTGACACCCGATCCATATACTATCCTGGTGTCGGAACGTGACACTCCGATCCATATACTATCCTGGTGCCAGAACGTGACACCCGATCCATATACTATCCTGGTGTCGGAACGTGACACTCCGATCCATATACTATCCTGGTGCCGGAACGTGACACTCCGATCCATATACTATCCTGGTGTCGGAACGTGACACCCGATCCTCTATTACTATCGTGGTGCCGGAACGTGACACCCGATCCTCTAATCTCATTACTTTAGTTCATCAAGCCTTCTTTTATACCAAGGCATCATCATTAACAAAGTAAATTTAGGATTCAAGATTCAATAGCTTCATCATGCTAATTCATCACAATTATATAATCACATCATGTAAGCACACAATTAAGCATATACAAGACTTTATAATACTACCCAACACATATCATTCGCTATTAAGAGTTTACTACGAATAGCATAAACCATAACCTACCTCCACCGAAGATTCGTGATCAAGCAAGCAAATTCCCCAAAGCTTTGTTTCCCTCTTCGTTCGTCTCTCTCTATCGCTATTCTTGCTCTTTCTATTTTTCTTATTCTAACCCTTTTTATTTTACCCTAATTGTCATGTAATTAAGTATAAAAGGTGATAAAAATAACCCACTAATTATTTCAAGGTTATCTCCTTTAATCCCCAAGTAATTGAATTATTAACATTAATCCACTAACATTATAATTATAAGCATGAATAGTCCAAAACGCCCCTTAAAACATTTAACAGAAATCCGACCCAGTCAGGGTTACGCAGCCTGTGACGGCCCGTCGTGCCTGCGACGATCCGTCCTGCTGCTTCCGTCACAAAGTTCAGAGACTCAATTCATTAAAGAGTCTGCGACGGCCCGTCATGTCTGCGACGGTCTGTCCTTCCATTTCTTCGCGAAGTTCAGAGAGTCGATCTCAGTACCCAATTTTCAGGATTCTAAGTGTTTTGAAACGAGACCCCTTCGACGGTCCGTCGTGCCCATGACGGTCCGTCGTGGGATCCGTCGACCGAGACAGTGATTTCCAGAAATAAACTCTGTTGCTCAAAACGACTAAATAGGTCGTTACAATAGATACCAATTTACCCATCGTTCGTCCTCGAACGATCATAAGAAGAAAAACAAGGGCGAAAAGGAGTACCTGAATCTGTAAACAGGTGTGGGTATCTTTCTCGCATATCAGCCTCCTTCTCCCAAGTGTACTCTTCAACTGGTCGATTCTTCCATTGAACCTTGATGGATGCAATCTCCCTTGACCTCAACTTGCGGACTTCTCTATCTAAAATAGCAACAAGCTCCTCCTCATAAGACAAATTCTCATCAAGCAGAACCGAATCCCAACGAATGATGTAGTTTCCATCCCCATGGTATCTTTTCAACATAGACACATGAAATAACGGATGCACTCCTGACAGTCCTGGGGGCAAGGCTAATTCATAAGCTACCTCCCCCACGCGCTTCAGAACTTCAAAGGGACCAATATACCTTGGGCTAAGCTTACCTCGCTTACCAAACCGCATCACCCCTTTCATGGGCGAAACCTTCAGCAAGACTTGCTGACCCTCCATAAACTCCAAATCTCTAACCTTTCGATCTGCATATTCTTTTTGCCTACTTTGAGCCGCTAGAAGCTTTTCCTGAATAGATTTCACCTTCTCTAATGAATCCCTCAAAAGGTCAGTACCCCAAGGTCTAACCTCAAATGCATCAAACCAACCAATGGGAGACCTACATCTCCTCCCATACAATGCTTCAAATGGGGCCATGTCAATACTTGAGTGATAGCTATTATTGTATGAAAACTCCGCTAAGGGTAAGAAGTTATCCCAATGACCACCAAATTCTATCACACATGCACGAAGCATATCTTCCAATACCTAAATCGTTCGCTCAGACTGACCATCGGTCTGAGGGTGAAATGCAGTACTAAGGTCCAACCTAGTACCTAATTCCGCATGCAATGTTCTCCAAAACTTAGAAGTAAACTGCGTACCTCTATCTGATATGATGGAAAGTGGAACTCCATGCAATCAAACAATTTCTGAGATATAGAGTTTGGCTAACTTCTCTGCATTGTAGGTCACCTTGACCGGAATGAAGTGACCAGACTTAGTTAATCTGTCCACAATTACCCAAATAGAATCAAACTTACCCAATGTCTTTGGAAGACCAACCACGAAGTCCATTGCAATTCTCTCCCACTTCCATTCAGGAATGGGCATTCTCTGAAGTGTTCCTCCGGGCCTCTGGGTGTTCATACTTTACTTGCTGACAATTTGGACATTTGGCAACAAAATCAACAATGTCGCGCTTCATTCTACTCCACCAAAAGTGTTGCTTTAGGTCACGGTACATCTTGGTTGCACCAGGATGTATAGAATATCCAGAACTATGAGCCTCTGTAAGAATAGTGTGGATCAAATCATCAACACGGGGCACACATACCCTTCCCTTAATTCTCAAAACACCTTCCTCATCAATTATTGCTTCTTTAGCCTCTCCTCGCAACACCATATCCCGAATTCGGCTTAGTTTCTCATCATCAAACTGTTTTCCCTTGATCTTGTCAAGAAAAGAAGATCTCGCCTCCACACGGGCCAAAAATCCTCCCTTCTCATTTACTTCTAGCCTCATAAAGTCATTAGCCAGGGTCTGAACCTCTCTAGCCAATGGGCGTCTGGAAACTTGTAAGTGGGCTAAACTACCCATGCTCCCAGCTTTTCTACTTAAGGCGTCTTCCACAACATTAGCCTTTCCTGGGTGATACAAGATGGTAACATCATAGTCCTTCAGTAGTTCCATCCACCTCCTCTGTCTCAAATTCAAATCCCTCTGAGTAAAGACATACTGTAGGCTACGATGATCCGTATAGACTTCACACTTAACCCCATATAGATAGTGTCTCCATTGCTTTAATGCAAACACTACCGCAGCCAACTACAAATCATGGGTCGGATAGTTACGTTCATGCACCTTTAATTGCCTCGAAGCGTAAGCAATTACATTCTTTTCTTGCATTAGCACTGCACCCAAACCAGAATAGGATGCATCACAATAAACAATGAAGTTCTTACCCTCTACTGGCAAGGTAAGGATAGGTGCAGTAGTCAGCAAGGTCTTAAGTTTCTGAAAGCTTTCCTCACATTCATCCGACCATACAAATGGAACATTCTGCTTAGTCAAGTTCATCAATTGGGAAGCAATAGAAGATAATCCCTTGACAAATCGACGGTAGGAGCTGGCTAAACCAACAAAGCTCTTTATTTCTGACACATTAGTAGGTCTTACCCAATTCTTCACTGTCTCAATCTTAGAAGGATCCACCATCACTCCATCCTTAGAAACCACGTGCCCCAAGAAGGTCACTGAATCTAGCCAAAACTCACACTTGGAGAATTTGGCATAAAGCTTCTTCTTCCTCAACAACTCCAATACAATTCTCAAATGCTCCTCATGTTCCTTCTTACTCTTGGAGTATATCAGTATATCATCAATAAATACGATCACAAAGAGATCCAGATATGGCTTAAAAATCCCGTTCATCAAGCTCATGAAAGCAGCAGGGGCATTCGTAAGACCAAAAGTCATTACTACAAATTTGTAATGCCCATACCTGGTTCGAAAAGCAGTCTTTGGCACATCCGTTGCCCGTATTTTCAATTGATGATAACCTGATCTCGAGTCAATCTTAGAGAAGACACAAGCACCTTGTAACTGATCGAACAAGTCATCAATGCGAGGGATGGGATACTTGTTCTTAATAGTTACCTTGTTCAACTGCCGGTAGTCTATGCACATCCTAAAACTCCCATCCTTCTTCTTCACAAATAACACCGGAGCACCCCAAGGGGATGCACTTGGTCTAATGAAGCCTTTACTTAACAACTCTTGAAGTTGGGCCTTTAATTCCCTTAACTCCGCTGGGCCATCCTATAAGGGGGTATGGAAATGGGGCGAGTACCCGGCTCCAGATCAATGCAAAAGTCAATATCCCTATCCGGTGGCATACCAGGAAGGTCTGCAGGGAACACATCCAGAACGGACTACCGAAACCGACTCAATTGAAGGTACTTGGGTAGTGTCATCCCTGAGGTGTGCCAAGAACGCTAAACACCCTTTACTAACCATTCTCTTAGCACGAAGAAAGGAGATGATACGAACTGGAGTGGAAGTGTAGTCACCCTCCCATACTAACGGATCTGTCCCAGGCTTGGGCAACGTTACCGTTTTAGCATTACAATCTAAGATTGTAAAATTTGGAGAAAGCCAAGTTGTAACGACCTGTTTAGTCGTTTTGAGCAGCAGATTTTATTTCTGGAAAAACTGGCTGAGACGACGGACACCACGACGGACCGTCGTGGGCACGACGGACCGTCGAGGGTGTCTCGTTCCAAAACACTTGGGAATTCTGAAATTTGAGTGCTGAAATCGACTCTCTGAACTCTGTGACGTACCTGCAGGACGGACCGTCACAGGCACGACGAACCGTCGTGATCCCTCATTTCAAAACACTTCAACTCTTGAGAATTTGGTGCTGGGAACAATTCTCTGAACGTCGTGACGGAAGTGCAGGACGGATTGTCACAGGCGTGACGGACCGTCACAGACTCTTTAGTGAAAATGGAGTCTCTGATCTTTGCGACGACCTGCAGGACGGAACGTCGCAGGCACAACGGGCCGTTACAGGTTGCGTAATCCCAGTCGGAGTCGGATTTCTGGTTAAGTTTTAAAGGGGCGTTTTGGACTATTCCTGCTATAATTATATATTTCGTGGGTTTATATTAATAACTCAATTTCTTGGGGGATAAAAGAGGTAACTTTGAGTTAATTAGTGGGGTATTATTGTCATCTTTTACACTTATTATATGTTAATTAGGGTAAAATAAAGAGGGTTTGAATAAAGAAAAAGAAAGAACAAAGATAGGAAAAGAGAAAGCATCGCTCAAGAGAGAGAGAGAGGAACGAAGAGGAAAGCAAGGATTTTGAGGATTAGCTTGCTTGAATTCAATTCTTCGGTGGAGGTAGGTTATGGTTTTTATGCTATTTGTAGTAAACTCTTAATAGCGAATGATATGTATTGGTAGTATTGTAAACCATTCTATATGCTTAATTGTATGCTTGCATGATTGTAATTATGAAATTGTGATAAAATAAGCATGATGAAGCTATTGAATCCTAATTCTTTAAAGAAAACCCTAATCTACTATGTTAATGATGATGCCTTGGTATAAAGAAGGCTTCATGAACTAAAGTAATGGGGTTGATAATGCCTTGGTATAAGAGAAGGCTTGATGAATTGATAGAATGAGATTAGTGGATCGGAGTGTCACGTTCCGACACATAGTATTAAGGGATCGGGTGTCACGAATCGACACGTAGATTTAGGGGATCGGAGTGTCACGTTCCGACACATAGTATTAAGGGATCGGGTGTCACGAACCGACACGTAGATTTAGGGGATCGGAGTGTCACGTTCCGACACTTAGTATTAAGGGATCGGGTGTCACGAACCGACACGTAGATTTAGGGGATCGGAGTGTCACGTACCGACATATAGTATTAGGGGATCGGGTGTCATGAACCGACACGTACAATTAGGGGATCGGAGTGTCACGTTCCGACACATAGAAGTAAGGGATCGGAGTGTCACGTACCGACACAAGAGGAAGAAAGATAATAAATCTTGAAAGATGTTAAATATACTCAATCTAATGAACCTAATTCCCAAATGAGTATGGCATTGAGGCTTGAGTCCTCATGGATGAACTTGGTAGTACGTATTGATGATTATCGTACTTGTTGTTGCTACATGCTGAGTATTATAGTTGAGTTATGATATTAACTGATATATACTGTTTTCTATTTTGAGTTGGCCGATGATATCTACTCAGTACTCGTGTTTTGTACTGACCCCTACTTTTATGTTTTCTTGTTGTTTATTTGTGGAGTACAGCAAACGTGTCGTCGTCTTCAACTCAACAGTAATTCTAGCCAGTCTTCATCACACCGGATCTTCAGGGTGAGCTAATGCTTCTAGCTTGGACTGGATCTTCCACTTCATGTCTTGATGCCTTGAACTTCCGGCACGGACTAGCTTTTATTTATGTAGTTCTTAGAATACTCTTAGTCTAGTAATTTGAGGATAGATGTTCTTGTGATGATGACTTCCAGATTTTGGGAATATTAATAGTTATTGAATTGATTTTATTAATGAGTTTAAGTCTTCCGCATTGTATTCTGTTGATATTATATTGAAATGTTAGGGTTTAGATTGGTTGGTTCGCTCACATAGGAGGGTAAGTGTGGGTGCCAATCGCGGCTCGGTTTTGGGTCGTGACAGAGTGTGGGTGCCAGTCGCGGCTCGGTTTTGGGTCGTGAGAAACTTGGTATCAGAGAATTAGGTTCGTTGGTCTCATCACACAAGAACGAGTCTAGTAGAGTCTTAAGGAATGGTAGGGGGACGCCTTTACTTTTCTTTGAGAGGCTATAAGACTTTAGGAAAATTCCATTCTTTCATTCTTTCTTTCGTGCTATTACTTGGATCCAATTGGTATCTAGGTGATACAAATTGGTATCTGACCATCTTCACTCTATTTCGCAGATGGTTAGAACTAGAGCAACGACCGCACCAGCAACGACACCGGCAAGACAGGATGCGCCTGAGCCAGCCACTGGGGCTGTAGCTCGAGGAGGATCGGTGGCAAGAGGCCGTGGTAGAGGTCGGGTGACGTCCTGGAAGGAGTAAAGGGAGAGGAGAGGACCTAGTACCTAGCCATCAGATGCTAGGGCGGTGACTCCTCCACCGACCGAGGAAGTAGTAAGAGAGGGTGAGGAAGGGGAGAATGAACAAGTGCAAAATGAGGAATAGCCACCCCAACCTACCCCAGAGATGATCAATCAGGTTCTTGCTTATCTTAGCGGGTTATCTGATCAGGGTCAGGCACCTCCAGTGTTTTCTGCACCAACACTCCGGTTTCAGAGGTACAACATGCAGCCACTATGGCTCCCCGCATGGATGCCTCATTGGAAATAGGCACATTTCCTCGTCTGACTACTGGGCCTATAATGACAAATGATCAGCATGAACTTTTCAGTAAGTTCTTGAAATTGAAACCTCCAGTCTTCAAGGGTGCTGAATCTGAGGATGCTTACGATTTCCTGGTTGACTGTCATGAGCTACTACACAAGATGGGTATAGTAGAACGGTTTGGTGTTAAGTTCGTGAGTTATCAGTTTTAAGGGAACGCCAAAATGTGGTGGCGGTCACATGTTGAGTGTCAACCAACAGAGGCACCACCTATGACTTGGGCATCATTCTCTAGCTTGTTTATGGAGAAGTATATCCCCCGGACTTTGAGGGATAGGAAAAGGGATGAGTTCTTGAGCCTAGAGCAAGGTAGGATGTCGGTTAATGCATATGAGGCTAAGTTTCGTGCATTATCCAGGTATGCCACCCAACTTTGTTTCAGTCCACAAGAGCGGATTCGCCGGTTTGTGAAGGGGTTGAGGTAAGAATTGCGGATTTCGGCCTTACAGGTAGCGACTACGGCAAAATCCTTCCAAGAAGTGGTAGACTTTGTGATAGAGGTGAAAGGAGTGAAGCCCGATGACTTCACCACGACATCGACATCAAAAAGGTTTCAAAAGGGAGGTGAGTTTAATTGTTTTTACTCTAGAGGACAGAGTTCCGGAGGTTACTCAGTTCGACCCATTCAGTCTTCACTACACACTGTAGTTGGGGGTCCACCTCAGACCGGTCAACACTTCTCTGATAGACGTATGCTTGACTCTGGAGAGTGTTATGGATGTGGGTAGACTGGACATATTAGGAGGAATTGTCCAAAACAGAGTTATAGACCCCCGATAGCTAGAGGTAGAGGTGGTCATGGTAGAGGCCGTTATTCTGGAGGACGTGGTGGTCGAGGTAATGTTGGTCACCAAAACGGCAGAGGTAATGGGCAAACTGGAGCCACTACAACACAACATGGTAGAGGCAACAGACAGACAAGTAATGGGGCCCATTGTTACGCTTTTCCTGGGAGATCTAAAGCGGAGACATCAGATGCTGTCATCACAGGTAATCTTTTGATTTGTGATTGCATGGCTTCTGTATTGTTTGATCCTGGATCCACATTTTCTTATGTATTTTCCTCATTTGCTAATGGTCTAAAATTACATTGTGAATTACTTGACATACCTATTCGTGTTTCTACTCCGGTGGGTGAGTCTGTGATAGTTGAAAAGGTATATAGGTCTTGTTTGGTGAATTTTGTGGGGAGCAACACTTATGTAGATTTGGTTATTTTAGAGATGGTTGACTTTGATGTAATTCTGGGTATGACTTGGCTTTCTCCAAATTTCGCAATCTTGGATTGTAATGCTAAAACTGTGACGTTAGCCAAGCCTGGGACAGATCAGTTAGTGTGGGAGGGCGACTACACTTCCAATCCGCTTCATATCGTGTCCTTTCTTCATGCTAAAAAGATGGTTAGTAAGGGTTGTTTAGCTTTCTTGGCACATCTCAGGGATGACACTACCCAAGTACCTTCAATTGAGTCGGTTTCGGTAGTCCGTGAATTTTTGGATGTGTTCCCTGCAGATCTTCCTGGTATGCCACCGGATAGGGATATTGACTTCTGTATTGATCTTGAACCGGGTACTCGCCCCATTTATATACCCCCTTATAGAGTGGCTCCCGCGGAATTAAGAGAGTTAAAGGCCCAACTTCAAGAGTTGTTGAGCAAAGGCTTCATTAGACCAAGTGCATCTCCGTGGGGTGTTCCGGTGTTATTTGTGAAGAAGAAGGATGGGAGTTTTCGGATGTGCATAGACTATAGTCAACTGAACAAGGTAACTATTAAGAACAAGTATCCTCTTCCTTGCATTGATGACTTGTTCGATCAGTTACAAGGTGCTTGTGTCTTCTCTAAAATTGACTTGAGATCCGGTTATCATCAATTGAAAATACGGGCAGCGGATGTTCCAAAGACTGCTTTTCGAACTAGGTATGGGCATTATGAATTTGTGGTAATGTCTTTTGGTCTTACAAATGCCCCTGCTGCTTTCATGAGCTTGATGAACAGGATCTTCAAGCCATATCTGGATCTCTTTGTGATCGTGTTTATTGATGATATACTGATATACTCACGGAGTAAGAAGGAACATGATGAGCATTTGAAAATGGTATTAGAGTTGTTGAGGAAGAAGAAGCTTTATGCCAAATTCTCCAAGTGTGAGTTTTGGCTAGATTCAGTGTCCTTCTTGGGACACGTAGTTTCTAAGGATGGAGTGATGGTGGATCCATCTAAGATTGAGACAGTGAAGAATTGGGTGAGACCCACAAACGTGTCATAAATAAGGAGTTTTGTTGGTTTGGCTAGCTACTACCGCCGATTTGTCAAGGGATTCTCTTCTATTGCTTCCCAATTAACGAACTTGACTAAGCAAAATGTTCCATTTGTATGGTCGGATGAGTGTGAGGAAAGCTTTCAGAAACTCAAGACCTTGTTGACTACTGCACCAATTCTTACCTTGCCAGTAGAGGGTAAGGACTTCATTGTTTATTGTGATGCGTCCTATTCTGGGTTGGGTGCAGTGCTAATGTAAGAGAAGAATGTAGTTGCTTATGCTTCGAGGCAATTAAAGGTGCATCAACGTAACTATCCGACCCATGATTTGGAGTTGGCCGTAGTAGTATTTGCACTAAAGCATGGAGACACTATTTGTATGGGGTTAAGTGTGAAGTCTATACGGACCATCGTAGCCTCCAGTATGTCTTCACTCAAAAGGATTTGAATTTGAGACAGAGGAGATGGATGGAACTACTGAAGGACTATGATATCACTATTCTGTATCATCCGGGAAAGGCTAATGTTGTGGCAGATGCTTTAAGTAGAAAGGCAGGAAGCATGGGAAGTCTAGCTCATTTGCAAGTTTCTAGACGCCCGCTGGCTAGAGAAATCCAAAACTTGGCTAATGACTTTATGAGACTAGAAGTAAAAGAGAAGGGAGGATTTTTGGCTTGTGTGGAGGCGAGATCTTCTTTTCTTGACAAGATCAAGGGGAAACAGTTTGATGATGAGAAACTAAGTCGAATTCGAGATAAAGTGTTGCAAGGAGAGGCTAAATAAGCAACAATCGATGAGGAAGGTGTTTTGAGGATTAAGGGAAGGGTATGTGTACCCCGCATCAATGATTTGATCACTACTATTCTGACAGAGGCTCATAGTTCCGGATATTCTATACATCCTGGTGCAACCAAGATGTACCGTGACCTAAAGCAACACTTTTGGTGGAGTAGAATGAAGCGTGACATTGTGGATTTTGTTGCCAAATGCCCAAATTGTCAACAAGTAAAGTATGAACACCAGAGGCCCGGAGGAACACTTCAGAGAATGCCCATTCCTGAATGGAAGTGGGAGAGAATTGCAATGGACTTCGTGGTTGGTCTTCCAAAGACATTGAGTAAGTTTGATTCCATTTGGGTGATTGTTGATAGGTTAACTAAGTCTGCTCACTTCATTCCGGTCAAGGTGACCTACAATGCAGAGAAGTTAACCAAAATCTACATCTCAGAAATCGTTCGACTGCATGGAGTTCCACTCTCCATCATATCAGATAGAGGTATGCAGTTTACCTCTAAGTTTTGGAGAACATTGCATGTGGAATTAGGTACTAGGTTGGATCTTAGTACCGCATTTTACCCTCAGACCGATGGTCAGTCTGAGCGAACGATTCAGGTATTGGAGGATATGCTTTGTGCATGTGTGATAGAATTTGGTGGTCATTGGGATAGCTTCTTACCTTTGGCAGAGTTTTCATACAATAATAGCTATCACTCCAGTATTGACATGGCTCTATTTGAAGCATTGTATGGGAGGAGGTGTAGGTCTCCCATTGGTTGGTTTGATGCATTTGAGGTTAGACCTTGGGTACTGATCTGTTGAGGGATTCCTTGGAGAAGGTGAAAGCTATTCAAGAAAAGCTTTTAGCGGCTCAAAGTAGACAAAAGGAATATGCGGATCGAAAGGTTAGAGACTTGGAGTTCATGGAGGGTGAACAAGTCTTGCTGAAGGTTTCACCCATGAAAGGGGTGATGCGGTTTGGAAAAAGGGGTAAGCTAAGTCCAAGGTATATTGGACCATTTGAGGTACTTAAGCGAGTAGGGGAGGTGGCTTATGAATTAGCCTTGCCTCCAGAGCTGTCAGGAGTGCATCCGGTATTTCACGTGTCCATGTTGAAAAGATACCATGGGGATGGAAACTACATCATCCGTTGGGATTCAGTTTTGCTTGATGAGAATTGGACTTATGAGGAGGAACCGGTTGCTATTTTAGATAGAGAGGTTCGCAAGCTGAGGTCGAGAGAGATTTCATCCATCAAAGTTCAATGGAAGAATCGACCGGTTGAAGAGGCCACTTGGGAGAAGGAGGCTGATATGCAAGAAAGATACCCACATCTGTTTACAGATTTCAGGTACTCCTTTTTGCCCTTGTTTTTCTCCTTTTGATCGTTCGAGGACGAACGATGGGTAAATTGGTATCTATTGTAACGACCTGTTTAGTCGTTTTGAGCAGCAGATTTTATTTCTGGAAAAACTGGCTGAGACGACGGACACCACGACGGACCGTCGAGGGTGTCTCATTCCAAAACACTTGGGAATTCTGAAATTTGAGTGCTGAAATCGACTCTCTGAACTCTGTGACGGACCTGCAGGACGGACCGTCACAGGCACGACAAACCGTCGTGATCCCTCGTTTCAAAACACTTCAACTCTTGAGAATTTGGTACTGGGAACAATTCTGTGAACGTCGTGACGGAAGTGCAGGACGGACCGTCACAGGCGTGACGGACCGTCACAGACTCTTTAGTGAAAATGGAGTCTCTGATCTTTGCGACGACCTGCAGGACGGAACGTCGCAGGCACAACGGGCCGTCACAGGTTGCGTAATCCCAGTCGGAGTCGGATTTCTGGTTAAGTTTTAAAGGGGCGTTTTGGACTATTCCTGCTATAATTATATATTTCGTGGGTTTATATTAATAACTCAATTTCTTGGGGGATAAAAGAGGTAACTTTGAGTTAATTAGTGGGGTATTATTGTCATCTTTTACACTTAATTATATGTTAATTAGGGTAAAAGAAAGAGGGTTTGAATAAAGAAAATAGAAAGAACAAAGAGAGGAAAAGAGAAAGCATCGCTCAAGAGAGAGAGAGAGGAACGAAGAGGAAAGCAAGGATTTTGAGGATTAGCTTGCTTGAATTCAATTCTTCGGTGGAGGTAGGTTATGGTTTTTAAGCTATTTGTAGTAAACTCTTAATAGCAAATGATATGTATTGGTAGTATTGTAAACCATTCTATATGCTTAATTGTATGCTTGCATGATTGTGATTATGAAATTGTGATAAAATAAGCATGATGAAGCTATTGAATCCTAAATCTTTAAAGAAAACCCTAATCTACTATGTTAATGATGATGCCTTGGTATAAAGAAGGCTTGATGAACTAAAGTAATGGGGTTGATAATGCCTTGGTATAAGAGAAGGCTTGATGAATTGATAGAATGAGATTAGTGGATCGGAGTGTCACGTTCCGACACATAGTATTAAGGGATCGGGTGTCACGAACCGACACGTAGATTTAGGGGATCGGAGTGTCACGTTCCGACACATAGTATTAAGGGATCGGATGTCACGAACCGACACGTAGATTTAGGGGATCGGAGTGTCACGTTCCGACACATAGTATTAAGGGATCGGGTGTCACAAACCGACACGTAGATTTAGGGGATCGGAGTGTCACGTACCGACACATAGTATTAGGGGATCGGGTGTCACGAACCGACACATAGAATTAGGGGATAGGAGTGTCACGTTCCGACACATAGAAGTAAGAGATCGGAGTGTCACGTACCGACACAAGAGGAAGAAAGATAATGAATCTTGAAAGATGTTAAATATACTCAATCTAATGAACCTAATTCCCAAATGAGTACGGCATTGAGGCTTGAGTCCTCATGGATGAACTTGGTAGTACTTATTGATGATTATCGTACTTATTGTTGCTACATGCTGAGTATTATAGTTGAGTTATGATATTATTTGATATATACTGTTTTCTATTTTGATTTGGCCGATGATATCTACTCAGTACTCGTATTTTGTACTGGCCCCTACTTTTATGTTTTCTTCTTATTTATTTGTGGAGTGCAGCAAACATGCCGTCGTCTTCAACTCAACAGTAATTCTAGACAGTCTTCGTCACACCGGATCTTCAGGGTGAGCTAATGCTTCTAGCTTGGACTGGATCTTCCACTTCATGTCTTGATGCCTTGAACTTCCGGCACGGACTAGCTTTTATTTATGTAGTTCTTAGAATACTCTTAGTCTAGTAATTTGAGGATAGATGTTCTTGTGATGATGACTTCCAGATTTTGGGAATAATAATAGTTATTGAATTGATTTTATTAATGAGTTTAAGTCTTCCGCATTGTATTCTGTTGGTATTATATTGAAATGTTAGGGTTTAGATTGGTTGGTTCGCTCACATAGGAGGGTAAGTGTGGGTGCCAGTCGCGGCTCGGTTTTGGGTCGTGACAGAGTATGGGTGCCAGTCGCGGCTCGGTTTTGGGTCGTGGCACAAGTCATACCCAGAATTACATCAAAATCTACCATTTCTAAGATAACCAAGTCTACATGAGTATTGCTCCCCACAAAAGTCACCGGACAAGACCTATATACCTTCTCAACTATCACAGACTCACCCACCGGAGTAGAAACACGAATAGGCATGTCAAGCAATTCACAATGTAAATTAAGACCAGTAGCAAATGAGGAAGATACATATGAAAATGTGGAGCCAGGATCAAATAATACAGAATCCATGCAATCACAAACCAAAAGATTACTTGTGATAACAGCATCAGATGTCTCCGCTTCAGACCGCCTGGGGAAAGTGTAACAATGGGCCCTATCACCTATCTGCCCATTGCCCATACCATGTGGTGTTGTAGTAGCTCCAGTTTGCCCGTCACCCCGGCCGTTTTGGTGACCACCATTACCTCGGTCACCACGTCCTCCAGAATGACGGCCTCTTCCATGACCACATCTACCTCTGACTATTTGAGGTCTGTAACTCTGTTTTGGACAATACCTCTTAATGTGTCCAGTCTCCCCACATCCATAACACTCTCTGGATTCAAGCATCGTTCTCTGTGAGAATGACGAAGTCTGGGAATAACCTCCAACCTCAGAGAAATGTTGACCGGTCTGAGGTGGACCCCCAACCACAGTCTGTAGTGAATGCTGAATAGGTCGGGCTGGATAACCTCCTGAACCCTGCCCTCTGGAGTAAGAACCATTAAACTCACCTCCCTTACGAAACCTTTTTGATGTCGATGCCATGGTGAAGTCATCTGGCTTCACTCCTTCCACCTCTATCACGAAGTCTACCACTTCCTTAAAGGATTTTGCTGTAGTCGCTACCTGTAAGGCTGAAATCCGCAAATCTGACCTCAACCCCTTCACAAAACGGCGAATCCGTTCTTGTGGACTGAAACAAAGCTGGGTGGCATACCTGGATAATGCACGAAACTTAGCCTCATACGCAGTCACCGACATCTTGCCTTGCTCTAGGCTCAAGAACTCATCTCTCCTCCTATCCCTCAAGGTCCGGGGGATATACTTCTCCATAAATAAGCTAGAGAATGACGCCCAAGTCATAGGTGGTGCCTATGCGGGTTGACACTCAACATGTGACCGCCACCACATTTTGGCATTTCCCTGTAACTGATAGGTTACAAACTCAACGCCAAATCGTTCCACTATGCCCATTTTATGTAGTAACTCATGACAATCAACCAGAAAATCGTAAGCATCCTCAGATTCAGCACCTTTGAAGACTGGAGGTTTCAATTTCAAGAACTTACTGAAAAGTTCATGCTGATCACTTGTCATTATGGGCCCTGTAGTCAAACGAGGAAATGTGCCTATTTCCATTGAGGCATCTATGCGGGGAGCCTCAGCAGCGGCTTGTCGTACTTCCGGGACCTGAGGTGCTGGTGCAGAAAACACTGGAGGTGTTTGGCCTTGATCAGATAACCCGCTAAGATAAGCAAGAACCTGATTAATCATCTCTGGGGTAGGTTGGGGTGGCAATTCCTCATTCTGCACTTGCTCACTTTCCCCTTCCTCACCCTCTCTTACTACTTCCTCAGTAGGTGGAGGAGTCACCGCCCTAGTACTAGATGGGCCAGCTGCTTGTCCTCTTCCTCTAGAGGACGTCCTCCCGCGACCTCTACCACGGCCTCTCGCCACTACTCCTCTTCGAGCTACAGACCCAGTGGCTGGCTCAGTTGCATCTTGTCTTGCCGGTGTTGGTGTTGGCGCCGCTGTTGCTCTAGTCCTAACCATCTGCGAAATAGAGTGAAGATGGTCAGATACCAATTTGTATCACCTAGATACCAATTGGATCCAAGTAATAGCACGAAAGAAAGAAAGAAAGAATGGAATTTTCCTAAAGTCTTATAGCCTCTCAAAGAAAAGTAAAGGCGTCCCCCTACCGTTCCTTAAGACTCTACTAGACTCGTTCTTGTGTGATTAGACCAACGAACCTAATGCTCTGATACCAAGTTTGTCACGACCCAAAACGAGCCGCGAGTGGCACCCACACTTATCCTACTATGTGAGCGAACCAACCAATCTAAACCCCAACATTTCAGACATAATGAACAAAATACAATGCGGAAGACTTAAAACTCATTAACGAAATCAATTAAATAACTTCTAAAATTTATCAATCATTATCCCCAAAATCTGGAAGTCATCACCACAAGAACGTCTATCCTCAAGTTACTAAATCTAAGAGTATCTAAGAAGCTAAAATAAGTAAAAAGCTAGTCCATGCCGGAATTTCAAGGTATCAAGACATGAAGAGGAAGATCCAGTCCAAGCTAGAAGCAATAGCTCACCCTGAAATCTGGCTTGATGAAGACTGGCTAGAGTTGCGGTTGAGTTGAAGACGATGGTACGTTTGCTGCACTCCACAATTAACAAAGAAAAACAAATACAAGTAGGGGTCAGTACAAGGCACAAGTACTGAGTAGGTATCATCGGCCAACTCAAAATAGAAAACAGTATATATCAGATAATAACATAAAATCAACTAATATTCTTAACAGGCGACATTAACAATTACCATAACCCTTGGTCACAACACCAAGCACATCAATGAGGACTCAAGCCTCCCCATCATACTCATTTGGGAATTAGTTCTTTACAATTTAGTATATTATCATAATTCAAGATTCATTATCTTTATTCCTCTTGTGTCGGTACGTGACACTCCGCTCCACTACTACTATCCTGGTGTCGGAACGTGACACTCCGATCCATATACTATCCTGGTGCCGGAACGTGACACCCGATCCATATACTATCCTGGTGTCGGAACGTGACACTCCGATCCATATACTATCCTGGTGCCGGAACGTGACACCCGATCCATATACTATCCTGGTGTCGGAACGTGACACTCCGATCCATATACTATCCTGGTGCCGGAACGTGACACTCCGATCCATATACTATCCTGGTGTCGGAACGTGACACCCGATCCTCTATTACTATCCTGGTGCCGGAACGTGACACCCGATCCTCTAATCTCATTACTTTAGTTAATCAAGCCTTCTTTTATACCAAGGCATCATCAATCTCATTACTTTAGTTCATCAAGCCTTCTTTTATACCAAGGCATCATCATTAACAAAGTAAATTTAGGATTCAAGATTCAATAGCCTCATCATGCTGATTCATCACAATTATATAATCACATCATGTAAGCACACAATTAAGCATATAGAAGACTTTATAATACTACCCAACACATATCATTCGCTATTAAGAGTTTACTACGAATAGCATAAATCATAACCTACCTCCACCGAAGATTCGTGATCAAGCAAGCAAATTCCCCAAAGCTTTGTTTCCCTCTTCGTTCGTCTCTCTCTATCGCTGTTCTTGCTCTTTCTATTTTTCTTATTCAAACCCTTTTTCTTTTACCCTAATTGTCATGTAATTAAGTATAAAAGGTGATAAAAATAACCCACTTATTATTTCAAGGTTATCTCCTTTAAACCCAAGTAATTGAATTATTAACATTAATCCACTAACTTTATAATTATAAGCATGAATAGTCCAAAACGCCCCTTAAAACATTTAAAGAAATCCGACCCAGTCAGGGTTACGCAGCCTGTGACGGCCCGTCGTGCCTGCGACGGTCCGTCCCGCTGCTTCCGTCACAAAGTTCAGAGATTCAATTCATTAAAGAGTCTGCGACGGCCCGTCATGTCTGCGACGGTCCGTCCTGCCATTTCGTCGCGAAGTTTAGAGAGTTGATCTCAGTACCCAATTTTCAGGATTCTAAGTGTTTTGAAACGAGACCCCCTCGACGGTCCGTCGTGGGATCCGTCGACCCAGACAGTGATTTCCAGAAATAAACTCTGTTGCTCAAAACGACTAAACAGGTCGTTACAATCTTCTCAATAATATTTATTCTGATCAATCTTTTCACATTCGTTAAATACTTTATAAAGTGTATCATAAGGCGGGTTTGTCCAATTATTTCATTTGTATTCCTTGGTTAGGTTTTCTCCTCCAATAAGAGTCTATTTCAGATAAATCTATTCCAATATAATTGATTTAGCTACAAATATTGACCAACACTTTTTGTATTATTGCTAAGCTAGCATCATATTCACTTCTTTTAGTATAATATCTATTTATCAAAAGCTTCTGTTGCAATAAAATTCAAATTCAAATACAAGTTGATCTGTGAATGCCTTTGCATATTTGAACTTTGAAATGTGGACATGGACTATGTTTGGAGCACACGGGTTCATAGTTGACTGTGTGTTCCTTTAGTTTAAAATGGTATGAAATACACGTGCGTTGCACGTGTTCGAGAACTAGTACTAATGAAAAAGGAGCAAATCAATGCTAACGAAGAATTGAGAAGAGAGTTATGAAATGAAAACAGGAAGAATGTTATGCAGTGAAAATGATTTTCTTTAGTGTTTATAGTATTAAAAATAATTATAATAACATAATACAAAAAAAAACTAACAAAATTTGAGTATAATTATAACTAACTATATATCAACCACGTTTATTGTGCCTAATTGATTTTTTAATCATAAATAGGTTTAAATTAGTAATAAACGAGAGTAAATTAACTCTACTACTAGAATGCCTTAACATGAGCTACTGTTAGACCTGTAAACTACTTGATCTAACTACGTGCAGGCATGACAAGGACTTAGGCATTGGTCTTGGCATGCATGGGGGCAAAACAGCGCAACAAAGGTTCAAGTTGCTTGGGTGTTGGCAAAGCAGCTTGAACGTGCAAGACTTATGTGTGGGCAACAATCATCGGAAAGGCAGTGTGTTGGCTTGAAAAAGCAAGGTTGTGAAGACTTGATGATGGAAAGACAAAGGCTTTCACATGGATTGCTAAAATAAAACTAAGTGTTGGGGGACAACTGAAATATTCTAAGTGTTGGAAGCAAGCTGAAATATTCTAAGTGTTGGAATGTAGGCTGAAATATTCTAAGTGTTAGAATATTATTATTTCATTCGGATAAGGATGTAATTTGAATTATATTCTATCTGTTAGAAATGTAGCTGTTGAAAACATTAGTTTAAATCCTGTGATGACAAGTGTCGGACAGGTGTCGCTTGTAACTGTTGTTTTTTACTGCCGCATGTAATTGTCATGTACAGAAATTTTATAAAGGGCAGAAATTCTTCTAAGGCAAAGAAGAACGAATATGTCCTTAGACGAATTTGTGAAGCCTTATCCTTTATTGATTTATTATTAATAAAAGGTTGGGAAGAGTTCCCATACGTTGGTTGTGTAGTTACGATTATTGTTGCCTTAAATAATACTAAGTAAATAATTCCTATACTTAGTTAAATTCATGTGAATGTAAGGCTAAAGTTTGCAAAGAGTTGTAGACTGCCTAGGAGTGGTGTTAGATAAAAAAAATTGACCCTCTTTCAATTGATATCAGAATGTTGTTGAATGATGGTGACGAATGCAGAAGTTTGAGAAATATTGTGTAGAGTTGAAGCCTTTGTTGGGCTAATCAATGCCCCGGCTACCTTTTGCAACTTAATGAACAATGTGTTGTTTGACTATCTTGATGATTTTGTAGTCGTCTATCGTGATGATATTGTTATCTATAGTCGAACATTGGATGAACATGTCAATCACTTAAGTATGGTGCTTTCTCAGTTGAGAAAATATACACTTTATGTCAAAAGGGAAAAGTGTTAATTCACTCAACAAGAAATAAAACTTCTGAGGCATTTTGTTAGTAAAAACAAAGTTCAAATGGATCCTAAGGAAGTGCAGGCCATTGTTGACTGGCAAGCACCACGAAATGTTAAGGATTTGCGATCGTTTCTTGAGTTGGCTAACTATTACAGAAAGTTCATTGCGGGTTATGCAAAAAGGGCAGCGGCTCTGACTGACTTGTTGAAGAAAGATGCTGAACGGATATGGGTTGTACGATGTGAATTAGCTTTTCAAAATTTGAAGGAAGCTATTAAATCTAAACCCATATTAAAGTTGTCTAATTTTGAATTGCCATTTGAAGTACATACTGATGTGTCTGATAAGGCTATTGGAGTCGTGTTAGTACATGAAGGTCATCCTGCGGCACTTCGAAAGTCAAAAACTGAATGATGCTGAGCAAAGATATTCGACACATGAGAAGAAAATGGTTGTTGTTGTACACTGTCTATAAGTTTGGAGAGTCTATATCATAGGGACTCGATTTGTTGTTCGAACTGATAATGTAGCCAGTATATTTTTCAAAACACAAAATAAATTGAGTCCAAAACAAGCAAGATGACAAGAATTTCTGGCAGAATATGATTTCGTGTGGGAACAGAAGCCGGTGGAAACACAACCAGGTTGCTGATGCATTGAGTCGGAAAGAGGTATTTGTTGCAATATATTCAATGACAAAACTTGAGACTATTTATTTGATAGAATCATGTTGTGTGCTCCAAATGACTCATTATATGTTAAGTGGATGGGTCAAGTGCAAGATGTCACAATAAGACGGTATTAGATCGAGGACGATTTGATCTATTTTGAAAAAGAGAGAATAGTCGTACCAAGTCAGGGTGGACTGCGCAAAGACTTGATGAAGGAAGCGCATGATTCCGTTTGGGCTGGACATTCGGGTGATGAAAGAATGTTGGCTCTACTGTCTCGTGTTTATTTTTGGCCAAAGATGAAAGATAACATAGAAGCATACGTAAAGACTTGTCATGTCTGTCAAGTAGACAAGACTGAATGTAAAAGGAACAGGTTTACTGCAGACTTTGCCTATTCTTGAAATGTCTTGGTTATTAGTAAGTATGAGTTTCATTTCTGGATTTCCTAAGGTAGACGGCAAAGCATCGATAATGATGGTAGTAGACACGTTCTCAAAATATTCTGTTTTCATTGCTGCACCTGAATTGTGTTCATTTGAGATTGTTGTTGATTTATTCTATAAATATGTGGTTAAATACTTTGGTGTTCCGGCTGACATTGTGAGCGATAGGGATATAAGGTTCACAAGCAGGTTTTGGACAGCATTGTTCAATATGATGGGAATTGAGTTGAAATTTTCTACTGCAAATCATCCACAAACAGATGGACTGACGGAAAAGATTAATCACTTATTAGAGAAATACTTGACGCATTATGTGACAACAAGTCAACAGAATTGGGTTGTGTTGTTAGATACTACGCAGTTTTGTTATAATCTGCACAAGTCGTCTGCAACAGAAATGAACCCTTTTGAAATTGTTTTAGGCAAACAGCCTACGACGCCATTGGATGAAGCTAAGTCTAAAAATCTGGGAAAGTCTCCATCAGCATACAGGGTTGCAAGGTACAGACTTGAAATGTTGTCTGAAGCACAAGATAGCTTGCGCAAGGCTCAGCGGTGCATGAAGAAGTAGGCTGATCAACATCGTCGCTCAATTGAGTTTAGTGTGGGTGACAAAGTGTTTTTGAAACTTATACAAATCTGGAAATAGATTGCAAGTAATACTAGGCATCGAGGTTTGATTCCTAAGTACGATGGTCCATTTGAAGTGGTTAACGAGTGGGCGAAGTTGCATATAGGTTGAACCTGCCAAAAAGATTAAAGATTCATCCCACTTTTCATGTGAGTTTATTGAAACCTTACTTTGCAGATACAGATGATCCGGACATGAACAAATGAAAGAGGGCTCCTCCATCAGTACATACACAGTTTGATCCTGAAATTGAGAAGATCCTTGATCATCGGGTTTTGGGCACAAGTAAGAAGAATACAAAGATAGAATTCTTGATTCATTGGAAAGGCAATAGTGCAACTGATGCAGTTTGGGAGAAATCAAAGGACTTATGGTAGTTTGATGCTTAAATTGATAACTACCTTAAAACAGTCTAGATGAGAACAACGAGTTTAAGTGGTGCGGGTGGTCTGTTAGAACCGTAAACTAGTCGATCTAACTACATGCATGCATGACAAGGACTTGGGCAATGGTCTTTGCATTCATGGGGGTAAAACAGTGCAACAAAGGTTCAAGGTGCTTGGGTGTTGGTAACGTAGCTTGAACGTGCAAGGCTTACGTGTGTGCAAGAGTCATCGGAAAGGCAGTGTGTTGGCTTGAAAAAGCAAGGTTGTGAAGACTTGACTATGGCAAGACAAAGGCATTCACATGGATTGCTGAAATAAAACTAAGTATTGGAGGACAACTGAAATATTCTAAGTGTTGGAAGCAGGATGAAATATTCTAAGTGTTGGAATGTAGGCTGAAATATTCTAAGTGTTAAAATATTGTTATTTCGTTTGGATAAGGATGTAATTTGAATTATATTCTATCTGTTAGAAATATAGCTATTGAAAACATTAGTTTAAATCATGCGATGACAAGTGTCAAACAGGTGTCGTTTGTAACTGCTGCATGTAACTGGCATGTGGAGAAAATTTATAAAGGGCAGAAATTCTTCTAAGGCAAAGAAGAACGAATCTGGCCTTAGAGGAATTTGGGAAGCCTTATCCTTTATTGATTTATCATTAATAAAAGGTTGGAAAGAGTTTCCATGCGTTGGTTGTGTTGTTACAATTATTGTTGCCTTAAATAATACTAACCAAAAAAATTTTATACTTAGTTAAATTCGTGTGAGTGTAAGGCTGAAGTTTGCAAAGAGTTATAGGGGAGTGGTGTTAGATAAAAAAATTGATCCTTTTTTCAGCTACCATCACATTCAATTGAGGGTTTACTGCAATTCCATATTTAATTGAATTTTATGAATAGGACTTTAATTAGTTAATAGCAAAAATCAACTAAAACTGTAATTAAAATCAGAAACAATGTCAAAAGAAAAGGAGAATAAAGATAAATTTAAAAGCTGGTCATAAAAAGATGTATGATTCTATACTTAGTTTTGTATTTATACTAGTGAATTTTGTCTGTGCTTCATGCAGTCATAAAAAAATTAATTGAATTTATAATTAACTCTAATTAATTTAATCTAAAATAAAAGTAAATATATTAACATTCATAAGTGTGAACATGAGATTTAAAAGATCATCGATAGAAACTAATCACAACAATATATTGATGGAATCGTAGAAACACCTTAAGATTTTATTGCTCCTATGACAATCCTAGATACGAACAAATTAATTAAAAATTATATATTTTATAAAAATGCACTCATTATGATCGAACTTATTTAAAATACTTTCAATTTCTTTTTCTTTCTTTTTCTTTTTATGGGAAGCACAAACTGTAAATAATTTTTTTGGTAAATCCTTCCTAATATAGACATACCCTCAAATGTACCCTTAACGTTTAAAAAATCTATTTTCAACGATAAGTTCGTTTTAATTATATTATGTTAGTGAAAAAACTTACAAGATAATAAAATTGCAAGATTACAATTGAAAATAAAATGAAGAAATTAATCTCTTCAGGCTGAGGCGCGGATATCTTGCTCTCTTTAAGGAGATTCAAGCCCACTGCAGCAAATGTTTTCGCCGTTCCAGTAGTAGTCCTCTTTGATTTGTCCCCTCCAGGATACAACAGTCTTCACAAAGTATAACTCAACAACTCTGGACAAGAGTTGAGTCCAAAGTTCCACAAAAAAGAACACCACCCTTCAACTAATAAGCTCTCTTTTAGACTAACTCTTTCACTCTTTGTTTTCTCTTGCGTTTTGTGTGTACCAAACCAAATGAAGACCATCACTATTTATACTACAAGAAGTCTTCCTAGCAATGAATAGGAATATAATGGAGCTAGTAAATAGTGAAGATAATGGCCTTAGGAGTTTCATATGTTACAAAGGTTACTATAGGAGTTACATATGTTACAAAGAGTAATGGAGGAATTAAGAATGAAATAAAGTGATGCATAACCAATGCTAATGGATGATGTAGAAGTTATCCATTCCAATGTTTATTGGAATGTTTTTATCTCACAATGAATTCAGCCAATAAAGCCAAAAGTAATGGCATTACATGGCTACCAAGTCAAAGATGAATAATATAATTAAATTGATAGTTTAAAACACAAATGTCTATCAATGATCATTCTTATAACTCCAAAATAAAACAATTTAATATGTTAAATATTAATATTAAAATGCTAATAACCTAACACATTATTAAAACATAACCTATTGAAGAATAGTAATAAGATTATAAAGCTAGTATTATAACTCAAATTATATATTTTTAGAACATATCAAAATATTATTACTTAGTTGATCTGTAGAAAGTAAAAAAAGATGATATTGAATGCGTCTATGAAATGTTTGGACTATCTAACAAATATATTAAATTATTAGCAAATAATAATAATATGACACTAAATAGAAATATTCATCTCTTTCCATGTAAAACTATACCTTTCAAATATATGATGAAATTCTCAATTGCTCAAACCCTTTCATTTGCAACAATTTGAGAATCTTATAAACTTAAATATAGAAAAACTTTATTACGAATAAAAACCGGGGGGGGGGGGGGGGGGAGGAATCATAACTACAAAATTAATAAAGGGGGTGTCCAAAAAAATATTAAAATTGACTGTAAATATGACATTTCTATTATTACTACAAAATAAAGAAAACAAATATTTTATAAATCTTCAAGTTGGACTTCAAAAAAGTAGACTTCTCGATAGTTTTTCAAAAGCAAAATTGACTATTTTTATAGACCAAATAATATGACATAATGAGAAAAGAGTAAATATTTAGACAATAACTGTCAATTTTTCTTTCATCTCGAGAGAGATATAATAATTATAATATAATTTTTAAGTTCAATATTGTATTTTAACAAAATTCACATTATCATTGTTTTTCTCAAAAGAGAAATAATGAGTAATAAAAATACAAAAGGAATGATATGTAGATAAACTTGATCAACACATAAATAAAAACATAGCAAAGAAAAATGAAGATTGTCAAGCACTAATAAAAGAAAAATGAACTCGATATAAAAGTTTCTTGTCAAAAATAAAGAGGGCGAAGTAACTATTATAACATAAACAGTTACCGAATATTAAAAAGTGACTATTAAAATTTTGATAATTTTTGTATAAACTTTAAATCGGAAACACATACAATATATTTATATTTTTTTATCATGAGAATTATATATGAGAGTGATAAAAGTATTGAAGGATAAATCTACAGCCAAATTAGAAGAAACTATAGCATTAATATTCACTCAAGTCTTTTTGAAAAATGCATAACCAATTGTGCACAAATTTATATTGATACAAGAGAAAATAACATTAAGGTTAGGAATAGAAACGGACAAAATCAATAATATTAATTATAATTATCAGATTTAATTAATTTAATATGACGATTTGATATATTATTCAATATTCATTTATGTACTTATTTTAAGAAAAATAAGAAAATATTTATTTATTTATTTTTTAAAAATAAATAATTACAAATACCGATCATTAAAGAATGTCATATCAACGATTATAAACACCCATTTGTTCTTCTCTCACTTATTTATTAAGGTAACACTTAATAAAATTAAATTGAATATATTATAAATTATTACAAATATGCTAAGATTAGTAATTGATGCTTTATTGATAGTAATTATATATAAAATATTACATTTCGAAGTTATAATATACACTCTAAATAAATATATTTTGTGATTTTTCCTTTCTTATTACGGAATAGAGATTTCAAGATCAGCTCTTTTGAACTTTTTCTTAAAACAAAATTAAAGTCTGTATATTTAGAAATTAAATAAAATGCAACTAATGTTTTTATTGTATTTCTCTGTCTTTTTAACTTGCACCTGCATGATCATTCTTTTGGACACAGTGTAATAAAACATAATTCATACAAATAGAAAAAAGATTATATAAAAAGGAGAAATGTCTTATCTAAAGAGCATATTAAAGTTTCACCACTCACTTGACGTTTGCTCTTTCACTATTCAATGCCCCACCATTTTGTATTTTTCCGTGAACATAATTATATTTTACAATAATGTTATTTTATTACTTTGCGTATACATGAGTTTGTTTAACTAGTACGGGCATGGAGGTAAATATGTTTAGTAAAGTTACCCTATGAACCTAGGTCCCGTTTAATTATAAAATATCAAATTAAAATTATTAAATTTATGTGTGAACATATTTTTTTATTTTAAAAGAAATTAAGATTATGAGCACTGAACTCGAGAAACTATTAAGCCAATAAAAATATTTGCAGATCATTTTTTTAAAAAAAAAGAAAAAGATAGATCAAAAGGATGGATTTTAACTAAAAAACAACTATATAACTAAGCAAACATAGCATATCATGCATGAGAGAAATTAGTGACTCGAATTTGAGTAAGCTTTTGAGATAATAATTATGACTAATAAATAACAAAGTTAGATTAGAGAATAGAGAAGCTAATGCATTATTATCGATATAGGTTGAGTTATTTTTATTAAATGATATGAGATTTGACTTTTTTTCTAATAAAAAATGATTCTTTCATTCATAGAGGAGAGAAAATTCATAACCACTAATGCACCTATAAAAAGGGTGTGCATAATATATTGAATATAGAAATGACTAGCATTACACTTATGCCAAACAAATACATTGTTATCAAATTAAAACTAAGTATTAATACTACGTAGATTCAAATCGATTGTGTGATCAAAGAATTAATTTTGTCATTAATAAATCAATTAGTATGGACACTTCTGCTAAAGTTTTGTTGGTCATGTATAAAAATAGTGTCCTATTAATATGCTCCCATGTTAAGCTTATTCTGATTATTATAAGACTTAGACGAAAATTGACAAATAAGAAGCTCTCCAACTCCAAGGCTTTTTACCAAGGATTCTCCCTTAATATTTAAGTCTTCTTTTTTTCTTCCTTTTAGTTAATTTGATCAGAACTGACTATAAACAAATCTCAGTTTGGTGAAGTATATTGTTGTTGTGGCTACTGGTAGGTAACCATAAGTGACCCCTTAAAGTTGGCATGAACTTTTAATTGACATTTTAATTAGGTTTTATTCATTTTAAGCATTTCATTGGGTCATTTTGACACTTTTTATATTTTTAAAACTACATTATAAGTGCGTACATCCAGACGCCTCTTACATGGAAAAATAAATAAATCAATATCTGATACGTGGAAATTTTATTTTATTTTTTGAAAAATCAATTTTACTTTCGTTTTTCTTTCTTCCAGATCTCAAACCCCATGCCCCGCCTCTTTTCTTCTTTCTTCTTGTGCTTCCTTCTCCTTTTCATTTGTTCTTCTCTATCAACAAGGCAAGACCATAGGTTAGTTTACAAAGTAAAATACGTTGGAGGATAAAGGAAATCATATCAAATCGAAAAGTTTTTGTATGACATTTAAAAGAAAATTATTTCATGTGCTACTATGATTGAGATTTACAATGAAGGATATGTAAAGTAAATTTTTTTCATTGGAATTGTTCTTTATTTTTTTTTATCCCTTGAAATCAATTTAATTTCGTAATTTCAATGGAGAAGGTAAGAATGTAAATCAAATTTTCATTTAAAAGAAGTTGATTTCTTTTTTTGTTTCCTTGAAATCGATTTTATTTTTGAATATAAATCAAGATGCAAATTCGATTTTCAAAGAAGATGGAAGAACCAAAGAGTGTAACCTAGTAAAGTATCGTAGAATTTTTAAAAAAATTGTATGGTGATGGAGGATGGTAGAAGGTGAAGAAGATGAAAGGGAGAAACCAAGGAAGAAGAAGGAGAAGAAAATATTTTTAAAAAAGTCAAAATATTTATAAAAAAGCCTCTGACGCACTTAAAATTCGTGTAGCACATGTACCACTCTTAGTCAGCGAAAAGTCTCAAAATGACACAACGAGAAGCGACGTGAGGTGTCTAAAATGAATAAAGCTTAGTTGAAGTGTCCAACTGAAAGTTTATGCCAAACTTTAATATATATATATATATATATATATTATATATATATATATATATATATATATATATATATATATATATATATATATATATACTCGATCATACTATTTTTCATTATTCTTTTAGGGAAAAGGATATGAAATATATCTGAACTTTGACCGAAATAGTTGTTACGAAACTTTGGAAAGAACCTTTAGTATACTTTAAAGGTATATATGTGTCTACGTGGACATAAAAAATAATGCGTAATTATAAATAGAAAAATGTTCATGTGGGCACATATATACCTTTAAAATACACTATTAAATAGTTCAGGGGATAAAAATATACTATTAAATAATTCAGGGGTAAAAGGTTCTCCATAAAGTTTGATATCGTAACATCAATTTCGACCAAAGTTGAAGTATTTTTCAGACCCTTTTTCGTTATTTTTATTTTATAACTCGATCACATGTTTAATAGTAGTTTTATTCATTTTTCAGTTTAATACTCACTGATAAATGGATAGACGAGCAAAGCACATATCCAAAAATTAATATAGTAAAAAAAAAGCTTGCTACGTTGAAAATAGAGAACTAGTAAAGATTAAAATCTTAAACGTCTACGAATAAATGCTTAATATTTTTTTGGTAAATAAATATTTATTATTATCAAGATAGGCTTACAATTTGAATTTTTTAATCTAAGAAGACACCAACCGGACATCAATCCCAGTTATATTTTAAACAATTTAACATCTACTCCAATAACTATACTCATGGTGGGAAAAAGTTGAGTCGTTGCACATATCCGGTCAGTTTAGGTGTATAGCTAACTTGAAAGTGAATCTCTTGAATGATAAATTTTGTGATAAATGCTTAAATTTAGTGAGGTGAAGCATTTAAACTCATTAAGTCAAATATGCTATTAATTTATCTCAATGAAATTTAGTCGTATAGAGTATGAACTAGGACTTAATAAATGTTGTTCACCTTGTATTCCAAACATACTTAGAAACAAAATTTTGAATATCTTTGTAAGAAAACAAAGTTTAAAAACATTTTCACAACTAAAAAATTAAAACTAGTAGCGAAACTAGAATCAGAAACACATTTTTAAAAAAAATATATGAAATATTTTTCTTAAAGAAGAATTGTTGTTAATATGTGTCTAAAGAATCTTACTGATTCCAACAAACTTTGCAGAAACACGAAGTTACCAAGTTTAATGAACCAGTGAAGAACAAAAGAATAGAAGAACTGAAATTAATTCACAAATCTAAAGTTTGTAAAACACGTACCAGAATCTGAAAATTTTTAATAGGAAAAAGATCAAGTCCACTAATTCACAGTGTCCCCTTAAGGAAATTATTCCCCTCTAGTATCCGAGGTTTGATTTGGAATATGAACTCCCAGGGTAAAATGATCTCAATCACCTGAGTATAGATACCAAAAACTCCGGTGTCAGCGAACCACTCAACGACAGTAAAGTACACTTAGAATACTAGATTTAGTAGTTGAAGAAGAAGTCAATGAATTCTATATTAAAATGAGAGGAAATCCCTCAATTTATAGAAAACAAAGGGTAGTGCGAAAAGGTTCTTATTGTGCCTTACCGGAAAGGTCACAAACCTTTGGAAAAGTCACAATCTTTCAGAAAGGTCGTCATCTTTCATAAAGGTCACAACTTTTCATAAAATTCACAACTTTTAATAAAAGTCGCAACTTTTCATAAAAGTCACAACTTTTCATAAAAGTCGCAACATTTCATAAAAGTCACAACTCTTCATAAAAGTCGCAACTCTTCATTTTCCATTCACACTTTTTCAAAATCCAACAATAAAATCATAAAATAAAAATAAATAGGTAATTTCTACTCGAATGAAAGTTATTTTGATATAAATTCGAGATAATTTTCTTAGCATCACTAGAATCAAAATTTTCAACAAAAGAAATAAAGAAAAACATCAAGTTTTCCCAATTGCTGAGGTGCTCAAAATCAAAACTTTCGACAATTAAAACAACAACAGTAATATACCAACGACATCTCACTAAGTGGGTCTGGGGAAGGCAAAGTATGCATGCATTAATAAATTACATCTTGAAACAAGCTAATAGTTGTTTTTCTGTGAATCTAATACAAATAATGAAGATTGATTTTTTTGTTGGTAAGAATCACATCTTCATTGTTGATATCATCTTTATCTTCAGGGATAAGATACAACATCCTCATGTGTTCAAGACAAACATTCTTTCTGCCTTTGTCGAACTGCCTTGACACCGTGGCAAGTTTTGACATGTTTTTCTTCGCTTATCGAAAAGCGAATTCTTTATTACTGATTTTTCACGGTTGATTGCATCTCGCACCTAATGGAGTCGGTCCTTGTGAGGAGGAGGACTCGTCTCTTGCTATTAAAAGTGCTTGCTCATGGTCTATCGTCCATGTAACATCCCAAAAACTTCTAAGTTAAGACTCGAACAATTCTTCATTTCCTTGTAGTGTCATATCGAGTGATTCTTAAATTGAACATATGTGTAAAGATAAATTCTTTAGTGTGAAAATGATTTTGGATACAATTAAGTTTTTTTTACATCCCTACTTTATTCAAATAGGGCGAAACGTCGTAGTGACTCAAAAATAATCAATTAACTCAATAAAGAATTTAACGAATAAACGAATTTTAAAGGAGTCGCCACCTAATTTTAGAAAAACTAGGAAACCAATTAAAGTAATCTATGAAACCATTAGTTCTAGGTAAGAGGTTCAAGTGATTCCGAAGGAAATGTATTAAGCACCCTTCGAAATCCACAAATATGGATCTTGACTGAATTCATTTTTTTAAATTGAGGAGGAAATAAAACTATAAATAAGTATTAGACATGCAATATACACGAATAATAAAATAAAATAATAATAAGAAACGGCCTAAGTTTGCCTACTGCCAATAATATACACAATAATAAATAAAATTACAATTCGAATTTCATTCGAATAGCTTCGATGGAAAGCAACTCGGTGTACCTGTAAAGACACTTAGTAATAGAGTTAGTACTAAATAAATAAAAATAAAAATGAATAACTCAAAATAATAACTTAAAATAAAAACCCATCTTATTAACATGTAAGACCTTGAAAATCGATGGTAATTTCTTTATCGGCCATTTAACAAGTGTGTAGTATAAACTTAACTGAATTTTCGTCTTAAAAAATGGAAAGACCTCCAAACCGACGAAGAGATTTTCTCATTGGCCAATATTTACATAACATCCATTCAATATCATAATAAGATTAATAAAAAGAATAGCACAAAAACTCATTCAAACAAAATTAACTAAACAAATTTTACAAAATAAATCAATGCTACCCGAAATAAAATTCACTAATAACATCAATAACATCAACATAACAAATGGAATAATCAATAAATACTAAAACAAAAATATTAATAAGAACAATGAGTAAAGGGAGTAATAGTACATCTGGAAGCATAGAAAAAGCCAATAATATGCCCAAAATAATTTTATAATAAAGCAATATAATTTTAAACATAGAAATAATTAAAAAGTAAAATAAACACTATAACTTTATCAAACATAAACTCAATCAAAATTATAACAAAATTGAACTATCTAGCAAATAAAAAATGGAGCTCAAATCTTGACAAAACAATATTAAATAATTAACAACCCAAATTTCTTCATCGGTCATTTAACAAGTAAATAATATAAATTTAACTAAATTTCCGTCTTAAAAACTGGGGAGACCTTCAAAAATGACTGAGAGATTTTTTTATTGGCTAATTTTAATTATAATCCACTTAATATTAACTAAAAAGTATCGGAACTAGCAAAGATAACAAATAATATCTGAAATGGCTCAAAAATAACGTATCAATGATGGACAATGCAAATATGAATAAGGAAAATAACTAAAACATATAATGATAACAATAAAATAATCAAAATAGTATAAAAATTAGTCTAAGAGTTGAGATAGCAACATCACACAAATAGAACTTAGCTTAAACAAAGTGCAAACCACTTTAATTGTTAACCAAAGCAAAAAATAAAGCATTTAATCTATATAACAACCCTAACAAATAAATATTAAATACAATGTAAAAATATATAGAGAGGTTGGGGCAATCTATGCTACTATCAAAAAGAAAAACATCCATCTAATTTGGTATCACTTAAAAAAATATAAGTAAATGAAATGACAATACTGGAAAGGATAATACTCACAGACCAAAAGATAAAAGAAATTTTTGGCCGAATTTAATTGTGATTTTTTTGTTTCGTTGTTCGCCGGTTCATCGAGCTTCAAGCTCTGCCGGAGTTGGACTTCGAGTGGTTTCCTCGTTGTGTTGTGGCCAGAGTTTGGGGTTGCTGGTCTTCCTTATTGTTGTTTTCAAGTAGTTAGTGGAGCTGGGTTTGTTGTGGTTTGGAGGGTGTTTGGTGTCAGTTTGGCCAGATTTCGGCCTTAGGTAGCAGATTTCGTGGTGGATCACCACGTTTGTGAGCTCATTGTTGATGGGTGTTCCACCGGAGCATGGTGTCAATAGTGGTGCGGGCTCTGGTGGCTCGCAGTTGTTTATGTACAGCAAATGAGTTTGGGATTTTGTGGGTCTTGGGTGGTGGAGGTCGAGGTTTCATGTGGTGTTCAGGTGTTTTTCTAGTGGTTGTTTGGCCGAAAAATAGATGGGGTGCCTGGTCGGAGAAGAAAAGGGAAGATGGGATCGTTTCAATGATGGTCTGGCGTGGTCTAGCCGAAGCTAGAGAAACTATTAAAGATCATACAGTTGAATATGCATTTAATCAAATTTGTATAGAATATAGTTTCAGTTTGTTAGCTTTCTTATTTAATTAGTTAACTCATAGTTGTTAGTCAGTTAGCAAAGATTCCTTTCTCAATCAATTAGTTATGTACAACTGTCAAATTTTTTCTTTTGTATATATACCTTATTGATAATCAATAACAAGCATGTTTTTTATTTTACACAAAATCACAAGTTCTCTCATTTTACTTTTGCATTGATTAGCTATGGCTTTCGTGTTCTCTACTGGATAAATTCTTCACCATTGATGTAAATTTAATATGGTATCAGAGCACAGGTCTCTCATTTCGATCCTTTAGTTCTCATCACTGTAAATCAGTGATTGTCTGCTTCGTTTTTTTGATTTTTTTTATTCAATTTTTTTTTCATCGAGATGTTTTAGAAATTAGTGATTTCTTTGTGATCTTATCTTCTTCTTTTGTTGTGAGGAGTCATCTGAATTTAGAGTTCTCCTTTTTTCGATTGTTAAATTGATCAAATCAAATTCATGGTTGTTGGTGAAAGTTCATCTGAAGGAGTTAGTAATACTACCAATGGTGATATAAATAATGCCCTGTATGTGCATCCATCGGATAACCCAGGAGTGATGCTTGTTACTTCTCAATTTGATGGAGTAGGTTATCGATTTAGGAGGAGGGGAGTTATACGAGCCCTATCGGTAAAGAACAAATTAGGTTTCATCGATGTAAGCTGTATGAAACCCAATGCGAATTCATTTCAAATTCATCAATGGTAGAGATGTGATGATATGGTCACATCATGGATTTTAAATTCATCAATTAAGGAGATTTCAGACTGTGTAGAATATGTCAGTAACTCAGTAGAACTTTGGAAGGAATTGGAAAATAGATGTGATCAACCAAATGGGGCAAAATTGTATCAGATTCAGAAGGAAATCAATGATCTTACACAAGGAGTATTAGACATTACTGTTTATTACACAAGGATGAAAAAGTTATGGGAGGAATTCAACACCCTGAATCTCAAAACTCAGTGCAGTTGTGTATGTGTTTGTGGTGCAAAGGACAATGTGCAGAAGGCAAAACAGGACAAACGATTGATTCAATTTCTTATGGGACTAAACGAGGTGTATACTGTGGTGAGAAGAAATATTCTCATGATGAACCCACTCCCTTCCATGGCACAAGCATTTTCAATTATTGATCCAAGAAGAGAAACAGAGAGAGTTCAAGCCTACAGGTCGAATGCCCATGGATTCAACTTCCTTAAATGCAGGTGTGTTCAATGGCAAAGTTCAAATAGGAAGAACCTTCAGAACAAATTACCAGAATAACAGTTCAGGAAACAACTATTATCAAGGTAGTAATAGTGGGAAAAGTGCTATAAATTACATGGGTACCCTCAACAAAACAACAATCAAGGCTATAGGCAAAATGGTGGCTACAATAGTGGACAAGGTTACCAGCAGAATAATCAAAATTTGAAGGGAAAAAGGGTGGTGGCCAATGTACATGGTGATAGTATATGTGGTGGTGAACCTACTGATATGGGGTCAACACATAGGGAGGAACGGGTACAAAATAACAACCTCCAAAATGCTATCACAAGGGAACAATGTAGTCAACTCATGGATTTACTGCATCAATTTCAGAATGAAAACACAGGAGAAATCCAGGTATCTCAAGTGTCAACATTGGTTCCATGAACTTTGCAGGTATTGCAGTGTGCTCCTCATCTACTGATTTTGACAATCATTCATGTAAATATTTTCAATCAAATATTGATATGTGGATCATAGACTCAGGAGCATCAAACCATATAACATTTAACAGAGATTCCCCAACCAACATTAGGACCCTGCCCTATCCTATATTAATTTCACTTCCTAATGGATACAAAGTCAAGGTGACAGAATTTGGTGATGTACCAATATCATCTAGTATCATTTTACATGAAGTGTTATATGTACCTTCTTTTAAATATAATCTTGTCTCAATTCATTCCTTGACCAGTTCCATGAAATGCACAGTTTTGTTCACTGATGCATGGTGTTTATTGCAGGCCCCTTCAATGAAAAGACCTCAGGTGCTTGGTAACAACAAAGATGATCTTTATTTTTTGTACTCAAGTTGTTTGAAGAATGACAAAAAGGTCAATGGGAACTCTATATGTTGTTGTTTTTAGGGTAGTAATAGTTTCTTTTCTAATTCCACTGGTAGTAGGACCTGCATATCCTTTGATTTTGATTTTCATCATGTGAAACAAATGTAGCATGTTGAGCACTACTGGTTCTCTTGCTTGTACTTCTACTTCCAATAGAAATAATAAAAGTGTCTAGTTTGATAAGAATACTTATGTGACTACAAGAAATAATGTAGATTTGTTGTGGCATAATAGACTTGGTCATGTGCCTTTTCTTAAACTGAGGAGTATTTCCACCATGCCAACAACCTTTACCCCTAAACAACCATTTTTGTGCACCATATGCCCAATGACAAGACAATAAAGACTACCTTTTAGTCATAGCACCAGCCAAACCAAGTCCAAATTTGAAATTCTTCATGTCGATCTATGGGGACCATATCATATCCCCACTTATGACAACTAAAAGTATTTCCTTACTCTAGTAGATAATAATAGTAGATCCACCTGGACTCACTTATTGAGTACCAAAAGTAATGCTTTACATGTCTTGAAAGCCTTCACAAATATGGTGGAAAATCAATTCAACACCACAATCAAGTGCATAAGGTCTGATAATGGCCTAGAGTTCACCAATAATGAGGCAAATTCATTTTTCATGACCAAAGGTATAATTCATCAGAAAAGTTGTCCATATACACCACAATAAAATGGTGTGGTGGAAAGAAAACATAAATACCTATTAGAGATAGCTAGAGCTCTTTTATTTCAATATAAACTACCTCCAAAATATTGGGGTGAATGTATTTTAACAGCCACTCATATCATAAACCGACTTCCTTCATCATGACTAAAAAATAAATGTCCATATGAACTGTTGTATGACAGTAAACCAAAATATTCTCAACTTAGATCATTTGGACGTCTTTGTTATCCAACTGTCTCCAAAGTATTGAGAGATAAACTTGAGCCTAGAACAACCCCTCATATTTTTATGGGATATCCTTTTGGAACCAAAGGGTACAAGGTAATGAGTCTTGTCACAAGAAAAATACATGTTTCTAGAGATGTAGTATTTCATGAGAATATTTTTCCTTTTCATATGTCCACTAAAAATGCACTTTTCCTTCTATTCTAAAGTATGTTGAGTCTGTCTTTCCTAGTCCCAACTCTGAATTTCTAGATCATGTTGATTCCAGGTCCTATGACACTTGTATAAATTATCACAAATGTGAAATTACTACTGACACTAACTCATCACCTATTCTTACATCTCAGCCACCATCTCCAACTTCTATTAATCCTGTACCACTACATCCTATTGATTCACCAACTTATCAACCTATTATTTCTTTGTCAATACAAAGAAGATCACAAAGAGAACAAAATCCCACAACACCTAAAAGACTATGTTGTATATATTCCCACAATCAAGAATCCTAACCCTAATCTAACCTTTCACTCACTGTCCTATTTACTAAACATCATCACATATCTACTGATGTCCTTGCATTTAACAGTCAAATACTTGTTGAGAATATTTATCATGACAGTGAGCCATCATCATATGAGGATGTATCTTTCAGTCCTGCTTGGCAAAGGGCCATGACATCAGAGTTTGAGGTTCTATATGCTAACCATATTTGGGATCTTGTTAAGTTACCAGCAGGCAAACAAGCCATTAGATGTCCTGGGTGTATAAAGTCAAGCACAAGGCAGATGGTAGCATTGAAAGATTCAAATCTAGATTAGTTGTAAAAGGATATACACAACAAGATGGAGTGGATAATACAGAGACATATTCACATGTGGTAAAAATGACTATTGTTTGTACATTAATAGCATGTGTTGTCAAAAGAGGGTGGACCATGTCTCAACTTGATGTTAACAATGTGTTCCTTCATGGTGATCTCCATGAAGAAGTTTACATGAAGGTACCACAGGGACTTGAAGTACATGATACAGGTCTGGTTTGCAAGCTTGCTAAGTCTCTCTATGGCCTCAAGCAGGCCAGCAGACAGTGGTATGAGAATTTAACTGAGGCTTTGTGCTAGAGGATACACACACTCACACTATGACTATTCACTATTTTATAAGAAGTCAGGGCCTCTAATAGTGTTTGTTGTTGTGTATGTAGATGATGTTATATTAAAAGGAACAGATGACACTGAGATTGATCAACTCAAGTCATATTTGGACAACACATTTAAGATCAAAGATCTTGGCAAACTACATTATTTCTTAGGATTGGAGATACTTGATACAAATGGAGGGATGCTCATCTCACAAAGAAAATTTGTTCTGGATTTATGGAAAGAATATGATTGTTTTAACTATACTCATTTATCCTCCCCGCTAGACCCCACTGTCAAACTGAGAGTCAATGAAGGGATTCATATATCTGATCCAACATACTATAGAAAGCTAATTGGAAAACTCAATTTTCTTACAAATACCAAGTTAGACATAGCCTTCAGTGTCCAACAATTGAGCCAATTTATCCAAGATTCTAGAAGTCCTCACCTGCAGGCATCATTTCATCTTCTTAGATACTTAAAACAAGATCCTACTTTGGGCCTACATCTATCTAATGACCCTGATTGCACTGTCCATGCTTACTGTGACTCGGATTGGGATTCTTGTCCAGATTCAAGAAGATTAGTGAGTGGTTATTTGGTCTTACTTGGCAACAACACCATCAGTTGGAAATCCAATAAACAAGAAACCATATCTTTATCATCAGCTGAGGCTGAGTATCGATCCCTAAGAAAGATGGTAGGAGAATTGACTTGGCTTTACAGACTTCTAATTGAGTTGACTATACCTATTTGATCTCTTATTGCTGTTTATTGTGACAGCCAGTCAGCAATACACATAGCTCACAATCCAGTGTTCCATGAAAGGACTAAGCACATTGAGATCGATGGTCACTTTGTGAGGAATAAACTTCAGGAGGGGCTCATATCCTTACACCATGTTCGTACAACTGATCAACTAGGTGATATTCTCACTAAATCACTTACTGGTGTTAAACATTCAGCCATTCTAGGCAAGTTGGCTGTGAAATCATCACCACCAACTTGAGGAGGGATATTGAAGATCATACATGTTAATATGTATTTAATCAAACTTGTATAGAATATAATTTCAGTTAGTTATCTTTCTTAGTTAATTAGTTAACTCATAGTTCTTAGTCAGTTAGCAAAGATTCCTTTCTCAACCAATTGGTTATGTACATCTGTCACATTTTCTCGTTTGTATATGTACCTTACTCATAATCAATACCAAGCATGTTTTTCATTTTACACAAAATCACAAGTTCTCTCATTCTAGTTTTGCATTGATTAGCTATGGCTTCCGTGTTCTATATTGGATAAATTCTTCACCATTGATGTGAATTTAATAGAAACAGTGAGGAAGAGGGAAATGTAGGCAATTTGGTTCGGAGAAGTGGGTGTTGTTGTTGTTGGCTTTTCGTCGGAAACAGAGTATTGTAGGCTATTGTTTGCTGAAAAATAAAAAGAAATGTGATGGGGGTTTTGGCTTCGTCGTAATATGGCGAGGGTGCTGACTGGAAAATATAAACACTAAAATATGTCTATGATACTAAAAATTCTGAAAAATTACCCCCTCAATATTACTCACCACCATTATGACCTAATTAATAATTTAAATAGGAAAACACAAAATGGGCTTAATATTGTGGCCCAAAATTATATGAATAGAATCCATAAATTCTTTTCGTATTTGGATAAACTATAAAAAAATTATGAAATTATGAAAAAATTAAATTTCAAAATTATGAAAAATTCATTTTGAGTTATTAAAGAAAGTTTAAAAGTTACGAATTTTGAAAATGTTAGATCAAAATTGGGTGTCAACAGTTTTGATGTAAGATTCTACATAGGTCAACTTGGAGGACCATATCTCTTAGAATATAAAGATTTACATGGATCATAACGTATCAAATTAAAATTATTTGAATCATCTTTCCAAACGCTACCAATTTCGTGTCAATCCAAATTTTGAGTAAATGACCATATTAGTGACGTGGTACAGTACAGTGACGAATTAGCCGATGGGAAAACATTTAAAAGGATCGTTTTGTATTTGTACCTATAAAAAAATCCTAAACGATTTTCTCGACTCATTAAAGGTTCAAAACAATCAGATTTTCATCTTTTAATTCATCATTCTCTTCTCTCTCTAACCTTAGGGCAAACCCCTAAGGAAAAATCAAAGTAGAAGACTTCACTCAAGATTCTTCTAAAGTTAAGTCCTCTAAGAATTTCACTCTTTCCAACTCAAATTCCTTCATACAATTATGAATCACTAATGAAAATCATAATTCTTGGTCATAGATTTTCAAGAAACTAATTCAAGAAATCTCAAGAAGATTTTCTTGATTTTTCTCCTTCAAGCTGGGGTGACTTCTAACCAAGTTCTTCAAGATTCTTCAAGAACCTTGTTCTTAAGGCTACCAAAGTGTTGGACTAGTTCGTATTCACACCCTACATCTATGTTCAAATTAGTAAAAGAGTAATCTAGGATTCTATCCCTCGATTTGAGTTCTTAAGTTTTTGTTTCTTTTTGAAATTCTATTATTAATTATTGAATTGTTATATGTTATGCACTTAAATTCTTGAGTTGATTCATTCATGTCTATATTTTAGCATGAACCTTATGAATTGAGTATTTTGATAGGAGAAACATAGTTGAGTTATGAGTTTCTTGAGTTCTAAGTACTGAGTTTCCTTATTGCTATTAAGATCCTTGAGTTGAGTCGTTCATATCCATAATTTCACATGACCCCTATGATTTGGGTTATAAATTGTGAAAAGCTTTTTAAAGCCAACACTTCAGTTCTTAAATAAAGTTTTTAAGAAAGTAAAGATGAATTTTGACAAAAGAGTTTCTAAAACATGATTAGTATGACAATCGAGTATGCCATCAATGTATGAGTAGTATGGTATCTAGATCTACCGTCAATGTTTATGTAGTATGACTTCATTAGTCATCAATGACCATATTAAAATATGATTTTGATATGTTTTGAAAGAGTTTTCAATTATGAATTGAGTAAGAGTATAATGAGACTATGTATTCCCAGAGTTATCAATTTTTATATTGATTAAAGAGAAGGATTTTTATAAATGAGTTATGAGTTCAAAAAAATATTTCAACAGCAATTACCTTTTTTAAAAGGGTAGTTTAAGTACTTATCTCAAATCAGAGCAAGATTTATGATTTTAAACATATGATCATGAGTATATATTATTGGGAGTAACATTGAGCACCGATATGAGGACGAGTTCAGACAACTCAAAGTTCTCATAAACCATGTATACCAACATGGGTAAAAGGTCATACTTTTTAGATGATCTCTTATTGATTTTTAATCATTGCCTAGTGGATCCACTTAATTGAGGTATTCTTTACCCCGATAAGGTAAAATACAGTTCTACAACGTTGGCGACACGCTGTATCATCACGTAACTCATAGTGATGGTTGTCGGTTATAGAATCTCCCAACTAGAATTAAAAGTGTATTTTTACTATATCACTTACTATGTTGAGTTTAGAGGTGAGTAGATTTTTTTTAAAGTTTTAAGATTCCATTCCTTTAATCCTTTACATTCAATTGAGTTTATGTTTTATATATTGTAGTCATATCAGTTTAGTTATTGGTTATTCAACTATGTTACACACTCGTGCATTCAATGTACAAATTTCATTCGAGCTGCATATTTTAATGATGTAGATACATGTTCTTAGAATCCTCAACACGAGTTTGTTGAGATAACTTCATCCGCTCGTTAGCTTTCGAGTGAGGTCTCCACTATTTCAGAGGACTTCACCCTTATGAGTTGTTAGGTATAGTATCATTTTGATTAGTAGTGATTTTTGTCCCAACACTCAGAGGTTTCATAGATAGATAATTTTGAGAGCCTTTCAGTTTTCATATATTTTGTTTAAAAGTTATGTTTCATACTTAGTATATTCAGTAAAGTTTTGAGATTCACAAAGTTGTTTTCAACCATTTCTTTCAGTTTGATGCTTATGAATGCTGAAGTTAGTTTTCAACATATAGTTAACCGGGATGAGGGTTCGTTTGAGGTCCAACAATGATTCTCAAGTGTTGGTAACGTCCAGGATGTAAGCTCGGATCGTGACAATGCAATTGATGATATCATTCTGGACTAGTTTTCAAGCATATGTCAACCATACATACCACTTTCTCGTTCAAAAATTTCTTAAGATTAAGGTTCGAAAGGATCGGATGGCGATAAACTATGAATCTAAAACACTATATGAAGAGTTGCATTAACTCAATAGATTAACGAATTAGGAGATGACTTCTTAAATGTTCGCGAATGAAAAAAAGGTTAATAAGAGCTTTTAGATGTGAAACACCTATAGTTGGACCAAAATGAAGAGATAACACGGTAAAGATCCAATATTAACTGTCACGATCCAACCCACCGGTTCATGCAGACACCTACTCAAATATCTAAATAGGAGAAGTCTTACCCCAAAACTGGAATATGAAATGCTGAACTAATTTATAACAATCTACCACACACACACACACATATATATAATATCCAGAAGTACACGCATTGTTTCATTTTATTTTATAACTTGATCACATGCTTAATAGTAATTTTAATGCATTTTTTCATTTTAATACTAATTGATATATGGATATACGATAAAAGCACATATTAAAAAATTAATATTGTAAAAAAAAAGTGTGTTACAAAGATAATAGAGACTTGAGGAAAGGATAAAAATAGTCTTTTTTCTTTGGATTAAGGCTCAAAGTGATCCTTGAGTTTTCACATGGAGCACTAGCAGTCCCTCATGTTTGCAATATTGGTGCACTTTTGATCCTCCTCCAAAATTTTACCTATTTTTTAGCATTGGTTTTATCCATAACCTATGTATGGCATGTTCAATCGTCATTTTATATATTTAGTAGAAATAACAACTCCATATGAAAGAATGTGAGAAGGAAAACACTTTGTTTTGTTTAGTAGAAATCATATTCCAGTTAACGTCGAGAGGTTTATCACGATAATTTCACGAACAATTGTACAATTTTTTTTCCTGCAAAGTCATATGTTAAGATATTTTTAGTTTAGATGCAGTGATATCTAGTGAATAGAACAATGTGTTTTTCTTATCACCTTCTCTCAGATAGAGTTATTATTTCTATTATATATATATATATATAAAGACGATTGGACATTCCTTATATAAAATTTTGGACAAAATTAATGTTAAAAATAGGCAAAGTTTTAGGGGAGGACCAAAAGTGCATCGATATTGAAAACATGAGGGACTATTAGTGCTCCATGTGAAAATTCAAGGATCACTTTGAGCCTTAACCCAAAGGTGAGGGACTATTTTGAGACTTTCCTCTAGAGAATTAGTAAAGAGCAAAATCCTAAACATCTACCCGTAAATGCAGGTTTTTTTTTTATAAATAAACATTTTATTATCAAAGTAGGCTCACAATTCAAATTTTTAACCTAGGAAAACACCAATTGGACATCAGTCCCAGTTAGATTTCAAACAATTATAACATCCTAATCATATTATAACTATACTTATAGTGGGTAAATATTGAGCCTTTGCACATATCCAGCTAGTTTAGGTGCGTAGCTAGCTCGAAGGTGGATCTCTTGAATTATCAATCTTCCTATAAATGCTAACATATACCAATGGCATCCCACTAAGTGGGTCTGAACTGTGCAGAGTATACGTAGTCATTTACAAATTACATCTTTAAATAAGCTAATATATAACTGTTTTTTTTGTTGATCTAATACACATACTGAAGATTGATTATTTTTTTGGTTAAGAACCACATATTTATTGTTGATATCATCCTCATCTTTAAAAATAAGATCCAACGAGAAGTTTATTTGTGCTTTTAGATGTAAACGCCTATAGTTAGGCCAAAATGAAGGGGAAACATGGTAAGGATTCAACATTAACTATTATGATCCATTACGCCGAGTTGTGCAGACGCCTACTCTAATATCTAAATAGGAGAATTCTTACCCCAAAACTGGAATATGGAATGCAGAAGTAAATAAAATATAAAATAAATACATTGTTATAAATACATAACATACTCAAACTTAGTTAAAATGTAATACTTTTGTCAAGAATAAATTGGACCCTCCCAAGAAACTAATCTAAACAGGTACATGAGTTTCTAAGAGATATAACAAAAGTAGTGTCAGTACAAACAACACGTACTAATAGGCATAATAAAAGTACTATCAAGAAATGACATTTTCATTTAGAGGAGTAAAATACGTACTTGCTACACTCTTTTCTTTCCTAATCAAGAAAGATTTTAATGAGGTAATAAATAATATGTATTTCAAAATATGTGTACTAGTTTTTTACTTGAAATTTTTTTATTGAGTTTTTCATAGTAAGATTTTAATGAGACACATGACTTATGAACATCTAAGGAGAAGTGTTCTTTAAACATTATATGACCAAACTCATATGGGGGTCTTAAACTTGCCACAAATTTTCATTTTGACATTCTAACTATGACTTGTTCCAAGTACACTTCAACATCATTATAAGTATATCATTTAAGCACAAATAGGTGATGTGGCAAAGTGTGTGCATCATACTTAGCTTTTTCTTGGAGAGTGTTACGATCCAAAATAGACGTGATGATACTCTTATCTTTTCCCATCAAGACAAGACAGCCTCTACCCAACGAGAACGAAAGAAAAGCAAAAACAACAAAGACAAGAACAAGATAAAGTGAAAAACATATTTTTCTTGCGGATTTAAGAATTAAAAACAAATATAATTCATTGTTTCTCAAATAGAACAAAGTGCAAGAAAAGGAAAAAGAGGATCTGTCGAATGACAAGCAACTATTCTTCAAGGCCTTGACGAGCCTCGAGATCAATAGAAAGAGAAATAGATTACATGGGTCTGGGCTTGAAACCTGCACAATGTAGAAGTAAGGATGAGTACCAATAAAACGATACCCAACAAACAACCTACTAAGCAAGGCAACTAGCTACAAATTTAGTACCCCTTACAGTCCAATCGAACCACCTCAAACTACAACCTGCACGGAAATGAACTCAACCTAGAAATTCTACAATACATGACTTACAAACTCAATATTCAAAGTTCAATTTCCACAAAACAACAATCAAACAAGTCAATCTCAATGACAAGTAGTTTAGTCGCACATAACGAGTACATCAATCACAAACCACAAATAAGTCATGCAAAAATATCAAGTGTATCAAATCACAATGATACACTGGCTGTAACTATTTTCCACTCGCTCTATAACACTCGCTAGTAATGATAACACTCATCGATAAAGATATCAGTATAATAACACTATCGACAAAGACATCGGCATAATAACACTCACCGACAAAGACATCGGCATAATAACACTCACCGATAAAGACCTTGGCATAATAACACTCACCGATAAAGACTTTAACATCATCACAGTATTATCAAAGCACACAAGCAATATCACACTATAAAGAAAGAGATAACAATTCACACAATTGAAGTTCACAATCATGCTTTCAACATTTCACCGGCCAATTAATAAGGGTTACATTATGACAATTCACATAATCATATTCAACACATAGACTTTTTTATTTCAACCCCTTTTTATTCATTTAGATGTAACAAGTGGACAATTTAATCCTTTACCTCATCTCCATTGTGCCCAACACAAGCACAAAGGAAGCATACAAATTCAACTAAACTACAAGGTTTAGGAAGTCACTTGTCTTAAATCAATAAAGAATCAATCAAATAGTTGGGTCTTCCCCTTTCAAATCACTTTCGAAGCCACACAATCTATAATAAGCAAGTATTCCCAATCACCTTTCGAAAATAACACCCCCCACAATAATTTTCTTGAAAGACGGGTCATTCAACACAATACTCAATTTCAAAAATAAGGCTTGAATCCAAAAAAATACTTGAACACATAACTCATAGCTTAAGGAACATCATTAAGAAAAATCATTTCGAAAATGGACTCAGTTTTATCAACCCAAAATCTTGATTCAAACTCGTAAAGTCAACAATAATCATAATGGGCAATTGAAGATTTAGAGTTAAGAAAGCTACCCAACAATTTTATCTTGAAATCTCACTTCAAATACTTCTACCGGGTTCTCAAAGCTTTAAAATTGAAAATGGGTAAGAATATCCAAAATTTGGGTTTACCACTACCATGGGTCCTCCGTGAACATGAACCCCTGCTTGTGAACACACATTTTTAATGATTGAACCTCCGCCATCGCGGTATGTATCCCGCGAACACGGGGCTCTCACCCTCTTCCTTCCGCAAACACAACAAAAGGTCTGCAAACATGGAGGCTTGCACAAGAACACAGAAAAATCAGCCAACTCAAAATCAATGAAAGAACCCTCAAGATCCATTCAGAATCCTTTAAAGTCAAACCACATATACAAATCAGTTATGCTTGACATTTTGGACTCAATAGAACCGTTTAAAGACGAATTCAACTTGAATCGACATTCGTAAAAACTACAAGAAATTAATTCAACACCTACAAAGTCTAAAACAAACTCAAGACCTCTCAAAAATCAATCAAGACCTTATCTAATCCTAAAATCATCCCCTGAATCCAATGAAACTATCAAAATTTTGATTTGAGCATTCGAACCTCAAATATTAACCAAAGTCAACCCAGAGGTTAAAATTTCACAACTTATGACCTCAAATCTTTAAAAAGACCAGAAAATAAAATCGACAATTCTCACAAATCATATTTCACATTGACGGAATCTCATACCAACGCTCAAACTTCAAAAAACATCTAGAATTATTTTCTTAACTAGTTAGTCTTTCAAACTCAAAACTTACCAAAAATCTCAACTTTTAACTCAAGGTTCAAAACCAACTTTTCAAACTCAATCAAAAATGATTCTAGATCGATATCGGAAGAGCAAAATGGTAATTTCTACGGAAAAGCAAAAAATGGCCGACGATCATAACAACGAGTGAAAGCCAAAAAGAGGTACTTTTTTTAAAAAAAAAATATGTTTTTATTTCTTATTTTATCTCTTGCCACCATCAATACCAGCACTCTTCACCCACGATATTGGATTTATATGAGTCAAAAAAGAATTCTTTTCTGATTGAATGATTTAAAATTTATCTGGGAATCGCGACAGTTATTTAATTGGGGTCAAACACTTAAACATCTCCTCTAATTTGTCCTCAATTTTCATTTTGACACTCTATCTTAGCCTTGTTCTTTTCAACTCTATATTTATGTATCAGTTAAACACAAGATACTACTTTTATGATTACATTATTTTTTATAAGATCATCAAATGAAATTTTTCATTTTAAAAATAACCATTCGGCCATTAATTTTCATTAAAAAAATTAACATTTGATAGACGACATTGATTTTTTTTTTAAAAAAAATATTTCTTTTTTAGAGTTTCTTTATATTTTTGTGTAAATAATAACTGAAGAAAGTGCGTCAAATTTTCTTTCTTAAAAAAATTGATAGCAATCGAACACAGCCTATCGAGTTTAAACATTTTTGTAGTAGTGTTATTAGCAATGAGTAAGAGTCTTTTTTACTCTTATTGATATGTTCTTTTAGCTCTATTGAGTTGAATTAATAATTAAAAAGTTTATATTTGAGATAAATCCCAATAGTTGGAATATGAAAGGAAAAAAAAGATAATAAGTGTTATTTAATTTAAATGATTGTTTAAAAAAGAAAATCAACACAATTATTTTTCACACAAAAATGTAGTGAAACGAAAATTGATGTTCATCCGTAAATTTTGTTTTAAAATATTACGAAAACTAACAGACAAACGTCGATTTTAAAAATGAAAAAGTGAAAACGAAGAACATACGTAAAATAAATAAATCGTAAAATTAGTATTGTGTTTAAATGGTACATAAAATAGATTTGAAGAAATAAATGGAACAGTGCTAAGATAGAGTGTCAAGAAAAATAAAGTCAAGTTACACGGTTGTGTATGTGTTTTTAATTGGCTTTTGTGTCATGTCATGGTGTGTAAAGTACACGCATCCCACTTTATTGATTCTTTGGACAGAAGTGTCTAAATGGAACAAAATTGGAGTTGACGGGTTAAAATGGAACAATATTGAATTGAAGTGTTAAAATAAAATTAGGGACAAGTTTAAGGGCAGGAATACACATTAATCAGTTTGATTTAGAAGTTTATTGATTTGACTTATTTGTTATTATGTCATTGATCGTTATTAGTTCGTTATCAGTTTAATAATTAAATTTGACACAATAAAATCATTATAAATTACTTAAAAACAAGGTAACAACCAAATGAACCACACACATGAGTTCATAAATTGCATCTCGCGCAAAAGCAAATATTTTTACATTATAGATAACCAAGAGTTTGAGACGTCTAGAAATAAAAGTACGAAACTAAACTCTTAGTCAAGGACTTTATATACAAAATGGTGTGTCTATAATTATTTAAAGCTTAAGTCATCCTCGACCCCTTAAAGTTGTCCACATAACTCATTTAGACACCTGAACTAGGACTTGTACCTATTGAATACCTAAATTGTTCAAGACATGTTACTATTAAACACAAAACACTTATGTAGCAAACTAAGTGTATCTCAGTAGCTACTGAGCGCCTGAATGCCTTGTTTTTTATTTTTTTAATATAAATTTGTGCCTACTTTCTTGGCACTTGACATGCATTGACTAAATAAATGAAAAATTAATTCATTGAACATTAATCTTTTAATTAAACTTACCCCACCCCACCCATGTACCAATCCTCTTCTTCTTCAACCCCCAATTTAAAAGACTTTGAATTTCTCTTACCTTTTATTTTGGCTGTTTTTTTTCTTCATTTTTTTTGTTATAGACAACAGATGAACTTGCAAGAAGAAAGAAAAAAATTGACCATTGGAGTCAAAAAGTCTATCACATTTATGCATCTCTATTTTTCATAACTCTGATTGAATATTCACCACCATTCATTAAACTTATTGAAAGTGATGTACATTTTTTTTTTATTACTTTTGATTTCTCTTGTTGTCGATTTTGAAATAATTTATCGACGAGAATTATTTTTACAAAAATCTCAATAATCACTTGGAGGAATAGAATATAACAAGTAACAAGAGAAGAAAAAGAAAGAGGAAAAGATTAGGTGGATATATTTGGGATGGAGTGGGGAGTATTTTCTTTTTTGTTATCGCCGGAGGAATCTATGGTTGGATGGCTATGGCGAAATCACATGGAAGAAGATGATGAAGAAAGGGCAATAGGTTATATGAAGTGGGGGGGGGGGGCGGGGGGAGATTTTTTTTATCAATTTAATATTCTAGCTTATTAAAGGGTGAAAAGTATTTTATTTTTTTCAAAAATTAAAATTTTGGGCCAACGTGCCACGTGTGATAATTCTATTCGTGATTTTTTAAAGATAATGTGTCTGAACTACATGGACACTATGTTTAAAGCTAGTTGTCATTTTATGTTCAATAGATACATATTCGTTTATATTAAGTGTACAATAGGTAAAGGTCTCAGTTGAGGTGTCTAAATGAATTATGCGGACAACTTTAAGGGGTTGTTAATGACTGAAGCCATTATTTAATTTGCTATCATGTTATCGGTTAATTCGTTAAGAAAAACTTCAAATTGTTAAGAACTAATAACCCGATAACCAAAAAAATTTAAAACCGTTAGCAAAACAGCTAAGCCAATAACCTATATTACTGACAAACCAATAACTTTTTTGGTTCGAGTTATCGATTTTAGTTTGATTTTGAACAACCCTTTTTAATGGTCAATATAACTTTCACATATAGCAAACACAAAATTCATATTTGTATGCTATAGCAAAGTTTGCATAATTGTGCTCCATATCAAACATAAATATGTATATTTCGCTATGCATATACAAAAAAGAACAATTGTATCATTCGCTATACATATACAAAGAAACCAATTGTATAATTCGCTATATATACCAAAAAAGCAGTTGTTACAAATCAATTGCATAATTTGTGTATGTATAAAACGTGAAAGAGAGCAAGACAAAAGAAAATTGGGCAAGGGAATATTTGTATTGTATAATTATAAGTGTATAGGACGAAGATATATGTATTTGTATGTGTATATACAATTTTCTCTAGCTTTATGCAAATAGAAACGAAATGTATGAACTGCGTTTATGTTTGTATAACTGATAGAAGCGAGGGTGTCGAGCGAGATGTAGGAGAGTGGCGAGTGAAATCTGGGATACGGGAGAGAGGGGAACATATATATATATATATATATATATATATATATATATATATATATATATATACACAATTTTTTTCTCGCTTTATACAAACACAAACACATTTTTATACATTTGTGTTTGTATAAAAGCGAGAGAGAGGGAGCGAGCTCGAGAGGGAGAGAGAGAGGGAGAGTTTGAGGGAGAGAGACGACTAGCAAACAGATGCTACAAGGCACAATCAAATCAAAGTATAATAATTATAACATTTAATTTGATTTATTAATTTGCCATTATATATAATTTTTCCTTTTATTTATGTGGATATCCACTACTTGTAATCTCTCCATCTCCCCACTATCTACTCACCCTTATGGTACACCTCCTATGTGACCTTAATTCTTAATGTTATGTCTATCTCCTTCTTCATGATCTTATTTTATAATTGTCATCATTTATGCATGTTATAACAATCTTTTATATGCCTTTATTAACATCTATAAATAAAAGTATTCTAACTCTAATTGCAGATATTTAAAATATAGTTGAAAAAAAATAAGAAAATTTTATCATTGTTCTATATATTTTATCTACTATCTTGTTGTTATTGATCTTTTAACTTATAACTTGTTTGGATGTCTTATTTTAATGTTTTTAAGCCCAAACAACCTTTCAACATATTTGAAGTGTTGGGGTATACAAAAACTAAGCTTATAAGTGCTTAGTTATAAGTTAAAATGGTAAAAACAAGTAAAAGTCAACCCAAACAGGCTCATAGTTTTACGATAAAACAACAGGTAAAAAAAGAGAGAAAATTTCATTAATAGCAAAGGGATTAAAATTTAATAAGTCTTCTTAGCTATGTTTGCATAATTACGCTCAATAAATATAGTTTCGTTTGCCAAGTATTTTCATTTGTATATTTCGCTTGCCACTTTACAAATAAAGTAAATATATACAATCTTTGTATTTGTACATTCATGACTTTTTCATAAACTCCGATTGTATATTTCGCTCACCAATATACAAACAAGGTAATTTGCTAAGAATTTATCGTAACTTATAAAAATCAGATGTATCAACAAATGGTTAGGATAAACATATACAAATTCTGGATCTTTACAATCAAAAATTGAATTATACAAATAATAAAGTATACAATTAAAAACCGAATATCAAAATTTAGATAATTATAATCGCGAAACATAAATATCCAAATTATGACTAAATTAAAAAATATACTATAAATGTTTGTCATTCGCATAATTTTTCCTAAAAAGAATAGTGGAAGAGGGGCAATATTCATAGTTAATTTAACTTAGAGGGACTAGCCATACAAACTCCAACCAAAAAAAGCAAAAAGAAAAGAGGCAAAGTTATCAAATCAAAAACCCTACTTCCTCCCTTGTTGTTCTTCTTCTTCTTCAAATCCGCCGTAAATCTTTCTAAAACCAAAAATCTAGAGTGATGGCAAGCACTACTGTTGAACCCAAATTGGAGAAGAAAGAAGAGGAAGTAGAAGCAGAAGTAGAAGAAAACCCAACTGGCGATGATGAAGACACTGGTGCACAAGTTGCTCCCATTGTTAGGCTACAAGAAGTTGCTGTCTCCACTGGTGAAGAAAATGAACATGTTCTTCTTGATCTGTTAGTAACTCTTTTCTCTATGTCTTCATTTTTTCCAAAAACAAGCTTTAATTTCTTCATCCAGTGCTTGATCTGGTAGTAAAGCTTTAATTTTTCTGAAAATGATTTGTAGATGTATAGTATCTATTATCCTTATTTCAGAATGATCAATGTACTAAGTCTCAATTCCAAAGTATTTATCCCACTCGATGTGTTAGCTATATGCTAAAATAGCTACTATTGTTTTTTCCTTCGATTACAAACGACTCTGTTGGGGTCGGCTCTATGAATCTATAACTATCATGTTATTTCATCCCGTGGTGGATCCAGGATTTTTAGTAAGGGGTTAGAAAAAATTAAAAATGTAGTTCTTGGGATTTGAACTTAGAGCCTCAAGTTAATTTTGAACCTTCTGAGCCATTGATTCAAACTCTAGTATTGTGTTGAGGGGATTTGTAGTCTATATTTGTACACTAATTTTTTTAAAAAAAACCCTTATAATGTAGTGTCATTATTTTTTGCGAGGGTGTTCGGATCCTCTTAGATCCGCCCCTGGCTCATTTGATTATGATTTCAAATACTGACTACTGTGAACTATAATTATATTATCTTGTATGTCGTTTTTAAGTATTTAAATCTTATTCTAAAAGTTCAAGGAAATGAAATGAATTTGTTCTTTCAAACCCCACAATTTTAATCACTAAGGGTGGAGTTATACATAAAAAAGTTGGCAAAAGATTCCTCTTGGCAGCAAAGAGAATGTTCATTGTTTCTGGTTGTAATCCCTGATGTGAATTTTTGTAGGAAATCAAAGTTATACCGATTTGACAAGGAAGGGAGTCAATGGAAAGAGAGAGGTGTTGGGACTGTGAAGCTTCTCAAGCACAAGGAAACTGGAAAGGTTAGGCTTGTGATGAGGCAATCCAAGACGCTGAAAATCTGTGCCAACCACTTGGGTCAGAATCCTTCTTTTCTAATTTTCTTGATTGTTGATTTCCCTTATTGGTTTTTCTATGTTTTGTTAATGTTTGTGGTTGTATTTATTCTGAGCTGCTGTTTGATAAAATCTTTTGTGTAGTCCTTCCTACTATGTCGATCCAAGAACATGCTGGGAATGAGAAGTCTTGTGTGTGGCATGCTGCTGACTTTGCTGATGGAGAACTGAAAGATGAGACTTTTTGCATCCGCTTTGCTTCAGTTGAGAGTGAGTAATCTGTTTATGCATCTTTTGGGTATTATTATTGTGCCTTTAGTTAAGATATGCTTTTTGAGCTATTTGTCTTCTCCTAATGCGTATGTAACACTTGAAAGTCATTGGGATAGGATTTCCATTTGCTATTTGAAATCTTCTATGTTCAATCAACATGTGATTTATCAATTGATAAAGATGAAAAATGAAATAAGCTCACCACTTCCACAGGGTGGATCATTAGTTAAATTACATACAATTGATGGTGTTGTGTCTAAGTAGTTTAGAGTGCCCTAATTTGTATTAGAAGAAATCATTTAGTATTGAAATAAAATGGTTCCAAACAGAATGGAATGGATATTGAGGATTTATATTGCCAAGTCCAACCATACCAAAGAATGGTGTTTGTCATTGGTACTCAGTGCACATTTAGGTTATTGATTATGATTTGTTGAATGATGGTAATTAGCTTAATTATGTGGGGCACACTCCATACATCCATGAGTTATACTCTTGTTAGTGCTTCTTCAGGAGTTGTCTTGACTAATTTCCCCTGAAGATGGCTGAAATATCTTGGATGGTGGATTATGTCATGCGATATTTGATACTCACCACTCTTTTAATTGAGGTTGATGTATTGGGAATCTGAAACTAATTTCCTTGATGTATTCTTTACTTGTAAATCACAATTTATGAGCTTCTTATTACAGTGTGATTACTAATTAATGGCTTATACAAACTCCTTGAGTACATTCATGAAACTTAGTTGCATTCCTTGCATGGGCTGTAATCCTGTAAGTCATCTTAAATAAACACTGAACAACTGTTTAGGATTACTCCAGATCTGTAGAACCAAGTCGAATGAGATGTTTGGAACAATTCTTAACATTACCCCTGTTTTTCAAAACTAGATTTTTTAACTTTATTTTTATCTCGTCTGTCAGATTGCAAGGCTTTCAAAGAGAAGGTTGAAGAAATTGCTGAATCTCAACAGACAAAGTCTGGAGAAAGTGAAGAAGCTGGTGCTGCTGCTACTGAACTTATTGAAAAGCTTAGTGTTGAAAACAAAGATAAAAATGACAAACCTGAAGACAAAGAGGCCCCTGCAGCTACAGAGGAAAAGGAAGATAAGAAGGAAGAGAAAGCTGAAGAAAAGAATTAAAATGTTTGTATTGTCGGTCAGTTTTTTTTTTTTTGAAAGGTTAATAGCATTCGTTGTTTCTGTCTGATCCAATAGATATGATAGATATAAGCAATGTGTCTCTTGTGGTCTTATTTGTTGTTGTTGGGATGGTTTGGATTTTCATTTGGGTCTTGAGTCGAGTGCAGCTTCATGTTTTATTGTGGTCTTTGGTGTTTCCTTGTACTTATTTATTGTGTGTTTGCAAATTTTGGTTCATGGGGGTACACCACCCAGTATAAGGGATTACGTTTGTTAAAACCTTTAGACTGTTACTGAGATCATTTTTGAGTTACAGTTGTTGCAGGTAAGGGAATGACAACTCGTCCCATCTGTTAAGATAAGAGCTGAAAGTTAAATTAGTCTCTTTCTTGATTGCCTCTCTTAGCTCTGTTTATAAAAGATAATTTGGATGTTGATGAAAATGAAAGAGCAATATTGTTTCACACTCGACTTTACATCATATATATAAAAATATTGATAGTTTGACTAAATATTTTATCAAGGCATGGAGCCAATAGAATATGGAACTGTAATTTGAGAATCTTTGGAGGAAAGATAAGAACAGGTTTGTAGTACCAAGGAGCTGGATTCAGTCAAATACAACAACATATCGAGTGAAATTTCAGAAGTGAAATAATTGTTCGAACTACCTAAAACAAACATATCTAGTGGAATCTTAGAAGTGAAATAATTATTCAAATTAACTAAAACATAGAGTTGATTAATACCTCAATAGGTGAGGTGAGCATGTGCTATTCTTCGCACCACTTGCTGGTTAGATGGTTTGACATATGAAAATAAAGTAGTATTTGAAGTTGAGGCGTGTGTTGATATGAAAAGTGAGAAGTTGTGAGTGAACTTGCAAAAAGTCTAAAAAAATCTATATATCGAACTCCAGAAGTAAATATCTCAAGTTTGTGCCAATTTGATAAACAAACACTTACATGAAAGAATCATCTCTCATGCAATAACAAGGTTATGACTTGGGCGATGCTATTTCCTAGCCATGTCTCAAAAAGTTTTTTTTTTTCAAAGATGTCGAATATTATAATTTATTTTTAGTCATAGTATTTGACATATCATGGTCCATATTTACTGAAAAGCCTCTATCATAACCAAAAGATAAGATACAATGGGGGTTGCAATATTTATGAACAAAGTTTTGCCCATATATTTAAAAAAGGGACCACAGCATAATTGGTCCCAGAAGTAATAAATTTCATCTGACCAGCAATTGCCACAAGAGTTAGCATTTGATTGCCAACCTGGGCAATGGACGATATTAAGCAGTCTAAGTTTCTATTGCACAAACATTACATTTCCTACAACAGTTTCCATGTCCTACGAATCAACCAAGTTTCTCAAGCATTACTGTACACTTATATCATGGTGCCAAACCCACTTGGAATGCTGATGAAGGGGTGAACAACCTGATCAAATACAACAGGTGTATGCTACCACCACCTTTGCTAGTTTCTTTTTCAATATAAAGCTCTGGCGATATCATGGAGATATTGCACAACCGGTTGACGTTATCATCTCTGTGTCTTTTTCTCCACTTGTTCCCTTTGTTGAAGGATAGTCCTTAGAATTATCTGCAGACATATTAATTAGACTAGTAGGATAAGAAGTTCGATATTTAAACCATATACAAACACTGACTGAATATGGAATCAATTGACGGCCGCCTAGGGGATGTGTCCCTTGTAGGATCTGGAAAAAATTGAAATGAGAATGAAATCACTCTGTGCACTTATATGTAGACAGATAAGATGAACATTTTCCATCACATAAAGCAAATAGAAACATGACAGATACTACTCATTAGTTCAGTAACAGAGATTAGGTTCAATATAGCAGAAGGTCCATGCGGTCTTTTTAAGTTCTATTTGTTTTCGATTTCGGATAAAGTGACATTGGATGTTAAACAAGAAGGTACATAGTCTAATGCCTGGTATGCCTTCTGAAATAGTTTAAACATTCATTTTGGTTCTTGATATTATAATTTCCACAAAACTTCTTGCAAGTTAGCATCAACTAGTTTATTATTATTTTTTAATTCCAGACCAATAATTATAAACCATGTGCAATCGAGAAATGCATCCTTAAAATATCAGAGCTTGGGAAAGGAAGCAAAGTAGTTGTACCAAAACCTTCAAATTCAGCCTAGAAGCCAGATAAACAAACAAAAAGATTTACAACACCATCATCATGAATAGTAACAATAACAATAATAAGTATTAGAAATATCAATCTTGTGAACTCTGAACTGGTTTCATTTTCAGATAAGAACTTGCAGAAACTCCCTCCAAAGTTAGAGGAAAACCTACAATGCTTCTTTGGAGAGTGCAGTTACAGTAGTTCCGGGGAGATTTCTAGATAGGTGTCAGAGGTCCACTTTTATGAAAGATAAGCACACGCAAATGTCTAACTAAAGTATAATTACACAATTGTAGAAGGCATTGAAAGGGGAACAAATGACTCACCGGAAGAGTTGCGCAGTGCCTTGACAGCATCAAAGTTTTTGTATGTATAGCCCACAAAACTTAAATCTTTGGGAGTTAATGACATCTATAAACATGAAACTTGAAGTTAGATAACTAACTTAGAATTCTGAGGCTGCAAACACATATTAGCAGGATATTATTATGCATCAAATATTTCACTTGAAGTTTGGCTTCACATAGGAGACGTAGAAGAATACCAGGATGACTATTGCGAGAAATTTCTAGATGTACCACAAATCATGCAGGCTGCAGAACAAACACTGAAGAACTTTATAATCCTTCCAGAATCTTGCACAGTTGGGCTCAAATCCATCTTTCTATAACTTATGCCTTAACACTTTATAACCACTTGTAAATTGCAGCTAAGCTTTCTTTCTCAATAAAAAAAAATTGCAGCTAAGCTTTGTTTCATTATTTATGCATATGTAAGGACACATATCCAAAGGAATGGACATGATTTCTAAGTGCAAAATGTCATGACTTTTAGGAGGTTGATGTACAAGAAACAAAACAAGAAGATCGAAGTAAAAGAACAGCTTTCCTTTTTTTCTTTTTTGGTAGTTAAAGATATCGACGATAAAGTACTTGCTTAAAGTAAATCATCTACTTTACTAGCGATTCATAAAGCATGTTATACACATGACCATTCAGATAGGTTTTATTCAAAAGTATGTATGCAATAATGTGGTGTCAATTGGATCTAGGGCTATATATCGGTTACTAGAAAAGAAAAGATATAGAAAATATATCAAAAATCTACAAGCCTCTGAAATATATATACATACACATATAAGAAATACTTGCTGGATGTGATGAGGAAATAGGATTTGGCGAAAGATGGATTAGGTAAATTTAAGTTTTGCATAAGCAGTGTCAAATTTTCAGTACTAATAAATGGTACTCCTGTCTGGTTTTTTTCCTTCCCAGAGAGGCTTAAGGTAAGGAGATCCTCTCTCTCTTTTTTCTTTTCAGTTTTCATCATAGCCATGGAAGGACTGAATGGTATGGTGAAAAGTGCACAGGAAAATAATTGTTTCAGGGGTTCAAAGTTAGCACAAGAGCTGACTGAAGTATGGCAATTTCTCACCTTCAGTATGCTGATGATTCTCTTGTATTTTGTGAAGTTGACAGAGAACAGTCGATGATGATGAGGGTGATTTTTTCATTCTGTTTGAAGATATCTCAGGCTTACATATTAGCTGGAACAAGAGATATTGTATATTGAGTTAATGATGTAAATGATATCCTAAGTTTGGCTAATATTTGTACAGAAAAGTTGGGGAACTGCCAACTGTATGCTTGGGGATTCCTCTGGGAAGCAAATCAAATAGGATATGGAATGGAGTTATAGAAAAATGTGAGAAGAAACTGGCTCATAGGAAGTGCCGGTACCTCTCATTAGGGTGCCGCTTACTCTAATAAACTCAGTTCTGGATGCTATGCCAACATACATGATGTCTCTACTCCCTATTCTAGTGAATGTGGCTGTTGCCGAGAGAACTGATTCTTTAAGAAGAAATTTTCTATGGGATTGAAACAGTGAAAAGAAAAAAATTGACCTTGTCAAATGGGATTCACTGGTAATCAGCACAAGGATGGGGTTTTGGAGAAAAAAGCTTAAAAGGTACAGAACTGAAGCTTGATGATGAGATGGCCATGGAAGTTGCATCAAATAAGTATTTACTGTGGAAGGAGGTGATTAGGAGAGATAAATTACAGAACAGTAGACCACCAACAAGGTAAATGAGCCTTCCTTATGGAGTCGATCTATGGAGGCCCATAAGGAATCCTTGGCCAGGATTCAGCACCAAAACCACTCTTAGAATTGGTAATGGCATAAAGATTTATTTTTGGAACGGCAATTGGTTGCCAAGTGGTGCTTTGGTAAATCACTTCCTGATATTCACAGGATCAATCAACAACAAGAAGCTAAAGGTGGAGAGGATTGGAGTCCTCAAGGCTGGAACCTTACCTTCAGAAGATCCCTTTTTGATTGGGAGATGGACAGAGTGGTTGAATTATATAAAATACTGGAGCAGTTCAGGAACTGCAGATTACTAGGATCAGTTGATATGGCAAGGACATAAAACAGGGAACTTCTCTGTTAGTTCAGCTCAAGGAAATTCAACACATCTAATTATTGTTTTGGAAAGTTTGGTCATGGAAAATGATATGGAAGGTTAAAATTCCATATGAAGTTGCATTATTTACTTGGTTACTGGCCAGAGGAGCAGTTCTTACACAGGAAAATCTTGCCAGGAGAGGATAATACCCTTGTTACATATGTGGAGAAGAGGCAAAGCCAGATATTCAACTTTTTTTACATTGTAAGGGAACTTCACAGCTATGGAGGATATTTTTAAACTTAAGGGGTATACAATGGGTAACGCCAAGAAGTATCTCGTAATTTCTCAATTGCTGGAACAGTGAAGGCCACCCAACTGGCAACAAAAAGACATGGAGGATTGTCCCAGCTAGCATTTGGTGGACAATCTGGAAAGAAAACAAAGATGTTTTGCAGAGAAGACTAGCAACTTCCAGAAGTAGAAAATGAAGTGTAATCTTTTTTTACTTTTGGTGTAAAGGGATAAGCTGAGAAGATCACAGTCCAAATTTCGATGTTCTAATTCCTTATAAAGAAGATATAGGATGGCAGAGATATTTTGCATGGCATTTTGTAATCATGGGGGACTCACACAATTGTGAAGTGGGAGGTCCAACTTTATATCTATATACAAATATGTTACCTTCTCAAAAGAAAAAAAAAAAAACTTAAAAAAGGAACTAGAAATATATAGAGAGCTACTGATTTGCAATCCAACATAACTAGCATTAAAAAAAAAAAAGAAACTAGAAATATTTAGAGAGCTACTGATTTGCAATATCCAACATAGCTTGCATTTATATTTTTGGATAAGAGTGGATGGAAACAGATTTAAGTAGTTTTTATGTTTGAATGGAGCCAAAACACGTTTCGACAGTAAGTTCTGAGTTAACCCTTCTAGCTTCCGGCTTTTGCTTAGTACTACAGAATTTTAGGCAAGTGGCAGTAATAAGGATGCAGATACTTTATCAGTTCATTGGCCATAAAATACTATCATATACAAAAGGTATTGAAATACAGACAGAAAAGAACCAGTGGTTACAAACCTTCCGAGAAGGTCCTGAACCAGATCTTGCTGATGTTGGAGTATCCATCTATGAAGAAGTCCATAAGGAAAGAAAACAGTTACTTACAAGGAGAAACAGACTACATTTGAACTAGATGATAAAGGTGACAAACTATAGATCCACCAAGTATAGTTTCAGAAGGCTAACATGTGAATCAAGCATATTCTTGCCAATAGGCAATTGAAAAAGTGAGGACTACTAGTTTGAAATCACAAAGCAAAATCCTCGGCATGAATCATCTTTAAAAGATGCCAGAACTAAAGACCATGCACAATATTGTGACTAAGTCTGACTAGAAACAGAGATTAAGGAGAAAGCTTCACTTACCTAATACAAGCGTAGCAGCACGGATAAAATTTAGATCTTGACTTAAAGTTAGCTAGTCAAAAAAGCACCGTACTCGTGGAGTAATAGAAAGCAACTGCTTTTAGAAAGTGAGACACTGAGATTACAGGCAGGATACAAATTGCATTGCAAGAAACTCTACCAGTTTCTTGTCTTAACTTATTTGTGAAAACAGAATGGAAGAGAGAAACTCTTTTGAAAATGGTCATTAGGGGACATATCACAGATTACAGCCTCTAACAATTTAACTTGAAAAACGAGGTGATTCACACACTTCAACACTGTACAAAAGCAAATACACATCCTAGGTTGAGTCTGAATGTTGCCCATCAACAAAACTTTGTACATGCTTGGCGCAAGAAAAAAAGAAGCAAGCCTGGAAAAACAGCATTTCATTTCCTTTTTATAGGTTGCTTATCTAAGCATACAAGTCGAACAATAGATATGATTGCAAGCTTTTGCAATGTCAGTTTCTTGAAGAGCATTATTTCACTTAAAAATAGTAAAAGGCTCAGGACAGTTATCGTTACACTCAATACAGTGTGCCTCCTGAACTGTGCTCTTCATTTACACTGGGGGTGAGTGGACAGTACTCAAGGTAGTTGATGAGTTGTGACGTTCAAACTACAGAACTGAGGAATCAGATGAATTTTGATTGAAAAAATGGCCAAAAGAAAGTTAAAAGAACAAAGAGGCGTATATATATATATATATATATATATATATATATATATATATATATATAGATATATATATATATATATATAATATATATATATATAATATATATATATATAAATGTGCCTTTTTTTGTTAAATGAAAAAATTACAAGAAAGTAGGAGGCAATTGACTCTAAGAAATTATTCTTGGTAGCAAAGGACCTTTCTTTCTGACACATTTATTGGAGAATTCTGGAGAACCTTTATCTAGAACCAAGACTAATTCTTCAGCATCAATCTCTCTTATTGTTTTCCTAACTCCTTCATTTCTGCAGAGCGCACACACACACACATATACACATACATTTTTTTCTTTTCTAAACCTAAAAATTAGTCAGCTAAAACACACCACAATTACCCCCTCTCCGATCTCTTGGCTGTTTCAAAACCTAACTTTACTCCATGCTCATAGCAATCGAGTTCGAACTTAAGCAAATCATCGACAACTTCCAAGACCAATATATATATTCAACCCAAAACAAATGCACAATTGAGGAACACATGCTGTTGAATGCGAAAATAACCATCATGGGATTTTTGTTATTTGTTTGAGAAAGAATAGTGCTTTAAGAGGCTGCTATTTTGGAAGGTTGTGTGAATGCCTACTATCTGACTTATATCTTCTAAAGGGAAACATACAAACAGTATAAAACTCTTAGATGAGTAGGTCCACGCGCTTCACATGGTCCCAGAGGAAGCATAGCTCCTTATTCGAGTTCACTATCACCCACCAACAAAATATTTCAACGTACTTGACTCAAGAAAAAGAATCAAACCCACATGCAAGAAGGTGTGCTGTGGATCTAAAAACAAATAATAGAAATCTACCCTCTACTAAACCTTTCGGATGAGGCATTCCTCACAGTTCACCAATATTGTAAACAGACAGTGAAAAGAAAACACATGTTGCAGACCATTTTGTAAGTAAATAGAGATGGTGGGACAGTAATGTATAAATAAAATAAGGAAAATTCTAGGTGTTACAGATAGACATTAACTGTGCATTAGATATTTAAAAGTATCAAAAGGGTGTATGTCACTGGCTATAAAAGTCATTAACTTTCTCCAATAAATACAAGACTCATTCAGTTTCATGAAATACCTCATCATACTTCATGAAATTCTGGGTGTCCAGCTCTCCGTTAACTTCTGGTTTGAAGGCTGCTTCCATTTCATACAGCCTATCCCATTCAATATCCTTGAACCAAGGATGAGCCTGATAAACCACTTCAAATAAATTAACAGAAGAAACATGAAGGTTCTAGTGAAAGTGATTGGATGAGTGCTTCAAATATTACCTTTATTTGGTTTGCACCTCCAGTTCCCAGTCTATGCTCAACATCACATAGTAACCTGCAAATAAGATCCTTTGCCTCATGTGAGAGTTTAGCATCTTCAGGAAATCTTAGGTGATTTCTCCAGTGAACTATCTGGCAATCACACACATGGAGTTAGAATCGGATAGATTTGGAAGTAGCAGGAGAACCAGAAAAGAAGGTTTACTTCAACACGAAGGCAATCAGTATGTTTTAGTTGGTATAATACAGAGATAGTCACTAATACACCACGTTCACATAGTAAACATTGATTGTAGCACTGGCAAGCGTATCACTATGAATGCAATACATCTTAGACTTGTAGTGCAAAAGGTAGAAGACTTAGACCCGGATTAACCAAACGAAAGAGACTAATCTAAGGGGTTAAGCATCACGTGAAAAGGTCTCAGACATCAGCAGTCCAAGCTATCAGTTCTCCGGCATCAGCAAAGAAAGGTGGTTCATACTCGGATGAGATTGCATACAAAGCATTCTTGTTCTTTGTATGTGGTCATTTTGCAACAAATTTTTAGCATCAAACTTTTCTACCATTCTCTTGATTTTTACAGTGAAAGAAGAAGGCACTTTCTGTTATCTCAGAAGCAGTAGATATCCTTATCATACAAAAAAGGGAAAGCATACAGCATATTTTAAGAAAACAGAAAGTAAAGATGCTACCTTTCTGCAAGTAGTTATTGGATCATCGGCATAGAATGGAGGGTAACCAATGAGCATTTCGTACATAATTGCACCAAGGGACCACCTGCATGTAGTGTATAGTAGATAAAAGATGAGAAATACATAAAGCACAACATGGTTCATTGTACTTTAGCAAATAACTAGAAATTATACAACGGGTTAGAAAACAAAAGCATTTTCCTGCAGTCCTCATCAAACTAAAGTGAAAACATAGGTCTGTGGATATGGTCAAGCTTCCAGTGAAGTTCCACGAAATCCCAAAATACAATTTGCCTCATTCCACTAGAGTTTGTTGTGCAGATGAGGCACTAGATCTTGTAGCATCAGATATATCATATCCCCAGAATGGTGAAGGCTTGAAGGGGGGTGGGGGGGGGGGGAGGTTAAGCACTTAATTTACAGCTCTCCACTTGGTCATAAACGGAGGCAGTGGGAACCCCTCACAGATATATCCTACTTCTTTCTTCCTAACCTTTCCATGGACTAAAATCAAGAAACTCTTACTCCATTCGCCTTCAAATTAACATGTTTTGTCCCCCCAGGGAGAAATTCTTCTCTAGCCCCCTCTTCCAACTGCTCCAAAATCTTTATTTTGTCCCCCATCCCACTACCTCATGCAGCATCCTCCCATGCTAACACTGATGTCCTCACTCCTCCCTACTTCTCCTTTGCCTTCCCAACACAAGCAGGCAGCCCAACTAAAAACACCAGATAACCTTAGTCTGCTTTCTCAACCTCCATTTGTATCTAACTTTGCTTTCTTTTCTGTTATTAGTGGTTATTTGACCATTCCATTCCTTGTCTAGTAGGGTTCTTTTTTGTTTTTTGTTTGCCACTAATAGGTATTGCTATATTGAATTTACTTAAGATGAACATAGAGGTGCCACAAATTTTGACTGCCTCTACTTCATTTTATTATGGATAAGGAGTTTAAGAAAAGAAAGGTTTTAAATCAGGCAGAATATGACGCACCAAAAGTACCCTTAATATCTAATTGCCTTAAACATGACATTGTCAATTAGGATAAAATCAGAATGTTCAAACTAAAGAATTTCCAAATATAGAAATATGTCGAACTTTTCAGAGCAGACTGAAAAGAAAGTATATCTTCACCAAAAAGAATAGAATATCTTATAAAATAAAGGCCAAAGGTGGCCACCTAAAGTTGGCACTAATTTTCACTTAGACACCTTAACTAAGCTCCGTTCATTTTATGTCCCGCTGTGTTAATTCGAGACTTTCTGCTGAGATGGCATAGCAAGTGTGATATACTCACTGGACGCGCGTGAGAGCCTCATTTTATCAAATTTAACTTTTTTTTCTTCTTCTTCTTCCCCATTTTTTGGCTACCATTTTCAAAGCTTAAACTCTTTCCATGGTGAAATAAATTTGACAATGCCACAAACAAAAAGTGAATTCTAGCGCCCATAAATTTTAAGCTTATTGGGGGAAAAGCTTCATCTATCCTATCAATAGTGTGCTTAATACAGAAGGTTTGACCAGAACACTAGGAGGCAAGGTTGAGGAGCTTCCAACTACTTACCTAGGTATGCCTTTGGGAGCTAAAAAAGCAAGTCCAAAGGCATATGGAATGGGGTACTGGAGAAATGTGAAAAGAGACTCACTAGCTAGAAGAGTTTGTACTTGTCCTTGGAAGGAAGATTGACTTTAATTAACAGTGTGATGGATGCATTACCCTCTTATATGATGTCAGTCTTCCCTATGCCTGCCAGTGTATCTAATAGCATTGATGCTCTTAGAAGAAATTTCTTATGGCAAGGCAGTGAAGATAAGAAGTTTCATCTTGTTAAATGGAAAGAACTGATGGTGAGTAAAAACACAAGAGGCCTAGGTATAAGAAATCTGAGGAAACAAAACCAGAGCCTAATGATGAAGTGGTTGTGGAAGTTTGCAAATAAAGATAACATGCTCTGGTAAGAGGTCATCATAGCAAAATATGGCATGGAAGATAAGCGGATGACTAAAATGATAAGTACTCCATATAAATGCACCGTATGGAGGGGAATCAGAAATCTATGGCCAGTGCTATATCACAGAACCAAGGTAGAAGTGGGAGATGGGTCAAAGACATCCTTCTGGGAGGATAAGTGGAATGGGTCCTGTCCCTATGAAACAGTTGCATCCTGAATTGTTCACTTTATGCCAACATCAACAGGCCACTGTGGCTACAATGTGGACTGGACAAGGATGGAATTTGTTCTTAAGGAGGAACCTTCAGGATAGAGAGATTGACAAAGTGGCAGATTCAGTAGGCTCTTTCAGCAACCTCACTGAAAAGAAGGATTATTAGTTTGGCAGAATGATACCAAAGGTCAATTCTCAGTAAATTCAGTGTATAAGGAACTCAACAAGAATGCTGGACAGGAGATGGAATGGCCATGGAAGATCATCTGGAAACCAAAAGTACCCTACAGAGTAAACTGCTTCATGTGGCTATCAACAAAAGAAGCAGTTTTGACTCATGAAAATCTAAAGAAAAGAGGCTATCAGTTGGCTTCGAGATGTACTTTATGTGGAGAACATGCTGAGACAATTAACCATCTTTTTTTGCATTGTACATGGACAGAACAATTATGTAGAATGTTCATCTGTCTAAAGGGGATAAGATGGGTGAAACCAGGGAGCACTAAAGGAATCCTGAGCAGCTGGAATAGAGATGGCAATGCTTCTGACTAGGAGAAGAGATGGAAACTTATCCCGGCATGTATTTGGTGGACAATCTGGAAAGAGAGAAACAGCAGGAGTTTTGAAAATTGGCAGAATAGTTTACAGAAGATCAAGATGGACTGCTTAGCTCTTTTCTATTTTTGGTGTGAACAAGATATATTAACTAGGACAGAAGATATCTTTGATGTGCTAGTTACAGGTAGCAGTTTAGACTAAGACTACTTTATTCTGTAAGTTGTAAAACTTTTGAAGGGGAACTAAACTTTTGTTGTAGTATACCTGTGGATATATAGACTAAAGTTAACAGTTTTAAAAAAAACAAATTTAAGCTTAAATACTTTCACTTATTTTGTTGTCCTTCTTCCTCCTCAAAATAATTTGAGAAAAAACAACACAAATCTCAAGAAGAAAAAAACACACTCAGAAATGGAAGGAAATCATATTTTCAATTATTAAATCCTACCTTAACCATAAACAATTTTAGTTCCAATCCATTTGTATGTCTTCTTACATCATAATCAAGGAAAAAGTTCAAATCAAATAGATAAGCTATATAATTTTTAGTAGAAAAAATGGGACTCCATATTTATGTACTAAAGCAACAATTTTTTATTTGCATTAATTATTTGGTTAAAGACATGTCAATGAGTCATTGGTAGTTTTTTTCCTACTCAAAATTCATCGTTTAATAATTAATTTTATGCCACATGTCTTTATTTAATTCGTCATTTTGACATGTCATTAGTGAATGTGTTACACACACCTAACAAATTTGGCAGATTGTCGAAAAAGTGTCAAAATGACATAGTTGTGCTTGCCATGAAGTGTCTAAAATGAACAAAAACTTGTTAAAGTGTCTAAGTGAAAATTCATGCCAAGTTTAGGTGGCCACTGATGGGTTCTCCCTAAAATAAAACACAGAGAATACAATTTTTTAATTATCATTATCAGTAAAAGGTACCACCACATATGTTAGCAATCGAACTAATCAAAAGAGAAGTATCCAAGGTAAATATTGGGAGGGAAATCCATCAATTAGTTCAACAAATTTATTTACCAACTTGAAGAAGGTATCGCTATTGACATTTAGACATTTGTCACATTGATTCATGCATGAGCAGAGAATCCCAGAACTCCTGGTGATATATGCAAAAAAGCTAATTCTAATTTCGGAATGAACACTAACCAATCACATTCCATTCCATATCCTTTCTTCAATAGTACCTCAGGAGCAATATAGTCTGGTGTACCAACTGTTGAAAAGGCCTTTTAGATGAAGAAGACAAAAATTAGCTTTAAATACATAGAAAATTCAATACTTGCTAAATAACACAGATCTAAATTTAGTGTCTACAAAAGTGAATATTAAGATTTTATATCAGAGTTATTGACATATTGCAAAAAAGCATTCTTCATTGACTGAAATAAAAGCCAATACAATTTTCATTCCTGCAATAATCTGGTATTACATAAGCGCAAGTGTTTGGAACAAGATAAATTCATTCAACTATAACACGTGATTTTGTATCTTATATTAGCCTTCTGCTGTTTTGAGATATCCTTTTCATTTATTTAGGGGGTTTCCTATAAAGATGTTTCTTATACTATGCTTCGGGTTGTATTATTGGTTCACCTAGCAGGTAGTGGCTTGTTGGGTTCCATGTTGCAACACGTGAATTTTGTTTCCATGACATTCTGTAAATCCTCACACAATGCAAAGAAGAAACAACATATATCAGTAATATTGCATACCAATTTCCTTCTGTTTATCTGCCAATGATGAAGCTTTTCGCGGGGGGTTTTCCACTTATTTCCATCATTGGTATCTGGGAAGCTGCTATCTATATCCATAGGATCCTTTATATTCTCATCATCCATAGCTTCATTTTCTTTTAATGTGGATAACGTTCTACAATCAAGAGGCTTACAGAGACCAAAATCAGAGAGCTTCATGTGACCATTTTTGTCCAAAAGAAGGTTGTCAGGTTTGATATCTCTGTAAAAAAAGAAAATCAAAATATAAACACCAAAACAGTCACAACATGGCAAGAACTATACCTCAAGAAAGCGATTACATATTCACATTCAAATTATGCACATAAATTACCTTAAGTCTTAATTATTTCATAACAGTAGCTTTCACAAATAAGAAGTTGATGCAAACATACCTGTGAATGTAATGATGCTTGTGAATAGACTCTATAGCTAGGACACTCTGACCAATATAAAATTTAGCTACACTTTCAGACAATGTATCTTCTCTCATCAGCAGAGTCATCATGTCACCGCCAGGAAGATACTCCATGACAAGGTAGAGATATTCAGCATCTTGGAATGAGTAGTATAATTTTACAATACAATGGCTGGCCACTTCTGCCAATAAATTTCTTTCAGCTCTCACATGCTCCACCTGCGAAAATCAATTTTTTCAATAGGGATTACAAAGTTGGCGGATATACCCCATGTAAACAGGATACAGACCCCACCCTCCCAACTTCCTATTAAATAGAGAATGCACGAGCAGCTTCATGAGTTTCAATCATTCATACAGCGGACACTGAAAAATTACTTCAATATGACGCTCAATCATTTCATTTCATGCGGGGAACAATCAACCTTGGTGTATTACTTGGATCATTTCTGTTTCTCGAAGGCATAAAGTTTTCTTTATTTAAGAAATCAATGCTGAACCTACATGAGAAGGGGGCTCCAGAAGAAGATTAAGTTACAAAAGAAAATCTTTCCAGTAAAACGAGGAGAAGGACCACAGGGACCCCTTTGAACGTACAAATAAAATATAGACCTAGAAAACATGTCATGAAAGTTTCCAGAGAGTACTTTCATACGATGAGATTAAAAAGAAAAAATTTTGAACAGGAGATCCGTAACTATTCTAGTGCTACACTTCATATCAGTTGTCTGGGATGCTAGCAAACACCTCAATTAATGCAACAACATATCCAGTCCAAAGCACTAATCCTAATTGTTGGCTGATAGATGTTTTTCCATATCAATATTTGATAGATCTTAAAGATAATTGTTGTAATCTAGAATTCTTTTTCTCCTTTTTATGGCAAAATATATGATTTTATAGAATTCCAATTTCATGGGATCTAGGTCATTCTGTTCCACAATCTCTCATGAATATAAAGCCATGTATATGAGATAGAAAGATATGAATGAAACTATTCAACTATCTTATTCCATATGGTATCAGAGTTTTAGGCTTATTCTTTAATGGTTTTATTCATCTTGTCCAGAAAATGTGATTGCTGCAACTATTCCAGCCTCTGGAAATGTTTCTGCAACTGTAGCGAATAACTCTACAGTTTAATCGGGTGATTTGCAAATCATTCAAGCCTCTTATCGGTTGAATGGAAAAAAATTACCTAAAATGGGCTCAACTGGTTCATACCTTTTTTAAAGGGTAAAAGGAAAATATGACACCTTCTTGGTACAGGACCATCTAAAGAAGACACCACATTTGATGTATGGGATGAACATGATGCAATGGTGATGTTTTGGTTATGGAACTCTATGCTTCCAGAATCAGCGATAGCATTATGTTCCTGAGCACCCCTAAGGAAATTTGGGATGCAGTGAAGGAGAACTCTAAAGTACATGATGCTGCCAGGACCTATGAAATAAAAACAAATTCTGCAGAACCCGATTTAGATCTATCTATGGGAGTTTGTGAGTTGTTATGGTTAAAGATAATCCTTGATTATTTGAAGATAAGATGGGAAGGACCTACGAGACTATTGTGACAATAAATCAGCAATAAGTATAGCTCATAATCATGTACAACATGATCGCACAAAGCATACTGAGGTAGATAGACATTTCATTAAGGAGAAATTAGATAGGGGACACATTTGTACATCATTTGTATCTACAAAAGACAGGTGGCCGATGTTTTAACAAAAGGACTACCAAATAATGAGTTTCAAGATCCAATACGCAAGCTAGGAATGGAAGATATCCATTCACCCGCTAGAGGGGAGTGTTGACTGATAGAGGATACTCCATACTCCATATCAAGACTTGATCCTCTAAGATCTTAAAGATAATTGTTGTAATTTAGAATATCTTTTTCTCCTTTTTTTTTGTAAAATATATGATTTTATAGAATCCCAGATTTCATGGGATCCAGGTGATTCTGTTCCACAACCTCTCATGTATATAAATCCATGTATATGACATAGAAAGATATGAATTAAACTATTCAACTATCTTATTCCACTAACCACCAAAATTGGCACAAATGCGGTGATAGCATCTAGCATCGCAGGTTATATAGAGAAAGTGAATAAATATAAAACCTAAATAAACAAACCTTGTTTCTCATATAAAGAAGAGAGGGTATTAGAAAACAACTATTATTGACTGAAAAATCTTTATCTTTAAATGACAAAGAAACCAATGAGGGAAATTCTAATTCTGAATTTATCTTTTTTCCTAAATTCAAAATCTTGGTCCGAGTTGATGGGATGATGTACTATGAAATGTACTGACTACTATATAATGACAGACATTTTATCTGGCAAACGATCAGTGCAGAAATACATGAAAGTATGGTTACACAAGAGCCCAAGAGATCACACACGATGTAAAATAATACTAGTTGGCACATGCATTTTGGAGATGCTCAAACTGGTCTTTTTGCATGTCCAGAGATGAAACTTGAATTAGACAAGAGTACGAAAACCTGATGCTCCAGGATGTATTAGGAATCCTCTTTACTCGCTTTTACTGTTTTACAAGTATTGGATGTTAAAGGGTTCAAGAGAACACAGCATGGGAGTTCCAATAACTATGTATCAATCCCAAACTAGTTGAGGTTGGGCAGTAATCCATTATATAATCCGCTCTGTTCTCATTCATATCCCTCCAATATTAGTAACCAATTTGTCTTTTTAGTCAAAAACACAGATTTTCCCAAAACCAGAAGTTCTGAATCTCATACTTAACCCTTTCAAGACCTACTGCAAGTGTAACAACAATAACCTCTTAATCTGAACTAGTTAGTATTGTCCTATTGATCCTTGTTCTCTTTCTTTAATCTATTCTTAGTTAAATCCACATACTAATATTCCTAGAGATTGTAGCTTAGATGGGAGTTTGTCCGAAGAAGTATTAGTAGTAGTACTAAAGTCTGCTCATAAATTTGTTGTTAGCACATCTTAATTCTTAGCATAATATAAACTCCTCATAGAAGACATAAGTGGTGCTTTAAAGATGAAACAGGACAGTAACTGAATTAGCAGATTTCTGCAGGATACCCCCAGGTGCAAAAGCTTTTAATCTGTCTGAAAAGTGAATGAGATTCAGATGCAAAGGTTGAACTGTGTAAATCTTGGGCTGATTTTGGATATCAAATTCTCCACCCTATGGAAATTTTTTGAGTATGGTAACAGTATTTTAAATCAGCACATAAGCAGTGCTGCAGACATATGTACAATTAAAAAGGCCACAATTATATCCTGTATTATCTTACTAAGAGTCTAACATGTCAACTAAGGATTCTGAATCATCTACAACATTTTCTTTACACCAAAAGTCAAACAAAAGAATACAGTTACATTCTTCAAAACATCTAGCATTTCTATCTTTCCCAATTGTCAATCATATACATGTAGACATAGTTCTCCACCATAACTTCTGATTTACACAGTCAAAATCATAGTGCGAGCAACAGGATATAGGCTGAATTAGGCTAAACAGCTTGGCAGTATATCACCATAACCAGTAGTATGTCGATGTGTACAAGCAGCCAATTTCCAAATCTGAGGTATCTTAGCATCATAATTACATACTCTACCAGAGAGTAGAAGCAACATTGATAAAAGTAGGTATAATGAAAACCAAATAGAAAAATAATGAAGGCAATTGCTCTTCTCACCTGTCCTCTGATGAGCATTTCAGATTTCTTTAACTTCTTCATGGCATAAATGTTACCCGATTTCTTCTCCCTGCATAATCTTACCTGCAGAGCACATTCACGTATTAGAATTGGGAGTGTTCTGTAAAAAGATAAGTTCAATAGCAGCACAATCCATGTACACAGAAGAAGAAGATATTGGTGAATATAGTGATTTTGATTTTATTGAGAAGGTAACATTTATTATATATTACCAAAACAGCAGTAAGATTGCTGGAACCATATTTAAAAGTGAAAAAAAGAAGAGAACTGCTCCGGAGACTAACAAAACACTATGGTGTCCATCATTGAAGCGATATCTTCTATGTAACTCTTGTTAGACCAAAAACATAAAAGTCTAAAGCAATTCAACTTAATCCTTAGAACTGAACTGCTAACATCTTCAAAACATCTGGACTTTCTCTCTTTCCAGATTGTCCCCCAAACACAAGCAGGAACCATCCTCCATCTACCTCTGTGTATCAATCCTACACCTGTTTCTTCCCAGCTAAGCAAGACCTCAGTAATCTTCCTTGGTGTTGTCCAAACAAAACCTCTGAGGTTAGTCATTTCGATTTTCTCCCCAAGAGACATTTGAATACTGACTCCAACACCAACCATGAAAGCCAGCAATAAGCATTAATGCTAACATAGATATCGAATCATATAGAGAATAAGATACTCATTGTCCCAAGAGGTGCAAAGCCATAATAGTCCCCACTCGCCCGCAAATAGAATAGGTAGTTATTTATGGGACATGAGGTGCAACTTCATTCATTGAAAGCCTTGTTCTTGTGTAGTCATGGTCCCAAGCGATGCTAGCAATTATAGTCCCACTTCTCCCTAATAGAACGATAGTTTTTTCTGGGAGAGGAAATGTAACTTTATTCACTGAAAGTTTCATTGTTATGTAGTTTGTTTTGGTAGAACTTGTCATTTAAAAAAGAAGACCAATTTTTTTGGAAATTTCTGCTATCATTCTTCAGGTTAGACTTTAGACTGAATATGTCTTTGTGTTGTTGTTCGACATCTAACATGGTAGGCGTTCATAAGATGGACCTTGGGCCTAGATCCCAAAAGTTAACTCATGAGATGAGGGTTCTCCAACATAATAACATAAGGACACAAAAAGAGAAAATGCCCACCAGATCGCGAGCACTCAAATAGCATGTACTTTCTACTTCCCCATATATTTTATTGGACGAGATTTGACTGTATACGGAATTTAAAATAATTATTGACTTTAGTGTAAATGTCAATTGAGATTTATGGAAAAATAATATTGTACTGGCTGAAAAGTTTTTTTTATAGAGAAACCTTTCTAATTGAATTAAAACATCAAATGAATTTGAAATTTCCTTAACCTGATGTACCTAAAAGAACAATTTGTGGAAATTGCAATTTTATGAATAGAAATGTCAACCTTCTGGAATTACCCAAAATATAAGGTGTCATATAGATGTTAGAAGTATATTACTTTTTTATATTATCAGTTTCTTTATATCCAAGCATTTGTATGAATATAATTCAAATACAGTAGAAATGGAAACGGAAAATCATGAAAGGAAAGCATTTACTTGCAACGTGAACAAACAAAACTCAGACCTTAAAGGAATAATACTGACCTCACCGTAGGCTCCTCTGCCAATAATTGTTAGAAGTTCAAAATCATCCACACATATTTTGTGCCTCTTCAGTCTCATAAACTCCGTCTCCTTTTGCTCTAGATCTTTGATCAGATGCATTTGCTCTTCTTTAGGCACATCAGAAGATGCTAACTTTCTTTCTAGAATCCAACGCCTATTTTTAGACAATGTTGTAACAAATATAAGACAAGGAAGATATTTAGAGAAGTGTACCTTAGTTATACTCTCAAGCTATTGTGGGTTTAAATAGTGATGTACACATTCTAAAATAGGAAGGATTATCAAGATTATAGATCCTACAGGAAATTAACATAGTGATAGTTATAGATCCTAAATGCATGCACATATATATATATATATATATATATATATATGATATATATCATGCCTGTACAGAGAGCAATGCTAAGCTTTTTCTTCTTTTACTTTCTTTTTCTCTTTCTTTGTTTTTTTTTTTTTTTTGGGAGGGGGGGGGGGAGGAGGAGGTGGGTTTAGTCTTAGTGAAATATAGTCAAAGAAATGTCAAGATTAACAAGTGAACTCTAGAAAAGATCAACTTTGTTTTTTTGCTTAAAAGTTTAAATTGCTATTTCTTTTTTTATTGATGAAGCAATGTGATGGAGAAAAATCCTTGCATACAACATGTAACAAAAGCATCGTTGAATACAAGAATGTAACAAAAGCAATTAACATCGTAGGAAACATGCTTTTCTACAATAGCATCCAATTTTTTTGTAACAGGCATCTCATACGTGTTCCTACTGTATACTACCATATAAGTACAATACCTCAAAACAAAATGTTGATCAGCTTTTATATCCTTAGGGAATTACATTAAAGTACACATTCCATTTAGATAAAATTGTAATTACGCTTAACAGGCCCTCAATTTATGATTTATACTGTAATAAATTTCTTGATTCTATTACACAACTTCCATACCCATGAGTTAAGAAAGCATAAAACTGCTCAGCCTGATCTCCCTAATAGAGTCCCAATTTGGCATTTGCATTTGTCACTCTGACCTAGTAAAATCTGGACCTTTAAAACTGATCATCCATAAACAACCAGCTAAAAGTAGGGATTTCGATATATAAGACGTCAAAGTCAAATGCTCATCCCGGATGACATACTGTGATCATCATAGAGTAAGCAGCTTAAGAGTTCATGTCAAGTGATACATTTAGACGTAACACATCAACAACAATCCCTCCCCCCCCCCCCAGGCCTTAGTCCTAGTTGGCTTGGCTGTATGACTCCTCAATATTCATTCCTCTTCAATTGGGCCCGTTTCATTCCACTACTCACAATGTAGCCATATTGAAACAGTATACTCGTAATGCATCATTAGCTCTAAGTCAAGTCACCACCGAAATGTTCCGATTATGTACCACAATTATATCTCCTTGTTCAAGTAGTGGATCCAATTTCGGTGTAACTAAATTAAGTCAAATTATTCCAAATAAGAATAGCAGATTGCCTAGCCATTTTGCTTTCCAAAAAACAATGTGTTCCACTACCTACTTTGAAAGAGGAGTTCAAGGAAGATTCAACCCAAAGTTTGCTAATGAACTTGCAAATATCAGTACGATGAGAGCATAACGTACCAATGATTTTGCTCTTCATATTTGTGTTTAACAGTTTGACTTCTTGTTCCCACATACCTTATTCCTCTAAGTTGTATTTCCACAACCATTTCATCAACAAACACTTGATGTGCGCTGCTAGATCTTTTATACCCAAAGTGCCTTTAATTTTGGTTGAATAACTTTGGATCACTTTGTTATCATAACCCAGACCGTTCCCTTCCCACAAAAAAAGATCTTTCGAATCTAGCAAGCTGCTTTTATAGCTTGATTAGAATAAGGAAAAAGAGACATAAAATTAACGGGGATGCTGTCTAAAAAGCTACTTATGAGTGTTTATTTTCTACCAATAGAGGGATAATACTTTTGCCAGGAAGCCAACCTTTCCTGTAGCTTCTCTAATCACCCAATTCCAGATCTCAGAGGATTTAAATCTAGCAACCAGAGTAAACCCCAAATAAGTAGTGGTGAATGTACTTATACTGCAACATATAATTTTTGTGAACTCTTATAAATTAGGGGCTTCATTGACTGATAATAATGCTTTTGAGCATGTTAATATGTGCCCCTGACAGCTTCAAATATCAGCAATGTAAGTTTGAGATGGATGCTTTGGACCTTTCTGCACCACCAAAAAATAGTGTATTATCGGCATACAACCAGTGGGATACTGAGACTGAATCCCCAAATTGCTGAATCTACTGTGAATGCTTGGCTTTCTTTAGCATTTTGCTAAGATACTCCATTTCTGGAATAAAAAGGAAAAGGAAAAGGAGGTCTCCCTGCCTGAAACCTTTTTATGGGGAGAAAAGCCATCAGGGACCCTGATTAATCAAAACTGGGTACTTCACTATAGTAATAGTGATTTATCCACCTTTCACTGAATCCCTTTTTCTTTAGAATTGGGAGAAGTTAAGATCAATTATTGGTCAAAAGGCCTTCTCTATTTCAAGCTTGAAAAAAGGCCAGATCTCATTGCTTTCCAACAATGTCAAAGAACAGTACTTGTCCTAGAGCATGATATGGTGACTATCATAGATTAAGCAGCTTAACTGAGAATTCATGATGGCAGGTGATACATTCAAACTTAGTACTACTACAACAGCTATATCTCCACCTCAAACTAGTTTGGCATTGGCTTTATGAAACTTCCATATCCATTCTGTTGCATTTGGGCCAGTTTAATTGCAATACTGATAATGTAACAACATCAAAAAAAGGATACTTGTGATTTAGTGCACCAACTACCTGATGCCAAAATGCCCCAAATAGTTATCACAAAGATATTCCCTTAGTTCAACCAGCTGATCCAACTGAGCATAACTAAATCAAGTCAAACTATTCCAAACATGAAAAAGAAAATCATGAATCCCAAAAACCTGCAACCCTTTTTGTCTACTTCCAGCTATTAACACATAAAAAGCTAGTGCTAACAACAGATCTTTGAAGAAGAAAAAACAAGCAGAAATAAACATAAACCATCAAACTAATTTGACCCCACATAAAATAAACAAGAAATGTTTTTTTTGTTTGAAGAAATTACCTTTCTTTGCGTTCCTGAATACTCTTCATCTGGGTCTTGTAGTGATTCTCAATAAATTGCTTAGCAGCTGCAACTTTCTCCATTGTCAAGCTTGAACCAAGCACTTCCTCTTCGCACTGTCCTTCCTCCATGTTTTCCCCTCTTTTGAGCAAAACCAAAACAACCCTCTTCTTCTTCTCTCTACTCTTTCTCTCTCTATATGTATGTATGTATGTATAGGTTGAAAAAATAGAGTGAAACCTGAAATGTACAGTTAGGTTGGGAGTACTGTTTGCCTCATCAGCACTGAGACTTCACCAGTATTCGCTGGCAATTCTTTGCGTCTTGTTTGGACGATTCATAATACTTTGCGTAATTTCGATACTAAAATATCACTAAATTAATATTGATTGAATTATAAAATATTATTGTTTTATAAATATATTATTTAATAATAATAATTTTTATTAATTTAGAAAGTATTTTTGAAATTCAATAAAAGTTGGTTTTGATTACGTTAAAATTATTATATCTTACTAATTTATATAGTAAAATATTTACTTAATTCACATAAATATAAAATTTATTAACATAAAGTAGAATGACTACTTCAAAATCATTGCTCTTACTAAATTGTGTATCATATTTATTTAATTCATATAAATATAAATTCATTATACATAAAGTACAATATATGTGTATGAATTGTAATATATACTTTTGTTAAATGATTTATTGTAAAATAAATTCAAGAATTTAATGTTTCATTACTAGAATAAATTATTAAATATAATATATCACAGTTTCTTAACAAAATATTATTCATTGTATCTTTACTAAAATATTCAATGCAAGATAGTGAGGAAATAAATTAGGCTGAACCCATCAGTGTCCCCCTTCTCCCCCAAAGTTGTCACCAATTTTTATTTTAACACCTAAATTAAGCTTTGTTCATTTTAGACATCTCATGTCGTGTCTTGTTGTGTCATTTAGACATTTTTGACAATCAATCAAATATATAAGGTTTGTGTCACACACTCATTGATGACATGGCAAATTTAATAAAAACACGTGGCATGTATATAAAAATAATATTTAAATAGTGATTTTTTAGTAGAAAAAAGAAGTGGTCAACGACTAAATGACACTTGGAAGTATTTTTACTCAAAAAATTAAAAAAAAAAAAACAACTCTACCCCACCCAGATCATCTTCTCTGCCCCCACCCACCCCAACCCCTCTCTACAAACCCAGATTGGCTTCTCCGCTCTTCCCCTCCCACCAACGGCTTCTCCACCTCTACCCACCCTAACCCATCTCTTCCCCACCCACATTGTCTTCTCTGCTCCTCACCTACCCACCAATCGTCTTCTTCAAAGTTTGTGTTTGAAGAGGAAAAAGTGTTAAACAAGTTCTAAAAGTGACCAATCACCGAGTTCGATTTAGTTTGACGAACTCAAATAGAATAGCAAACACACACGTACTACTATTCAAAACTAAGTTTAGATTATTTATGAATCTATGATTTTCCGCTGCCTTTCTTCTTTACCGCAACACAAATTGTGAGTCTTCTAATGGGTTGAAATTCATTTTTTTAAAAAAATATCTTCATGTTTAAATTCATTATTTTATCAATAGCATTATCAAAATTATTTCTCCATAGAAGAAGTTCAAGTGATGCGAGATGGTGGCATACTTGTTTCTCCATGGTGGTTGAAAAATGAGAAAGAAAATGAAAAAATAAAATAAAAATAATTACATGAGTCTTTCAGGCGCTAGTACTTAGTGTATTACACTCACTATGCCATGTCAGTAAAAAGTGTCAAAATGACAAAGCGAAACATGACATCGGGTGTCTAAAATGAACAAAGTTTAGTTGAGGTATCTAAGTGAAAATTGATGTTAATTTTAAGGGTCATCGATGGATTCAGCCAATAAATTATTTAAGCAACATAGGAAATTTCTAAATCATATCCAAAAATGGCTTATCAAAAGGCACTACAACAAATATGATATATAGCTATGAAATTATTAGCTACGACATCAAATTCGTCACTAATTATTCGCTTTCAGTGTCAAAATTTACTTTTCATGCTTAAATATACGAGACACATATTTTTAGTGATGAAACATAAGAATTCGTAGCAAAGTTTTGTCAACTAAAGTTTCCCATCAAAAAATTATTTGGCGCAATTTTGTTAAGTAGTGTTAGTCATGAATTTAAAGTTATCGGTGACACATTATTTTGTTACAATAGTGTGTGTAATTCATGACATACTACGACATCAGATTCGTCACTAATTATTCGCTTTAGTGACAAAATTTATTTTTCGTGCTTAAATATATGAGACACATACTTTTAGTGACGAAACATAAAATCCATAACAAAGTTTTGTCCACTAAAATTTCCCATCAAAAATTAATTGACGTCATTTGTTAAGTAGTGTTCGTCACGAATTTAAAGTTATTAGTGACACATTATTCCGTCACTAATAATGTAGCTAATTCATGACAGAATATTTTTTGTCTTATAATTTATTAAATTTGGACACAAAAAATTTCATCTAAAAAAATATGTTGTTACAATATCGACAAATTAGAGTTCATAGTCAAATATTATAAATTTTAGCTATGAAAATTTTTATTTAATTATGAAATTTATTTCCTCACTAACAATATAAATAATAGGTGTCATATATTATATTGTCTCTAATCAATCTATAATTTAGTTACAGCAAAAAATTGTCACAAAATATGTAAGGTGTTAAATAGCGACGACTTAAAATTTGTAGTGAATAGTTAAATTATTTGCTACAAAAAAATCATAACTAAATACAATTTTTTTCTACAATTTTTCATAATTACAAGTGACGACTTATAAAAAGAATAATACAAGTGCTTGATAAAAAGTAGGCAGAATCCATTCATTAATTGGCAAGTAAAAATATTAAAACTAATGAATTCGGTCGATTTTATAAAAATGAAAAAGTTCACATCAATTTTCTTAAATTACGCAATTATAAAATGCATCATTTGAAAAACACAATCCGGGTTATAGGTATTGTGAGTGGGCACGGTTCTACTACTAGATCACTAATATTTTTGTATTTTTTTTATTTGATACACTTTCATTGATAAGCACGATAAAAAAAATTGTCAAGTCTTTGTGCTAAGTTTTGTGCATGTCTATCAATTTGTGATTGGTAAACTACATAGTGTAAGTCGATCTATTTGCTTTTGTCTATAAATATGTACATATTTAATATTAATTTCTCATACGTACGTAGAGTAACTATACAGAGATAACGTCGACTTACAAACTAAGACTTTGCAAAGGTGCAATATATTTCATGAATTTCTATTAACTTTTTCCATCAGTGTGAAAATTGAAATAAACTAAAAAATGAAATCACAAATAAAGAAATGAACTAACGAGAATTTCAAATATATTATGATGAAGTACTATAGTTATTGGTATCGATGTTCAACTTGAACCGATTATTCATTTTTTTAATAAAATCAAAAGTTTAATTTTAAATAAATTTATTATTGCACTGAATAATTTTTAAAATTTACAAAAAAAATAAATAAAATGACAAAATCATACTGAATATATTTAAAGATATTTAAAAAATTACGCAATTTAATTGAAATATAATCTACATTTGAATGAATTGTGGGTGGTAAATTTCATGCATTTGTGTATAAGTATAAATGATTATAATATATTGTTTCTACAAAAGTTAAATTTGAAAGAAGTGAATGAGGTATAAAATAAAACAAAAATAAGCGACAAAAGAGAGTTGGTTTGATGGTAAACTGTAACGACCGGCAAGCACCCCCTAGAAGTTAGGGAGAACCCTTGGGTCATGACAGGCCGTACTTGACCCTTTGGGGTCTTGTATAAGCCCTTTAACTATCGTTCATTGCATAAGACATGAAAAGTAGTGCGGAATTAAAAATTTTCACGAATAATTTAATAAAGGAAAATTTTTCATAAAATTAAGGAAGCCTCACCGTCACAAGCCAATCTTAAAGACACTACATAATATCTTAGGGACATGACTACTTTGCATTGAAAGAAAATACATAATAAGTCTTAATAACAAAACTAAGAAACATAGACTATGTCCTCGAATATATGAGGACAATACCAAATCTTGAAAGAGCAGATTTCCCAAGCTTTGCGTTCTAGATTTCTTCTTGCTTCCAAACCTATACTTATAGAGTATAGAAAAGTATATCATTAGTACAAATAATGTACTAAGTATGAAAAACATGCAAAAAGGGACATTTTAGTATAAATACAATTTTATGCCAATTAAATAAAACATTCAAGAATATAGAAGTAAAACAACATAATAATCATCATTAACACTTAGAGAAGAATTTCCATAACTTTAACAAGAAGCAATTTACAGTAAGCTTTCCAAAATATTACAGTAAACTCCTTTTGGACATTACAGTGAACTACTTCATTTTTTTGACTTTACAGTGGACTATACCTATTCCAAAATAGTGAACTTCCAAGGCCAAGCAAAGAGGAAGTGAACTCATTTCCGTAAGAGTTTCCCTAACTAAGGTTATCCTAAGACTCACCAAGGTAAGACATGAAGGAAACTCACATATACCTCCTTCAATACACACCAAAGTGACCCTCAAGACTACCTCTTTTTGGCTTACTCACCTCGGGAGAACAAGCCCCCACACAATGACAAAACATTAGAAGAACACTCAAGCAACACACCAAGACTGCTTCGGAATGCCTACATAGTGCAATGAGTAGATGGCGTCCATTCCACCACCTACCCTAAGTAGTACACTCTTTTAGAAGGCTTAGCACCAAAACTCCCCTTTCGGAAGGTCTACTTAGAGCAATGGATAGATAGGGTCTCATTCCACCACCTACCCTAAGTAGTACGTTCTTTTAGAGATTTAGTTCATTCAATTCATATAAGACTCACCAACACTCCCCTTTCGGAATGCCTACCTAGTGCAATGGATAAATAGCGTCTCATTCCACTACCTACCCTAAGTGGTACACTCTTTTAGAAGACTTAGAATTTTCATTACTTTTGTAGGGGTTAGCTTAATCGACTTAGACCATGAGAGCTAGACATGGAATCCTGATATTAACCCTATCGGATGAGGGATCCTCACTTGCCTAGAGTAAGGTCATTCTCTTAGCTTTTACATGGCTTTCCTAATAGCAACACCTATGCGGGGGCATAGTTAAGGGATAAGGAAATTGCTGCTAAGTAACTCATTCTCTACTAACGAGGAGTACTCATCTCAAGAGGTACATTGGAATACAACATCTCAAGTGTAACCACCCCTTCTTCATATCCTCTCGGTGCTAGGCATAACCCCCCACGGATTCTAAACATAATATACTATAGGTTAAGGATAACTAGTGAACACCACATCTCAACTCACGAAGGGTATTCATCCTCCGATCTATCTTAGAAAGATCTTAGGATGTAATAAGGTACTAAACACTTCATCTCAACTCACGAAGAGTGTTCACCCCAAAACTTCCCTTTTGACTTAACTTAGCTTCATTCATTCATTCAAGTGTGAGTGTTTGTACATATGAGCACACCTTGCACATAAACATCATTTCATTTACATCTAACTTTTATACATGCTTAGACCTTCATTCATTACATCACACACTTTACATGTTTTAGATAATCATATAATTCATTTAAGCATACTATCTAGCCTACTTCACATAATAGCTTCAAAGAGCACATTTAAAAAGAATAACATCATTATCATCTTACTTCACATAACACGCCATCCTTTTGCCCAGGGGACATCGTCGGAGAACAATGTCGGGGACAGGGTGAGAGCCTCCCGTTGGTTACGCCCTTTAAGTGTCGGTTCTTCTAATAATACCTGGTTTTCTAATGAATCCCTTGATTTATTTGAAAAACAAGTAGGACCCCCTTTCTCTAGCTTATTAGGGGCCTACCAAGGAGTTCCATTAGTGACTGGTAGATTGCTCCATCTCTTAAGAAAGGACGCGGGGGGCCTGTCTTATAATAAAGGGGGTACTCTCTTCTCTGATGTACACAATAATCAAGTAACTTCACATTCATACAATTCAAGTAAACACTGCCACCAAGAAGGTGGACCATACCACTCAAGAGCATTTCGAAATTAAAGCTAAACAACATAACCAACTTACCTTTTTATTCAACCTTCCATCACCTATAACATTTTACTCGACATTTCATCATAATATAGATCTTAGGGCAGTAGCTAAACAACAATATAAACCATAAGAAACCAAAGCTCAAAGACTACCAATTCATGCTCATTTAACCCATTCGTTAAGCCAAACTTTGATAAAAAGCTTTAACATGTTTTCATTGAAGTTTTAGCATTAAAATCATCAACTAACATTAGAAACATCATTTTTAAATCATTCAAAACGTTTTCATGCAAGACTCATATTTAGAGTTGAAGATAGAGGAAACTACGGTTGAAAACCCTTTTTGAAAATCCATTAGAAGGGACTCCTTGAATGGAAGAGAGTTCAAGGAGGGATACCATACCTTAAATAGGATAACCCCAATGATTTTTTATGAAGAAACGTCCACCAACAACCCTCCTAGCTCTTTCTTGACTTCTAGCTTCTGTGGAGTTTGAGAGAGAGTTTTAAGAGAGAGGGATTTTGGATTTTAGTAAATGAGGTCTAAAATTAGGTCTTAGGGTTCGAAACTCTTTAATATACCTAAATAACCTTGAAAATGACTTCCTAGGTTCATAAAAGACTTGGGGAGAATTTACAAAACACCCCAAGCCAAGATAGTCTTTTAATAGTTTTCCACAACAACACCCATGACTCCTTAACGACGGACCGTCTGTCAACAAAGGCCCTGTCGAGGAGGGTTCGTCGGTTGGGTCTGCAACTCTCCTAACCTACAGGTCCAATCGACGGACCAACTCGAAGAGTCGTCGATTGGTCAACTGACCGTCGACTGGTTCCGTTGGTGGACTGTCAGACAGTTTTGGACCTAAGTCTTGGGCCATTCTCTAGGACCCCTTGTGGGTCCTAGTGGGGTTGTACCGGGACGTTAAACCCCCAAACATAGTCGTCTAGGTCTTAGGAACATCTCACACCAATTTCAAGAAAATCGAATACGTAAAACTCAACCAAACACATCAAGACACATGAACACTTTCTAAGGCATATCTTCCGAACGTCATGGACGTCTTACCTCCAAACTTAACCAAACTTCGCACACTGCCTAAGGAAACTTATATAACTATTTTTATCACAAAATTAACTCAAGAAACAATCACGAAGCTCTAGTTCATCTTGGTTCGTTTTAGGGTGTTACATAAACACTCTTCACTTCCAACCTTAAGGTTGTGAGTTCGATTCCCCAAGACAACATAATGTGCAAGTTTCTAGCCAGGGTTAACAAATATAGAGGTAGGAGATATTCATTATATATATATATAACCATTTTTATAATGATAAATTTTATTACATATATACATTTAAGAAAAATAATTTGTATATATGATATAGTCATTAGTGATGATATTAGATTTGTTTAACTACGAAATACATAGAACTTTAGAGACAATTGATTTCGTCACTGGTTGAAGTAAAATAATTAGCGACACTATAATTTTATCGGTAGTAATAACCTTTTTAGTGACAAAACATACTATCAACTATAAAAAATATACTTTTTACAACAAATAAATTTGTCACAAATGTTTAAGCATTTGGGGACGATTTTTCTTTTTGTAGTTAATATAATACTTTTATAGACGAAGCACTAAATCGTCTTTGTATACTTTTAAAGACACATTTAGTGACGACTGAATGACAAATTATTTTTTGTCACACAAGATTTTTAGTGACAAAATATGATTTATTAATGACGAAATTATTTATCCCTGATAATCAAATTTGTTGTAGTGAGGTGTCACAAAATCACGAATGACAAATCAGATATGTAAAGCATTATGTGAGTACAAAAAAAATCATTCTAATGCACTAAAGAGGATTTGTTTTCATGGCTTAATGAAAAAAATCATTTAAAAATTAGTCAAGGTACGATATCAAATACACTTAATGTAACGACCTGTTTAGTCGTTTTGAGCAGCAGATTTTATTTCTGGAAAACTAGCTGAGACGACGGACCCCACGACGGACCGTCATGGGCACGACGGACCGTCATGGGCACGACGGACCGTCGCAGGGTCTCGTTTCAAAACACTTGGAAATTCTGAAATTTGGGTACTGAAATCGACTCTCTGAACTTCGTGACGACATGGCAGGACGGACCGTCACAGGCGTGATGGACCGTCACAGACTCTTTGGTGGAAATTGAGTCTCTGAACTTTGCGACGACCTGCAGGACGGACCGTCGCAGGCACGACGGGCCGTCACAGGTTGCGTAAATCCCAGTCTGGGTCGGATTTCTTTAAGTGATTTAAGGGACGTTTTTGACTATTCCTGCTTTAATTATAAAGAAAGTGGGTTAATAATAATAAGTCTAATTACTTGGGGGTTAAAAGAGGTAACCTTGAGTTAATTAGTGGGGTATTATTGTCATCTTTTATACTTAATTATATGCTAATTAGGGTAAAAGAAAGAGGGTTTGAATAAGAAAAGTAGAAAGAACAAAGAGAAAGAGAGGGGATCGAACGAGAAGAGAGAAACAAAGCTTGGGAAATTGCTTGCTTGATCACGAATCTTCGGTGGAGGTAGGTTATGCTTTTCACACTATTCGTAGTAAACTCTTAATAGTGAATGATATGTGTTAGTAGTATTGTAAACCCTTCTATATGCTTAATTGTATGCTTGCATGAATATGATTATGTAATTGTGAATAAATAAGCATGATGAAGCTATTGAATCCCAAATCTTGAAAAGAATCCATAATCTACTTGTTAATGATGATGCTTTGGTATAAAAGAAGGCTTGATGAACGAAAGTAGTGAGATTAGGGGATCGGGTGCCACGTTCCGGTACCAGGATAGAAATAGAGGATCGGGTGCCACGTTTTGGTACCAGGATAGAATGAGGATCGGAGTGTCACGTTCCGACACCAGGATAGTATATGGATCAGGTGCCACGTTCCGGTACCATGATAGAATGAGGATAGGAGTGTCACGTTCCGACACCAGGATAGTATATGGATCGGGTGCCACGTTCCGGTACTAGGATAGAATGAGGATCGGAGTGTCACGTTCCGACACCAGGATAGTATATGGATCGGGTGCCACGTTCCGGTACCAGGATAGAATGAGGATCGGAGTGTCACGTTCCGACACCAGGATAGTATATGGATCGGGTGCCACGTTCCGGTACCACAATAGAATGAGGATCGGAGTGTCACGTTCCGACACCAGGATAGTATATGGATCGGGTGCCACGTTCCGGTACCAGGATAAAATGAGGATCGGAGTGTCACGTTCCGACACCAGGATAGTATATGGATCGGGTGCCACGTTCCGGTACCTGGATAGTATATGAGGATCGGAGTGCCACGTTCCGGCACCAGGATAGTATATGGAGCGGAGTGTCACGTACCGACACAAGAGGAAGAAAGATAATGAATCTTGAAAGATGTAAATATACTCAATCTAATGAACCTAATTCCCAAATGAGTATGGTATTGAGGCTTGAGTCCTCATGGATGAACTTGGTAGTACTTATTGATGATTATAGTACTTGTTGTTGCTACATGTTGAGTATTATAGTTGATTTATGATATTAACTGATATATACTGTTTACTATTTTTAGTTGGCCGATGATATCTACTCAGTACCCGTGTTTTGTACTGACCCCTACTTTTATGTTTTCTTCTTTGTTATTTGTGGAGTGCAGCAAAAGTGCCGTCGTCTTCAACTCAACCGCAATTCTAGCCAGTCTTCGTCACATCGGATCTTCAGGGTGAGCTAATGATTCTAGCTTGGACTGGATCTTCTTCCTCATGTCTTGATGCCTTGAAGTTCCGGCATAGACTAGCTTTTACTTGTTTTAGCTTCTTAGAATACTCTTAGTTTAGTAATTTGATCATAGATGTTCTTGTGGTGATCACTTCCAGATTTTGGGGAAATAATAGATGTTGAATTTTAGAAGTTATTGAATTGGTTTTTATTTATGAGTTTAAGTCTTCCGCACCATTTTCTGTTGATATTATATTGGAATGTTAAGGGTTAGATTGGTTGGTTCGCTCACATAGGAGGGTAAATGTGGGTGCCAGTCGCGGCCCGGTTTTGGGTCGTGACACTTAAACAGTCAACTGGATTTTATGGTGCAATCGGAAAAGACTTTAAAACTTACAATAAGAAAAATTATAGATAAACTTCTAACTAGATTCAAATTTTAAAGAAAACAAACACAATAGAATCATATTTCACTAAATTGTATTAGATCTATTTGTACTTTTAAGAAAATATTAATTTATTTATAATATTAATAGACTATATTTTTCATATAGGGGTCTTCTGAAAATATATCACCTTATCTTATCTAGATGAGTATTTTTTTCTTTGGCCCGAATTGAAATCGAAGAAAATATTATTTTAGAAAGACTATTATTTAACCGGATATTGAATCAAATTTCTATTACTATAAGTTTGTGCAATTTCTATATTGAATCAATTGGTACTATTTTTTTTATTTAAAAAATAAACATTCAATGCTTTTCTAGTTTTTTTGTATTTTGTATAGTATACTCGAAAATGCTACAATTGAATTTGTGAAAATGATTTCAAAGCACGTGAACTAAAAGATTTTATGAATGAGATAGTAATGAAATAAATTACAACATCAATAAGATATAGTGAATATGAAGTAAGAAAATAGTTAAGTCGTGTGTATAATTGATAACATAGTCTTGATGATGTAAATATAATGTGTCCAAAATAACTCATGAATTTAAGAACTTTCATGTGCGGAGAGAGAGAGAGAGCATAAATAAGTGTGTGAGTCAAAAATCAAGAGCCCTTAACGTAGATGCCTAGATGGTTAATAGGTTCTCACCTCTCACAATCTTTCACTTGAGCACTTATTATTCGCTTATATACTCGTTGGCGAGAATATCAGACTCTTCTAAAAAGTTTAGTTGACCAGCTTATTTTGTTTCTATCATTGATTATTTTCTTCATGTCCAGATCCTATCTTTTTGAAGCTATATAGGTTATATTAGTGAGATATCAACTTTGATGGTGTACAAATATCAAGATTTTTCTAAGTTATTATTTTTAAGTTCGTTCCTTTAAGGGATCAATTGTATTTTTCTTTAATTTCATATTCAAAAATTTTAAAGTAGAGTGAATTAAAGTATATTATGAAATTTTTTGCTAGGGTATTCAAAAGGGATTCAATGTATAAATAATCTAAATAAGCCCAATACTAATTGAAGTCTAACCACTTCTACCATTAAAAGTCAGATAGACTTCGAAAGAACAAGATTTATCCTTCTATTTTCATCGATTTCTTCAGAACATGAAAAAATAAGATATAAATTCTATATCAGTGGCACAAAATTTAATTTATTGTCGAAGTTAAAGAAAAATTCTGAGAAGTCATGATGAAAAATGCAATTACAAAAATTTATAATTGAGTTTAAGTAAATCAGTGAAGTGTGTTTGAAACTTTTAGTCTATTTTTCTTAATAAGTTTAGTCTTTTTTTTAAAAATTTCTTTCATTTTTCAGCTCTCTAATTCAATGTGGAAGTTTGAATCAACGATTTTTTTTCATTAAGAGAAATTAAATGAAATTGAGAAGAAAAAAATAAAATACAGTATTTTGATCAAAACTATCATCTAGATAAGAATTGTGAAAGGTCCCTTTCACTTGGTCATGATCAGTGGCTGACCTGTATTATATACTTTGGGTACTTAAGCACCCATTGCCTTTTGTAACAAATACTATTATTTATGTATAATATACATTAAATCATTGAAGAATATTAACTGAGCACCCACTCTATGCACGTATTTTCAAAATTAAAACAGTTACCATGATATAGAATTTCTAGATACACCATTGGTCATGATATTTATACTTATTCTTTTCTTCAATGACTTAATCCTTAGAGGTTGATACAATGATTGAATCAAAATTAAAGGATGAATAAACAATTAGATAATTACTGAGGAAAGAAAGTGAGTGTTACTAGTGAGTTTGTAGGTGGACAAAGGTTTTAAAAGATATAGTTATTACGAATAGAAAATAAATCATAATTTTTTTGGCTTAAATCATTGACATCTCCTTAAAGTTTTCGAATAATTCACTTAGACAACTTAACTTGAATTTGTACCTAGCAAATACTTAAATTGTTCAAAATATATACCTACTAAATATAAAATACTTATGTGGCAAAGTAAGTGTAGCTCATGGTTGTTGGGCGTGTGAGTAGTGTTTTTAAAGATAAATTTGTAATTGTTTTGTCACCTAACAAACATTAACCGAATAACTAAACAAAATCAATAATAATCTTAATTTAAAAAAGAATCACCTCACACTCCTTTACCTGTCATTTTCAGCACTCCATTTTACAAAATCACTAGTTCTTTCTTTTGGTTTCATTATCGTTTCTTCTTTATTTTTTGTGTAAAGAAAAAATTGAGTCTTAAAAAAATATATCAGGATAGAGTATGTTGTTAGTGTCAACATCATTGTCAAAAAAACATATAAATTAAACAAATGACTGGCCAAAACAAAAAAAGAGTTTATTTATAAAGATGGACATTGAAGTTGTAAAAGAGTATTTTCCGATATCTCAGAGACACACTTATACAATACTAAAGTCCTATTACCCCTTCCCTCCGAACTTATTTTATAAATAATTTTTTAGCCGTTTTTAGCCTACGTGACACTAATTTGAGAAATAAGGTCAACACACGATGAGTATAGAAGTTAGTGCCACGTAGGCTGAAAAAAGGTAGAATTTTTTTTATTAAAAATAAGTTCAGGAGACAGTAGGACCTTAGTATAGTATAAGTGTGTATCTGAGATTTTGGGCATAGGCTGGGGAGTTGTTATGCATTTTCCCTCAAAAAAATAAAAATTAAATTGCGTCAAAAATTATTTTGATGAAACTCGGTTTTTAACTAACAAGAATTTGTAGATTATTTTTTAAAAAATTGGTAAGAAAATTAAACCTCGACGAACTCAAATTTGAATTGAGTTTGATGGGCATGGGGTGGTTGCGTGGGTGGGTAGGGTATTCTGTAAAAGAAGAAATTCGAGAAGGAAAGTTATTTCTTTTCCCTTTTTTTAAGTTAAAAGCATAATTTTTATTTTATTTTATTTTTAGTTATTTTTGAATTGTTATTATGAGCTCAATGCCACATATTTTCTTTTTTTAATTGGTTCCTATCTTATATCATTCGCAAATGTATGACATAAATTCTATAATTTTAGTTGATTATCAGAAAAATGTTTAAACTATATATTTTCTAACTAATAAAGATGTTCAATTGGAACAAGCCTAAGATAAGGCGTGTAAGTGAATTATGCGGACAATTTTAAGGGACAACAAGACTTGAGCCTCTCTTTCTTTTTTTCTTTTTTTTTTTTTAAAAAGAATTTGTTGCCTTATGGATACCATAATTTCTCAGCAAATGTGATAATGTTCTTAAATCGTTGAAATTTTTGTCAGGATATAAAGCAATATTTTTTTCTATAAATACATCTACATAAATTATGTAATGGAATTATTATCTTGTACTGATTTATACAAAGGATTGAGGTGTGTCAACAGTCAGTGGAGTCAGAATTTTTGCTTAGGGGGTTCAAAGTATAAAGAAGAAGTTTAGGTGGTAATGCAAGTGCATGGTGAGCGTAGTAGACCCTCGACCTGCTTTTTGTACAAGAACTATAAATATTTCATTGGTTCATAAAAGTAAAGACTAAGTCAATCAAAGATACCGAGAACAAAGATACAATCATAAGAATTTTAGTAGATCGACTGTATTACATAAGTTAATTCTTAAAACACATGAAAATTAAATGATAAATAAGGGAGCAAGGCAGGGAAAAAAGATATTTATCTTAGCATGCTAAATCTGACTTATTTTATCATACCATATTAAGCATTTCTTTCCACTTTTATCATGTTCCATCGAGCATTCTTAAAATTTATTGTGTTTTTATACTTTTATTTTGTAATTTTTTATTTTATTTTTAACTTTTTAAAAAATTAAATAAACATCCATTCAATCACATATTACTACAAAAATAGTCAAGATTCTCAAAAAGTGTGTACGAATAGAGTTAATAATATTATAATGCATATTCAAAAGATAAATGAATAGCATCGCCGAATTTTTTTAGTTCATATAATTTAATTTACCAAGTTAGTTATAATTTGTACAAAAGACAAATAACAAATAAATCAAATATGTTTAGTTTTCATCTCTCTAAAATAGAATTAAAAATATAAAAGAAATTCCATAAATTCTATAATTTAATATTTTAAGAGGGTGTTGGCCATATTTAAGATTCTTTATTCAATTACATCTAATTTACCTTTTTTCTTAAAAAATCAATTATATTTCTATCCCAATTTCAAGTTAAATATAATTCTTCATTTTTAAGAAGGTTATTCAAGTTAGTATACGAAAAAAGAGTTACGTAGAAAGAAAATAAATAATGAATATAAAAAAAATAAAAAAAAAAAGAGAAGAAAGAATGTATCTAACAAATTGAAAGAAAAATAAATTAAAAAGAAGAAATGAAACAAAAGGAAAAAAGAATGAAATTGAAGAAGAAAGTCTAAGCCCAAAAGTTCCATTTTTCAAAGCATTAAAAAGGAGGAAAAATGTTGTCCATAGGGATTTGAACCAAAGACCTAGGAGCATTTATTGAACCACTTACCCATTGAACCAAGCTTCTACCTTGTTTTCAAGGGAGTCATTTTAATATTTACCTATTAAATCAGAATTGGACGTTATATATACAGTGTAATTTTTGGACGAGGAGGTTCGAATGTACCCTTAGGTTCCACGCCCCCGTCGACAGTAAAAATTTCAATATCAAAAGTATTTTTTTGTTTAAATAATATAAATATATCGTGACAGATTGTTATAAGGACTTTGATATTTTGATATCTTGTGGATGATATATGTTCTTGAAGCTTAATAAAGTAGTGTCTACAGAGGATTTTATTATGTACTGTCACGACCTAAAATTGATATGACGGAACTCGTCTTATCCACCAAGACAAGTCAGCCTAAAACTCAACTACTACAATAATATGCGAAAAATTTACAATCAACTTAAAAATACTCTTAAAATGTGGTTGTCACGTGTACAAGTCTCTAATGTGTTATAACAAAATTGAAAGAAAAATACAAGTCTCCAATAACCTTGTTTCTACAATAGAACAAAATCATAAATAAGGAGAAAAAAGGTCTGCTGAGATGATAAGCAACTATTTACAAATCTCCAAGAAGCCTCGAAAAAGAAGAGAACATATCACAATGTTCCAGGCTAATAACCTACAAAAAATTGTAGAAGCAAGGAATGAGTACCAAACCACACGGTACTCATCAAGTAAACCTCTAAACACAAGCTAAGAGAGGTGACATAGGGGTAGTCCTACTACCCCAACCGAACCTCCACGACTACAACCTGCACAAAAGAATCAGCCCAACCTAACAACTCACAGTTTACATAGCACATAGCTCAACAACAACACTTAGACAATTACATATTCTCCACAACAACACTTTGACAAATTACATATCCTCAACAACAAGCTCAGTATTCATCAATCACAAGTTTCGCAGAAACGCATTCACAAGATCAGCAAAACATAATATCAATTTCACTAATGATAAGTATGTGCAATGCAATGGAATACGATGTCAAGTATAATGATGCATGTCTGACCTAGATATACACACCCGTTGTCTCTCAGTTTGGACCTATGGGGGACATATCTGTCAATGCATCCATCGCTGCGTGCGATAGGTCCCTCGAAATATAGTATCCATCGCGGCGCGTGATACGTGACTTGAAATGGTACATCCTCTTTAATTTCTTATTATTTCTCATATCACATAACACTTGTCACAACCATGTCTCAAAACAATCAAAATGACATGTTCACACACATAATGAGGAGATGACCATTTTCATAACATATTCACAACAATATCACACGACGATTCAACAAGACTTTCAAATCATTCTCCATTATCAACACATCACACAAGCAATTAATCACATTGCCTTTTATGATCCTTTTTTTAATCATTAGAATTAATCAACTTTCGTTGAACTTCGACTCAAAACGATCTATTCAAATAAATGACCACAATAAGATTTCAAGACTAAAAACATCCACATTACTATGTTTCTAGTCTAGACTCAAAAACTCACCCAAGTTGATAATCAATTTTCTAAACTTCAAGCATAGGGTTAAATCTTAACTTCTCCAAACACTGCACCCATAATTTCTTTCATGTACTATAATACACCCGATATTTAATCACATACCTCAATATATCAAATTTGGGTCTTAACATGAAAACTATAAGAAAAATTCAAAAAAAATCAATTACATAAAAGTTATAAAACCCTAGAATTAAGACAAATCCATCTTTTCGCATTATCCGCCATGTATTCACTGAACCCATAATCAATCCATAAAAATTCTTGTGAGAATAACATTAGTTATCATCAAAATCATCACATCCTTTAATGATTGGCTAATCATTAGCCTTTACTGCCTAATCGTTGGTTCCAAACTAAATTGGAACAACTCACTTTGAAAGATTCCATGAATTTACTTCTTAGTTTATATTAAAATAATTCATCCTCTAATAAATATTCAATTTCATAATTGACATATGTATTCAAAAGTTTAAGAATTTGAGATTTACCTGGATGTGCAGGTTTTCTAGTTGACGTCGTGGATAACTTTTTGCCCAATCTTTTTATTTTTTATCGTTCTTTCTCAATTGTAATAGGTACTAAAAGTGGCAACTTCTTCTAACTTATTTTATTAAATATAGACCAAATAATATAGGGTGTTAATTTAAATTATTGATCCGGCCCATCAGGCTCATGAACCACTGATTAAATAAATTAAGTATTTAACAAAAACTCATTAACTAACTATTGAGATGGGTAAAAAATTATAATTTTATTATAAATTTCTAAAATGACTTTCTGGTTCATTACATTATCCACCAAAATCATATTCGTCCTCGAATATAAGGAAGAAGAAGGAAGAATAATGTGTATACTAAAAGCTTAAGCTATGACTCACCAGCTGTTAATCTCTCTAAGTGAGTTCCTCCTTTAGACTATTCCATCAAAATCTTATCTTTAGACATTGGGTACTCATCAAGGAAGGATCAAACTTATCTAACCCAAAGAAGACCAAGATCAAGTAAACACCCAACAAGTGGTACACTAAAATATACAAAACTTCTAACAATACCTATCGAAAAGGCTAGATCAGTAGTTGTGATTGTAGACAACCTTTAAGAACAATAAAACTAGATCCAATGATCCATACATAGATGGAACGTGATCTCAACGACTAGATGAATACTAAAACTATCTACAATTCCAATACCCATGATAGCTTCTTTTTTTTTTATAAATTCTCATAAATAAGGTGGTACATATAAAACCATTGGATTACTTTAATTCCCCAAGACAACACCAGATATGTCATATCTAAGACGATCAAGTCTTTCCAAGCATCATATCCTACCAAGAGGACATTGCAGGATCGGTACACCCGATCCACCACTAGGAATTCACCCATAGATGTAAAAACATGAGTAGCATATGAAATAAATCATATTGTCCAGTACGAAGAAGGTGATCACATAATAAAGTACGAAACCAAGGTCAAGTAACACAAGATACTCTCTCCATAGTGCCTATTTCAAACATTTTTATTCATCGAACTCCATCTCTTTGATTGTTAGTCACCCACATTCAACTAGTATAGCCCCCATTACAATATTATAATTACTTGATTCATCAACCCCACATACTTCCATAGTACTCCGTTGAAGCTAACATTCTTAATACCAACAAACATCATAACTACACAACTGATTTACCTTACTCTCAAGCTGTGACTAGTATCAAAGTCTTCTTAGCAAACACATTGTATCTCAATATTTATTTTTATTTTATTTTTCAAAAAATGGCTCCCTCTCATTCCATTTAAGCATTACATGACATATATGAGTCACACTAAGACTGATAACACAAATTTCAATTCTAAAAATACTTTTTCATCGAGGTAAACTAATTAAGTCACATCCAATGTCAACTTTACGTAATTTATCAGATACCAAATTTACCATCACATATCACATACCAACACTAAAAAAAATTCTTGGTCACTCCAATAATTCGGTATACTATAAGCTCATAAGCTCTACCTACGATCAAATATCTATGTAACACATCATAACAATTTGTATAGCCCCATTAACAAAGTAGTGTTAGTCCCCTCGAATACTCATTAATCATGTAAGACTGTAGGCTCACATCTTAAAACATCAATAAGTTACATATCATAATTTGAACAATTTAACTCGACAAAGCCACATAGAATCTCCCACACCTAGTTGCTTGTCACTCAACCAAAAACTCAATCTTTAGATAAGTAGATTATAACTTTCTAGTAAGTTTATACTGAACTAGTTTACATCTCACAGTAAAAAATCAATAAATTCTTCAACTACAAAACAAAGGATTATACGAGAGGTCTTATTCCTCCACTTTTCTTAATTCTTCTCATGACACATAATTCTAAATATCTTGAACCCTTTAATACACCAGACTCTTATTCCCTTTGTTGACTTGCTTACCACTCTTATTATTTGGCCAACAACCCTTGACATTTTTACCTTATCCTTTATATAAAAAAAAACTTTAAATGAAACTCTTCCTTAGATCCTTTGAAAATCAAAATTATAACACACTTAATGACTCAAAACATATACAAGTCCTTTCAAATGCTCTCTATTCAATGCGATCGAACATTTCTTACCTTACCAATCTGCATATTGTCAAAACATACCACCACAAACATAAACTCACCATGAAAAACTAATTTTTTTTATCCCAACCATGTAACACAATCTCATTATCTATCAATATTATCTCATACCTTGAAAATCTTTATGAATTTACGGATCTTAGTTTATCGTTGATTCCCTCTCCATCGACCTTGTCATATCTTTCGCTAAAAGTTCAACCGATTATCAAACTCAAAATCTCAAAAAAAAAATTATCATCACACTAGAGTTGAATGTCAGTAACTCCTTTCTCAAATTTTATCCAATAATTTTAACCAATTTGATTAACCCATAACACTAAAAAACATATGAAATAATGTGTCTCTGAATTTAATTTCTCCATTCTGTGGCCCTTACAATATGAATAAATATCCTTGTTCTTGCCTCTTACCGTAGGCTAAACTACATCTCCCTAATTCTTTTCATTTGTGACTCTAGTTCATTTCAATTCTATTTGACCGGTGTCTCAACACTTTCTAGAACTTTCCATGCAACCATGCTACTCATCAAAAAACATCAAACCACAGACTTAGATACTCGCTAGTCGTCATTACAATATCGAATCCATTTAATCAGAAAAAAAATCATTAACATATGCCCACATCCTTGTCATAATCCATCATGAACTTTTATTACCATTATACTTAGTAGTCATTTCTCATTATCTCGATTTCAACCTTATCACTGACATGAAACCTTAAACCAAGTTATGCCATTCAAATTCAAAAGACTAACTCAATTTTATACGCACTTTCTCACTAAAATTTTCAATTACCTTCACACAGATATACTCTTTAAGACTTCATTTACCTATAAGCTTGTCATTTAGGTATTTATCTGTTCACTTGGACCTGGAGATGAAATCATTGGTCCTCATTTAGAATCACCGAGATATACTTCACAACCTAAACACATCAATACCGTACCAATAATTCACCACTAAAATTTTCGTATAATATAATTCTAACTCATGCGTCTTTATTAGCAAGGTAGTTGGTTTCTCAAATATGAATGTACATCAAACCTTATTCTACGAGCATGAGCTACAACTGATAACTCCTTATGTAGTTAGCATTCACGCTTAACAATCAACATATCTGTTTTCATATACCACTAGTACCACATCATAAAAGTCTGTTACATTCACCATTAGAACACCTCATACCTACCAAGAAGATCATATCCAAATAGGTCACACATTTCTACCCATCAAATAACTGTAAAATATTACCTAATTAGTTTTGTATCTAGCCTAAGCTATATGTATTCTTTCGTAGGTCAGGTCAATATAAAAAGTAACACACTCCATCTCTAATCAACTAACTATCGATACTATTATAGTAGAAATTCTAACTTTAATTGGTGCATCATTATTCCCATTATTTTTAAGCAACCCATTCATATTATGATAACTTTACTAATTGTAGTTCTCAAAGCTACATGTCCATTATCTTGTCATGACTTTAATCATTTAACTTTCAATTGTTAAAGCACTCTAATTATCGTATTTACCACACAAGTACTATTCATTTTAGTAGGGTAACTAACCTTACACAACCCTTCAAACTGTTGAACATTTAAATCTAACCACATATCTTTTCCGTAAGTATATTACTTCCATCTTAATATTACATCTAACATTAAAATAATACACGACATCAACTACTCACATGAGTAACCATGCACGAGCCATCACTTAATACAGATATAGAATGGAGTAAAGCAATGATAATTAAAATCAAAACAAGTACGCACGATAGAGATTCAAGAAGTGAAATTTTTTCTTAAAAGTCAATATAGCCTCTTGAAGATAAGTATAGACGTCTCTGTACCAACTCCTCAAGACTCTACTTAGACTCGACTTGTACATACGTGAGACCTGTGAACCTGGGGCTCTGATACCATTTTGTCACAATCTAAAAATGAACGTGATGACAATCATCTTATTGATATACCGTGGTTTCACGGTATTATTAATACTTTTTCCTTAAGTTTAGTGTGTCCAAAAGCCTTTTTGTTCTAATTTTTATATAAGTTTATCTTTATTTTGCAGGAAATCTGTCCAAAGATGAATGCGGAGATTGTGAGCGAAGAAATGCAGAAGAGACCACTTACGGAGCTTATGACGGTCCGTCGTTCTTGTGACGGTTTGTAGGTGGCAGCGTAGTGTAGCTGCTGAAGGAAGATGAGGAAGTCTGACCAAGTGTGCGGCTACGGAGTTCATGATCCGTCGTGTCTATGAAGGTCTGTCCTGCAAGTTCGTCATGAAGTTCAGAGAAGTAGTCCTAGTACCCATATTCCAAGAGTTCAAGTGTTTTGAAACGAAGACCCTCGACGGACCGTTGTGCCTATGACGGTCCGTTTTACCTGCCGTCGAGGGTAATGAAGAGAGCAGCAGAAGAAATTGCATAAGTATAGGACGACGGAGTCCATGACGGTCCGTCGTGACCACGACGATCCGTCGCGAGTTCCGTCGACCCAGTCGCGTTTTGACAGATTTCCAGCAAATAGAGTCCTTGTTTAATTAGGTTTTTATTTTCTATAAATAGTTCGAAAAACCTCATTTTTGAGGTTTGAATCTGGACCATTGATTAGACTCTGGATCATTATTAGACTCGGTGTATTAGTGTTAGATTCTTGATTATCATAAGACTTTTTGTGAGATTATTGATTACTTTGAGATTCTTGCAAGTGATTATTGGTGATTAATCAAGCAAACTTTCGAATTTTACTCTTTATCATTGAAGTAAGTACATGAATTCTTATTTAATATATTTGAATATTGTGATTATGATTATGAGTAACTAAACTCCATAACTAGGGTTGTGGGAACCATAGGCAAATAATGAGATAAAACCTAACTAAAATAACAATTCTAAAATAGTGTCTTGCATGTATTAATAATTCTTTCACTTAGAAGTCTTTTTGACGGATGGCCAACGTTAGAACTCGCCTTAATGCTACTTGCCGAACCAAGGAGGTCGATAATAGGAAAAGAATTATCAACATAGATTTAGTGTATACTATCTAATAGGCTAGTATTGATTGGTACGAGGTAATAACTTAGTCAAATATCGAATATGATGCTTAATATGAGGTAAAGATAAGGGTTAGGATAGCAACACACGTAGCCGGACCAAGGTGCGGAGTGAGATTTTCTAGGTGCCGGACCAAGGATTTAGAAATACATAACTTATCACTTTGCATGCAAGAAACTAAGAAAGAATTGTTATAGTTATAATTATCATATTATGAACCTGTGGGGAACACGTAAACACTAGTTACTTTGATTAATTGATTAAAATCTAACATTCAAAGCTGTTAAGTGTCTCCTTCAATTTTGGTAGTTATTTTCATTCATTTTTAGAAATAGAAAACCCCCCCTTTTATTGTTTTTACTTTCCAAGGAAGTAATTGACTAAACAAAGTAATAATAGATTGAAGTTAAGTCTAGACTATTTTCCTCCTCGTGGGAACGATCCCACCTCACTAGTTGGGTTATTTACTTGACACGATTGCTTTATTTCTTATTGAGAAGTAAGTTTGAGCGTATCAAATTTTGGCGCCGCTGCCGGGGATTATAGCTTTTAGATTAACTTGAACTTATTACTATAGTTTAGTTGATATTTTCTTGATTTTACTTTGTTTTATTGTTTTTGATTTTTTTTAGAACTATCCTCCTTGTATGCCAAATACACGGAGAGGAAGAGAACCCTTGTTTTCCTACGATAACGAATTAGAGCATACACTACGCAATATGAATCGAAACTTGGGAATCAATGATGATAATCCAAACCAGAATATCCCAGCTCTGGTTGATGTTCATGGTCAGTTGTTACCCGATGCTCCAGGTGAACACCAACAGAGGGGACAAAATCCCGCTCCACAGCCCCAAGCATACTACAGAGGCTATGATAACATAGCAGACTCCGATGGGCCACTTGTTTTGCCTCCTCTACCCACAAGCCATACTTTTGGGTAACTAGTAGCCTGATGCAAATTCTCACTGCCAGAGGTTTGTTTTCAGGGCTACCTTCTGAGGATCCACATGCCCATATAGCTAAGGTAAGGGCAGTGTGTAAAAGCTGTGTAGGGAGGCCTGAGTTGGACTTAGATGTAATAGGGCTTAGAGTGTTTCCTCTCTCACTGACGGGAGAGGCTGCTATATGGTTCACTGAGCTCCCATACAACTCAATCTTCACTTGGAACCAACTAAGGGATGTTTTCTTAGCACGCTACTATCCGGTCTCCAAGAAACTAAACCAGAAAGACAGAGTGAATAACTTTGTGGCACTACCAGGAGAGTCAATTAGTAGTTCTTGGGATAGATTCACCTCATTCTTGAGAAGTGTTCCAAATCACCGTATAGATGATGAGTCACTGAAGGAATACTTCTATCGGGGACAGGATGATAATAATAAAGCGGTGTTGGACCTATAGTGGGTGGATCTTATGGGGAGTGTCCTTATGCTGAGATTGCTAAAAAAAATTAGAGAAAATATCCCGGAATAATAAAGCTTGTAGTACTAGGAAGTCAGATACAGCCAGAAACACCTTCGCAGTGCAGTCCACTCATAACCCAGCCACAGATGAGATTCGTGAAGAAATGGCTCAGATGAGAACTGAGCTTGGGTTGGTATTAAAGCATGTCACTGGGGGTGCAGAAAAGATAAATGCAGTCAATCACTTGTCGAAACCACCGCCACCTAATGATGAATGCTATTATGCGGAGGACACTTATGCAGTAAATGAGCAGACGGGGGGTTTCCGACCGCGCGCCTAAGGCTCAAATCATGATAATTGGCGCCAAGGTCAAGGGAACCAAGGTCGGATCTATGGTAACTACAATCGTGAGGGTCAGTATGTCCGAGATGGAAATTACAACCGCGACAACAACTTCAACAGGGGTAACTACGGTAACAGAAATGATAGGAATGGGCCCTATGTCCCTCCTCAAAATTGTGAAGTTACTCCTAGGGATGGTGGAGATAGTATGGCGCGAGTTGAGGATATGTTGCACAAAATGATAAGGAGGTTCGATGCTAGTGATGAGCACATTAAAGAGTTAAGGTGCGATTTAGCAAGTATTGGGCAAAAAGTCGATACACATGCAATATCGATTAAGCAGATCGAGTTGCAAATGGCCCAATTATCTGCGATAGTGAACACACGGCAACCGAGCACTCTTCCTAGCAACACTGTCCAAAATTCAAAAAATGATGCGCATTGTATGGCAATCACTACTTGGGGTGGTAAGCAAACTATTGCCCACCTATGCCGTCTAATGAGGAAAATTTGAGAAAGGATGATGATAAGGTGGTAAAGGGTAGTGGTGAAGCAGAGGAAAGCAATGGAAAAGATGCAGAAGTCCCTATGAAGGTAATTCCTATGCCTAGGCCACCACCACCCTTCCCTCAGAGATTAGTGAAAAAGACCGAGGATGGTAAATATCGGCGTTTTATAACAATGCTGAAGCAGCTTTCTATCAATGTCCCTTTGGTAGAAGCTCTTGAACAAATGCCCGGTTATGCCATGTTTATGAAAGATCTGGTTAGAAAGAAAAGATCGGTCACTTTTGAGGATGATGATAGACTGCAGCATTGTAGTGCTATTGCTATAAGATCTCTCGTACAAAAGAAAAAAGATCCAAGTGCGTTCACTATTCCTTGTACAGTCGGGTCATTACATTTTGCAAAAGCATTATGTGATCTGGGGCAAGCATAAATCTCATGCCCCTCTCGATCTACAAGAAGTTGGGTTTGGGGGTGGGGTAAATGGAAAGTGAGCGTTAGGGTGAAGTCTGAGTAGCCCAATTCACTATCCTATTTTGGGGTTTTCTTGCCTGTGTTCTTTTTCCCCAAAAGACTGATTACTTTTCCTGTTGAACCGGCATGTCTATATATTTTGTACATAGTTTAATTCTGGAGCATGATGGCTAAAATGATATCCTGATAAATTGGAAAATGATGCACGACTAGGCATAGTAACTGATAAATGTGTGGCTCTAAGCACGACATAGAGGTATACCATTGCATTACCCTAAGTCTAAAATTTGAAGTAGGTGTCTGATAATCTGTTAGAGTGATGAGATGTCAAGTGAGTGTGAGGAAGATTTGAATAGTCCATTGTTTTTACTGAGCTAGAACTTTCCTGGTTAGTCTTGCTAAAAGTAAGTTGTAATAGACAATTAGGAAAGGATCATAGACCCTTATTCAATATTGCCCATCTTTATCCTAAATAAAAGAAAACCAAATGAAATTTATCTTTCTTTTATCCAAATGATCTGCGCTTAAATTAAACCTTTCTTTTTCACCCCAACTGATTTTTTCTGGGAATAATGTGTTGGCCCTGGTCCCTCCTTGGACATGTGCACCTCAGCTTATGCCAAAATCATAAGTTGAGGGTGGCTAATGCAGTAAACAACCTTCATCATGGCCCTGACCCAACTTTGGGTATTGTGTACCTTGACTCATGGCAGAGTTGAGGGTGACTATTATGAAGAATGCTCTGGAAAGTGGGGTTGAAAGAACAAAGAGAGAGAAAGAACAAAAGTAAAGTGACTCAAGAATTAGTTGAAAGAAAAGTAAAGAAAAAGAAAAATATATAAGAAATACAAGCAAGAAAAGAAGAGAGTCACTTACACAAATGAAGAAAGAAGAGAAAATAGCAAGGTGAAAGAATATGAGAAACTGGGCGAGATAAAATGATAGAAAGTGGAAGGTTTAGCCGATATGTCAAGAAGGGCAAAAAGACACTAAAGTATACCTAAATATACCCTACCTGACCCTGAGCCTATGTAACAAGCTAAGAAAGTCCTATCGTGATCCTAAGGGTTGTATAGTGAACTTAAGGCAGTGAAAATAAGGGCAAGCTTATGGCAATAAGTATGAATGAGTGTGACTTTGTTCTGAGAGCGAGTGTTGAAAAGTAATCCTTATACTCAAACTGAAATCATTGTGTGAAAAAATGAGGATTTTGTTTTAAAGTGATGACACTAGTTGCAATACCGAAATTGTTAGCACCTCGGTGAGAAATTGAAGAGGATAGGTGTTAGTGCATGGTGAGTCTGTGTCGTGTTCTGATCCCACATAATTCAAGCCTAATAGTGATAGAATGCATAGATTTTATGAGATTAATCGCGATTGATAGACAAATGATTGCAAAGGATGAAACATGGATATTATTAAACAAAGATTTTGTATTGAGTCATAGTGCGTCGCTTGAGGACAAACAACGAATTTAAGTTGAGGGTGTTGACATACCGTGGTTTCACGGTATTATTAATACTTTTTCCTTAAGTTTAGCGTGTCCAAAAGCCTTTTTGTGCTAATTTTTATATAAATTTCTCTTTATTTTGCAGGAAATCTGTCCAAAGATGAATGCGGACATTGTGAGCGAAGAAATGCAGAAGAGACCACTTACGAAGCTTATGACGGTCCGTCGTTCTTGTGACGGTTTGTAGGTGGCAGCGTAGTGCAGCTGCTGAAGGAAGATGGGGAAGTCTGACCAAGTGTGCGGCTACGGAGTTCATGATCCGTCGTGTCTATGACGGTCTGTCCTGCAGGTTCGTCATGAAGTTCAGAGAAGTAGTCCTAGTACCCATATTCCAAGAGTTCAAGTGTTTTGAAACGAAGACCCTCGACGGACCGTTGTGCCTATGACGGTCCGTTTTACCTGCCGTCGAGGGTAATGAAGAGAGCAGCAGAAGAAATTGCATAAGTATGGGACGATGGAGTCCATGACGGTCCGTCGTGACCACGACGATCCGTCGCGAGTTCCGTCGACCCAGCCGCCTTTTGACAGATTTCCAGCAAATAGAGTCCTTGTTTAATTAGGTTTTTATTTTCTATAAATAGTTCGAAAAACCTTGTTTCTGAGGTTTGAATCTGGACCATTGTTAGACTCTGGATCATTATTATACTCGGTGTATTAGTGTTAGATTCTTGATTATCATAAGACTTTTTGTGAGATTATTGATTACTTTGAGATTCTTGCAAGTGATTATTGGTGATTAATCAAGCAAACTTTCAGATTTTACTCTTTATCATTGAAGTAAGTACATGAATTCTTATTTAATATATTTGAATATTGTGATTATGATTATGAGTAACTAAAATCCATAACTAGGGTTGTGGGAACCATAGGCAAATAATGAGATAAAACCTAACTAAAATAACAATTCTAGAATAGTGTCTTGCATGTATTAATAATTCTTTTGCTTAGAATTCTTTTTGACGGATGACCAACGTTAGAACTCGCCTTAATGCTACTTGCCGAACCAAGGAGGTAGATAATAGGAAAAGAATTATCAACATAGATTTAGTGTATACTATCTAATAGGCTAGTATTGATTGGTACGAGGTAATAACTTAGTCAAATATCGAATACGATGCTTAATATGAGGTAAAGATAAGGGTTAGGATAGCAACACACGTAGCCGGACCAAGGTGCGGAGTGAGATTTTCTAAATGCCGGACCAAGGATTTAGAAATACATAACTTATCACTTTGCATACAAGAAACTAGGAAAGAATTGTTATAGTTAGAATTATCAAGTTATGAACCTATGGGGAACACGTAAGCCCTAGTTACTTTGATTAATTGATTAAAATCCAACATTCAAAGCTGTTAAGTGTCTCCTTCAATTTAGGTAGTTAGTTTCATTCATTTAGAAATAGAAACCCCCCTTTTATTGTTTTTACTTTCCCAGGAAGTAATTGACTAAACAAAAGTAATAATAGATTGAAGTTAAGTCTAGACTATTTTCCTCGTGGGAACGATCCCAATCTCACTAGTTGGGTTATTTACTTTACACGACCGCTTTACTTCTTATTTGAGAAGTAAGTTTGAGCGTATGACTTATCCTACCAAGAAAAGTCACCCTAAAACTAAACTATTACAACAATATGCAGAAAATTTACAATCGACTTAAAAATACCTCCAAAACCTGGTTGTCACGTGTACAAGTCTCTAATGTGTTATAATAAAATTGAAATAAAAATACTAGTCTCCAATTACCTTGTTTCTAGAATAAAACAAAATCATAAATAAGGAGAAGAAGGTCTGCTGAGATGATAAGCAGCTATTTACGAATCTTCAAGAATCCTCGAAAAAGAAGATATCACAAAGTTCCGGGCTAGTAACCTACAAAAAATTGTAGAAGCAATGAGTGATTACCAAACCACACGGTACTCAGCAAGTAAACCTCTACATAGAATTGAAGGGAATAAAATACGGGTACTCTTACCACCACAACCAAACCGCCACGATTACAGCTTGCACAAAAAAATCAGTCCAACCTAACAGCTCACAGTTTACATATAACATAACTCAACGACACAATAATACTTTGACAAATTACATATCCTCAACAACAACACTTCAACAAATTACATATACCTAACAACAACACTTCAACAAATTATACATCCTCAACAACAAGCTCAGTATTCATCAATCACAAGTTCCGCAAAAAGGCATTTACAAGATCAGCAAAACACAATATCAAGTTCACTAATGATAAGTATGTGCAATGCAATAGAATGCAATGTCAAGTATAATGATGAATGTCTGACCTAGTGATATGCACCAATTATCTTTCAGTTCGGGACTCATGGGGGACATATCTGTCCATGCATCCATTGCGGCGTGCGATACGACCCTCGATAATAGTAACCATCGCGGTGCGTGATACGTCCTACGAAATATAGTATCCATTGTGGCGCGCGATACGTCCCTTAAAATGGTACATCCTCTTAAATTTCTTATTCTTTCTCATATCACATAACACTTGTCACAACCATGTCTCAGAACAATGCAAATGATATGTTCACACAAATAATGAGGAGATGACTATTTTTATAACATTTCACAATTCACAACAATATCAAACAATGATTTAACAAGCCTTTCAAACCATTCTCCATTATCAACACATCACACACAAGCAACTAATCACGTTGCCTTTTACTACCTTTTTTTCATCATTAGAATTAATCAATGTGGACAATTCAACCCATCACCTAGTCTCATTACTCCCAAACATATACCACAATGAAAGACACACTTAACAAAGTTTTGTAAACCACTTGCCTCAGTCAGTCAAGAATTCACTTTGACACTAGAGTCTTCCTCTTTCGTTGAACTTCGAACTCAAATAATCTATTCAAATAAATGACCACAATAAGATTCAAGACTAAAAAAACATCCACATTACTATGTTTCTAGTCTAGACTCAAAAACTCACCCAAGTTTATAGTCAATTTTCTAAACTTCAAGCATAGGGTTAAATCTTAACTTCTCCAAACACTGCACCCCTAATTTCTTTCATGTACTATAATACACCCGATATTTAATTACATACCTCAATATATCAAATTTGGGTCTTAATATGAAAACTATAAGAAAAATTCAACAAAATCAATTACATAAAAGTTATAAAACCCTAGAATTAAGACAAACCCATCTTTTCGCGTTATCCGCCATGTATTCACTAAACCCATAATCAATCCATAAAAATTCTTGTGAGAATAACATTAGTTATCATCAAAATCATCACATCCTATAATGATTAGCTAATCATTCGCCTTTACTGCCTAATCATTGATTCCAACCTAAATTGAAACAACTCACTTTAAAAGATCTCATGCATTTACTTCTTAGTTTATATTAAAATAATGCATCCTCTAATAAACATTCAATATCATAATTGACTTATGCATTCAAAAGTTAAGAAATTTGAGATTTACCTGGATGTGCAGGTTTCTAGTTGACGTCGTGGGTAACTTTTCGCCCAATCTTTTTATTTTCTTTTTCGTTCTTTCTCAATTTTAATAGGTACTAAAAGTGACAAATTGGGATAATGCACAAGTACCCCCTTAACATATATACGAAATCTCAGAGACACACTTATACTATACTAAGGTCCTATTACCCCCTTGAACTTATTTTGTTAATAATTTTCTACCCCTTTTCGGCCTACATGGCAGTATCTTATGGGCCCAACGCTGGTTTACTTTTTTCTTCAAGCTAGTGCCACGTAAGCCGAAAAGGGGTAGAAAATTACTTATAAAATAAGTTCAGGGAAGTAATAGGACCTTAGTATAGTATAAGTGTGTCACTGAAATTGCGGACATAGATTGAGGGGGTACTTGTACATTTTTCCGTGACAAATTCTTCTAACTTATTTTATTGAATATGGACCAAATAATATAGGGTGTTAATTTAAATTATGGATCTGGACCATTAACAAGTGATTAAATAAATAAATTATTTAACAAAAACTCATTAACTAACTATCGAGATGGGTAAAATGATAATTTTATTAAAAATTTCTAAAATAACTTTTCGGGTCATTATAGATACATACTATGTTACTTTTTTAGAAATTAACAAAAAAAAGTTGAATTCAATCAAATTTGAAAAATAAAAGTAATAGAATCATCACTACATTTACGAAAAATCAAGAAAATCGTTTGAACTTTTTAAAAGAAAATCTATTAATTAATCAGAATTCAAGTAAAAATTCAAATAGTTTTTGGGATAATGCACAAGTACCCTCTCAACCTATGCCCCGAAAACTCAGAGACACACTTATACTATACTAAGGTCCTATTACCTCTCGAACATATTTTATTAGTAATTTTCTACATCTTTTCGGCTTACGTGGCACTATTTTGTGGGCCCAATGTTGGTTGACTTTTTTTCCCAGATAGTGTCACGTAAGCCGAAAAGGGGCATTGTAACAACCCATTTAGTCGGTTTGAGCAGTAGAATTATTTCTGATAAATACTTACTGGGTCGACGGACCATGCGACGGATCGTCATGGTCACGACGGACCGTCATGGACTCCGTCGTCCCATACTTGTGAAATTTCTCCTGCTGCTCCCTTCACTACCCTCGACGGCAAGTATGACGAACCGTCATAGGCACAACGGTCCGTCGAGCGTCTTCGTTCCAAAACACTTCAACACTTGGAATCTGAGTACTGGGACTAATTCTCTGAACTTTGTGACGGACCTGCAGGACGGACCGTCACAGGTATGATGGACCGTCACAATCTGTGTAACCCCACACGGTGTCAGACTTCCGATAAATTTTAAAGGGGTGTTACGGACTATTCATGTTTATAATTATGAAATTAGTGGGGGAAGTTTAATAATTTATTTAGTTGGGGGTTAAAGTAGATAGTAGGGAGATAAATAGTGGGTTACTTTATCATAATCGATTATATGGTAATTAGGGTAAAAAGAATATGTTGAATAAAAATAAAAAGAATAGAAGTGGAGGACGAGCGAGAGAGAGGAAAAGAAAGAAGAAAGCAAGCGACTTAGACTTCAGATCGAGAAGATTCATAGGCACTGAGGAAGGTAAAGGCATTGGAGAGGTAGCTTGCTTGGTTTCGGTTCTTCGGAGGAGGTAGGTTATGGTTTAATTCTATGTGATAGATAAACTCTAATAGCGATCGATATGTCTTGAGTGATGTTATAAAATCTCCTATATACTTGATTGTGTGGTGTTTGAATGTTTGTTGTGTGGGTGTGGTTGTGTCTAGTATAAGAGGGACTATTGGAGTTCTAATCTTGAAACCTCTCTATTAACAGACGCCTTGAATAAAGAAGGCTTACTGAAATAAAATAATGAATTCTGGATCGGAGTGTCACGTTCCGACACGGTATTCTTGGATCGGAGTGTCACGTTCCAACACAGCATATGGGATCGGAGTGTCACGTTCCGACACGGTATATGGGATCGGAGTGTCACATTCCGGCACAATAACATTAAAGGAAAGGAATCCTGAATTATCTTAATATACTCGAATTCAAAGAACCTAATTCCCAAATGAGTATGGAGTGGAGGCATGAGTCCTCATAGGTGCTAATACGGTGATTGATGGGTACTTATTATGGTGTGTTGTTCAATGTTCATGTTATTGTTGCTTGTCACTGTTAAGTATTGTAGTTGATTTTATATTATTATTCATTATATATATTGTTTTCTATTTTGAGTTGGCCGATGATACTTACTCAGTACGTGTTCCTTGTACTGACCCCTACTTGTATTTTCTTCCTTGTCATTTTGTGGAGTGCAACAAGCGTGCCATCGACTTCGACTCGCCCTCAGCTCTAGCAAGTCTTCAGCACATCAGAGTTCGGGGTGAGCTATTGTTCCTAGCTCGTGCTAGATTCTCTCCTTCACGTCTTGATGTCTTCGAATTTCGGACGTGGACCATCTTTTTACTTGTTTCGTTTTCTTAAATACTCTTAGATTTGGTAATTTGAGGATAGATGTTCTTGATGTGATGACTTTCAGATTTTGGGGATAAAAATTGATAAACTTGGTTACATTAATAAGTTTTGGATCTTCCCCATTATATTTTGTTATTCATAGTCGAACTATTGGTGAATGTTGGGGTTTAGAATTATTGGTTCGCTCACCTAGTAGGTTAAGGGTGGGTGCCACTCACGACTCATTTTGGATCGTGACAAACTTGGTATCAGAGCATTAGGTTCAATGATCTCATCACACAAGGACAAGTCTTGTAGAGTCTTGCAGAACGGTACGGGGACGCCTTTACTTTTCTTCAAGAGGATGTAGGACTTTAGGAAAACTCCATTCTTTCCTTCTCTCGTGCTATTACTTGGATCCAATTGGTATCTAGGTGATACAAATTGGTATCTGACATCCTCACTCTATTTCGCAGATGGTTAGAACTAGAGCAACAACTGTGCCAACACCAACACCGGCAAGACAGGGTGTGTCTGAGCTAACCATTGGGACTGTAACTCGATGAGGAGCAGTGGCAAGAGGCCGTGGTAGAGGTCGCAGGAGGACGCCCACTAGAGGTAGAGGGCAGACACCTAGTCTAGCGAGGAATAGAGCAGTGACTCCTCCACCGACTGATGAGGTAATAAGAGAGGGTGAGGAAAGGGAAAATGAGCAGGTTCAAGATGAGGAATTACCACCCCAGCCTACCCCAGAAATGATTAATTAGGTTCTTACTTATCTTAGCGGGTTATCTGATCAGGGCCAGACACCTCCAGTGTTTTCTGCACAAGCACCTCAGGTTCCATGTGTACAACATGCAGCTGCAGTGGCTCCCCGCATGGATGCATCATTCGAAGTAGGCACATTTCCTCGATTGACTACAGGGTCTATAATGACAGGTGATCAACATGACCTTTTCACTAAGTTCTTAAAGCTAAACCTCCAGTCTTTAAGGGTGCTGAATCTGAAGATGCCTATGATTTACTGGTTGATTGTCATGAGATGCTACATAAGATGGACATAGTAGAACGATTCGGTGTTGAGTTTGTGACCTATCAGTTTCAGGGGGATGCCAAAATGTGGTGGCGGTCATATGTCGAGTGTCAACCAGCGCAGGCACCACCCATGACTTGGGGATCATTTTCTAGCTTATTTATGGAGAAGTATATACCCCAGACTTTGAGGGATAGGAGGAGAGATGAGTTCCTGAGCCTAGAGCAAGGAAGGATGTCTGTTGTTGCTTATGAGGCTAAATTTCGTGCACTATCCAGGTATGCCACTCAGCTGTGCTTCAGTCCACAAGAGCGGATTCGTCGCTTTGTGAAAGGATTGAGGTCAGATTTGCAGATTTCAGCCTTACAGGTAGCTGCTGCAGCAAAATCCTTTTGGAAGTGGTTGCTTTTGTGATAGAGGTAGAGGGGGTGAAGCCAAACGACTTCACCACAACATCGACATTTAAGAAGTTCCGTAAGGGAGGTGAGTTTAGTGGTTCTTACTCCAGAGGGCAGAGTTCAGGAGGTTACCCAGCCCATCCTATTCAGTCTTTACTGCAGGCTGTAGCTGGGGTTCCATCGCAGATCGGTCACCATTTTTCTAAGTTTAGAGGTTATCCCCAGACTTCGTCATTCTCACAAAGACCTACGCTTGACTCCAGAAATTGTTATGGATGTGGAGAGACTGGACATATTAGGAAATATTGTCCAAAACAGAATTAAAGACCCCCAATAGCTAGAGGTAGAGGTGGTTATGGTAGAGGCCACCATTCTGGAGGACGTGGTGGATAAGGAAATGGTGGTCACCAAATTAGTCGGGGTGGCGGGCAAGTTGGGACTACTGCAGCGCAACCTGGTAGGGACAATGGATCGACAGGTGATAGGGCCCATTGTTATGCTTTCCCCGGGAGGTCTGAAGCAGAGGCATCTGATGTTGTTATCACAGGTACTCTTTTAGTTTGTGATTGCATGGCTTCTGTATTATTTGATCCTGGATCCACATTTTCATATGAATCTTCCTCATTTTCTACTGGTCTTGGTTTACATTGTGATTTGCTTGACATGCCTATTAGTGTCTCTACTCCTGTGGGTGAGTCCGTGGTAGTTGAGAAGGTGTATAGGTCTTGCCTTGTGACTTTTGTGGGGGAGCAATACTTATGTAGATTTGATTATTCTAGAGATGGTGATTTGATGATGAAATTCTGGTATGACTTGGCTTTCTCCAAATTTTGCAATCTTAGATTGTAATGCTAAAATTGTGACATTGGCCAAGCCTAGGACAGATCCGCTAGTGTGGGAGGGTGACTATATTTCCACTCCAGTTCGTATATCTTATCTCTTTTCTCGTGCTAGGAGGATGGTGAGTAAGGGTTGTTTAGCTTTCTTAGCACATCTCAGGGATGATACTTCCAAAGTAACTTCGATTGAGTCTGTTTTGGTAGTCCGTGAGTTCCTGGATGTGTTTCCTGAGATCTTCTGGGTATGCCACCGGATAGGGATATTGATTTTTGTATTGATCTGGAGCCGGGTACTCGCCCCATTTCCATTCCCCCTTATAGAATGGCTCCAGCTAAGTTAAGGGAGTTAAAGGCCCAACTTCAGGAGTTGTTAGGTAAAGGTTTTATTAGACCCAGTGCATCCCCTTGGGGTGCTCCTGTTTTATTTGTGAAGAAGAAAGATGGAAGTTTTCGAATGTGCATAGACTACAGGCAGCTGAATAACGTAACTATTAAGAACAAGTATCCCATTCCTCGCATTGATTATTTGTTCGATCAGTTAAAAGGTGCTTGTGTCTTCTCTAAAATTGATTTGAGGTCCGGTTATCACCAATTGAAAATACGAGCAGCAGATGTGCCAAAGACTACTTTTCGAACCAGGTATGGGCATTATCAATTCTTAGTAATGTCTTTTGGGCTTACGAATGCCCCTTCTGCTTTCATGAGCCTAATGAACGGGATTTTTAAGCCATATTTGGATCTCTTTGTTATTGTATTTATTGATGATATACTGATATACTCAAAGATCATGAAAGAACATGAGGAGCATTTGAGAATTGTATTGGAGTTGTTGAGGGAGAAAAGACTTTATGCCAAATTCTCCAAGTGTGAGTTTTGGCTAGATTCAGTATCCTTCTTGGGGCACGTGGTTTCTAAGGATGGAGTGATGGTGGATCCTTATAAGATTGAAGTGGTGAAGAGCTGGGTAAGACCTACTAATGTTTCAGAGGTAAGGAGCTTTGTTGGTTTAGCTAGCTACTACCGTCGATTTTGTCAAGGGATTTTCTTCTATTGCTTCCCAGCTGACAAATTTGACTAAGCAGAATGTTCCATTTGTATGGTCGGACAAATGTGAAGAAAGCTTCCAAAAACTCAAGACCTTGTTGACTACTGCACCAATTCTTACCTTGCTAGTGGAAGGTAAGAATTTTATTGTTTATTGTGATGCATCTTATTCTGGTTTAGGTGCAGTGCTAATGTAGGAGAGGAGTGTAGTTGCTTATGCTTCGAGGCAATTAAAAGTGCATGAACGTAACTATCCGACCCATGATTTGGAGTTGGCTGCAGTTGTATTTGCATTAAAGCAATGGAGACATTACCTATATGGGGTCAAGTGTGAAGGTTATACAGATCATCGTAGTTTACAGTATGTCTTTACTCAGAAAGATTTGAATTTGAGGCAGAGGAGGTGGATGGAACTATTGAAGGACTATGATATTACTATTTTGTATCACCCAGGAAAAGCTAATGTTGTGGCAGATGCCTTAAGTAGAAAAGCATGGAGCATGGGTAGTTTAGCCAACTTACAGGTTTCTAGACGCCCATTGGCTAGAGAGGTTCAGACTTTGGCTAATGACTTTATGAGGCTGGAAGTACTAGAGAAAGGAGGATTTTTGGCCTGTGTGGAGGCAAGATCTTCTTTTCTTGACAAGATTAAGGGAAAGCAGTTTGCTGATGAGAAGCTGAGCCGTATTCGAGATATTGTATTGCGAGGAGAGGCTAAAGAGGCAATAATTGATGAGGAAGGCATTTTGAGAATTAAGGGAAGAGTATGTGTGCCCCGTGTTGATGATTTGATTCACACTATTCTTACAGAGGCTCATAGTTCAAGGTATTCTATACACCCTGGTGCAACCAAGATGTATCGTGACCTAAAGCAACATTTTTGGTGGAGTAGAATGAAGCGTGACATTGTTGATTTTGTTGCCCAATGCCCGAATTGTCAGCAGGTAAAGTATGAACACCAGAGGCCCAGAGGGGCACTTCAGAGAATGCCCATTCCTGAATGGAAGTGGGAAAGAATTGCAATGGATTTCGTGGTTGGTCTTCCAAAGACATTGGGTAAGTTTAATTCTATTTGGGTAATTGTTGACAGGTTAACTAAGTCTGCTCACTTCATTCCGGTCAAGATGACTTATAATGCAGAGAAGTTAGCCTAACTCTATATCTCGGAAATTGTTCGATTGCATGGAGTTCCACTTTCCATCATATCAGATAGAGGTACGCAATTTACTTCTAAGTTTTGGAGAATATTACATGCTAAATTAGGGACTAGGTTGGATCTTAGTACTGCATTTCACCCTCAGACCGATAGTCAGTCTGAGCGAACGATTCAGGTGTTGGAGGATATGCTTCGTGCATGTGTGATAGAATTTGGTGGTCATTGGGATAAATTATTACCCTTAGCAGAGTTTTTATACAATAATAGCTATCACTCAAGTATTGATATGGCCCCATTTGAGGAACTGTATGGGAGGAGATGTAGGTCTTCCATTGGTTGGTTTGATGCATTTGAGGTGAGACCTTGGGGTACCGATCTTTTGAGGGAATCACTAGATAAAGTAAAATTCATTCAGGAGAAGCTTTTAGCAGCTCATGGTAGGCAAAAAGAATATGCAGACCGAAAGGTTAGGGACTTGGATTTTATGGAGGTGAACAAGTCTTGCTGAAGGTTTCACCCATGAAAGGTGTGATGCGGTTTGGTAAGCGAGGTAAGCTTAGTCCGAGGTATATTGGTCCATTTGATGTTTTGAAGCGCGTGGGGGATGTGGCCTACGAATTGGCATTGCCTCAAGGGTTGTCAGGAGTGCACCCGGTATTTCATGTGTCTATGCTGAAAAAGCACCATGGTGACGGAAATTATATTATTCGTTGGGATTCAATTCTTCTTGATGAGAATCTTTCTTATGAGGAGGAGCCTATTGCTATTCTAGATAGGGAGGTCCGCAAGTTGATATCAAAGGAGATTGCATCTATCAAGGTTTAGTGGAAGGATCGGCCAGTTGAAGAGTCCACATGGGAGAGTGAGGTCGATATGAAAGAAAGATATCCACGTCTTTTTACAAATTCAGGTACTCTTTCTCGTCCTCCTTTTTTTTCTTCCTATGATCATTCGAGGATGAACGATGGGTAAATTGGTATCTATTGTAACAACCCATTTAGTCGGTTTGAGCAGTAGAATTATTTCTGATAAATACTTACTGGGTCGACGGACCATGCGACGGATCGTCATGGTCGCGACAGACCGTCATGGACTCCGTCGTCCCATACTTGTGAAATTTCTCCTGCTGCTCCCTTCACTACCCTCGACGGCAAGTATGACGAACCGTCATAGGCACAACGGTCCGTCGAGCGTCTTCCTTCCAAAACACTTCAACTCTTGGAATCTGGGTACTGGGACTAATTCTCTGAACTTTGTGAAGGACCTGCAGGACGGACCGTCACAGGTACGATGGACCATCACAATCTGCGTAACCCCACACGGTGTCAGACTTCCGCTAAATTTTAAAGGGGTGTTACGGACTATTCATGTTTATAATTATGAAATTAGTGGGGTAAGTTTAATAATTTATTTAGTTGGGGGTCAAAGTAGATAGTAGGGAGATAAATAGTGGGTTACTTTATCATAATTGATTATATGATAATTAGGGTAAAAAGAATCTGTAGAAGAAAAATAAAAAGTATAGAAGTGGAGGACGAGCGAGAGAGAGGAAAAGAAAGAAGAAAGCAAGCGACTTAGACTTCAGATCGAGAAGATTCATAGGCACTGAGGAAGGTAAAGGCATTGGAGAGGTAGCTTGCTTGGTTTCGGTTCTTCAGTGGAGGTAGGTTATGGTTTAATTCTATGTGATAGATAAACTCTTAATAGCGATTGATTTGTATTGAGTGATGTTATAAAATCTCTTATATACTTGATTGTGTGGTTGAATGTTTGGTTGTGTGGTTTGTGGTTGGTCTAGTATAAGGAGACTATTGGATTTCTAATCTTGAAACCTCTCTATTAAACTGACGCCTTGAATAAAGAAGGCTTACTGAAATAAAATAATGAGATTCTTGGATCGGAGTGTCACGTTCCGACACGGTATTATTGGATCGGAGTGTCACGTTCCGACACAGCATATGGGATCGGAGTGTCACGTTCCGACACGGTATATAGGATCGGAGTGTCACGTTCCGGCACAATAACATTAAAGGAAAGGAATCCTGAATTATCTTAATATACTCGAATTCAAAGAACCTAATTCCCAAATGAGTATGGAGTGGAGGCATGAGTCCTCATAGGTGTGCTAATACGGTGATTGATGGTGTACTTATTATGGTGTTGTTGTCAATGGTTCATGTGATTGTTGCTTGTCACCTGTTAAGTATTGTAGTTGATTTTATATTATTATTCAGTATATATATTGTTTTCTATTTTGAGTTGGCCGATGATACTTACTCAGTACGTGTTCCTTGTACTGACCCCTACTTGTATTTTCTTCCTTGTCATTTTTTGGAGTGCAGCAAGCGTGCCATCGACTTCGACTCGCCCTCAGCTCTAGCAAGTCTTCAGCACATCAGAGTTCGGGGTGAGATATTGTTCCTAGCTCGTGCTAGATTCTCTCCTTCACGTCTTGATGTCTTCGAATTTCGACATGGACCATCTTTTTACTTGTTTCGTTTTCTTAATACTCTTAGATTTGGTAATTTGAGGATAGATATTCTTGATGTGATGACTTTCAGATTTTGGGGATAAAAATTGATAAACTTTAGAAGCCTATTTAATTGGTTACATTAATAAGTTTTGGATCTTCCGCATTATATTTTGTTATTCATAGTCGAACTATTGGTGAATGTTGGGGTTTAGAATTGTTGGTTCGCTCACCTAGTAGGTTAAGGGTGGGTGCCACTCACGACTCGTTTTGGGTCGTGACAGGCATAAAATTACTTATAAAATAAGTCCAATGGGTAATAGGACCTTATTATAGTTTAAGCGTGTCTCTGAGATTTCAGGTATAGGTTGAGAGGGTACTTGTGTATTTTCCAATAATTCTTTAAAGAAGATTTTACGCAACTTAAAGTATCCACTAATGGGGTTTGTGGAGAAATTAAACATATTTTGCTAATAACAATTTTAAAAAATGAGTTATTTATGAAAAATATATGGTTAAATACTTACACATTTATATTAGGGAAAATGCACAAGTACCCCCTAAACTATGACTGAAATTTCAGAGACACACCTTAACTAAACTAAGGTCTTATTACCGACTGAACTTAATTTTTTATAAATAATTTTGTGCACCTTTTTGGCTTACGTGGAATTCAAATATCTCCCTCGCACCTCAATTGCGTGGAGTAACGGAGTGTGTCACGTAATACAAAAGGTGCATAAAATTACAAAAAGGATAAGTTCAAGGGGGTAATAGGACCTTAGTTCAGTTAAGGTGTGTTTCTGGAATTTCGGTTATAGTCTAGGTAGTACTTGTGCATTTTTCCTTTATATTATTACAATAACATTTCGGATGTTAAAATCAAAATAATTATTACTTAATGATCTATTACAATCAAGATTTTAGATTAAATTATCAATCCAAATTCATAAACATGTATTCAAAAAATTTCAATAAATATGAAAGACTATAAAAGTTTGTTTTTAGTTACTGTATGAGCTTAAGTTGGACTCACTTCAATGAGTTTTGACAAGTAAGAAAGTAACCAAAAATATTATTGACACGTTTTCAATAAACATAATTAAATAATATTGAAAACTCATGTGAGTATAAATTTATGTTACATTGAATGTCAAAAGAATTAGCAACAATCATCATGAATTCGCAATATAAAAATAATTAAGTGTAAATAGAATTAAGCAATTTTAATTTTTTAATTATTTGGGACCGATGTTGTGTTGCTTTGTTCTCAAGCTTTTAGCATATTTCTTCATCACTTTTTTATTATAAATATTCGCTATAAATCTCATATTGACTCGAAAAAGAAAATGTGATGGACTTGATGCAACATTCAATATACGAGGCTAAAGTTCATAGAAATTCGATAAGGTGTCACATGCGAAGAAAGTGTATTGAATTAACAAATGAAGAAATCAAATAAAGTCGATTTTGATAATACATAATAGAACAAATTCAACTCAACTTCAAATCACTCAAAATCAACTTTTATGTAACTATACAACTAAATCAGTATTACTAGTGGTAAGTTAGTCAGAGAATTTAAATTGATGCAAAATAATGGTAACAAACAAGATGGTGAAAAAAAAGGTTGCATTTACAAATCTCTTGAGAACTAAATCCTAAATTTTGATATACTTGTTCAAATCAGACATTAATATTCTAATTGTATGTAAAAAGACAAATTATTATCAAACTCATTAGATCAGTCAAATAAATATAAATTTTTATTAATCAACTCAGAACTCATAGAAATTAGTGTGAATTCACTTCATTTTAGACTTAATCACTCAAAGTTAGAATACCAAGTTAGATTGTTAGATTTCAACGAGATCAAGTATTAGCACGAAGAAAATAAAGAATTAAGTTTTTCTTATTGTCATATAGCCTTTCAAAGAGTAGTACGTACATATCGATACTATTTTGCAAGACTCTACATGACATGTCTTTATATGATAAGAACGACAATTCTAAAATTCTAAAATAAAGTTTGTCATGATCCAAATTATTGTGATTGATACCCATACTAACCTTTTCGATGGTTGAACCATCTCTTACCTACTAACATGATACAACTAATATATGAAAATTCAAATATAAGCATTAAGGTATGAAATAAAGTTTAAAGTATAACTATGAAAAAAATGTAAAACTTAACTATTATATTCTCAAAATCTAGAAATCACTCTAACTACAAAAACTAAGAATAGTGAAAACTCAACAAATAAAATATCAATGTCTAAAGAAAATAGCCGTCGTCTATTAAAAAAATTTGTAGCAGTATGGAGAAAATTACCTTAATTGTAAATCGAAAGTACTATTAATTACGACGTGTGTCGGATCATGTGAAAGACTCTAGATTACAATATAACCTCAAAGAAAAGTACAAAGGTAGAATCAATACATAAACTATATACTAGGGGGCATCATATGCCAACTAATTAGACTTGTAAAAAGTATATAGAGATAAGTCATAATATAGATAGACAGATACAACAACACATAATTGATCAAATAGATCATCGCATTCCTCATCTTTGAATGTTGCATAATTTTTAAACTCACCCACAGATATACAATGATCATCAACAAAACTCTGCAATCAATAAGAAGTTACACACAATCGCGGAATTATATATATCCATAATGATCTCAACCCTTTGTATCTTACAAGTATCATCTTTCACTCATATAACACTTATTTGTTTATGCATGCTAAGAAATTTAATATTATCCACCTAGCCATAACCTGCAAGGTAGCATGGGTGTTTGTGTAGAGTAACTGTGTGACACTCGATCTATTACATACTATCATTCATCCATAGGTGTACACTGGACTAGAGGCACTCATTATTAGAATAGTGTATATACTCTTATCATCTCAATTTATCTTTGCACTTCTATGTTCAATTATCTTTCAAACAATAACAAGTAAAATGAATATCACAATTGCACAAGAAATCACAGGTAATTTAAGGACACGCTCTAATAATTTACATCGTAAATGTGTAAGCATTGCTAAACCAACAATTAACAATTGCAGATAATATCTAAAGATCAATCAACATGTTTTATGGACTCACATCTTATACAAAAAACTAATCAAAGTCTAACTCCATATAAGTCATAACCTACCTCAAGTAAAGAACTTGAATTAACCAAACTACTTCATGTGAACCTTTCCTTTCCTAAATACCTCGAAATGTTCAAATTCTAACACAAGCAAAAACTAGAGTATTCAATTGACTATTCTTCAAACAACTTTGGAAATTCAAATCTCCTTTGGTTTATTTTTCTCTTAGTATAATCTATTATGCAAGGATCATTTCACCAAACAATATTTTCTCTATGGTTACAATAGTTGAACTCATGAAGTTTCTAGTCAATTCATCCCCTTAGAGCATGCCTAAGAAATCATTTTCATTAGATTTCTAAAATTTTCAATCATCATAAGCAAGAATTAATTAAAACATCAATTCCTTCCAAAAAAAGTATAGATTAATAACTTTTAATCAAATAACGACTAATTACATCAACTCATAAACCTTGCATTAAGATCACACATTCTGATTCTAAAATTTCTAGATAGGATGATTGACGGCGAGGAATTACCTAAAAAAAAACCATTGCTAAATCTTGGAAAATCATCTCTTAGATTTCTAGTTTGAGTTATTCAAGTTATGATCATCAAAGACTTAATAAGACTAAGTCAAAACATGTATTATTCTTTGTGTCGTCCACTGTAGTCATCCCCTGGCCTGTTATAATAAAGTAAGTTTCAATTTAGTGAGCCTTGTAGTTCTAGCCTATATTGCTACGATGAATCCAAGCCCCCTACAACAACTCACTACAACAATAACGAAGATCCCCTTTTACAATACAAATTTCAACCATAAGACATCATGACATAGAATGATTGTGGAATTCATTACAAGTACGTGATACACACCCATTAATGATCTCGTAATCATTCACGAAGGTCTAGATTCCTAAGTCGCCTCTTAACAAAATACAATACAACATAACACAACTCTTTAAAATTCAACAAAAATATTAATGTTAAAATATCCCATCTTGAGTATTAGCTCATTTCACAATAGGGATTTTAACATGAATACTATTGCTCTAACATTTCATAACGACTACATATATCGTTTACACTATATTTGTGACATATAATTATATTCTACTATATGATAAAAGACAATAACCATATATATACCACGTCGCCATGTTTGTGTTATCAAAAAGAACATTTTGAGATCATCACATGTAGTCCAATTTTTTACAACATTGTTCTGTTGTTTCGTTTTATCTTCTCAACTTCAGTATCCATTTCTCTTGGAATTGTTTGCCTTGTCGCTTATTCTTTGTGCTACTTTCATAGTTTTTCTTACCAGGTGTATCTTGCTGACAATAAAGCCTTAGAGATTGAAGGAAAGGGGGATGTTTGCATAAAGACCACCTCGGGAAACCAGTGGACATTGGAGGATGTCAAATATATTCCTGGGCTCAAGAAAAGTCTGATCTCTTTTGGTCAGTTGGATAGCACGGGATATGCAGCAGAGTTTGGGAAAGGTTCGTGGAAGATTATGAACGGTGCTATGGTAGTAGCTCGTGGCACCAAATATGGAACCTTGTACACCACTGCAGGGTGTATTAACATGGCCGTTGTTGCTGAAGGTGCTTCCGGTTCATGTCTGTGGCACAACAGACTTGGACATATGAGTGTAAAAGGAATGAAGATGCTGGTTGCAAAAGGAGCATTAGAGGATCTGAAGTCTTTTGATATGGGTCTTTGCGAGAGCTATGTTATGGACAAACAGAAAAGAGTAAGCTTCACAAAGACTCCTAGAGATCCTAAAAAAGTGCGATTGGAAATGGTCCATACAAATGTTTAGGGACCATCTCCTGTATCATCACTTGGAAGATCCAAATTCTATGTTACCTTCATTGATGATTCCACCAGGAAGGTATGAGTTTACTTCTTGAAGCATAAGTCAGATGTGTTTGCAATTTTCAAGAAGTGGAAAAGTGAAGTTGAGAATCAGATTGGTTAGAAAGTCTAATGCCTAAGGTCTGATAATGGAGGAGAGTATGACAAATCAGAGTTCAAGGCATTCTGTGCAGCTGAGGGAACCAGATTGATGAGAACAGTTCCTGGTAAGGCAAAGTAGAATGGAATTGTAGAGAGGATGAATAGAATATTGAATGAGCGTGCAAGAAGTATGAGGATACAATGTGGGCTGCCCAAAACATTTTGGCAGATGCTGTGAGCACAGTTGCATACTTGATCAACAGGGGACCATCAATTTCCTTTAGGGTTTAAGATTCCAGAGGAGGTGTGGACAGAAAAAGAACTCAAGTACTCCCACTTGAGGACTTTTGGTTGCACTTCTTATGTTCATGTTGATCAAGAAAAAAGAGACAAGCTTGATGCCAAGGCTGTGAAGTGTTACTTCATAGATTATGGTTCTGATTTGTTTGGTTACAGGTTTTGGGATGACAAGAATAGAAAAATCTTGAGACATTGTGACGTGACATTTGATGAGTCTGTCATGTACAAGGACAGAGAGCAGAAGGTTCTAAAGATTACAAAGCAAGTGGGAGTTGAGGTTGAGTTGGAGAAGAGTAACCCCAGAGATGTCGAAGTAGATACTCAACCAACTTCTACTGAAGAATCAAAAGTGGAGCAAGTTACACCTGAGCAGGTGCTAAGGAGATCATCCAGAACCATGAGGGCACCAGATAGGTATTCACCTTCATTACACTATCTATTGCTGACTGATGAGGGGGAACCAGAGTCTTTTGATGAGGCCCTACAGGTGGAGGATTCGATCAAGTGGAAGCAAGCCTTGGATGATGAGACGAGGTCACTTGAGAAGAACGACACATGGGTGTTGACTGAGTTACCTGCAGGGAAGAGAGCTTTGCTGAACAAGTGGGTGTTCAGAATCAAGACTGAACCAGATGGCAAAAGAAAGTTCAAGGCTCATTTAGTGGTTAAAGGATATTCACAAAGGAAAAGTACTGATTATGCTGAAATATTTTTTCCTGTTGTGAAGTTAAACTCTATTCGAATTCTGTTGAGTATTGTTGCATCAGAGAATTTGCATCTAGAGAAAATGGATGTAAAAACAACATTTTTACATGGAGATCTTGACAAAGAGATCTATATGCAGTAACCGGAAGGATTTGTGGTTCCACGCAAGGAACACATGGTGTGAAAGCTCACCAGGAGCTTGTATGGACTAAAACAAACACCAAGGTGGTGGTACAAGAAGTTTGACTCCTTCGTGACCAAGAGCAGATTCTGCAAAGCTGAAAAGGATCCTTGTTGTTACTTTAAGAAATACACTGATTCATATTTATTTCTACTCTTGTATGTGGATGATATATTGATTGCAGGATCTAGTATGAGGGATATTAACAATCTGAAGACAAGGTTGTCTGCAACGTTTGGGATAAAAAATTCGGGTCCAGCGAAGCAGACTTTGGGGATGAAGATTTCTCGGGATAGATCTGTTGGCACTTTAAATCTATCTCAGGAGTTGTACATTGAGAAGGTGTTGAGAAGATTCAGGGTTAATGATGTTAAACCCAGGACTACTCCATTGGCAAATCACTTTAAATTGTCAAAGGAGCAGTCACCCAAGACAGCCGAGGAGCGTGAGCATATGGCACTTGTTCCATATGCTTCAGCAGTTGGGAGTTTGATGTATGCTATGATTTTCACTGGACCTGATATAGAACATGCAGTGGGAGTTGTTAGCAGGTATATGGCGTACCCAGGGAAAGAGAATTGGGAAGCTGTGAAGTGGCTTCTGAGATATATGAGAGGTACATCCAGTACTTCACTTTTGTTTTGGCAAAGTCAAGGTGACTCTACAGGGTTTTGTGGATGCTGGTCTTGGTGGGGATGTGGACTCGAGCAAGAGTACATCCGGGTACATTTACACCATAGGTGGAACAGAAGTGAGTTGGATGTCCAGGCTTCAGAAGTGTGTTTCTCTTTCATTTACTGAAGTTGAGTATGTGGCAATAGCTGAAGCTGGGAAAGAGATGATATGGCTGGTAGATTATCTAGAGGAATTGGGCAAGAAGCAGAGTGAGAAGATTCTTTACTCAGATAGCTAGAGTGTCAGACAGATGGTGGAAAATCTAGTCTATCATTCGAAGACAAAGCACATCAGAAGGCGGTACCATTTCACTCACAGGGCAGTGGAGGATGGTGATATGTGCTTGGAGAAGATAGAGGGTGCAAAGAAACCCACAGACATGTTGACAAAATGTGTTGATGTTGCGAAACTGAGGTTATGCAAAACCTCGGTTGGTCTTTTGTAGTTGTTGCTACAGATGTTGCGGTGCGGTAAAGATGTTGATGATGAAGAGATTTTTTTTTTTGAGAATGTATTTTTTGGATGACTGAATCAGTCTCCAAGTGGGAGAATTGTTAGGTTGTGGATACTGATTTATGTTTGATGTACTGTCATATATTAATGTTCACGCATTTTAACCTCCGCGGTGAGGTTGCCAGTGGGTTACGGAGGGCGGGAGCCCCCCATCCGAACGAGGGGTTCGACTGCAATATTTATTCTCCATTTATTCTCTGTAACCTAAAATACTCTGAATTATTAATATATATATATATACCCACCGCCGTGGAAGTTTACTCACGGGGTGTTACCACGAAATATTGGTTTCTCTCTTTCTCTCTATAGATCTCTCATCTCTTTCTCTTGAAAGCTCTTGTGTTCTTCATTCATCAAGTGTGTGTGTGTGGATTCGATACTAACATTAAATCCCTTTTAGGTTAGTCTAACTTAATGTAGCTTAATCTAGATTAGTGATGAGTGAATTTTCATTGTGATTTAGGACTTCTTTACTTTGTTTTTACTTGAAATTGCTTATTTGAGGATTTTAGTTTGAGTTTTTTCTTTTCGAATTCAAGTTTCTCTTCTTCTTGGTTGATTGTTTATTCAATTAGTCTTTCTTTCTTTCCTTTTCATCTCTTGTTTCTAATCTATCTTACTTTTGTGTTGTTTAATTTCGCATTTGATTTCAATTGGTTTCATCCCCAATTGGAATTCTTATCATTAGTTGTCAGAGCCTAGGTTTCTTTGTTCCTACAATCTAGTATTGGTTTGAAAAAAAAAAGTACAAAAATTGTCCAAAAAATATTGAATTTCTTTTTTGTTTTGATTTGTTGTTTTTGACACTAGATAATTGTTTCTTAGTGTTTTTTGAAACTAAGTTCCAAATTTCGTTCAATTACGAGTTGTAGAAGTGAAATTGTCATTGAAGGGTTTCAAGCTTTTGAAACTTTGAAAGTGGGTCTTTTGATTGAAGAGAAATTGGAGGTTAATAATTATTGAGATTCGGTCTCTAAGTTGAAGGGAAGAAAAACATAAATTTTGAATCAACTTCGAGTTGATCTGAGTGTATTTGGATTTAATGTGTGTTTTTGGTGTTCTAGGTGTTGAAATCAATTAGGAGGTGAGAATTTTAGTCTATTGTTGCCCATAATTTTAATAGCTTGATTAATCCACATATCATTTATTTCTTTTTTTTCCTTTCGTTGTCTGATCTTTTATCATTTGGCATCAGATGGCTAAGTAAGGAAAAAATTTGAAAAGGTCCAAACTTCATGACTTTTTTTTTCTTATCAACCTTTTCATCTACAATAACTTGTTTAATATAGTTGAAGAATTTCTTCTATTAATATGAATGAAACCTTGCTTCAACTGCACCGAACAATAAAATAAAGTTAAATTTATGTTGCGGATTTGCAAACATGTATTTTTCAAATTTAGAGCAATAATTTCTTTTTCTCTTCCACTTGAATTACGCTAGTGATGTGTTTTTATAAATACATATGCAGTGTGTCTTTTCTCTCCTGCCTATGTTCAGTCGCCTCAGTATTACAAGTTAAGTTATGTTACAAGTGTACCTTTTTCCATGGTCCCTGAAAACTTTTGATGACTACTCACTCCTTTTATATATGAAGATGTTCAAATTTCGACAAAAGAAATAATCTAAAATTGCTTCAATAATTTGACTTTCCACGATTCTACAAGCTTGAAGCTGTAATTTCTTTTCTATTTAATATCACCTTACGACCTAATGTATAATAGGTCTCTATCCTTCTAGCTCACCCTATTAATATCTAAGCGAACAATGGAACGTTAACCTGATGACACCCCTGTATATAATTTTAGCAAAAATTGTTAGGACCGAAAATAAGCAGGTGTAAACGCGGAAGCTAGCAACGCAAACCTCAAAATACCACAAGTAAGAAGACAACGAGAAATATACCAAAAGACACAAAGATTTAACGTGGTTCGGTCAATCGACCTACGTCCACAAAGGAGATGAGCAATCCACTATAAATATGAGAGTACAAAATACAGAGGGAAACAACCTCAACCAATTCACTCAGAATACATGGGAGGTTCACACAAGTGATAACGTATCAAGCTTGTGACCCACAAATTCTCCCTCTAACCAAAACTCTCAAAGCCCTTAAGACTACATTGTGAATGCTGATTAAGTTAGGGAACATGCCTCTATTTATGGAGTCCTAAACCTTTTCCTACAAGAAAAGGATTAGTCAATCCAAAACCTTTTCCTACAAGGAAAACCTATTTATGGTAAGAAATTTAGGGCAAATAAAACCCAACAAATCTCCCCCTTGGCCTGAATTTCTGACAAAATAAATTTGTCCACCTTCTTGACTTAATCTTCAACAACTTGCTTCTCCTCTCTATAATCTCCTTTGCAAAATTTGTGTCTCAACACAGAGAACCTCTCTGAAACAATTTCTCCGACAAAATCTTCATTACTGTCAAAAAGGTTGTGGCTAGAACTACACCCGCCAAGATGAACACCTCTTTCTAACCTGGTTCAATCATCGATTATCGAACCACTGAACCTGACTCCATCATTGAATCTGGCTCTGATACCACTTGTTAGGACCGGAAATAAGCAGGTGTAAACTTGGAAGCTAGCAAAACAAACTTCGAAAGACCACGAGTAAGAAGACAACGAAAAAGAAATTAGTGTGAGTACATGTGTGTATGCGCGTGCATGCGTGCGTGTGTATTATATATATCCTTTTATATATCGTTTGTATATTTTTTTTGGTGTATCTTAATTGAAATTAGTACTCTACATTAAAAATATTTTAGTTTATTTAATTTCATGAAAAATGAAAGTTGAGAATTGAAACTTGAAAGTTTGAAATAGATTGATAAGCAAGAACTAAGAAGAAAATATAGATAAAGCGAGAGGCCGGTTGTGTAAAATATGAAAAGGAATGTGTAGTGATAATTATAGATTGAGAACGTTGAAAATTTATAAATTGACTTTTGGGTTTTAATTTTGAAAATTCAAAGTTAAAATTCACAAAGGTTACAAGTAATTCAAACTTAATTTGATAATGCTACACTACATCATTATAATTTAAAGTTAAAATTTACAACTATAATAATTATGTTAAAATTAAAATAAACAATAATATGCTACATGATTTAAACTCAACTTTCAAATTTCATTTGAGTTGGAGAAATTAACTTTTAAAAAAGGGAAAATGCACAAGTACCCTCTCAACCTATGCCCGAAATCCCAGAGACACACTTATACTATACTAAGGTTCATTACCCCCTGAACTTATTTTATAAGTAATTTACTACCCCTTTTTAGCCTACGTGGCACTAGTTTGAAAAAAAAAGTCAATCATCATTGGGCCCACAAGATAGTGCCACGTAGGTCGAAAAGGGGTAAAATATTATTAATAAAATAAGTTCAGGGGGTAATAGGACCTTAGTATAGTATAAGTGTGTCTCTGAGATTTCGGGCATAGGTTGAGGGGGTACTTCGGCATTATCCCATTAAAAAAATATAAAAGTTTTAGGAATTCCATAGTGTAAGGAGCAAATTACATTCTACTACTATTTTTTTTAACATATAAAAATTCCCTCCAAAATAGTGTCATTCGGATACATAGCAAAGAAGCTGGATACATTCCATCATATACATAAATTGAATTTTCTATTACGCTTACAAAGGAAAAGAACAAAAAACATGTATCATGGAATCACGTTGTAAGCATAAGAATCAATCTCTGACAAAAACATAACAAATTGACCCAATTCAAAATTAAATTTCTTCTCCCAATTTTTTCAAGAACCTCTTAATTTAAATCAAAATCTTGAAAAATTGAACAGATACAACAATGAATATGTCGATCTTATCAAAACATTTGAGAAGATACATCATAAATATCTTTGTTAGGATTTGAAGAAGTGAAAATTTTATAATTAATATATATATAGATCTAATAATTATAAGTTATGACATTATTCTTTGACAATAAAAATTTCAAAGTTTAACATTTTAGAAAAATAAAAAAAATGGTTTAAAATAACAGTAAAATTTAATTAGTGTGAAAAATAACTAAGGTAAAAACGGATATATTAGTAGCAAATAGTTTGACTTCATTAATGATAATTAGTATGTGTCATAAAAATAGAAGATCCATAAAAAATAAATATTTGTTTTCCCTATTTAACTCAAAGCAGTTAAAATTCGTTCAAAACATATATTTTTTTGGGCAACTTTCTCATATAGCAAACAAAAAATTCATATTTGTATACTATAGCAAAGTTTACATAATTGCGCTCCATAGCAAACATAAAACTGTATAATTTGCTATACTATACAATTGTATAATTCATTGGCCTAAATTGTATAATTCACTGGCCTAAATTGTATAATTCGCTGGCCTATTTCGCTGCAATTGTATAATTTGCTTTGCATACAGTTGAATCGAATTAAAATGTATGTATATTGCATAATTATAAGTGTATAGCAAGAAGATATATGTTTTTCTCGCTTTATACAAAAACAGAAACACAATATATACACTTCTGTTGTATAAAGCTAGAGAAAATTGTATTTCACTGCAATTGTATAATTCGCAATTGTATAATTCGTTGGTCTTTTTCTCTGCAGTATTTGAAGTAAAATGTTTGTAAATTGTATAATTAAGTGTATAACACGAAAATATACATTTTTGCATGTGTATATAAAATTTTCTCTCGCTTTATACAAAACAGAAACAGAATTATACACTTCTGTGTATAAAGCGAGAGAGGCGAGCAAGAATGGAGAGTGGCGAGCGAGATTTTTGGGAGAGAGATGCTGGCAAATTTTAGCTAATGTTTGCTATGGAGCACAATTAAATCAAACCCTATCTATTCCATTTATTTTAGGTTATTAGTTTGCTATTATATACAATTTTCCCTATTTTTTTTTTCTTCTTTTTTTCCAATTTTTTCACTCTCTTCTTATTTTTTTTCTCTAATTAGTCATCACTCTCATCTAATTTTATTCGGTTTTATTGAATAATCTCCATTTTCTTGTATAGACGACTTATCATCAGTATTAATAAAGTAGTGGTGGTAGATTTGATCTTTCAGGTTATTTTTTTACGATATTTTATATATATTGCTATACTAATCAAACGTAAATAATAATAATAATAATTAAGAACAGTGATACTGAAAAAATTATTCATATTTTATTTGTGTATTATATTAATCATGACGCTTTTTGGAAATTACATAAAATTTGTTTGAAATGGTATAGATTTTCGTATGAACATTCATTTTTTTGTATTTTTCTGGTAAAAAAGTTACATCAAAATTTATTTGAAATTGGTGCTAGTTATACCTTGTTGGTACGATTCTAACATTATATTAGAATGAATTTTGTGTATTCATTATCTAATAAATGACAATTAATAGTTAAAAGTAGTATTAATTTGGTATTATATTGGGATGATTCTTCCATGAGAATGACAACTTATGTGATAAAATAACTATAATTTTAGCATGAAATGTGTATGAAAATTGTGAATAAAAAATATGAAATTTGTATATTGATTCCATTTTTTTGTGTATACAATAATTTTATTTATGGCGTATTTTTTTTAAATGTATACTGTTATATTTTGATATGAACGTTGAATTTTTTCATTATTTGTCTGATTCTTTCTTTTATTTAATGTGTCACAATAAAAAATAAACATGTATCAAGGTAAAATCTCTAAAAGTGGATAAGAGATAATTATGATTGATTCTTTATTCATATCATCTATATAAAAAATATAATTGAAATAATTTTAATTATTTAATAAAGTGAAATTAAATTAATTTATAAATAAAAAGTGATTTGCTATAACATGCAATTAAATGTTATAAGTAATAATATTTTAAAAGTTGATTCTAAAAAAATGATATTACCTCTTAAATATGTATATGTGGGGTGTTTTTTCCTTATTTATACCCCAAACCCCGGCCTGGGCCGATCCAAAACCAATACCCAATCACATAAATATTTAATGGGCTGAATCAGCTGGGACAAGCCCACTGGACAGGTTTACAATGACTTCTATCAATCTTAAATTTTAATTTCTTCCATAAAAAAAATAGAAACTTTCACATATAACCACTAAAAAATAGTCTAATTGCTTTTCATAACTATAGTTTGATAATTACAATTCATAACTACATGTTATAGGAAAGAGAGAGGCGAGCGAGACAGGGAGAGATGGTTAAGAGTAGGAAAAATGTGAATTGTATATGTATATCGATAATTGTATATTATACATATGTATTTGTATATATGGCAAGTGAGATAAGAAGAGGAAGGAAAGAGGCGAGCGAGAGAGTGGGAGAGAGGTGAATTGTAAATGTATATCGGCTAGATAATTGTATATTATAAATATGTGTTTGTATATATTGCAAGTGAGATTGGAAGAGGAAGGAGAGCGGTGGAGAGATTGGGAGAGGGAGGAGATAGGCGAGCGAGAGAGGGCAGAGAGTGGGAAGAGGTCAATTGTTTATGCATATCGATTAAATAATTGTATATTATACATATGTATTTGTATATTGTAGCGAATTATACATATACAAATGTGACTAATTATACAAACTCGAAGTCCGACTACGTAATTAATGTATAATGTTAGCCACGAGTGATAATTATAGCAAACTAACGCTATAATAAATAATTTAACAATATAAATTTACTTAACCGCATAGTTTCCCCCCAATAAATTTACGAATCATGCATTAATGAATCACTAAATCTTACTAATTTATTTATACGAATCATGTATTGATTAGCGTATAACTAGATAACTAGAATTTTGAAAATTGACGTGCATAGAATTAGAGGGTGTGTTCGGTAATGATTAGATGTTGATTTTTTTAAAAAAAAAAACAATTGAAAATACTTTTAAGAAAATAAATTAATCTAATTTAGATAAATACAATGCTAGGTTGAATGGTGGGAGCACATAATTAGGAATGTCATTGATAGAACTTCTTTTTTTCAATTAGGAAAGTCATTTTATTCATTTTTTTTTAAAAAAAATTAGATTCTTTTTAGTTCATATAATAAACAACGGCGCAACTTTAGAAATATCCCAAAACATTACGGTTAAATATTTTCCAAGGATGAACAAAAACATAAGCATCCAAATTAAGGGCCAAGGAAAACATCGGTAGGTTCAATTCGATTTTATGTATTATCAGTTTGATTTATCGATTTTTAAATATGTTAAATCACTAATCAAACAAATAAGATATTTTTATCGATTTTGGTCCTTAATGAATCAATTTTCAGTTTGACCAATAAGAAAATGTTTATCAAACAAATATATAACTTTTCTAATAGATTTAATGCGACAAAACAATAATGTAACTTTACAAATGCTCATAATATATAAAAAATAATAGCAAACATGAAAAGAGCAATATATGTGAAACACAAAGAAAATTTAATAAAGTTCTTACTTTAGGTATTAACGATTTGTATAATGTGAAATTTAGTGAACTCAAAGTGACAATGAAGTATGAATGGAAGGCTAAATGATAGACATAACTAATACGATATTGAGATCAATATTTAATATTTATGCATGCGTAAGAGTAGTAAATTACTATAGTCTTAATGGGTTCGTTTTACCCAATAACTCAATATTAAGAACAAATACTGAACTGATAACTTGATATTTTTTCTTATAAAATCATTAAAAATCATTAACTCAATAACAATAAATCAATAACATTTCTTCTAAATCGATTTGATTTTTCGCACACCTTTATTGAAAAGATATTATAAAAAATAGATATAGTGTGAAATTAGTATTAAAAACGAGGAGATTTACATCATAAGACAGACCAAATAAATAGCTTATTTGTCGAAGAGATCCTCGCAATAATAAGAATATTACATTTAGCGGTGGTTATTCATTCAAAATAATAAAATAGAATTATTGATGTCATGACATTCCTCTATGCATGCTAACTGTGTGTTGTATATAATATACTGTATCCCTCCAATTTCAATCGTTATAATTTCTATTTTTAGAGTCAATTAATAATGACTTTGATTATTATTTTATGATTTTTTCTAATCATATTAATATATAAAAAAATTAAAATTTATGGTACTTTTCGTTTGAGGCGAAACCAAAATTAAGAGTTAGGGATTTTAAGTTTCATTAATAATCGTCAAGCAATTTTGTTAGGAATTCGCAAACTAGTATACACATATATTCAATTAATTTTCTAGTACAAATATAAAATCTATAAAAAAGTTACTGAGTTCGTCCGAATCCATAACTCCCACCTAATTATTACTCTGCTTTTCATATAATTTTTAAATATTTTTTATTTAAAATATTAAATTACTATAATGTAATTTAACATTACAAATTAATCAAACTAGCACAAAATAACAATTAAATGGAAAAAAATATAATTATTACTGTTGATATAAAATTGATAATTGTTATCAAATGTTACTCTAAACTATAAAACAGCCGTTTTCCATTTCTAAATAATATAAATATAAATAAATAAATATATTTTAATACTTGTTCCAATCGTTCATTTTAAATATATTTTAATACTTGTTCCAATCGTTCATTTTTTTTTATATATTTCAGTCTAGTGTGAATAGAATCTGATTTTGGCCAAGTCTAAGCATGATTCAACGCGTTTTGAATAATTTTATTTCTGTAAAAAAAAAAAAATAATAAATTTGTATGACACATTTCCACTAAATTACATCCACGTAATCATATTTTTATTTTTAATTTATATTCACGCAATCAACTACTTTTGTTTTCGCAACAAAGTTTATATATTTATAATACTAAACACTTACTATAAATGATGTATCAACTTTTTTTAATCAAAAAGGTATATATATAATAACGTATGAGAGGTGATTTTTACTATATTATATAAAAAATTATGTAAAGGTTGAGTTTTGTTCCCTACGAATTTCAAAAATTTCATTTAAAATGAATCAAATTTCATTGAATAATGTTATTTGTCAAAAAATTTAATATATTATAAAATTTGTTTGTTGTTATCAAGCTTTTAAAAACCTTAGCAAGTTTTTAGTTTTTCACTTCAATTTTCAATTTTTCATCCAACAATGTTCCAATCTGTGGTGATAAACATGAATACTACTCTCAAATTTAATTTTTTTAAGCATTAAAAAATAACTGAAAATCATAAACATAATTTTTTTTACATGGATTATCCCTATTTTGGAATAGTTTTTTTTATTATGCCTCTTTAGATTGTGATCTGTCATTTTCATCTCTATTTTCGTTACGAGGACTAAAACATCCTTACCTATAACTAATTTGGAATGCCAACTTTTAAAAAACTTTTGTTTTGAAACATAATTTTTGTTGTCAAACTTATGTTCTATGGTTTATAACTTGTATTTTTTACACGAAAAATTAAAGGGTAATCCAAAATAAAGTCATTTATGCCAATGACCCAAATTTCTTCTTCCTTATTTAATTGGTAAAATGACATTTGTTATGTGTTTATAGAAAATGACAAAACCATGATGTCTAGGTAACAAAATTGATTACAATTTCTGTGATATGGACAACACAATCTTGTCTTGACAAGAAACCATATAAAATCATTATTATTAAACTAATAAAATCAATTGGCCATCCATTAGTTGAAAATCCCCTCCTCTCTATCTATTCAACTCCAATCTCATCTCATCAAATGATTATGACCGTTAACTAAATATCTACACTTGGGATCATGATTTGTATTCACATAAGTTCAAAGTTTATATATATATATATATATATTGCTAAATAAGTATATTGTATAGTGGAAAGGGCTAACTTTTCATCCTACATGGGACATGCCACCAAAATTTGTGAGTTATCTTAATTTAAAGTCACTTGTTGCTTAAGGCTAATCTAGTCTAATCCTAAAAGAAGCATATTATTTGGTGGTACATTTATTCTAAAAGGGTATTCAAGCTGATTAGCATCAAACTTAATTTTAGAAAAAGATATCATAGTTTTTATGACCCGTTTAGATATGCAATATAAATGATATACAATTGAAGTTTTGTTTTGATATGTAATTTATATTTTTAAAGTTTTATTTTTTTCATAAACATGAAAATCTTAGAAGTTGTGAACACTGTATAAAAAAAATTCCAATTCTTATACAATCTTCGCAAATGTGCAAAATATAATTTATAAACAAGATATCGTAATATCTTTACAAGCGTCACACTGATAAATTGCATATCTCAATATTTCTTTTATAAATAAATGTTTGAGATTACAAACATGAGTATTTGTTTTGTAAAATTTGGAGAAAAGTATTAAAAACACCCCTAAACTCGGCACAAATTAATACTTTCATCTCCGAATTATTGACTGCCTTAAAAACACTCATTTACTTGACTAATTAACATAAATACATCCCATCTCGCAACATGAGTGAAATACAATCCTAAATTCTCATCAAATTTTGGGGTATTCTCAATACTTCTATGATTTTTATTTAAGAGCCCATGTTGCTACAAGAATTTAAGACCACTTGCTGTACCATGTGGCAGATCGGGGGTGTATGTAAGTTTAGTTAGTCAAATAGATGAACGGTTTTTAAGAATGTCAATAGCCTAGTGCCAAAATAACAAGTTCAGGGTGTTTTCAATAGTTCTCTCTGAAATTGAGTTTGATTTTTTTTTTAGATTATGAAATATGAAATCATGATTTCAGATTGCATGTTCAAGCTAACACAAGCTTAATATAGAAATAACAAGTAATTACTATAAATTGATTTTATCGAACTACTCATTATAACTACTCCTTTCATTTTATATTACTTGGCTCATGTGACTTAGCACATCTCTTAAGAAAACGTTAAGTAAAAGTTATTTTACTTGTTCGACTTTATAAAATTTTAGAAGTCAACGGAGAAAACAATGGTTTAACATGGTATTTGGTGCCAACAAGGATAGGAAGTCTTAATACTCTCTCCAATTTATATTACTTATTAAAAGAAATAATTAAGCATATATTTTACTAAACTAACTTTAACAATGATTCTTTTGAACTCTAAATTTGGTTATTACTATTTTATCCAGTTATTTAATACAAGGATAGTATAAAATATTTATATTTGATGTAAAGATCGAGTAAAATGAAACGGAAAGAATAGTAAAGAAGATGTTTGATGAAGCTACCCATGTACTTAATAGGCTTTGAAAATCTAAAAATGTGACTTCATAATTTTGGAGCATGTGAATACTCAAAAACCCCTACTAAGGAAATTTAGTGATCTGTTTTTAGCAATAAAAAAAATGCAAATAAATATGAAAGGAAGGGAGTTGAAGTTTTTTTCTTTTTTTCTCTTCAAATGTAGCCTCTAGACAGATTTCTTCTAGGGAACAAGAATTGACATTTAGGAATTAAAATATGTTAATCTTGCCCCAAAAACCAATTAGCCCACCCAGTATCTGACATCAGTTGAAAGTGATTTCCCACTGCTTGCTGTCCTATTTTTCAAATATATTGTCACCTAGATTCATACAACAAACTTTGGTTATCCTCACTGTATTATATTTTACAAGGGTACTAAACAATTCATACTTCAAAAGATGTTTAAATTAAACAATTGCAAGAATGTTTCACTGCTTCTATGAGCATCCTTAACACATAGAATAACACACATGGATGCAACACAAACATACTACTCCCTCTGTTGCGATTTATGTGATGTAGTTTGATTTGATACAGAGTTTAAAACTTGTGATCTAAAATATATCTGTATAGTATGACTATATAGAGATTTGTGGTTCTTTTTGGAACCGGAGATGATTTTGATGTATACCAAACATGTAAAAGAAGAGAATTTGTGTTTTTCCAAGTCAATTTTCTTCTATCAATCTCTAATTGAAGTATGAAATACAATATTTGTCTTCAGTGTATGCTAGAAAAGCAACATTTTCATCATTTTGCACAAAGAAGGACTAACTTTACTTAAGAAAAACAAATGTGAAAATATAAGTAATAACTTGAAAGAATTACATGAATCAAAGTTTTCCCTCCTTTGATTGTATTAAAGGAGAGAAGTGCCAGCATGGTTATGGTGTAGAAGATTATGAGCAATCGCATCCCTTGCAAGCCTAGCATTGGTCGATCTCAATTGAATCTCGGGAACCATTTCATCATCAATGAGCTCGAAATTGAGTTCTGGATCCATCTCCTCATTCCTCATCTGGCAAATATTATGCAACACACAGCACGCCCCTAGCACCACTGGCAAATCTTGTAGTTTCACCTCTGTTCTTTTCTGCAAACAAGACCATCTCCTTTTCAACCTTACAAACGCCTCCTTTGCCACCCGTTGAACCTCACCAATCTTCTCATTGAAAGCATGTTGAGTCCAAGTTAGCTGCTGCTGTGTATAAGGCACTAAAACCCAATCCATTAAAGGGTATCCAGAACTACCAACAATCCAAACGTTGTTCAGTAACCCTGTATTCGCCCTCTGGAATAGGGCGGATTTCTCCAGTACCTGATCATCAGGCATCGAACCAGGCCAACCGATACACACATCAGTAAACACCCCTCTTGGATCAACAACCCCTTGCACTGTAATCGAATACGATGTCTTCTGATTCCTCTCTGTATGCCTCTTATTGAAATAAGCTGCAACACTAATTTTCGGAGCAATTATAGGTATATGAGTTGTATACATTGATCCCACAACATTTGTGATCCCTGACATATCCTCATACTCATCCTTTATATCCCTCATTTTCTTCTCATCAGGCCATTGAAGATACTTAGGCATCAACACAGTTCGAATCGCAGTACAAACCTCTAGCACAAGCTTATGGCAAGTCGAAATCCCCAATCCAAATCTCTTGGATACCAATCTCAGAGGCTCTCCAGTAGCCAATCTCCATATACAAACAGCAACACGCTGCTTCACAGGTACAGCATCTCTTAGCATAGTATTCTCTTTCGCAACCACAGAACTCAATTCATTACATATCAATTCAAATGTATCTTTCCCCATCCGAAACGCTTTCTTAAACTCCTCTTCAGGGAAATCAGGACTGTTACATTGATCCCACCAAGCTTTTGACCTATTCTTCACCCACAATCGCCTATGAGGCGCACCTTTATCGCTAGATTTATTACTGGAAACCACTTCTTCCTCTGCAGCTGCAGAAGCAAGGGCACAAGCAGTAGCAGTAACAGCAGCAGAATTCCCTCTACCTTTCCTCTTTCTAACAGCATCTAACTGTTCTAAATCAGAATGATGCTGTTGAACATTAGAATAATAATCCCACATCACTTTCGTTGTTTTCTTATGATTGGCTTCGAATAATTGTTTATCCTCTTCCTCTTCCTTTGCAAATTCCGATTTGTCTTGCTCTTCAAGTAACAACAAAGAGGTTAATATCTGTTTCAACTCCTTCGTTTTGACAGCCCCTTGATTTTCCGACCCAAATTCATCATTTTCAGCAGCTGCACTACTACTAGTTGGGGTTTGTTGTACGATTTCTTTCCTTCTTCTACGGCGTTTGTTGGGTAGATGATTCATGATATAAGAAATTGAAGAATTTTCTTCTGGGAAACGAGGTTCATATATATGGGATAAAATGTGGTGTGAAGTGTGAACGCATAGAGACTTTTGGGGCTGTTGAAAATACTACTCTATATATATAGGAGTAGAAAACAATTAATTAATGAAGAAAAAACGTGTGTGAACGCGGTTTTGATTTTGGATTTGAAGGAAGTTTCGAGGGGGCACGAAAACGGATTTTGGCTTTGAGACCAAAAAAGATAAGAGGTAGGTGATAAAAGACGGTGATTTGGGACTTTACAAGAGTTGAAATCACATTTTTTCTTTACCAACATACTAATCTTTTGACAAACATGCTTTCTTTCTTCTTTTTTTTTTTTATATAACTTCTCGATTTATATTAATTGATCATTTTATAATATAATTTTATTAATTTATTTTTTTATAAATAAATATTTTATGTTTTTAAGATAATATATGAAAATTTTTATTAATATTTTATTAATTGATGAATATTAATTTTAAATAATTTTTTAAAAAAAATATTAACTAATATAAGACGAAAAATAAGCTATCTGAACTCATAATTTAGAGTTAAAGTTACAGGTGAGTGTTTAGTATCTCAATTTTATAAGTTATATATTTAAGTTATTTTATGAAGTTTCTTGCTTTCACATTGTTTAATGTAACCCTTCGATCCATCTCTTGTCTTGAGTTGTTTTATTTGATTTATTAATTAAATTAATGTAATACCGTGGCTATCTTGACCATTTTGCTCCAGGATCTATACTAATTTAATAGTTTACCAGTTACTTCATTTTTGAAGTATTATATATGTATTTGATTTATATATATATTAAGAAAATAATAATTAATATAGTTATTTGATCATGGTACTTTTATTAATTGAAATTTTCCTATTTGATATTAGATCTTGTAAATAATTAGGAAATAAATAATTAAAGCTAAAAAATATGAAAAAAAATAATCTTCTTTTTTAATATTTAAAAAAGATAAATTAAAATTAATTTTTTTAATAGTAGATGAGTAAAAGTGTACAATTTTTTTGTGTGTGTGTTTCGCATTTGTTTAGATAAAAATAGAAAAAAATCAGTTGATATTAGTTTGGATGCTTGTTCATCTTCATTTACTTACTTTTTGGGGATGTAATTGTTATGGTATTCCTTTTAAAATAATTTGTAGCAATACAACATTAAGGTTTAAAGATCGAATAAAAGGGAAATTGATAGCAAATGACATTATTGAATTACTATTGTTAAAAAAAAGTTACTATTTGTGAATACATCTTTTTTCTAATTGAACTTTGAATGGTTCTCAACATGTTAACGAGCTTGACAAATTACTTTTCTTTTTCTGATTTTCCTACTTTTAATAAAAATAAATAAATAAATAAAAACATTCTTGCCAAAACCATTCTACAAGATGAACGTTACATTTCTTTTGTTCAACTTTTGACTTCTTGGAGATGTGTGATTGTGTAAGTTATCATTAAATGTGATATACTTTTTTTTCTTTTTTATTTATGGTGAATTTCTTTTTTATAGTTAAATAATAATAGTATATATTTTAATATGTATTTTTTTATTTTATTAATATGTAATTATAATATTTTTTATGTAAATTTTACTAATTAATGTATCCTAATTAATTTTAAAAATTAATTAAATAACAGAGTAACATGACCATTTAAAAGAAAATGAGAGAGTGAATTAATTTTGTGAGAAGTTCCTTGGTTCTTTTCATAGAACATTTATTATTTTCCTTTTTTTTTCTGGTTGGCAAAAGAAGTAAATTATTGAATGAACTTGCTGATTTGATTCTTTAATTATTGAAGATTATAGTAGGCCCCATTAATAAATTAAGAATCTGATCAGACTCAGTTTCGTTTTTTTTATACAACTAATACTCTACTAATTTAGGGAACAAGGTTTTCTTCCTATGTTTGACATCTAGTACCTATATATTTTGTGTTTGATATTTGTGTTTGAGCTTTAAGTTGATTTAGATAGCATAATCATTTGGCGCTTTTAACATGATTTTATTCGTCGAAGATCTTATTAAGATTGAAACAGTTATATTGATACATTTAGCACCTAGATATGCGATCATTAAATCTTTGTTTACGAGCTTCATTATATATGTAAAATTGCATTTAAGTAGTATATTTGATCAATTTATGTTGAGACATAAATTGTTAAAATCATTTGAGAAAGGCAAGGCCCCCAATTGATAATTTTGTCAATCGTGTGCAACATCAATCTTCACAAAGAAAGTGTAAATCAAAATAAGGAATTGCTATAGCTTCATAAATGTATCACGAGTGATAAATGATGTAATCATTACCATAAAAATAGAGTATAATAAACCAAAAACAACCTAGGTTATTTTGTGAGAGGTATGACCCTTTTTCAACAAATACCATATATTGAATGCAATATTTCAAAAGTGTCATGATTAATAATTATTTTGATGATCGTGTGATTTTCAGGTTATTTTGATTAATTTTATGAGATCTGTGTCATTTTACATCAAGGACAGGTTTCTGTTTATTAATATGCTAGGATAGATGAAAATAGTCATCTAGTATTTTTTGTCTCTTGTGGAATTCAAACCTAAGACCTCGTGACTCTCAACCACTTTTATTAATCTCTAAGTCACAACACCTTAAAAAAAGATATGTTAAATCCGTCCGGACCCATGCATGTTGGAGAAGTCTAAGACAAAAGAGTATTATTTGCAATAATTTTTAAGTGACAAAATAAATTGCAATCACAAATAAAATATGAAGAAATATAACTTTATTGATAAATATGTAGATATAATTCCGTCCTTCCTTAATTCTTCTCTCATAAAATTTACCATAATTCAAGCGTTGATAGTGACATATTTATCAAACTAGCTAGGATGATTGATATTGATCTCTATGAACATTCCATGAATTTACTGAATATTCGAAATGTCTCTTTAATAAATATAATAATCATTAGATAGAGTTTATGGTTAGAATAACCTTGTTGAATTCTAATTTCTAACTGAAATCGAATACATCTTATAGAGTCGTTCCAACTAGAATTGAACACGTCTTGAAGAATCATCCAAATTTCAATAGCTACAGTATTTCTAACATATGTAGTATATCGGTTTAGTGGCGAATTTATGTATTAACCACGTCAACTCATGATTTCTTCATAAAACTAAATATTTTATGTATATATTTTTAAAATTTACTAATATATTTGTTAGCATTGTGTTACAAGAAGGCGCAATGATGTAAAAAAATTTAACTATATATAATATATATATATTAAATTATTTACGTAAAACACCAAAGAACAATAATCACTTAATACATTTTTTTTCTTTCTTATTTTACTAATTTCTTTAATTTATGTTCTAAAATTTCTAGATTTGCCTCGATTTCGAGGAGGTGAAGAAGTAAGAAGTTGGCAAGTATGCATGTGAAGTGGGCATGAATGTCAACGAACGACAGTTCTGGGGTTGCTGTTGTTACGCGGTCACAGCTAAATTACAGTTTCTTAACGTCAATATTAATTAATTATATTCTACTCTACGATTTATACAATGCCAATTTGTCTTCCTAATTTGAGTTTTTTTTTTTTTTTGAATAAAAGCAGAATATTATTAGTCAAACAAAGATATAGCTAGCATGTGTCACGCATTCTATAATCTAAATATATATATGATTTGACTGTTTCAACTCAGCCAAAAACTAACATGCGTGTGAAGGGACCAAATTTTGCCAAAGGTGGTTTACGGTCACTTGTCTAATTGCCTTCGAGTCAAAGTGGGGTTAGCCTAAATCCATAATGTTTTCACACCCTCAAAATTGAAACTCGATACAAGATCATTTTATTTTTTTTACTTTTTTATCCAATAGTATTTTTATTAAAGTCTGATTAATTTGAATTTTTATCATATAAAATTTTATTCGAAAAGTTTAGCTGAAATCAATAATGTTTGCACTCTAAAATTGGAAAGTGAACGAACACTCAGTTGAAAATATATATATTAATTTACTTTATATAATATTACGTTTTAAATTATTATATAAAGTAAAATATTTTTAATCTTGTGATATTAGACGTATCATATAAAAAATTAAAATTTAAAAATTACAAAAAGGAACAAAGATCATTTTATTTAAGCAAATTAAAAAGAAAAGTAGATTAAATAAATTAAAACTAGAGGATTTGAGTTTTGTGTGAAACCAACCAATATCATGCTGGACTAATTAAATTTTAGTTGGCTCATAATTGCGCTAAATTTATGTCATGCTACCTACTTAGGGTATATAAGTCATGGGCCCTAGGGCTGATTAAATTTATTCTAAGACATTTTTGCTAAAGTAATCAATCATATGTGCTACTCTTTTCTACAAATGAAAGTGACACCATTATCATTTTATTTTTGTACATCTAATAACATCGTATTATAGTAATACAGAATAATGTCATGATATATTTCTAATTATAAACTTTAAAGTTCTTTTTTCTCCCTAAGCTTCTTATCGAATAAAAACGATATGTGTCATATGAAGAAGAAGGATGAAGTAGTTTTCTATACCTCATATTAATAAGAAGGATGGAGCAATTTTTTTTTTTTTTTAGTTTTACTTGATATTTTGCTTTAGGAGTCAAATTCACAGTCGGAAAGTTTCATATTAAAGATAAAATGTTTCTTAACAAAGAAGATTTCGTAATTAAAAAGATTCGAGCTCGAGACAGTTAAGGCTTAAACAATACTTCTTCCGTGCTCATATTATTACTTTCCGTTTTACATGATTTTAAGAAATTATAAATAAAATAATCTATTTACTATTTTATCTTTTATTGATATTGATGGTTATTTAGATAAACTTCCGAAAAATATGTTTACTATTCATAGGGCATATAAATAGATACATACAAAGTAATTAATGAACTTTTGGGAAAAAAAGAAAAAAATTATAACTTCTAAAAAATTTTCAAGCGTCCAAAGAGTATTTAATTGTAGGGATAAATTAAGAAAAAAAAATTAATGCGTAATAACTTAACAAGTAATTTGGGTAAGTAAGATGATCAATTAAAAGAATGTTGTCCATGTATATTAGCTCAGCAACTACATTAAAAGGGAGATAGAATTGCAATAGGTCTCTCCTTAACACATCATCTTAGTAGTTTTAATCAGAGCATACTTGTTTTCGGTTTACGGTTATAGCATGATTATTTAGTAGACGTTTGAATTGATCAATATTAATTATTCTGATATTCTTATACTATTTTAAACTCTTTGTGAACTTGAAAGACCAGTGGCGGAATATAAAAAATATGTGTTAACAGTGAGATTTAAACCTTGGTATAACAACACTAAAAAAGTCTTAAGTATCCATCCAGGAGCAATTGGGCCAACTAAATCATTTATTCATTGGGTGTTCTATATTAATTTTATACAAATACCTATCAATTTCTACATAGATATATATATTTCGTAATGAAGTTAATGGGTGCTCGAGCACCCGGCGGACAGCATGTGGGTCCGCCTCTGTGAAAGACCAATATTGTATAATCAAAGGTGGATATGTAAGAAGGAAAAATGGAAGCTACCAACAATGAACTTACCATTTTTTTGATATCTCACGATTCTGCTAGTTTAAAAAGAAGGAGAAGGACACACCACTGGAGGCAAGTGCTAGGTCAGAAAAGCAAGTCCAGAGCCAAATGGTAAAATATTTCAAAATGGCATATTAATTTTTTAACCAAAAGGGCAAAATCGCTCCTAATAGAGTGGTTTCGACGTCGTTACATAAAAAAACTTAAAGATGAACGGCAGCAATTTTCTGTAAAAAGTTGAATTTTTTTTGTTAAATCGCTTGCTAAGGTAGCGATAACGATAATTTTTTTTTTCATTTTAAATATATTGCTGCCTCGAAGAAAGCAACATTTTTTTTCAAGTGGAAGGCATTTGAGCAGAATTAGTACGTTTTCTTCACTTTGGGTTAGGGGTGGCAGGGGGACCGGGCTATCCCGCCCCGGCCCACGTTCCGACCCGACCCGCGTCCCGCCCGGCCCATCCCCTTATGTTTAGGGGGTTTAAGGGGTTGAGGATGAGGGGACCGGTCAGGGGCCGGTTCACCCTTGCGTCCCGGTCGACCTGGCCCGGTTGAATCGGTCGGTTCACAGCATCCCCTCTTTTTTTAAAAAAAAATTCTTCAAAAAGTTACCGTTTTAATCCGTTGGGGCAACGACTAGTGGCCCCCCCCCCCCCCAACGGGGGGATTAAATAGGCATTTGTTATCTTGTGTGTCGATTCAATATAAAGAAGCTAAAGCATTAGCCAATAGAAAAAAAGAAATTTCAATTAATGAATTTGATATTACCGGTAATGCATCGATAGGGGTTCCTAACATGGTTCAAGGAACATTAGATCCTTTTAACCCCGCTGGTCCAATAACACAACGTAAATATAATACGGAATTAGATCGGGAAAATTTAGCTAAAATGATTTCTGTTTGTGGTTTGCCTTATAGTTTTCCTTCAAATCCCGATTTTGTTGAATATATTCAACAAACTTATAATTCGGATTATAGAGGCTTTTCAAGAAATATTGTTAAATTTGATGTTTTTGAATTTCAAGGTAAACATTGTCAATTTCTTCGTTGTATATTTAGCATATTAGATAGTAGAGTATCTATAACTTTGGACATGGGTCGTAGTGTTAATGGAAATGATTATTTAACTATTACTGCACATTAGATTGATCATAATTTGAATTTTCAAAAAAGAATTATAAGTTATAAACTATGTATAGAGAAAAAAACGGGTGCATATTTAGATTCAAATATTTTAAGTGTTTTAGATTATTACATGATTATAGATAAAATAATGTCTATTGCATTAGATAATGCATCTAATAATACAAACGCTGCTAAAATGTCGAAAGTTAGATTATGTCCAATTGACAATAATGCTTTTCATGTTAGATGCGTTGCACATATATTAGACTTAGTTGTACAAGATGGTATTTCATTATTTGATTGTGATAGCGTAAAAATTGAATATGTCGTTACCTGGATTTTTCATACAAACAATGCTGCTAGAATTAGGGAATTTAATGAGCGTTGTTTACTATGTGAATTGTCACCTAGAAAAATTCCAAAATATATTAAAACAAGGTGGAATTTTCTTTACGAAATGCTTTCGGTTGCTTACAAATATAGAAGACCCATACAAATGTTTTTAATGCTCATAATGTTGATCCATTAGATAGAATTTGTGATGAAGATTGGGAAGAAACTAAAGAACTATTACAATTTTTAAGACTTTTATGATGCTACTACGATGTTTTCTGGAATTTATTATCCTACTATTTCATCCATATTAATAAATATTTGTGCTCTTACAATTCAATTTTGTAAATATAAAAAAATAGATAAATTTAGAGTTGCAATTGAAGGTATGATTGAAAAATTTTAAAAATATTTTTTTCATATTCCTCAAGTTTTTTTGACGGCTACTTTACTTCATCCTGCTTATAAATTACAACGCGTGCAAGGCCTTGTTGACACTTTTTATGAAACTTTAGAAATTCTACCGGAAGAAATTCTAAATTGTCAAACGTGTAAGTCTAGCATAAAAGTAGAAGTAAAACTGTTGTATGAAAAATATAGAACTACGAAAAATTTTCAAGGAGAAGTTGGTCAAACTTCTAATGTTGAGATTGATGCGAGGTATTCTTGGTCTTAATTCTATTAACCGTGATGATTTTGAAGAATATCTTAATCAATCTTTAGAAATATTGGAAATCAAAGATGACAATGAAGATTTATTAGGATGGTGGAGTAGGTGAAGCGATGCATTTCCAACTTTGAGCAAAATGGTTCGTGATGTTCTAGCTATTCAAGCTTCATCAGTTGCATCAGAGGCTGCTTTCAGTGCGGCAAAGTTTCAAATTGGTGATCATAGACATTCATTGGCGAAAGACAGTTTGGAAACAACAGTTTATTTAGATACTGGTCCAATGCCGAAAGGAGGAATAATAATTTACCAAAGTTAAGTAAAAAACAAGTAAGTTGGATCAAAATACAAATTAAATGCAGTGATGATGATTTAGAGGCACAAGAATTTCTAGCAAGTTTGCCAACAACGAGGATATCACCATCGATATGATGCGACAATTAGAATTAAATTTTAAAGGAGAAAACAGATAATTTTTAGATTACATTCGAGAACTAATTGAAACAGAACCCTTCCTAGAAGGTAGCTGCATAAAATTAGTTACTCATCTAATATCTGTAACAAATATTAGTTTTACATATGAGAACTTATTGAAACAGAACCCTTCCTAGAAAGTGGCTGCGTAGATTAGTTACGCCACTAATATTTGTTAATTGTAACTTTTGTTCAAGTTATTTTTATACAATTATTGTTTTGCATTTTAATTTTAATACATACAATTAAATATATATTAAAGTACTAAACTAACTAAAGTACTAAACTAACTTTAAAATACTTAATTTAAAGTTTACAATTTACATTACCTATAAAATATTTAAAATACAAATTTAAACTTCTCAAATTTGAAATTTAAAACTTTAAAGTTGAAACTTGAAATTTGAAACATGAATCTTGAAATTTGAAAATTGAAACTTTAAATTTGAAAATTTATTTTGATATTTGAAAATCAAAAATTAAATTTAAAATTTATTAGCTAAGGACGTATAATTTCAATACAAATATATAAGTATTTAAAAACAAAAAAAATCCCCCGTCCCGTCCCGTCTCGTCCCCCCAAATCCCGTATATATAGTGGGACGGGATGGGACCTATTTTTTGTCCCCCCAATCCCGGTCCCGGTCCCGGTCCAAATCCCCTCTCCCCGTCCCCCGTCCCATCCCCTAGTCCCCTTCCCCGTCCCCTTGCCAGCCCTACTTCGGGTGTAGATTGAAAGATTCCTTTGTTTTTCCAAATTTTTTGACCATTATTGCTGCCACAACAGCGATTCTAAGTTAAAAAGAAAAGAAAATTTTGGACGAAATGCGATTTTTAAGTTCTTAGTTTGAGGAGTGGCGTTAATTTTGTCGGGAGAAAATTGCTTCCGACAATATTTCCGTTTGGTAAAAAAAAAAATTGATCTGTCCTTTGAAATTTTTGACTTTTTTTGGCTGTTTTGATTCCAAACTCTCAGAAAAAGCAATAACTAAAAAGTCTCCCCAGTAGGACTCGAACACCTACAAAAGTGGCTAAGAATGGAGGAAAGGGGAGATGAAAGCATGGTCTAGGGAGAGAAGGATATGGTCCAAAAATAGCTTCATCTGCTGACTCACAGAACATGCTATAGCCATATTTGTAGTCCATATGAGAAGACTTGGACCTCTTTTAATGGGAACAATAAATATTTACATTGTGAAGTACTCATTTCCACATTCCATTGAAACCATGCTACAACATTTCCTGTCCATTTTAAAAAAGAAAAATATCACAGGACAGGCAAAGTAACAACACCAGAGAACATTTTGATTTGGCACTTCTGTAACTTCTTTGGGAAGAGGATATTGATAATCAAAATGCCATGATTTCAGCAAACTAGTTTGGCCCAGTACAAAATTCTTTGTTCACAAAGAGAGGAACCAATATCATTGCCTCCAAAAGTAGCGATTCCGTCGTTTCTTCAGCTGGAAGATCAGCTCAAGTGAGAGATTTGCCAGCCCAGCCTCCAAAATGAATGCCGAATAACTTCACAGTAGCGATTCCGTCGTTTCTTCAGCTGGAAGATCAGCTCAAGTAAGAGATTTGCCAGCCCATTCTCTTTCTCGTCGCTTTTGCTTTGCCATCATTTTATTGAACTTCTCTTTCCCTTTCTCCAACAAAGGATCGTGTACCACGTAATCATTGGGGTCCTCACTACGAGACATTTTGTCCTGCCGATAGAACCAATAATTTAAAAAGGAACAAAGAACATAATAAGCATGAATGTTTCTGTCATTAACATTTTATATTTTAAGTGAGTTTGATTCCTATTAAATTCTCACTGACCCTCCCCCAACCCTTCTCGAAAGCAAGAAACTCCAGAAAAGCTAGCATGTAGAGGGCTTAATAATGGGGAATTGCACCATAAGGTACCAACGGCCTTAAGACCAAGTAACTCTAACCAGGAACAACATATAAACTTTTATACCTTTCCAGGTTCAGGAGTGAATTTTAATGTAACTGCTGCCCAATCAGATAATTCTTCCTCCTTGACCGCATTAGCAGATTCATTGGCTTTAGCAGACAATCCAGCCTTAAATTTCTCCAATTTTGCTAGCATCTAGCAGAAATACAAATAATGGTTACCTGCAAAGTTGCTTGGAACAAAGCACAAATATCCTTTCCACACAAGTCCAAAGTTAAGTCAGAATGAATCTAATTAATGTCTTCTAATAATTACCATGAAAACTCAACATTTTCCAACATACTAGAATTTACATAAAACATTATTTCAAGTATTCTCTTCCCCCTTGAGATGTTAAATAACATCTCAAAAATGCAAGAACAACTGTAACAGAGACCATGGACGGACGCCAATTGGAAAGAATCCAACGCAAACCCTGTACACTATGCCACTGTCTTAAAAATAAAGCATTACATATAATTAGTCAAAACACATAGAAAACAGAAAACCAAAGAACATTTAGTTTATTTTGGCCATAGTGCCACGGCAAAAAAAAAACCTTAATTGCTACATGTATCAAGAGGGACAAAAGTGGAAGAAATCGCTATTGGTTCAATGCAATAGTAAATCGTCAAATTCTTTTTTGGTCAGGAAGTAGAATGGGAGAGTATATGCAAACAGATCCCTAATCACACATCTCATTGAGTGAAGCTAGACTTTTTTCCAAAAATTCCTTCTTCCGTTCAGAGGGAAGAAAGTTTTTTAGTATGTGTATGGTAAGGGTGGGGGTATTTCCCAGCCCTGGATATCATCTAAGCATTCGATTGTCTACATCCTACAGATGAAGACCTTTTTTTTTATTTACTTCATTATCTCTTATATATTATTTTTCGTTTTGTTCCCAATCAATAAATTTAAGAACACAGACCAGAAAACAAATTGTAACAATATTTTCTGGACAGCCAAAGAACAAGAAATAGATGCATACGTCTTCTTCGTGTCCTTTTCGTCCTCGTTTCTTTTGCTTTAGCAGCTGTCTTTCTCGTTCAGGGCCAGACAACAACTGTAAGTCTGTATTTGCATTGGCCATACGTTCAGCTCTTGCTTCAGAGCCTATACCTTTTCTCTTTAGAGACAACTTATCCACTTTTGGCTGGTCATCATCATGTTTAGCATCAGACCTGCTAAAATGAAATTATGAGATCACTGAGCTGCAACTAATGAGCCTCTAAATATGCTTAGAGGGATAGAGGCACATAGTTTCTGTTAGAAAATATCACACAAAGGACTTTCCCATGAGTCATCTCTGCACCAAAAGAGAATATAAATCTGCAAATCAAACAGTTCAATATGTGGCAAAAGAGTGGATACACAGTTTTTTTAGTGTGACATTAATGGCTATCAATATGCCAAGCTCAACCACGGATCCTTGGACACATAGCAAGCAACAAAATACTCAAGAAGAGTAGTGTATCGGCAAAGGGGATCCCAGTATACCTTATGGAATGAGCATGTAGTGATTCTTTTTCCCCATGAAGCAATAATTGAACAAATTTCGTGAGAAGAATCCCAGTATACAAGTGGTATACCAATTCAAAGGAACCTATGCCAAAACATAATTCTCCACAAGTTGTCCAAGGAGTCTAATATACTAATAGGCACCTAAAGGAGGCTTATAGATTTACCAAAAAGAAAAGACATAACCTCATTTTTATTTTGTACAAAAGCAGTTTCCACCCTTTTAGAAGGAAATGCCAGCAAACAAGGCTTTCCCTCAGTATATAATCTGTTTTTTGATAACCGAAAAATCCCTGAGGGCCAATGATGCATGGGTCAAACCCCGGTGGATAATAGGTCTGAACCTCTACCCTTCTCCATTTAATACAAGGTTTTTGTCTATGGAAGGGTTCGGCACATGATGTGTGACCTAACCCACACAAGATCTTGCTCTTACCACTAGACCAATGCCCTAGGAGCTTCCCCTAGCATACCAGTAGTAATATAGAAAGACGTAATCCACCATTTCAATCAAACCTGAGGACTTTCCTCAACCATCCAATCCATTTACTAAAGTTCTCATATTTAAGCTCCAATAGCTTCCTATTTCTCAACTTACACCATCAATAACCTGCTACTCAAAAAAACAGTATTAAAGGTAAATATGAAGCAGAGGGTTCATCGAAGACCAAAAACAGTTCATACAGAGTCGGTGACTAGAAGACTATCACGAATTTACAGCTCAAATATTCAGCAACAAAATTAGCATCAAAATTGGAAATAGTGAAGAAACTCGCTTTTGGGAGGATAACTAACTAGGTAATGGCCCCCTCAAGCTCATGTACCCTGATACATTTATCCTAAACCAGCAACAAAGGGCTAGCACTAGTGAAGTTTAGAGCAACTAGGAACGGAATCTAAGTTAAAGGAGAGCTTTGAATGACTGGGAGCTGACAGATTTCTTGAGTTCCTTATAATCATCAATCAGTTCACTGGAATAGTTCAAACTCAAGACAGATTGGAACGGAGAGCAGAACTCAGGTATTTTTAGTAACAATCTGATATTGTTATGGCTTTAGAAGCACATTTGGAAAACTAAGACCCATACCCATACAAAGTGACATATTTTGTTTGGTTTGTAGTCAAGCAAGCTTATTTGACTTGGGACAGGCAACAGAGAAGGGGAATACAACTTTGTTGTATCTACCACTTATATGAAAAAATACTACAGAAGATCATTCCTTGAGGAAGAATGTGATTAAAGGCAGGGTTCATCGAAGACCAAAAACTTAACCAGTACATATGGCGTCAGTGACTAGAAGACTATCAAGAATTTATGGAAAATATTCAGCAACAAAATTAGCATCAGAATTGGAAATGGTGAAAATACTCCCTTTTGGGATCATAACTAGCTATGTAACGGCCCCCTTAAGCTCACATACCCTGATATCTTTATCCTAAACCAGTAACAGAGGGCTAGCAATCGTGATGTTTGGAGTAACCCGTGATGGAACCTAAGTTACAGCCTTACAGGAGAGCTTTGAGTGACTGCAGCAGACAAATTTGCTGAGTTCCTCATAATCATCAATCAGATCACTGGAACTGTTCAAACTCAAGACAGATTGGGATGGAGAGAACAGAACTCAGGCATTTTTTCAGTAACAATCTGACCTTGTTATGGCCTTGGAAGCACATTTGGAAAACTAAGACCCATACCCATACAAAGTGACTTGTTTTGTATGGCTAGTAGTCAAACATGATCATTTGAATTAGGACAGGCTACAGAGAAGGGGAATACACCTTTGCTCTATCTGCCACTTATGTGGGAAGTATGCAGAAACAAACAGTCATCTCATTTTGCACTGCCGAGTGACTAAACAACTTTGGGAGATCGTCCTTACTATTGTTGGTCAGTGCCAATGACTACCCTTGACATGCTTCGAAGCCGGAACAGAAGGGGAGGAACTAAGGTACAAAAGAGAAGATGGAGTATGATCCCAGGCTGTATATGGTGGACTATGTGGAGGGAAAGGAATCTAAGATGTTTTGAAGCAAATAGCAACCGAATTCAGAAGATAAAATTTAGTTCTATTGTGATTCTTCATTTTTTGGTGTAAACAGGAGGGCATAGGTGACACTGAGGCTCTAATGCAAGTTTTAGAGTCTCTATATAGCAACATTTTTTGTTTAGACTAGTGTTGTTCACTTTTATAATTATGGCTTCACAACCTTACTGAATTTAATATAAGTTTGTCATCTAAAAAAAAAAAAGTGGCTAGCGTATTCTTAATGTTGAAAAATACAACATTACCAGTTTCAGAAAAAAAAGTGAGTCAGGAATTAATTTAGGGTTTCCGGGGGCTGTTTTGATATTGAAAACCTAAATTGCCTGGGTTGATATAAGTGGCTTTTTAGAGTTTTGGGGTTACTTGTATACTACTCCCTCCATTTCAATTTATTTGTCCTACTTTCCTTTTAAGTCCGTTTAAAAAAGAATGTCTCTTTCCTTTTTTGGCAACTCTTTAATTTCAACTTTTCACATAACATGTTTAAGACAACCAGATTAAAGGACAATTTGGTACTTTCTACTTATCTTTAAATTAAGACCACAAGATTCAAAAGTATTCTTTACTTTCTTAAACTTCATGCCAAGTCAAAACAGGACAATCAAATTGAAACGGAGGGAGTAGGTTGTACACCTAAGTGAGTTAACCTTTACATATCAGGCAAAAAAATAAAAAACAGTACTGGTAAAAATTTCCACTCCCAACTGTCAAGTCAACCTCAAAATTTTCAATCAAATTTAAAAAGAAAGATCACATATTTTTAGCATGGTCTTTGTGTCTCTATTGGAAAACAAGCACTTTTAAATATATTTTATTCAGTTCCAAGAGTCCTCACCTCATTAACTATCTGTCCATTCAAGTCTTAATGGACACATATAAACACCAACTTAAACTGATCGCTTACAAGAAAGATAGCAAAGAGAGTAAAAGCATATTTATGTAGTTTAACAGGTAGCACCTAGAATAAATACTGGACAAAAACGGTTGCTCACGAAACTAGATGTCAGACACCATTTGTATTGTAATACAGCAATGTGTTAAAAGTACGTTAAAAAAAACATGGAAAGATATAAGATTAGACCAGCACCTTGAAGGAGATGGTGAACGATTTCTTGCATTCCTGTTCTCTGAATAAACCGAAAATAAATGACGAATGATTAAATTTCTTTTGACACGTGCAAAATGAAAGAAAATTGGCAAAGCTTAACTAAATGAATCCACGTGGGAAATGAATTGTATACAACTATACATGTAAAACTATGACGTGAAAGGACTAAATAGTTGCAGACCTATAAATGTACAAATTTTCGCAATCTACATGGTGCAAACATTCTGATCTGTGGTAACTTGTCAATGGGAATGAAATCCCAGTGGATGAATTGTATACAACTATACATGTAAAACTATGATGCGCAAGGACTAACTAGTTGCAGATCTATAAATGTACAAATTTGAGCAATCTACATGGTGCAAACATTCTGATCTGTGGTAAGTTGTCAACGGGAATGAAGTCCCAGTGGATGAAGAGACAAATATTGAGAATCTACTACAGCTGTTCAATTGCAAGGTTAGAGCTCTTCTGACCACCAACCTGGAGTTTCCCCTAGGTGCATGTAACAAGGACCAAGCAACATAGAAAAGGTGATACAAAGACTAAAGAAGAGAATCACAAAAGGCAGAAAAGATATTTGTCGGAAGAGGGCAAGGAAGTATATTAAGAGCACAATGTCACGCATCCTCACATATTTCATGTCCCTGTTACAGACACTGGTTAGTGTAATGTATATCTGAAAAAACTTCAAAGCAACTCTCTATGAGATTCCAGACAAGCCAGAGAAGTTTCACTTGGTTAGTTGGGAGACTGCTACAATGTCATAGAGGCCGGGAGGCCTCAGGTTGGAAGACCTACATGTCTTCAACGGAGCACTAAGAGTGGTTATGTAAATTCGAGAGAGGAGCACGCTCTATAGAAGAAGATGATAGCAAAAAAATATAGTACTAAAAACATTCCTACCCCTTTTCTGTGCTGGTTATGGAGAATTATTGTGGGGGGTGGGAGGTGGGGGGGTGGGAAGAGAAGAGTTCACTAGTGACATCACATTTAAATTAGAGGACAGGAGAGAGTCAGTTTTGGGGGTCATAGTTGGTGTGAGGATAATAGAGTGAGGACCGCTTATCCCAATAAACCAAGTTCCATACCAGATGGAGGTGATAGTTTAACAGATCCAGAGCCAAAAGTGAGATTTCACTGGCACCGAGGCTTTGGAGGACCCATCAAGATTGTCAAATATCAGAATTTACAGAAGTCTGATCGAATTGCATCACAAACAAGGATTCATCGAGGTTGGGTGGGAAGAAATGGCAGGTTCTTAGAGAAAACAACATAACAAGCTTTTGATAAGGGAAAGGCAGGCTACGCACACCTTTTTGGTTTGAAATTCCCGGGACGCCGAGGAAAACATACACTTGGTTTTGCACCAACTTAAGTGGTCTTAACAGCTAAATTTAAGAGAACACATATGTCAACTGGTGTTCTATGTGCAAGAACTCCGGTGAAGATGTGGATCATCTCCTTTAACCTTGTGAGGCAGCTACTTGATTTTGGTGTGATAACTTTGAGATAATTTGGAGTTAAAATGTCAACACCAGATACTGTGAAAGAGGCATTGTTCGGCTAGGCTTTTGGAGGAATGGCAAAAAGAGGCATGACGTGGGATGTAGTTCTACTAACACACACATGAGTCACATGAAAAGAGAAGTAAGAGAAGTTATGAAATGATAGAACATGATTTGTTCCATTTGAAAAACAGTCTATTATTTGTAGTTTCATTTTGGTGCAGCCATAAGCTTCTAATTTATATACAAGATCTGGTGCCATTCATAGAACACCATATTCTGTCTAGGGTCTCTGCCTTTTGGAATACCACTTGTACAGTGAAGCTTTCTCCATCACCAGTAAAATTTACTTTAATTAATAAAATAAGTTCAGTAAACTGCATTATTTCATACAAGTCAACCAACAGTCCGCACAATGAAATCATACCTAGCAGCACCCAAAATGCCTTTGAATTTTCAAGATAATCGAAGAAAATGCTTGGTCAAACGAGTTTATACAAAACAAATAAAACGAGACCACATTGTGCAAAGTGCTTCAGTAGTACTTTTAGTCTTTGAGTTTAGATAGATGTTTTTACCACTGAGCAACTTCTGTTTGGGTGTCGGATCGCCAAGTTCTTTCCTCCTTTTTAGTATCTGCTGACGCATTCGTGCATCAAAGCCAGCCTCATCTTCATCACTGTTGTCAAGGGATTCTTGAAAACCTGCTTCAGATTCTTTACGAGACGCTTCCTTCTTTGATCCCAAAGCTTCTCTGATGGTTAACTGCACATCCCTTGTTGATTTTCCTTCAGATGAGTCCTGCATAAATTTCCTCTGTGTTATTACTCTGAAACATAATAAGTAGTGAAAAAAGGTAGCCTGGTGCAGTATACTCCCACTATGCACTGGATCCAGGCAGGCCAAACAAATTATAATAATCGGCCAAACCACATTGAGTCTATTGGAAGTAGTCTTAGCTTGCATTTTTGCAGGACACTGTTTGCATGACTTGAAACCGTAACCTCATCTAAATAATATACGATCTATGAACACATCATCAAAAATAATCTGGTGCTTATGACAGCTTGCTTAACAAAAATTCCAAAAGTAACACTGATTCAGGAGATGACAATGACAACAAAATCCAAATGTGTTGACCATGATGCTGAGAGAGACACGCATTATCTTACAATTCTAAGGTTTGAGATGTTGAAGGGGAAGTCATTTGGAACAAAATAGGGGACAAAACTGTAATCAGCACAACAATAATGATGATTGCACCTCCATGCAATGATTCAAATAGGATATGACAGCGGTTGAATATGGAATGGGAGCCACAATTATTACCAATAATTTTTTTGAACAAAGAGTATCTAATTTTAATAATAAAATATTACAAGGAACAGACGAGAAAGGATCCAAGCGGAGCTATTTGTGGTAAATCTGGAGGAAATGTTTAGAACATAAAGTAGCATTGTACATATTAGAGCAACATTGTAGTAATTTTGGGAAGTTGGATTGTAGTAAGCCAAAGTCTAATACATAAGACACCAAATGTGACAACAATGACAGGTAGGTTAATATACAATCATCCTTGTTAAGTTCAGGCTATTACACAATGATCAATGAAGTTTACCCCTCTCCTGTTGGGAAAAGAGAACCATAGGTTATTGAGTAGAGCTTTACAATGGTGTGGATCAAATTGTGAAATGGGCTATTTAATGCTTCCAAGATGGATTTATACTAAGCATCTGCTTTAGAGCAGATATTTGAGGCACTAGGATGCAATCTTAGTGCTTCTTAACTCTATTTAAGGAAGCATATGATTTGAGCTTAACAACAATAATACTTGTCCAATCTCAAAAAAACAAAAAACGAATACTAGTGATGAACTAGTAAAGGAATGTTCTACATGGAGGCTAAGGGACCCCAGATACTAGGAAAAACTAGTAATACATCAGGTGCCTCTTTAATCCTACAACAACAAAAAAAAAAAACCCAGTGTGACCCCGCAGGTGGAGTCTAGAGAGGGTGGGGTGTACACAGACCATACCCCTACCTTCTTCCCCTTTTATCCTATGCAGACAAATTCAATTCTGCTTGGCTAAAGCTTTGATGAAACTAGAACTGAGCTTCCATTGCTTACAATGTATCAGCAACAAAATGAGGTACAAATAACCTAATTGAATGTCTTTATATACGTAAGTTCCTTACCCAAGACTCTAATTAAAAAAAAAATTACATTGCAGCTATAGGGGTAGAGCCCTTGCCTACTTCTGTAGATAGAGAAGATGCAGAGTTGGCATATCACGGCAAACATAGAAAAAATATAGGCATTACCAAAGCTTGATCATGTTTTCCATCCTTCAGCAGACGTGGATCATCCAAGACATCGTGACTGCTTCTTATCCTTGAACTCACAGCTACAAGCTCTTTCTCCTCCTCTTCTGCTTCTTCTCCAAATGAAAGCAAGTTCAACTTTCTGAGTGAAGCAGAAAAAGATTTGGTAAAAACATAAGATATTGATGAAAAGATGTTTCACTTTCTAGATAACTGCTTCAGTTAGAATTTAGAAGTCAGGAAAAAGATCTTACTTGGTAGCTTTCTGTTTTGCATCTTTCTTCTCAGTTGCAACTCCAGAAGGCAAAGCTTCTGCAGGCTTTGCTCTTGGCACAATATCCTCAAAAGGGTTCCATAATACCTACCAACGATTCAAAGAATAAGCTAAGCAATTAAACATTAAACTATTACCTAATCCAGTGGCAGTAGAAGATCTACAAGTCTAAGACTGCCCAAACATAAGAATGTTAAAGCAAAATTTGCAAAAAAAATACATCTCCTAAGCTAGATATAATTGAGAAAACAGAGAGAATTCCCACAGATTAAAGAATAAAAAATTTTGTGACAAAAAGAGGAAAAATAAAAGAAGTGGAAGCATAGTCAGATTATTTAATTTACCATTAATATGACATTTCCCTTTTTTAATCAAATAACGTCTTACAATATAAGAAATAAAGAGCTAGAGAAATGGAAAAAGTTCTCACATAAGATTAATTAAGACAAAAGAGCCGAAGCAAACAAGAGGAATTCAAAGAAGGCAATTGATGCTGTAGTGGGGAACAAGAGAAATTCACAGAAAAGCATGTAGAGGACAACCAAAAGACAGAGAATAAAATAGTTCAAAAAGATACACATCTGGTTACACACTGACCTTAATTGATAGCATCGATGCTGGCCTACTTGCATTTTAAGATTGACAGGCTTCATTGAGAAATCATAAGATGCTTATTGGGGAAGAAGAGCTCAAAAATGAGCCCAACAATTATGGTGAAGAGCGGGCTAAGTGCTACACATATTTCATGGTTCAAGTCCAAGGGGAGGAAAATTGGGCCAACATGAAAACCAAGAGAAGGAACTTACATGCGACCCAAGAAAAGAGTTAAAATTGCAGCCAAGGCTGCGAATAGGGGCTGAATTCATGCCCAAAGACAGGCTGAAAGGATGTGCAATGCAATTGATACCCAAGAAGGGGCTGCATTAGGCTTGAGTTTTGGTGTTCCCTTTTCTTCTTAGGTAGTTTTGGGAAGAAGTGTGACATTATTTTCTATTTGTTTTTCTAGTTTGATTTTAATATTTATCATTTCCATGAAAGTAGGATTTAAATCTCATGCTATTTGCGATAGATTTTCCTTATAAATAGGGGTGGATTTTGTTATTTTTAAAAAGAACATTATCATGAATAAGTAACTCCTTAAAATCAATGTGTTGTAACCATATGTTCTCTGGGATAACCCCCAATTACCCCCCCATTATCTACCATTAGAGGACAAATGTCTGAATATATATTTTGACAATGCCTATATAATAGAGTCAGGAACTTCTCTTTACAATTGCTAGAAATCAAAATTCTATTGATGTGTGAAGCCGCTTTCTATTGTTTCATGTACACTTTGCACCCAAGAGAAATCAGTGACGTCACAATTAGAAATGAAGCTGGAGAAATCACTTGATTTTTCCTCCAAATTTCTATGGTTATTTCTTATTTCTTTCACAAATCTAATGGTAACAACATAAGCTATAATAACCCACAGAAGCTATCACTTTCCCGCATTTCATACCAATTCATCCCACAGATCTTGTAGAGAAGTTACAGTCTTATGTAGATTCCAGAAAGTATCCCGTTCAAAGTTTTTCTGATCATTTTGAGATGACAAAATTAATGATCGTGTCGCTTTGGTTTGCTCAACAATGGACATCACCCTTAAGCTCATAAAATAAAAAATACCATCCTATGTTCCTCTAGAGTCTAGAAACGCCCATTCGACCCATCCACCACCTCATGTGCTTCGGGCCTCCTGTTCCATTATCATTGCCATCTTGGCTGCAAACAAATCGCAGAATGCCTCCATTTCATATTTTACTCCTTTAAAGATGTATCCTCTTCTTGGGACACTTCAACCCCATCTGAACCATGCCATAATTTCTATAAGCATATCTGCAAAACATTTCAGGCACTTCCCTTACACCCTCCGCTCATTCCACGTTCTTTCATCATAATTTACAGTGGAGAAAGATACTTTAATCTAAATCCCTTTCTCAACCTACATTCTTTCTTGATTCTCAGCAATAACCAAGTGTTTCATTCTCAGAACACAGAAATGGAATTCCTACAAAAATATTCTGAATGTTAAAAAGATCCTTTTGGCCTAGATTGGTTCCAGGTTATCATCAAATGATAAAGATCCTAGAGTAGTATGTCCAAGTTCACTCAAATTTGGCCAAAGAAACTAAAGCAAACATTACATTACCAAACTAAATGGAGAAGAAAGTTATACGTAAAAGCAAGCTATCTATTCTGAGACCCTGAATTGCACAATATCTTCGCAGCAAAAGTTTTTATCCTAAAATGATGTCAATATTGACCACTAACCCAATGAACTCAGGTTGGCTTTATGAGTTTGGATATTGATGCAATCACAACATACATGTAATTAGTTAAACCATGAGAAATCAGAAGCGCACTGGCAACAGATGTGGAAAGTGCACAATATAGTCAGTAAACCACATGAAAATAAGTAAAATGACTTGTTCCAAATACCATTGAGGCCCTCATTTGTTTTCATTAAGATTAAGACATTTGTGGTTCCGAATGATTAAGATGTTGTATCTAGGTCTGAAAACTAGATGATTAAAACAGTTGTTTTCAATATATGAATGTGCATAATTTATTTATATTTTAACATCATATATACATAATTTAAATAAGAAAGTCATTAATCATTTCTCAAAGCAAATTTAAAAAGAGGAGGCTGTTGGATTTTGTAAATACAAGAATCAGAATGAAACGTACTTGCTGATGGTAGAATATCTACTTTGAATGTTGTTCTTTCTCTTTGTTTTCTCACAAAATATGGGTGTTTTGTTTCGTCTTTGTTTCGCTTAAGTTGTGGACATCTTGTTGGTCTTCTTAAACCCTAATTCCGCAACAGAAGCCTAGACTGATAATACACTCCATTATGCTCTCAGGCACTTTCCCTGAGATGCTCTCAGGAAATAATGAAAAAAAGAGTTATAGCCTGGTCAAATGGGATGTTGTAACAGTGGGTAAGAGACAAGGAGGATTGGGTATTAAGAACTTGAAAAATCAGAGCAAGGCTCTCAGAATGAAATGGTTGCGGAGGTTTTGCACTGAAAATCAATCCTACTGGAAGGAAGTCATTAGTGCAAAGTATGAAGAGGAAGATTACTGGATGACCAAAATTGTTACTACACCTTATAAAGTAAGTGTATGGAGGTCCATTAGATCCTTGTGGGATGATTTTAAAAAAATATATAAGGATCAAAGTGGCAAATGGGGAAAGAACTGACTTCTGGATGGGTGGATGTATGACATGAGGCTGGCAGGCTAGAAAATTTGTTTCTAGATATTAGTACCAGAGTGTCACACCAGCACAAGTCCATAGCTAATCACTGGTCTCCTCAAGGGTGGAACTTCATTTTTAGAAGACGCTTAAATGATTGGGAGATTCAGAGTGTTGCTGATTTTTACAACACCATTGGTCCACTCAATGAATTGGAGGGTGGTCAGGATACTTTATGGTGGAAGAGCAACAAAAAAGGTATTATCAAGGTGAATTGTGCTTATAAATGGTTGAACAACTCCTACCAGTTCACAAGTAACTGGCCTTGGAAAGGAATCTGGAAATCCAAAATGCCCCTCAAAGTATCATGTTTTGTGTGGTTATTGGCTAAGGAAGCAGTTCTGACCCAAGACAACCTAATAAAGAGAGGGATTCCATTGTGCTCAAGGTGCCTAGTTTGTGGGGAAACTGCTGAGACAGTTAACCAACTTTTTCTACACTGTAGAGTAACTAGCCAGCTCGGGAGACTATTCCTAAATCTCAAGGGCATGTCATGGTTCGTGCCAAGCAAGATCACCGAAGCCATTCAGAGTTGGGAAGAAGCTGGAATGCAGTCTAAGAGCATTGTCTCTGCTAAAACTTGGTGGGCAATCTGGTAGGAGAGGAATTCCAGATGTTTTGATAGTATAGAAAACAATATGCAACATGTCAGCTTAAATGCTTGTTGCTACTGTGTTTTCGGTGTAATCAATTATACTCCAATGAAACTATCTCCCTAATTGATGTACTAAACTCAATTCTAGATCAGATAGCTGAATTTGATGACCTTATTGTAAATAAGGCTCAGTACTGCCTATTTTCTGTTGTAGTAATATACAAAGTTACCTGTTTCAAGAAAAAATAAATAACATAATAAAGAAGGAGAATTGAATTCGAGAATACCCAAACAGGATTTGATAATTTATTGGTTCAAGAGAAAAATATTAGACTAATTGGTTGATAATTGCAAGAGAAAAGGAAGGAAAAAGTTGTCTTGAGAGAGAAAAAAGAAAAAAGAGCGTGAGTTTGAGAGAGAAATAAAAGTGTACTTTTAAAATCTGAATGGTATTAAGACTCTTTCACAGATCTAAGTCGTCAGATGTATTTGGACCTATTAAGAGATACTTATTAAGTAAAAACAAAATGCACGTAATGGGCTTAGGTCTGAATAGATGCAGACCCCCACGAAGTGAAAACTAATGAGGCCTAAATAACATAGAGTCTATATAACTACTACTTTGGTTATACCACAGATGACCAATAAATTGATGTGCCTCAAGTAAAGCATGAGTATGTAATTTAAGAGTAGACACAACCTCAACGTCAGGCAGTGAAAGAGAGCACAAACAGATATCGAGGTACCTCTACAGAGAGTATCTTAGGTGGAGGATCAACAGGCCGATCATCCTTGCCGGTTTCAACTTCACCCAATGTAATAAGATTATATATTGAATCCCCAGTTACCTGCAAATAAGGGATGGAACTTTAAATTTACTGAAATAAGTTAAAAGTTTTGATAAGATGTAGTATGCTTGTTGTAAGGAGACAAGTTGGTTACTTTTCCAAAGATTGTATGCTTCTTGTCGAGAAAGTCACAACGATCCAAAGTCATAAAGAATTGACTTGCATTTGAATTTGGTGTGCCTGCACCGGCACATGCCACCAAACCCCTATGTTTGAATCTTAAACGGGAGTGAAATTCATCAGGAAACACACCGCCATATATACTTTCACCACCTGCATGAGTTCATGGCAATCACCTCTACCGATGCATGCTAAAAGAAGATTTAAGAAACCAAACTAATGATAAACTCAATAAGTGAGAGCTTTCAGTGAAGTTGACATTCTTCATTTCACTCCACACTGAAAGAAGATTTTATCTAAGATCTAGACAACTACCGCAAGGAACAGAACAGAAATAATGCCATTAGATAAGTGAGGACAGAGTCCATTCTTGGACCTAAATCGTTTCTCTTTAAATGGGCCAAGTGTCCATTCTTGGAGCTAAACGCTTTCTCTTCTTTTTTTGAAATTGGTAACTTTGTGTATTTCTATATGTTATTAAGATCAAGCAGTACATTGGTTGAAAGAGGATTAAGAAAAGTTCATATTATTTTTATAACGGTTGTATCTGGACCACTTTGTGGGCACTCGACTACTTCACCAGGTACCTACTATCTTCTACTAGTATATGTACCGAGTAACTCTAATAACAAAGGCTTAAGCAGATGAAAAGAAATCGCATAGTATTGCTGGGATTTATATTCTGACCTTCAAGGTTTTTACCCACTTTATAGACTGCTAGACCACACCCTTGGGTACAGAAGAGAATTTTATGTCAGGATTCAGTAGCTTGAGTTGGAGTGTAGGAAAGACAAAACAAGGGTTTCGACAAGCCCCAAAGTACAACTATTAAAGAGAAGCACAACCCAAATGTATTTGGAAGAATCGAGATATAAGTTCCTGAATCCAAAATGTTTCTCTACTTTTTCATCTATCTTCTGAAAACAAAAGAATATCATCAGCAAACAAATGAACTTGTGGAGAGCGGAGCCTATAAAAGTTTAAAGGTAGCGATCTACATTTTTTGTACTGATTTTCCCACTTTTTACAAATGAACAAAATGTAGGAGAAACATATTAACATCAATGATATCCTTCCCGTTCAGAAAAAAATGGAAACCTCGACCAAAATATGCACCCACATTTTGGTGTTTCAATTAGCGTAGAAGGTTAGGAGGTAGTGTAGTGCGCCCTTGCTAAGGGTGGTTGGTGTTTGACAGATACTAATTGTATAAGTGTAGTTCTTGTTTGGACCCCATCGATATTTATTATTATTTTGAATAATCTATTCTAGTGGATTGTTTATTGCGTTTCAATTATTGCACCATTTTACTGTTGTTGTTGTTCCCTTCTGGTAGACTTAACATTATTTTCTTGTGATGTGCTATATTTTCTTCTTTATATTTGAAATAGTTGCATCTGAGCGGAAGGTCTTTCAAAAACAACCTCTCAGCCTTAGTGTTTTGGAGAGCAAGAAGCGGAAAAAAGCAAAGAGGGCTTGCTTCACCGAAGCATGAAGCGAAGCGCACACTTTTTTCTACTAAAGCGTTGTTTCGTACAAAAATAAAGAAATATTAAATATGCATATATAAATAACCAAGAAATCCATAGAAATAACAGATTAATCTTTCAATTCTTAAATAACAAAGTAGATAAAAGATAGTCAATAATCCTCATAATCATAACATATTAAGCAAATGCAACCAGCAAAACCAAAATAAGTTAAAGAAAAAAGAAACAGAGCGTAATAGGGGAAAGAAAACCCTAGAAGTAGTCACTGAAAGGCTGAAAGAGAGCCCAGAGAAGAAATAGAAAAGAGAGGAGGAACTTATCGTTTGAGTCGCAATGACAATGTTGAGATGCTTGAGTCACAAAAGAAGAAAAAATAAGAAGAGGGAAATGTTTGAGTGGCGACAGACAACTGAGTTATACAACAATTTTAAATAAAAACCTAACAACGCTTAAGCGCGCTTTTTGTCGCCTTCTCTTTAAGCACGCTTCTCGCTTCGCTTACTGAAGCGCTCACTTTTTTAGCAGCATCTCTCTTCAGAGCATAAAAGCGCCGTGCTTGTGCCTCGCCTTGCTTCGCGCTTTTTGTCGCTTTTCACAACACTGCTCTACCTCCACGAGGTAGTGATAAGGTTTATGTACATTCTACCCTCCCAAGACTTCACTTGTGGGATTTCACCAGGTGTGTTGTTATTGGGCCATAAATATTAGAAATAAGTATAAAGATGCTTACCGATATTAGATAGGAAGAAGAGATATTTCAGCCTAAAAGACATAATTTTGCGATTTTACGCATATCTAAGATGGTTTAATGGTCTTCTTTTTTATCAAGAGTATTTTCATTCATAAACAGTCAAACTAGCCCTATACAAGTAAAAAACAATTTTCAGGTAAAAGTATTCATTGATAATAACAAGGTCAATATGGCCTTATACAAAAAAGGAGAAACCTACAAAATATGGTTCTCTTTGAAAGATACCCGATAATATAAACAGGAACTACGTGGTTGCACGAAAAGAAGGATTGAAGACTACTTCTCAATTGAGCAAAGCTCATCTACACCCCTTCAAAAGTTCCCTCTCTTTCCAGCCGACCCACAGTAACTCTAAGGAGTAATGTTGTGCCTTCTTCTAGCTCCACTCTTCTAGCTGAACATCAACTCCATAGATCTTGGCATTAGCCAAGAAATGCCAAACCATCAGAGTATATCCCCTATTTTGCAAAGGAAACACCAGCTCAAGCTGACAACCATTTGCTTTGTAAGAGTCTTCATCATCAAAATCACCCTTCTAGTAGTTAACCATGTGAAGAAACTCACCTTCCTCGGTACATTAGGTAACAAAACCACATGGGAACCTCTCCTGCGCCCTAACCAGGAGTTTCTCATTAAAGGACATAATGAGAACACTTTGTTATTCCCCCACTCCAAACCCGAAGCATCAGATTTGCCGACGCCTCACACTGCTCTAAAATACTCATCCCTTTGTGACCCCCTACATTGTTGATCAAACTTATCTATTTGGCAAGGTACCTTACACAAAATCGGAAATTCATCCTTAAGCACCAAACTTCCACACCACTTATGCCCCTACAAACTAACTCCCAACCCCGACCATAAAAGGCTTCCCCCTTCATACCACACCCGAAAGGCATGGTGATCCTATTTGATCTCCATCCCCTTTCGTATGTATCCACTATCACCTTTCTCCATAAGACATCTCCCTCAACTCCAATCTACACAACCATTTACCCAAATGTGCTTTGTTAAACACCTTCAAGTCCTTAATCTAAAGCCCTCCATGCCGTTTATGAGAAGTCATGGTCTGCTATTGAACTAAGTGAAACTTCTTTGCTCCATCCGCCACATCCCAAAGAAAATTCCTTTGCAACCTTTTCTAGCTTCCCTATAACAATAGTACTAGGTAGGAGCGATGACCAGGGACATGCAATATGTAAGAATACTCAATAAATGCTCATACTAAGCACTTCCTCGCCTCCTTTGGAAAAATATCTTTTTTGCCATACCTCTTCTCTACCCTCTGAATAACCGAATTCCGAATTCCAAACACCAAGATCCTTGCTCACCGCGCCTAGAGGTAAACCAAGGTAGGTAATAAGAAGAACCCTAACCAAACATTGTAGAACTTGGGCAAGCAAATCAATGTTATCCACTGCACCAACAGGAATGATTTTGCATTTTCTGAGGTTTATTTTAAGCCCTGAAAGGAGATCTCATCCTTCTACCCCTTCCACCATCGACTAGTAAGATAGGAAAACGATCAAAGCCCAACGCAGAATAGGGAATTAGATCACATTTGGGTCCTCACAAGAAGTAGACACAAGGAATTTGTCCAACCAAGATTTGGAAATTGAACCTCCGACCTAACCAAGTGAAATTGGAAACTAACAAAGGTATACCTACCAATAAGAAAATGATCATCAATAAACTCTGGAAACTCCTCAACAACCATGGATATTTCCCAACAACCTAACCTTTCCTCTGAAAATCTTACAATACTAAAATCCCCCAACATTCAAGGAATCTCCCACCTCTCCTGACATGCCGTTAATTCCTCCCAAAAGGCATCCTTAGATCCTTCCCCTACTGGTTTGTATATAAGTAATATACCAAAAGGTAATCTACAAAGTCCATCCAATCCTCTATACAACAAGGAATTTTCTTATTACATGAAAAGAAAATAAGGGAATGAAGACTAGTTTCCAGAAAAAATAAGGGAACAGAGACTACATCTCAACTGCGAGAAACTCGACTCTACCTTCAAAAACTCTCATATTTCTCTCTCTCCACACCACCCACATTAACGCAAACAAAACAACCTTGTAGTATCACCAAAACATAAATTACAAAACCATGTCATTAATTCTCGTTGAACTAATCACTACATTATTAGTTCCTAGACTCTGAACCAAACATCCCCTATCTTGCTTATACGGAATTTTATGCAAGTATTATCACCCATTATACTTGAAACCAAAAGATCACTAACAATTTCAGTTCATGCACTAAATAAATGAAATGCATAAATAAAGTTTGAAGTTCCTAAGAAGCCTAACCTCCAATTAGCCCTTCTAGTAATTACTACTAATTATCATCGCATTTTAACTATTTGAGAAGTCCAATTACATAACTAAACTCCAGTTAGCCCAAATATCGAAATTAAATCAAATAATCACCATTTCAAAGTAAAATTTACACACAAAAAATCAGAAATTCAAAGTAAACCAACTTTAAACAAAATCAAATCAAATTGACAACTGAAATAGACTGAAAAAGGGTTATTTTTGTTACCAGTGCCGGTGCCGGTTGGGTCACCGCCTTGAGCAAGGAAAGATTTGATAACACGATGAAAAATGGTATTATCATAGTAACCTTCGAGACACAATTGAACAAAATTCCTTACAGCTTTTGGTGCTTCTTTTGGCCATAGTTCTATATCTATTGGCCCATACGTCGTGTTAAGTACCACTTTCCCCTTCGTCGGCGGTTCCAAAACGTACACTGTCGACATTTATGGAGGTTTTCTTCTTTCTCAACCTCTGCTCCCAAAAGGAAAACGTTCAATTGTGAAATTCAAATACGTCTTGGAAACGACGTCATTTCGTCCCAGACCTTTCTTTTGGCTTTTTGGTCCGATTTTATTTATGAAACTCGTATTGTGCAATATTTTAAAATTAATAATTTTTAAATTTAGAAATAACTAATATAAATTGTTATAGAGTTGCATATATAATTATATATAATATTTTAATTTTATATAATATAATTAATTCCAATAAAATTTTATCCTAATGTATGTGGAATGAGTATATGTTATTCAAAGAAAAGTTATTCTAACAACTTCTCCTTCTTCTAGTATAATGAAGATTAATAGCATATATGGCGTGTGGTCAATTGATAGTTGTGAGGTCAAACTTAGTTGCATTGGGTGTTTATACTAATTCAATAAATGCACATCATGTGTTTAAATTTATATTTTATTTTACTTAACCTTAACTAATTAACATGTGTTTTACTTTATTAAATCACGTAAAAAAGAAATTACATTAATATGATGTAAACATTCTATGCGAATAAGTTTTTTCCATATTTATACTAACTAATTAAATTAAAAATTCATATATCATCTAAAATCAAGTATTAAAAATTTTATCTCTAATTTTAGCTAAAATTTAAATATTATAAAGCATGTCAACATCTTTAGCACACTCATCTCTCATTAAATTCTACAAAATAAGATAATTTGCATTTAATCTAAACAAACTCATAAAATAAGAATGTACCGAGTGTTGAATTCGAATGATCAATTAAATTAAAAAATTCTATAATCAAATTAATATATACCATTTAACTTCTTTTTTTTAATCATATTAACATTATACCACATATAAAAAAAATTATTCTCAATGCAAAGAAAAAAAAAATGAAAGAAGCAAAAAATAGGTCATCTTCCACGCCTTTGATTTAGTATAAGTCTTTCTTTTATTTTTATGAGTTTTTAGATTTGTTTAGCCTTTATAGAAATACATATAACTTAAATATGGCAAATAATTTTAGAATTTAGTATTAAAACTTTTAAATAATTTTATATAAATGATTAATATGTTATTTTTAATAATTATATAAAGTTTATAAGTACTAAGCACCACCAACATGCTATTATGAGTATAACATGAAAATATATATGACAGTTCATTTTAAATCAATTATAATTTAAAATTTTGAAAACAGTATTATCAATTATTATCTTACATTTAAATACATGTGGAGAGATTTTATAAGATGAATGTGACAATTTAGAAAAGATAAGAAAAGTTCGATAAAAAAAATTGCATTTTGCAAGTCATCATCCATTTATGAAAATCTCCTCAACATGTTAGGTTGATAGAGAAATAATAACTACACCACAAGCTAAGATCAATATATCTTTAATTTCAAAACTAATTATCAATATAATTTTTTTAAAAAAAACATTTGATGTTAAGATTAATAAGAATAGTTGCAAATCATCTTATCACTGAAAAAGAATGTTGTTGAAATTAATACAAATAGATACAAATCATCTTATCACTAAAAAAAGAATTTTATTAATATTAATAAAGATAGTTACAAATCATCTTATCTTTGTATAACAAAAAGGTATATTGATAAGTTTAAAAGGTTTAAGAAATCTTCAAATTAATTAAGTTTACATGAATGGGATAGAAATGAGAGAGTAGACTACGTGTATTTAGTTGATTTGTAATTTCTTAGTTTTTTTAATTAATAAATTATTTTTTTAGAAAGTCACCAATTATTTATAATATATAACTATTAGGTTTTGTTTTTGGCAACTTTATGTGACTGATTTTTACGTAATTATTTATCAAATTAAAATTAAAATGTTTTTGGAGATAATTATCTTTAAAAAATATTGAAAATTTGAGAGTAATTTTGGTGATGACATGTAACATTACTTTGTAAAAATATATATGTTTTTGGCAATTTAATGTGACTAATTTTTACGTAATTATTTATCAAATTAAAATTATAATATTTTTGGAGATAATTTTCTTTAAAAAATATTGAAAATTTGAGAGTAATTTTTGTGATGACATGTGTCATTACTTTGTAAATATATCATTTTAATATTTTCAATCTATTCTTTTTAAGAAATGATAATTTGAAAATATTTTTATTGATAACACTTTTATTTAAGAAATATTAATTTCTATTTAAATTTAATTTTTAAAAGACTCAAATTTTCATTTTCTTGATCCTGTGGATACGTGACACTTTTGCGTTTCCTAATCTATAGGTAGGAGATATATAGAGAGAGAGGGAGGGAGAGTGTGAGTTGAGTTTGAAGAAATTAGGGTAGTTAAGTAAGTTTAGAGATGATTTAGGTTTGTTATTTTTTTCTTATTTTTAAAAAAATATTTTACTTAGTTATTTTTAACTATTCCTTCATTAATGTTTTCATTTTCTTCTTTTCCATAAATTGTTTGATTTTTAATTTATTTTTATCATGGCATGTTTTAATTTATTTTTCTAGTCAAATAGTTTATTTTGTTGTTCATAAGTTTTTTATTTGTTTGTTTTTACGTTGAATTAAAACTATTAAGTTCCTTGATAAAATCATTTTAAAATTTCTAAAATCATCATTATTAATACAAATAATAATAATAATATTTTTACTTCAATATGTGTGTTATTACGATTCAAGTATACACTTTGAACGTGATCGACGCTCGAGAATCATTGTTGGTTTCCAAGCGAATTCTCATTCTGGCTCACTGCAAGCGGAAAACTAATTTAAGCACACACATCTTAAAACTGGATAAAATTCACAGAATTTAGATACAAACCTTTAACTTAAATGATTAATTCTAAATATAATAGAATATTCAACTAGGCAAACTATGCAATTCAAGTCTTTAAAACATTTAACAAAATAATAAAAAAACTTCTCAAATTCTACTGTCTATCTATGAAGCCTCTAAATGACAAAGAAGGAAATCGAAACAAGACCCATGACATCGTGACGAAATTGAAAAGTAAATGAAATGCCCCAAAAGCAAGGAGGCTTACCATAGCTAACTGGAACTGCAAGTTATATCAACAAAGCGTTGAATATGTGTATCTGCATCATGAAACGATGTAGGTCAAATGACTTAGTACATGAAATTTACGACCATGTAAGGAAAATTCTAAAACATAAACATAAGCTTGAACTAATGGAAAAGAAACATATTTAATTCTTCTCAGCTCAACTCAATGAGATAGTTCAACCCAATAATAAGAGGCTCAACTCTGAGAAATTGGGCTTAAATCAACAATAAGATACTCAACTCAAAGACAAAGCAACAATAAAATATGCAATATATGAAAAGTTTTTAAAACAATAGATAACAACTCAATGTATTGAATAATACAATAATAGCTCAGTTTGATTATAAAAATATAATATAACTCTGTGGGAGATTCTCTAACCGACAACCATCACTATGAGTCAAGTGATAATACATCGTTTTGCTCACGCTGCCAATACTGTCATATACTTTGTCATGTATAAAACTCCTCAACTAAGTGGATCGACTAAGTTATGTTTAAAAAGCAATATGAATCATCTAAAAAGTATGACCATTTTTAGCTACCCACGTCGGTTACATGATTTACGAGAGTTGTGAGTTGTATGAACCCTCTGTCATATCGATGCTCAATACTACTCCCAAAATATACTAGCTCATATGTTTAAAAACATAATTATTTTTGTTTTTTGAAATTATTGTTCAAAAATCTTTTTCTTAAAAGAGATGGTACACAAACTGCTCAAAACTTTTTTGGAAATCTCAATTTCCTCTCATCTTAAATGTAAAAGTATTTAATCTTGGAAATGTTGAGTTCTCATATATTATTTTAAAGAGAATGAACTCAGTTCTACTCTTCCTCAACACAGTGCTCAAGTCTTTAAAACAAATTGTAGAAAAGACTTCTTAAAATATGGTTTATGCCGAATTATGGACGTGAACGACTCAATTCAAGATTTTTAATAACCATGCATAGAACTCAATACTTGAAACTCAACAACTGCAAAACTCAATGAATCAATGATACTACTCATCTCAAGAATGACTCGAAGGATTTAAGCGAAATTATGAGCGTGAACTACTCAACTCAACGTCTTAATGATGCCTCTCATCTCAAGATTGCTCGACTCATAGGGTTCATGCGAAATTATGGGCATGAACTAATCAACTCAAGGACCTTCATGGGTAACATGTAGTAGCCCCATGATTAGGAATATAATTCCAAAATGATTAAAACTCAAAACTCAAGACTTAGAACCTGAAGCCTCTCAAAGATACACAACTGATTGAGTTTATGCAGAATATATTGGCATGAACGAGTCGACTCAAGGGTTTAAATAAAAATATGGAACTCATGTTTACGACTTTCTCATTCTCATACTTACTTCCTCAAAACTCAGTTTAAAACTCAAGTGTTGAATTTGAAAAAAAAAACTTCTCAAGATTTATAACTCAAAATAGGGTTCATGTTGAATGATAGACATGAACAAGATCTCAATAAAAATATAGAAACTTAATAATTACGAATAGAATTTTTTAAAAAAATATGAACTCAAGAACTCAAAATCAACTTATCTTAAAAATACTCAAATCTAGGGAAAGAATCTCATATTATTCTTTTACTGATCTGAAAGTAGATACAAGGCGTGAGGACGAACTAGTCCAACACTATGATAAATATACATACCTAGAAGAACAAATTCTTGAAGAATATTGAAGAAGAATTTGATTAGAAGTCTTGAAAGCATAGCTTGAAGGTAAACGATCAAGAAAACCTTTCTTGAGATTCTTGAATTATTTTCCTGAAATCTCTATGACCAAGAATTATGATTTTCATTAATGATTTACAATTGCATGGAGGAATTTGAATTGTAAAAAAAAAAAATAGAATCTTGGATAAAGACTTAAATTCAAAAATAATGTTGAAAAAAGATTGAAACAATTTGGACGGAGTTTTCTACTCTGATTTTTTAAGGGTTTTGCCCTAGGGTTTGAGATAGAAGAGACTGATGGATTAAAAGATGGAAATTTCATTGTTTTGAACCTTTTATTAGTCAAGAAATTCATTTAGGATTTTCTTGGAGGTAAGAAAATAAAATCGGTCCCTTCTAATGTTTTTCCATTGGCTAATTCGTAACAACATTGTATCAGGTTGCTAAAATGGTAATAATTTTTTGTTCAAATATTGGATTGACGCGAAATTTGTGGCGTTGGAAAGTAGATTCAAATACCTTTTTGATTTGTTAGGTTATTAGCCACATAACTGTTTATATTCTAAGAGATATGATCATTCTAAGTTGAACTAAGTAAAATCTTATGTCAAAACTTAATCTGTAAGGAAACTTTCAACTCAACTTTAATGACCATAATTAATATCCAAAATCATTCTCATACTAAAGAATTTACCTTGAAGTCTATTAAAAATTAAGAGTCACTCAGTACGACCTTATACACAATTCAAGCATCTTTGAGCGTAACTTAGAAATTTTCGAATTATTACATGTGCATAACTTTTGAATAGTATCAACCGGGAAAATGATTTATGCCCGTTATGTTACATTATATAATTATAGTAACTACACCCCAAATTAAGATCAATATATTTGATAACAAATTATTATCAATATAAAAAAATAGTTGTATCTTCGTTTGATGTTAAATTCCTTCCTAAACTTGTCACGAAAAGTCATTTACACATTTAAACTATCATGACGACCTATTACACACCTAATCTTGTTTAAAGTGATATTGATACCCACTTTGAAGACATTCTCAGTTTTATATGAAAATGTATATACACGCGTTTTGACAAGTAAAGTATATTATTTTTTATTTAATATTATTTTAGAGATATGAAAAAATAGAAACCAGACCACTCTTCCTCCTCTCACCATACATTTTTCTCTTTCTATAATCCATTGAATGAAAAACGAGAAATTTGAAAAGAGAAAAGGTAGACAATAAAACGATTATGAAGTATAGAGATGTTGGCGACAACGATAGGTGGAGGGACAACACCATTGTTGCCAGTGAACTTCAGATCTGTAAATTTCAGATCTGCAAAGAAAACATATAGAAATAATATTTTAAATGGATTTTTGATAATTTTAAGCAATATAATACTGAATTTTATGTATAAATGTGATAGGATTTTCAATAGAAGTCATTATCTTTCTCATAATTTTTTCGGTGATCTTCTCTGATGACTGCGAGTAGAAAAATTACAAACTTTAACGTAGAATTTGTTTTATTTGTTGCTTCCTTTTGGGTGAATTTCTAAAGAGTTTTTCAGCAATCACACAGACAATTCAACAAACTGAGAGCACGAGCTATGTGTATTGACCAAATGAAAGTGAGCATATGATTGTAGATCTTTTGAAATTTTATTTTTATTCCATGTTTGTTTGATCCTTTTGATGTCACAACTTGAGAAAAACAATTGTTATTTTTAGAGTTTCTCTTTAAGGATAGTGTATTGGATATGCTTCCATGGATAAAGTGAAGAAATCATCAATGGTGACAAATGAAAATGAATTGTTGAAGAAGAAGAAATAAAAAAAAGGGAAAAGGGACGGATTTATCCCCGAACTTTAATAAATGGTACGTTTATGCCCTCCGTTATACTTTGCGTACACATATGCCCTTGCCGTCCAATTATAGGTACAAATACGCCCCTCTAACTAACGAATTTCTACTTTTTACATGTGTCTTAATCCTATTAAACTTTCCATTTGACCATTTTTTTAACCCATAGCCAAACTATCCGCCCCATAACCCACTCAATTTACACTAAAAGAAATCCAAATTAGAACACCCAAATTAACATTCACCCAAATATCTCACACACCAACTTTTTTTACAAAGGACTCATTGTGGATTCAATATATACAACTTTAGAGTGGATAATGATTGAGTTTTTGAGGAATTCAAGAGCCATGGAGAAATTAAAATGACGTGCGAGGATTAGCCAAGGGAAAGTAGATATAACAGAGGACGACATAGGAAATATGCAGTATCTCAAAGCAATAATCAAAGAGAGTATCAGGCTTAATCCACCGTTTCCAACACCAGTTCCTCGAGAATCAATGGAAGACTATGACATACCTACTAAAAGTCAAGTCCTTATTAATGTTTGGGCAATCGGAAGAGACCCATTATCATGAGATGAACTAGAGGTATACCGGCCTAAGAGATTTTTGAATAGTGATATTGATTTAAGAGGGCTAAACTTTGAGTTGATTTCGTTCGAAGCTGGCAGCAGGGGTTGCCCAGGCATTCTTTTTGCTATTGTGATAATTGAGCTAGCATTAGCAAGGCTTGTGAACGAATTCAATTTTGCATTACCACAAGGAATGAAAAAGAGGATTTGGATATGAGTGAATGCACTAGTTTTTTTCTCTCCTTCCATTTCTTATTATGTCATAAAAAAGTACTGAACTACAAATAATTATAAACCAATTGGAAAGGGCATTGCAAGAGATACTTGGCTGAATGTTAATTTGGGTGTTTTAATTAAGATTCCTTTAGTGTGTATTGAGTGGGTTATGGGTTATGGGGCGGATATTTGGGTTACAGCTTTAAAAAAAGGGTCAAACAGGTAGTTTAATAGGATTAAGACACATGTAAAAAAATAGGGATCTGTTAGTGAGAGGGGTATATTTGTACCTATAATTGGACGGTAGGGACATATGTGTACGCAAAGTATAACGGAGGACGTAGACGTACCATTTATTAAAGTTCGGGGGTAAATCCGCCCCTTTTCCCTAAAATAAATATATAAAATAAAAATAACACTACACACACATTTAAGATAATAAATATCAAGTTATATAACATACTTTTTAATAATAAACTACTTATAGCATATTATTATCGAGTTATAGCATATCAAGAAAAAATATATTATTCTCATTAATTTTTTTAAATAATAATTAACTTATTTAAATAATTACATTTATTATTCAGTTACCTTTTTAAACCAATGTAGTTAATTAAATTAATTATTTTAAGTTACCTTTCTTAAACAAAACTCTTAAGTAGTGTAAATTCAATTAAATATTATATAGTTACATTTTTAAAAAAATTACAAAATAATAGGCATTTTATCATTCCATAATTAATAACTACCCATCAATATCTAAAATAATTACAGTTTTATTTTTAAAACTGTCACACGTTATCTAAAAAAAATAATTATATTCCCCAAAATTTTGTTCTTCCCCACATCCTCATAAAATCATCTCTTTTGCACGCCTAACAATTAATTTTTCACCAAATTTCGCTCAAAAAACTTTCACTCTTAATAGTCTTCTTCACCAATTCTCCCATTTTTGCACTCAAATCTTTCTTTTTTGCACTCAAATCTTCATCTCTTGCACTAAAAAAACTGTACAATGTCGAAAAGAGGCAATGAAACCCCGCGAAAAAGTAGAAGGTTGGATGATGAAGCAAACTCAGACGAATTTCATGCTCCATCTTTCAAAATTTTATCACAAACACTAACTCAGCCTTCATCTGCAAAAGACAAAGCTAGATCAGGGAAATCAAAAATGAAAAAAAAAAAAAAAACATCCAAAGAAAACCGAGAAGAAGAGAAAAAGGAAAGAAAAGCAAAAAGTAGATGAATCTGAGAAAAGTGTGAAAGAAAGAGGAAAGAAGAGGAAAGGAAAACAAATTGAGTACTCATCAGATTCTGAATCTGATTTTGTAGAAGAATTGATAAAATCAAAATCAAAAAAACCAAGAGCCTCTGAAATTGATACTTCACATTTACAACAAGAAGAAGAAACAGTTTAACCCAAAAAAATTTTAAAGGTTAGTAAAAGTTTTTTTTTAAAAAAAAAATTAAATTAAAATTATCTATTTAATTTTGTTCTAATTTCGAGTTTAATTGTGAATAGTATAGTACATTTTTATGTTCTGTTATTTGTGTATAAAATACTTAATATATATTTTTAGTATAGAAGTGTATAAAGTATTTGTATCAAGTTGTTATGATATTGTTGATTATTAATATCCATAATAAAACTACATACTTTATGTTTTGATTGTATATTTAGTGTTGAATAAATTGTGTATAAAAGAATGTTGTAAGCTTGTATGAATTTGTATGAAATGCTACATCTATTTATTACATTATAAATGTATAAACAATGTATGAATTGTGTATGATTCACTGTATGAAATTACATATTTTTTTATATTACAATATCAATATATGAAACATGTATGAATTGTGTATGATTCACTGTATTAATTTGGTATGATATGTATATTAAATTTGTATGAATAGTGTATGAAGTGTGTATGAATTGTGTATTAAGTTTTGTATCAAGTTTTATGATATTGTTGAATATTAATATCCATAATTAAACTACATACTTTATGTTTTGATTTGTATATTTAGTGTTGAATATATTGTATATGAAAGAATGTTGTAAGTTTGTATGAATTTGTATGAAATGCTACATCTATTTTATTACATTATAAATGTCTAAACAATGTATGAACTATGTATGATTATATTGTATTATGTTTGTATACTATGTCTATGAAATTACATATTTTTTTCTATTACAATATCAATATATGAAACATGTAAGAATTGTGTATGGTTCACTGTATTAATTTTGTATAATACGTGTATGAAATTCCATATTTATTTCACTTACCTATCAACATATGAGTAATGTATCAATATGTGTATGATTAATGTATTAAGTTTTGTATGTTATATGTATGAAATTAATTAATTTAATTTTTACAATTTTTTAGGAGAAGAAGACGCAAACACATTTGTCTTCATGTATTGACATGAACGTATTTGCGGATTTGTCGACCTTTTTAGGTCAAGATAAGTTTCAACAATCTCTAGATGAAACACCTTTTGGATTTTTTTATAATTTGCATCACATTAAAATCCAATGTCAATTGTTGAGACACTTATTTCTACTTGGGAATGAAAATGTTAGGGATGACATGTTTGTAATTAAAGTAAATGGTAAAGAGTTACATTTTGGGTTAAAAGAGTTTGTTGCTATAATCAGTTTGAAATCTGGACCTGTTTCTGATTTTGTATATGACCCATATGTTCCAAACAGACTCATTGCTGAAAATTTCGAAGATTTTAATAATGTATCCAAGTCAAATTTTCATTACAAGTTTAAATTGCAAAAATTTTGGGAAGAAGATGACCGTCTAAAAATCGGGATGTTGTACTTTATTTCTTCTATTCTGACTGCATCAGACCCTTAAAAAACAACAATTCCAAAATTGTATTTTGATTTGGTCGAGTCTGGACAGTATACCACATTCCCTTGGGCAAATGAGTGTTTTAATTTAACACTCAAAGCATGCAGTCAAAAATTTTAAAAAAATCCATCGTCATTCAAATTCAGCCAGTTCCACATAGCATTGCAGATATGGTTTTATGAGTGTTGTCATCCATTTGACAACACAACGTGTTTCAAATCTTACACCGAGAATCCTGAACTGGAAGACACCTAATGACGTCATTTTTTTGACGATTTGAAGAAAATAATTTTCAGAACACATGGCAATCAGGTATTTTTCATAGAATGTTATTACATTCATTATAAATCATTATACATTATACATTTTTTTTTGCTGCAGCATTAATTCAGAAATATGGTTTTCTCTGAAGAAGAGTTAAATCTCATGGACGAAACCATTTTAAATCAGTCCAGCAGCCACCATGATTCAGAAAATCACAGATCATCGGAAAATCGTGCTGTTGATAGTGAACATAAAGTTGAAGAATTGAAAGCTGATATTGCAGAGGTACAAGTACAAAATTCAAATTAAAATATTTTTTTTTTGAAATTACAATATACATATCAAATACTTATTTTTTTTAATTAACAGGTTAAGGCAGAGTTGAAAGAACTCAAACTCACTGTAAGTTCCAACATATTTTTAAAGAATTAATATAATTACTTTATAATCTATTTATATATAATTTTTTTTATGTACAACGATAAGATTCACAAGCACATTTTATGTTGATAACTTCACCAAACTGATAATTGAAGAGATTCGATTGTCAAGAGGAGAACAAATATTAGAAGAACAACCAGAGGTGTGTGTATATATATTATTATCACTCTTTTTCACTATTAAATGATCAAATATAATAACACATCATACATATATATATGTGAATTATGTATATATTCATCAGTTACATATTAATGTTATGTATTAATCATGTATGAAATTTGTATTTCTAAAATTACATATGATTAATGAAAAAATGATGTATTAAATTGATATATATGTATACTTTATGTATGAATATTGTTTGAAAAATAGATAAATTGATGTTTTCATACTAGTTGTTTATTTATATTATTATCACTTTATTTCACTATTAAATGAACAAATATAACAACACAACATATATGTGAATTATGCATATATTCATCAGTTATATGTAAATGTTATGTATTAATCATGTATGAAATTTGTATTAATCAGTTAAAATTTTTTTCAGGACAACGCCAACCATCATGCTGCACAATCTGATCCAACAGATATGCCTACAGTTTCAATTGGACAACAAGTCCAAATGTCAAACACAGCTGGTACGATATATTCATTTTTATCATATAAATGTAAAATTAAGAAATAATTTTTATTTAACTATTAATTATTTTTTATGTATATGAAGCTCAAAAGTCAACTGATGATTGTTTCAATGTTGACGCACCTATTGTTAGGTAGTGGAGCCTGATTAATTTTAGGCTTTCCTATTTATTCTCTACTTATTCTCTGTAACAAAAATACTCTGATTTATTAATATAAATATACCTCACCGCCGTATAAGTTTACTCACGGGGTGTTACCACGAAATATTGAATTTTCTCTTTCTCTCTCTAGATTTCTCATCTCTTTCTCTTGAAAGTTCTTGTGTCCTTCATTCATCTAGTGTGTGTGCGTGAATTCGATCCTAACAACTGGTATCAGAGCTAAGGAGATTCAACACGATCACTGAAGATGGATAGTTTGAATCTTGGAATCGACAAGTTTGATGGATCCGATTTCAATTTCTGGAAGATGCAGATTGAAGATTATCTGTACCAGAAAGATCTTCACGAATCGTTGATCGGAGTGAAGCCGGAATCCATGACGGAGGAAAAGTGGAAACTCAAGGATTGCCAGCCTCTAGGGTTGATCCGGTTGACTTTGTCAAGAAACGTGGCGTTCAACATCGTGAAGGAGAAGACTACGTCCGGTCTGTTGAAGGCACTGTCAAACATGTATGAAAAACCATCGGCTATGAACAAGGTATATTTAATGCGTAGATTGTTCAATTTACAGATGTCTGAGAATGGATCCGTTTTTGATCATATAAACGAGTTCAATATGATTGTGAGTCAACTCAATTCTGTGGATATTAATTTCGAAGATGAAATTAAGGTGTTGATTTTGATGTCATCTCTGCCCGAGTCTTGGGATACTGTTGTTGCTGCGATTAGCAGTTCCTGTGAATCTGAGAAACTGAAGTTTGATGAAATCCGTGATGTTGTTCTTAGCGAAAGTATTTGCAAATGAGAAGTGGGAGATTTATCGGGCAGTGCTCTTAGCGTTGATCGAAGGGGGAGAAGTAAGACGAAAGTCCAAAATCAACATGGTCGATCAAAATCAAAGAATCGAGGAAAATCCCTGAACAGATCAAATGTGACTTGTTGGAACTGTGGAGAAAAAGGACACTTTCGGACGAACTGTACAAAGCCAAAGAAGAAACAGAATCAGAAATTTGGAGATGACAATGATTCTGTAAATTCAGGAGAGGACAGTGGGGATGCTTAATCCTTAATGTGAACAGCCCGGTTGAATCATGGATTTTGGAAAAGTATATCTTGCTGACAATAAAGCCTTAGAGATTGAAGGAAAGGGGGATGTTTGCATAAAGACCACCTTGGGAAACCAGTGGACGTTGGAGGATGTCAGATATATTCCTGGGATCAAGAAAAATCTGATCTTTGTTGGTCAGTTGGATAACACGAGATATGCAGCAGAGTTTGGGAAAGGTTCGTGGAAGATCGTGAAAGGTGCTATAGTAAAAGCTCGTGGCACCAAATCTTGAACCTTGTACACCATTGCAGGGTGTATAAACATGTCCGCTGTTACTGAAGGTGCTTCCGGTTCATGTCTGTGGCATAACAGACTTGGAACATGAGTACTAAAGAAATGAACATGCTGGTTGCAAAAGAAGCATTAGAGGGTCTGAAGTCTGTTGATATGGGTCTTTGCGAGAGTTGTGTTATGGGAAAACAGAAAAGAGTAAGCTTCACAAAGACTCCTAAAGAGCCAAAGAAAGTGCGGTTGGAAATGGTCCATACAGATGTTTGGGGACCATCTCCAGTATCATCACTTGGAGGATCCAGATTCTATGTTACCTTCATTGATAATTTCAGCAGGAAGGTATGGGTTTACTTCTTGAAGCATAATTCAGATGTGTTTGCAACTTTCAAGAAGTGGAAAGCTGAAGTTGAGAATCAGACCGGTTTGAAAGTCAAATGCCTAAGGTCTGACAATGGAGGAGAGTATGACAAATCAGAGTTCAAGGCATTCTGTGCAGCTGAGGGAATCAGATTGATGAGAACACTTCCTGGTAAGGCAAGGCAGAATGGAATTGCTGAGAGGATGAACAGAACATTGAATGAGCGTGCAAGGAGTATGAGGATACACTGTGGGCTGCCCAAAACACTTTGGGCGTATGCTGTGAGCACAGATACATACTTGATCAACAGGTGACCATCAGTTCCTTTAGGGTTCAAGATTCCAGAGGAGGTGTGGACAGGAAAAGAATTCAAGTACTCACACTTGAGGACTTTTAGTTGCACTGCTTATGTTCATATTGATCCACAAAAGAGAGACAAGCTTGATGCCAAGGTTGTGAAGTGTTACTTTATAGGATATGGTTCTGATTTGTTTGGTTACAGGTTTTGGGATGACAAGAACAGAAAGATCCTGAGACATTATGACGTGACATTTGATGAGTCTGTCTTGTACAAGGACAGAGAGCAGAAGGTTCTAGAGATTACAAAGCAAGTGGGAGTTGAGGTTGAGTTGGAGAAGAGTAACCCCAGAGATGTCGAAGCAGATACTCAACCAACTCCTACTGAAGAATCTGAAGTGGAGCAAGTTACACCTGAGCAGGTGTTAAGGAGATCATCCAGATCCATCAGGGCACCAGATAGGTATTCACCTTCATTACACTATCTATTGCTGACTGATGAGGGGGAACCAGAGTCTTTTGATGAGGCCCTACAGGTGGAGGATTCGATCAAGTGGGAGCAAGCCATGGATGATGAGATGAGGTCACTTGAGAAGAACGACACATGGGTGTTGACTAAGCTACCTGCAGGAAAGAGAGCTTTGCTGAACAAGTGGGTATTCAGAATCAAGACTGAACCAGATGGCAAAAGAAGGTTCAAGGCTCGTTTAGTGGTTAAAGGATATTCACAAAGGAAAGGTATTGATTATGCTAAAATATTCTCTCCTGTTGTGAAGTTAACCTCTATTCGAATTTTGTTGAGTGTTGTTGCATCGAAGAATTTGCATCTAGAGCAAATGGATGTAAAAGCAACGTTTTTACATGGAGATCTGGACAAAGAGATCTATATGCAGCAACCGGAAGGATTTGTGGTTCCAGACAAGGAACACATGGTGTGCAAGCTCACCAGGAGCTTGCATGGACTAAAGCAAGCACCAAGGCAGTGGTACCAGAAGTTTGACTTCTTCATGACCAAGAGTGGATTCTGCAAAGCTGAAAAGGATCCTTGTTGTTACTTCAAGAAATACACTGATTCATATGTCTTTCTACTCTTGTATGTGGATGATATGTTGATTGCAGGATCTAGTATGAGAGAGATTAACAATCTGAAGACAAGGTTGTCTGCAACATTTGAGATGAAAGATTTGGGTCCAACAAAACAGATTTTGGGGATGAAGATTTCTCGGGATAGATTTGCTGGTACTTTAAATCTATCTCAGGAGTTGTACATTGAGAAGGTGCTGAGCAGATTCAGGGTTAATGATGTTAAACCCAGGATTACTCCATTGACAAATCACTTTAAATTGTCAAAGGAGCAGTAACCCAAGACTGCCGAGGAGCGTGATCACATGGCACTTGTTCCATATGCTTCAGCAGTTGATAGTTTGATGTATGCTATGGTCTGAACTAGACCTGATATAGCACATGCAGTGGGAGTTGTTAGCAGGTACATGGAGAACCCTGGGAAAGAGCATTGGGAAGCTGTGAAGTGGCTTCTGAGATATCTGAGAGGTACATCCAGTACTTAACTTTGTTTTGGCAAAGACAAGGTGACTCTACAGGGTTTTGTGGATGCTGATCTTGGTAGGGATGTTGACTCGAGCAAGAGTACATCCGGGTACATTTACACCATAGGTGGAACAGCAGTGAGTTGGATATCCAGGCTTCAGAAGTGTGTTTCTCTTTCATCTACTGAAGCTGAGTATGTGGCAATAGCTGAAGCTGGGAAAGAGATGATATGGCTGGCAGATTATCTTGAGGAATTGGGCAAGAAGCAGGGCGAGAAGATTCTTTACTCAGATAGCCAGAGTACCATACAGTTGGTGAAAAATCCAGTCTATCATTCGAAGACAAAGTGATATACCGTGGTTTCACGGTATAATTAATACTTTTTCCTTAAGTTTAGTGTGTCCGTAAGTCTTTTTGGGCTAGTTTTTATATAAGTTTCTCTTTGTTTTGCAGGAAATCTGTCCAAAGCTGAATGCGGAGATTTTGAGCGAAGAAATGCAGAAGAGACCACCTACGGAGCTTATGACGGTCCGTCGTGCTTGTGACGGTCCGTAGGTGGCAGCGTGGAGAAGCTGCTGAATGAAGATGGGGAAGTCTGACCAAGTGTGGGATTACGAAGCTTGTGACGGTCCGTCGTGGCTATGATGGTCCGTCCTGCAGATTCGTCATGAAGTTCAGAGAAGTGATCCCAGTACCCAGATTCCAAGAGTTGAAGTATTTTGAAACGAAGACCCTCGATGGACCGTTGTGCCTATGACGGTCCGTCATACTTGCCGTCGGGGGAATGAAGAGAGCAGCAGAAGAAATTGCAGAAGTATGGGACGACGGAGGCCATGACGGTCCGTCGTGACCATGACGGTCCGTCGTGTGGTCCGTCGACCCAGCCGCATTTTGGCAGATTTCCAGCAAACAGAGTCCTTGTTTAATTAGGTTTTTATTTTTTTATAAATAGTTCGAAAGACCTCGTTTTTGAGGTTAGACTCTTAGATCAAAAAAATTCCTTATTGTTAGACTCCGTATTGTTGGAATTATTGATTGTTGATTAGTGTTAGATTTTGAGATTCTTACAAGTGATTTTTGGTGATTAATCAAGCAAACTTTCGGACTTTATTCATTCTCATTGAAGTAAGTACATGAATTCTTATTTAATATATTTGAATATTGTGTTTATGGCTATGAGTAACTAAACTTTATAACTAGGGTTGTGGGAACCATAGGCAAATAATGAGATAAACCCTAATTAAAAGAACAATTCTAGAATAGTGTCTTGCATGTATTAATAATTCTTTCGTTTAGAAGTCTTTTTAACGGATGGCCAACGTTAGAACTCGCCTTAATGCTACTTGCCGGACCAAGGAGGTAGATAATAGGAAAAGAATTATTAACATAGATTTAGTGTATACTATCTAATAGGCTAGTATTGATTGGTACGAGGTAATAACTTAGTCAAATATCGAATACGATGCTTAATATGAGGTAAGGATAAGGGTTAGGATAGCAACACACGTAGCCGGACCAAGGTGCGGAGTGAGATTTTCTAGATGCCGGACCAAGGATTTAGAAATACATAACTTATCACTTTGCATGCAAGATATTAGGAAAGAATTGTTATAATTAGAGTTATCAAGTTATGAACCTGTGGGGAACACGTAAACCCTAGTTACTTTGATTAATTGATTAAAACCCAACATTCAAAGCTGTTAAGTGTCTCTTTCAAGTTCGTTGTTTATTTTCACTAATTTAGAGATAGAACCCCCTTTTTATATTTCTAGTTTCCAAGGAAGTTATTGACCAAAGGATAGTAATAATAGGTTGAGGTTAAGTCTAGACTATTTTCCTCATGGGAACGATCCGAACCTCACTAGTTGGGTTATTTACTTGACACGACCGCTTTACTTCTCATTTGAGAAGTAAGTTTGAGCGTATCAAATTTTGGTGCCGCTGCCGGGAAATTTAGCTTTTAGATTAACTTGAACTTATTACTAAAGTTTAGTTGATATTTTTTTGATTTTACTTTGTTTTATTGTTTTTGATTTCCTTTCAGAACTATCCTCCTTGTATGCCAAATACACGGAGAGGAAGAGAACCCTTGTTTCCCTACGATTACGAGCTAGAGCGTACACTGTGCAATATGAATCGAAACTTGGGAATAAATGATGAGGATCCAAACCAGAACATCCCAGATCCAGTGGATGTTCATGGTCAGATGTTACCCGACTCTCCGGGTGAACATCAAGAGAGGGGACAAAATCCCGCTCAATAGCCTCAAGCATACTACAGAGGGTATGATAACATAGCAGACTCGGATGGGCCACTTGTCTTGCCCCATCTACCCACATGCCACACTTTTGTGGTAACTAGTAGCCTGATGCAAATGCTCACTGCCAGAGGTTTGTTTTCAGGTCTACCTTCTGAGGATCCACATGCCCATATAGCTAAGGTAAGGGAAGTGTGTAAAAGTTGTGTGGGGAGGCCTGATTTGGATCTAGATGTAATAGGTCTCAGAGTGTTTCCTCTCTCACTGACGGGAGAGGCTGCTATGTGGTTCACTGAGCTCCCATACAACTCCATCTTCACTTGGAACCAACTAAGGGATGTCTTCTTAGCACGCTACTATCCGGTCTCCAAGAAATTAAACCACAAAGACAGGGTGAACAACTTTGTGGCACTACCAGGAGAGTCAGTTAGTAGTTCTTGGGATAGATTCACCTCATTCTTGAGAAGTGTTCCAAATCACCGTATAGATGATGAGTCACTGAAGGAATACTTCTATCGGGGACAGGATGATAACAATAAAACGGTGTTGGACACTATAGCAGGTGGATCTTATGGAGAATGCCCTTATGCTGAGATTGCAGAAAAACTAGAGAAAATCTCCCGAAATAACAAAGCTTGGAGTACTAGGAAGTCCGATACAGGGAGAAACACCTTCGCAGTGCAGTCCACTCACAACCCAGCCACAAATGATATTCGTGAAGAAATAGCTCAGATGATAACTGAGCTTGGGTTGGTACTAAAACATGTCACTGGGGTGAAGAAAAGATAAATGCAGTCAACTACTTGTCTAAACCACCACCTCCAAACGATGAGTGTTATTATGAGGAGGATTCATATGCAGTAAATGAACAGATGGGGGGTTTCCGACCAAGTGCCCAAGGCTCTAATCAGGAAAATTGGCGCCAAGGTCAAGGGAACCAAGGTCGAAACTATGGTAACTACAATCGTGAGGGTCATTTTGTCCGAGATGGAAACTACAATCGCGACAACAACTTCAACAGGGGTAAATATGGTAACAGAAACGACAGGAATGGACCCTATATTCCTCCTCAAAATCGTGAAGTTACTCCTAGGGATGGTGGAGGTAGTATGTCGCGAGTTGAGGATATGTTGCATAAAATGATGAGGAGGTTCGATGCTAGTGATGAGCACAATAAAGAGTTGAGGAATGATTTAGCGGGTATTGGGCAAAAAGTTGATACACATGCAATATCGATTAAGCAACTTGAGTTACAATTGGCCCAATTATCTGCAACTGTGAACACACGGCAACCGGGCACTCTTCCTAGCAACACTGTCCAAAATCCGAAAAATAATGGACATTGTATGGCAATTACTACTCGCGGTGGTAAGCAAACCATTGAACCACCTATGCCATCTAATGAGAAAAAGGTGACAAAAGATACTGATAAAGTGGTAGATGTTGATGCTGAATTAGAAGATGAGACTAAGAAAGATGCTGAAGTGCCCAAAAAGGTAATCCCTATGCCTAGGCCACCACCCCCATTTCCTCAAAGATTAGTGAAAAAGACAGAGGATGGCAAATATCGACATTTTATAACAATGTTAAAGCAACTTTCTATCAATGTCCCTTTGGTAAAAGCTTTAAAACAAATGCCCAGTTACGCCAAGTTTATGAAAGATCTGGTCACAAAGAAAAGATCAGTTACTTTTGAGGATGATGATAGAATGCAGCATTGTAGTACTATTGCTACAAGATCTCTGGTCCAAAAGAAAAAAGATCCGGGTGCGTTCACTATTCCTTGTACAATCGGGCTATTACATTTTGCGAAAGCATTATGTGATCTGGGGGCAAGCATAAATCTCATGCCCCTCTCGATTTACAAGAAGTTGGGTTTGGGTGACCCAAAGCCCACTGCGATGCGGTTACTGATGGTTGATCGAACAGTAAAACGGCCCATAGGGATACTTCATGATGTGCTAGTAAAAGTGGAGTCATTCATCTTTCCAGCGGATTTTGTTATTCTTGATTGTGAAGTCGATTTTCAAGTGCCCTTTATTCTTGGGAGGCCATTCCTTGTTATGGGAAGAGCCTTAGTAGACATGGAAAAGGGGCAGATGAAATTTCGGTTGAACAATGAGGAAGTGACCTTTAATATTTGTAGGTCCATGAGGCAGAGTGGTGAGCTCCAATCGGCATCTGCTATATCCTACAACATGGGTGAGACATTTGAGACACAAATAGAAGAATGTCTAGGTGTCGAAGCATTAGCGGAGTGATAATGAACTTTGATAGCGATTGAGTTGAAGAGTATGAGTCATTAGTCGCGGCTCTTGACCGAGGTGATGTTCGGTTTAAACCGAAGAAATTTGAGCTTGATATGAAGAATCGCGAGTCCCCACCCGCGAAACCATCTATAGAGGAAGCTCCAAAATTAGAACAAAAAGCTCTCCCACCTCATCTCAGGTATGAATTCTTAGGAAAGGGTGACGTGTTGCCAGTAATCATTGCATCAGACTCGGATGAACAACAGGTTCAAAGTTTAGTGAAGGTACTAAAAAGGTTCAAAAGAGCTATTGGGTGGATTATTGCGGACATTATTGGGATCCCTCCCGGTATTTGCTCTTATAAAATCCAACTCATGCCTGATCATAAGCCGAGTATTGAGCACCAGAGACGCTTTAATCCTCCTATGCAAGAGATTGTGAAGAAGGAAATCATCAAGTGGTTGGATGCCGGAGTAATCTATCCAATCGCCGATAGTAGTTGGGTATGCCCGGTTCAGTGTGTACCTAAGAAAGGGGGAATGACTGTGGTCCCCAATGAAAAGAATGAACTTGTTCCAATGAGACCGGTTACTGGATGGAGGATGTGTATGGATTACCGTAAACTGAACTCATGAACTGAAAAAGACCATTTTCCTATGCCCTTCATGGATCAGATGTTGGATAGACTTGCCGGAAAAGGGTGGTATTGTTTTCTTGATGGGTATTCGGGGTATAATCAGATTTCTATTGCACCAGAAGATCAAGAGAAAACAACTTTCACTTGTCCATATGGGACCTTTGCGTTCAGAAGAATGTCGTTTGGGTTGTGCAATGCACCTGCAACCTTTCAGAGATGTATGATGTCAATATTTTCTGACATGGTGGAGGATACTATAGATGTTTTTATGGATGATTTTTCTGTGGTTGGTGATTCATTCGAGCGGTGTTTGACCAATTTATCTGAGGTTCTTAAGAGATGTTAAGACTGCAATTTGGTACTAAACTGGGAAAAGTGTCATTTCATGGTGAAAGAGGGTATTGTGTTGGGTCATCGCATTTCAGAAAAGGGCATAGAGGTTGATCGAGCTAAAGTTGAGGTAATAGAGAGACTTCCCCCGCCGATCTCTGTGAAAGGTGTGAGAAGCTTTCTTGGGCATGCCGGTTTTTACCGGAGATTCATCAAAGACTTTTCAAAGATTGCACACCCATTGTGCAAATTGCTGGAGAAAGAATGTAAATTTTGTTTTGATGAATCCTGTCTTAAAGCATTCGGTGAGCTAAAAGAAAAGTTAGTGTCTGTGCCTATCATTATTTCTCCGGATTGGAACAGTCTATTTGAGGTAATGTGCGATGCTAGTGGGGTGGCTCTTGGTGTAGTATTGGGACAGAGAAGAAACAAAATCCTTCACCCAATTTACTATGCTAGTAAAGCCCTAAATGAAGCCCAGAAGAACTACACAGTGACTGAGCAAGAACTCCTTGCAGTAGTCTTTGCTTTTGAGAAATTTCACTCCTATTTTCTAGGTACTAGAGTTATAGTGCATACTGACCATTCAGCATTGAGATACTTGATGGCGAAGAAGGATGCGAAACCTAGGCTGATTCGTTGGGTATTACTGTTGCAAGAATTTGACTTTGAAGTGCTGGATAGAAAAGGAACTGAAGCTGATCACTTGTCTCGTCTAGAGGATGAAGCTATGAGAGAGTTAGGGGATAAGACTGACATTGATGATACTTTCCCCGATGAATATGTATTGGCTGCTTCACAAGACTTGATTCCATGGTTCGCAGATTTTGCTATCTGGCTAGTGATATTGTTCCATCAGACTTGTCCTTTCATCAAAGGAAAAAGTTCATGTACGATGTTAAGAAGTTCTTTTGGGATGAACCATACTTGTATAGGAGTTGTGCCGACGGGCTTATTCGGCGTTGTGTGCCAGAATGTGAAATGTTGAGTATGTTGGAGGCATGCCATTCTTCACCTGTTGGCGGACATCACAGTGGTATCCGAACCGCTCATAAGATATTACAATGTGGTTACTATGGGCGAACTCTTCATCAAGATGCTCATGGGTTTGCTAAAGCATGTGACAAATGTCAATGAGATGGTGGTATTTCAAGAAAGCAAGAGCTCCCTCTAAACCCCATTCTTGTAATTGAGTTATTTGATGTTTGGGGTATTGACTTTATGGGACCTTTCGTGAGTTCTCATGGAATGAAGTACATTCTAGTAGCAGTCGATTATGTATCTAAATGGGTCGAAGCCATAGCCCTCGCAAACAATGAAGGGAGTGTCACTGCATTCTTGAAAAAGAATATATTCTCTCGTTTTGGCACCCCAAGGGCCATTATTAGTGATGGGGGCTCCCACTTCTGCAACAGATTGTTCAAGGGGTTATTGGAGAAATACGGGGTTCTCCATAATGTGGCCACTCCTTACCACCCTCAAACTAGTGGGCAAGTTGAAGTGTCGAATCGGGAAATAAAACAGATATTGTCAAAAACAGTGAATGCTAGTAGAACGGATTTGTCAAGGAGGCTTGATGATGCTCTTTGGGCCTACCAGACAGCATATAAGACTCCCATAGGTATGTCTCCATACCAACTTGTATATGGGAAAGCTTGTCATCTTCCGGTTGAGTTAGAGCATAAAGCCATGTGGGCTATGAAAAAGTTAAAAATGGATTGGAGCGAAGCTGCAGAGCAACGGTTAAATGGGTTGAATGAACTCGATGAATTTTGCATAAAAGCCTATAAGAGCTCAGCACTATACAAAGAAAAGATGAAGAAGTACCATGACAACAAAATTGAAAAGCGAGAATTTATGGTCGGGGATTTGGTGCTTTTATTCAATTCCAGGTTGCGCTTGTTTCCGGACAAGCTCAAGTCCAAATGGACTGGTCCTTACTTGGTTACCCAACTATTCCCTCATGGAGCAGTTGAGTTGGAAACTAAGGAGGGTGTGCGGTTTAAGGTGAATGGACAGCGCATAAAAATCTATTTTGGGCATGCTGAATCGGCAAATGAAGTGATAGAGGCATACCATCTTGATGAAGTCTGAGTAATCGAGTGTCCTCAGTCGTGCCGCGACATTAAATCAGGCGTTTGTTGGGAGGCAACCCAATACTTATCGTCTTTTTAGTAATGGTAGCATTTTTCTATTAATGGGTTTTAAATTTGCAGGCACATCACCAGGAAATTCTGCGGAGAAAATTACTCTACAGCAGTCACTGACGGACACATCGACGGACCGTTGCGACTGCGACGGACCGTCGTATGCATCCGTCGTACAAGGTTTGTTTTTCGGTTATTTTGAAACTAGGACACACACGACGGAACCAACGACGGGTCGCCACAACTGTGACGGTCCGTCGTCGGGGAACCGTCGCGTGATTAATGAGATATACCCGACTCGACCCGGCTGGACCCTTTTTCAAAATCTGACCGTTTAAACTCTTCACCCCTTCATATTTCACCCCATTACTTCCTTAATTCTCCCATTACTCTCTATTTTCAACTTCCCCACTTCTTCCCACGATCATTTCCCTCCCCCTCACAATTCTTCAAGCCCTAAAGTGTTAATCTACTAGTGAAAACTGCTGCTGTGGGTGTCTACCTTGCCACCGAGTACTTGTGCATTTGTTTTTTTCCATTTCTAAGGTAAGTGTCTCTAATTTATACTCATTTATCTTGCATTTTTGTTACTAGTTAGTATTAAGCTTAGTTCCTCATAGTATTTTGTTTACTTTAGACGATTCTGCCTGACCTAGGTTACAAATGCTCGAAATTACCATGTTTACCACCCTAGACATAGGTGCTTTTGCATTGCTAGTTTCCTAGGTAGTTGGGGTAAACACATGTAGGTCCAACACTAAAAGGTTGATGTGGGTTCATTGGGGTTGCTTAGGGTACCTTTAGTTCTGTCTCTGTCATTCAGAACCAGACCCCGATGACGGACCGTCGTAGCCACGATGGACCATCGTAGTGACCGTTGCACAAGCCCTAGCACCCCTGTCCTACTGGACACATGTGACAGATCGTCGTCCTCGCGACGGTCCGTCCTGCATAACCATCATGTTAGTCAGACACCCTGTTTCCAAGATTCTCTCATTTTTTTCCAAGTGTCCTTCAACGGACACATGTGACGGACCGTCGTACCCACGACGGTCCGTCCTGCATGACCGTTATAACGGTCAGAGACCCCTCTCCTAAGGGTCTCCATTTTTTTTCCAAGTGTCCTTCAACGGACACATGTGACGGACCCTCGTACCCACGACGGTCCGTCCTGCATGACCGTCATAACGGTCTGAGACCCCTCTCCTAAGGGTCTTCATAGTTTTTTTCCAAGTGTCCTACGACGGACATCTACAACGGACCGTCATAACTGTGACGGTTCGTCCTGCACACACCGTCATGCTAGTCAGAGACCCTCTTTCAGGGTTCTATATTTATACAGAGTCCAAGTACATCACGACGGACCTCACGACGGTCCATCATAGTCACGACGAGCCGTCACCAGGCCCGTCGTGTGTCACTATTATACAACATTTACATATTATTTTCACTGTTTTATTTCGTATGGTTTCGCTTGTCTTGTTTGCCACTACTCGTACTAATAGTGATCCTTTGCAGGTACTACCTACTATGGCACCCAAGCAAGACCGAACCTACGCACGCGGGCGATCAAAGTCTGTTGCCCCGTCTGCACGCTTGATCATCGGCTCTGATGATGAGCGGGACCCTGAGTATGTGCCCCCAGGCACTTCCGCACCTTCCCGAGCTGCACGTGCTCCCAGAGCCACACCCAAGATGGTGGCGTCCGGCGTAGTCACTGCCTCCCAGTCTGATGAGGAGCGCACACTGACCGGCACACCCTCTGGGTCAGCCACAAATGAGGAAGGAGCGTCCGGCTCCTTAGGAGTATCATGGTCCGAGGAAGCTTCAGGCTCTGCTGAGGTTCCCGCACCCGCCACTGCTGCAGCGTCGACCTCGTCTGATGAGGCTGACAGTTCAGACTTTACATCCGGCGCACCAGCTCAGGTCCCCACCCCAGCCTCTGACCAACCAAACCGGTGGTGTGTCGACGGCCAGTTTCAAGTTTACTCCGACGTCGAGTTCCTAACTGATAAAGGAGTAATGACTCTGACACTCACCTTGGAGCGGCGGGTACTCCAACGACGCCGGAGATCCACAACCTCTTCACCAGGCATCGCTTAGAGTGGACAGCACGTCCGTTGGGACGATACAACAAGGAAATGGTCCGAGAGTTCTACGCATCCTACGTAGCGACTCTCCGATCACAGATCGATAGGCGGGTTGCTCCAGCTAAACAGGCCCCACTGGAGCAGGTTCGAGTCCGGGGCGTGCAGGATGACATTTCCCTGCCAGCCATCCGCCGGTTTCTATACGGCGAGAGTGCAGATGCTACCCGGACCCCCATCACTGTCGAGTTTGACAACCGCTGGCAGATAGTAAAGGATGGACAGTTCTTATGCGAGCCAGCACTGAGAGAGACCACCAAGAGGTGGATGGCCCTGCACCTGTCAGTAGATGGAGAGGGTGCCGATTGGGCCACTGAGCCGAAGGGGGCCATCAAGAAGGCCAACCTCACGTTCATAGCAAAGTTCTTGTGGCTGCTCGTCCGTCACTGCCTTTCCCCCACAGCTGCTGATAACATCGTTACCTGGGATCGAGCAGTGTTGATGGCGGCGATGATAGCCGGATTCGAGGTGGACTTCGCATGGCTTCTCCAAGAAGTCATGCACGAGAGGGCATTCAAGGTCACTACTACCTAACCCTTCCCGTGTATGATCTTTGCCCTTTGCAGGTCCGCAGGTGTGCCCATATGGCACGTAGATCAGCTGAAGACCCCGCAGGGCACCATTGACATCGGCCTCATCAGAGACGAGGCCAATGAGTTGGCTCCACGCAGAGGACCCCATCCATAGCTGCCCCCACTTACTGATGATCTTGCGGATATGGTAGCCCAGGCCCGCACCGCTACACAGGCGTCCACTGACACTATCCCGGTCGAGTCTATCTCGGGTAGTAGCCCAGCCCCGAGCTCCTCTCACACAGCCCCTCTACCGACACTGGTCCTGCTTGCTAGGGTCAAAAAACTAGAGGCACAAATGGCCACTCTTCTGCATCATATCCAGCCTTGGATGCAGAAGTCGATCACTGAGTCTGAAGAGCGTCTAGAGAGGAAAATACAGCAGTTTACAGAGCAGAAGATTGCTGAATTTAACCAGCGCCTAGACGCCTTTGAGTTGAGAGTGTTAGCCCAACCATCACCTCCGGTGGATGTGTCGACTCTTCAGGCTGCAGTCGACAGTCTTCGTGCCAACATCGACACGATCCTAGAGGCGAGGGTACCGGAGTCTGTCGAGCCTACTAAGGACACTGTATTGGCGGCCCTGTTTACTACTTTAGAAATTCCTCCACCTTCCCCTCGAGAGAGTGCCAAGAGGCGTAGGGGTCGAGCAGAGGATGAGGCGCGAGCAAGGAAGAAGGAGCGCCGAGAGATGGAGGCTGCGAGGAGAGCCTCACTTGCTGAGGCGGAGGCACACCAAATCAGAGCATCGCAGATAGCGGCTGGGGCGTCTAGCTCCCGCACTGTAGAGACAGCAGGAGGCACTACTGATGGTGCGGTTGTTGCTGAGGACACCACTGAGGGTGTCCAGATTGCAGAGGACGTGGGTTCCGGGAAATCGAACCCACCAGCTTGCTGATCGACGGCGCTATGCGCCACAAGTTTGCTTCACCTACCACTCTAATATTTAGATTTTTTTATGCATTGGGACAATTGCATGCTTTTTTGTTGGGGTGGGGTAAATGGAAAGTGAGTGTTAGGGTGAAGTCTGAGTAGCCCAACTCACTATCCTCTTTTGGGGTTTTCTTGCCTGTATTCTTTTCCCCCAAAAGACTGATTACTTTTCCTGTTGAACCGGCACGTTACATCTTTTGTACATAGTTTAACTCTGAAGCATGATGGCTAAAATGATATCCTGATAAAACTGGAAAATGTTGCATGACTAGGCATAGTAACTGATAATTGTGTGGCTCTAAGCATGAAATAGAGTTACACCATTGCATTACCCTAAGTCTTCAATTCGAACTAGGTGTCTAATAATCTGGTATAGTGATGAGATGTCAAGTGAGTGTGAGGAAATTTGAATAGTCCACTATTGGTACTGAGCTAGAACTTGCCTGGTTAGTCCTGCTAAAAGTAAGCTGTAACAGACAATTAGGAAAGGATCATAGGCCCTTATTCAAGATAGCCCATTTCTAGCCTAAATAAAAGAAACCAAATGAAAGTTATCCTTCTTTGATCCAAATAATCTGAGCTTAAATTAGACCTTTCTTTTTCACCCCCACGATGATCTTTTCTGGGAACAATATGTTGGCCCTGGTCCCTCCTTGGACATATGCACCTCAGCTTATGTCCAAAAGCATAAGTTGAGGGTGGCTAATGCATAAACAACCTTCGTTATGGCCCTGACCCAACTTTGGGTATTGTGTACCTTGACTCATGGCAAAGCCATGAGTTGAGGGTGGCTGTTTTGAGGAATGCTCTGGAAAGTGGGGTTGAAAGAACAAAGAGAGAGAAAGAACAAAAGTAAAGTGACTCAAGAACTCGTTGAAAAAATAAATAAAAAAAAAGAGAGAAAAAAAGGAAAAGAGTCACTTACACAAATGAAGAAAGAAGGGAAAATAGTAAGGTGAAAGAATGGGAGAAACTGGGCGAGATAAAGTGATAGAAAGTGGAAGGTTTAGCCGATATGTCAAGGAGGGCAAAAAAAAATCACTAAAGTATACCTAAATATACCCTACCTGACTCTGAGCCTATGTTACAAGCTAAGAAAGTCCTATCGTGATCCTAAGGGTTGTATAGCGAACTTAAGGTAGTGAAAATAAGGGCAAACTTATGGCAATAAGTATGAATGAGTGTGACTTTGTTCTGAGAGCGAGTGTTGAAAAGTAATCCTCATACTCAAACTGAAATCATTGTGTGAAAAATGAGGATTTTGTTTTGAAGTGAGGACACTAGTTGCAATACCGGAATTGTTAGCACCTCGGTGAGAAATTGAAGAGGATAGGTGTTAGTGTATGGTGAGTCTGTGTCATGTTTAATCCCACAAAATTCAAGCCTAATAGTGATAGCATGCATAGATTTGATGAGATTAATCGGAATTTATAGCCAAATGATTGCAAAGGATAAAACATGGATACTATTGTACAAAGATTGTGTAGTGAGTCATAGTGCGTCGCTTGAGGACAAACAACGAATTTAAGTTGAGGGTGTTGATATACCGTGGTTTCACAGTATAATTAATACTTTTTCCTTAAGTTTAGTGTGTCCGAAAGTCTTTTTGTGCTAGTTTTTATATAAGTTTCTCTTTGTTTTGCAGGATATCTGTCCAAAGCTGAATACGGAGATTTTGAGCGAAGAAATGAAGAAGAGACCACCTACGGAGCTTATGACGGTCCGTAGGTGGCAGCGTAGAGAAGCTGCTGAAGGAAGATGGGGAAGTCTGACCAAGTGTGGGATTACGAAGCTTGTGACGGTTCGTCGTGGCTATGAAGGTCCGTCCTGCAGATTTGTCATGAAGTTCAGAGAAGTGATCCCAGTACCCAGATTCCAAGAGTTGAAGTATTTTGAAACGAAGACCCTCGACGGACCGTTGTGCCTATGACGGTCCGTCATACTTGCCGTCGGGGGAATGAAGAGAGCAGCAGAAGAAATTGTAGAAGTATGGGACGACGGAGGCCATGAAAGTCCGTCGTGACCACGACGATCCGTCGTGTGGTCCGTCGACCCAGCTGCGTTTTGGCAGATTTCCAGCAAACAGAGTCCTTGTTTAATTAGGTTTTTATTTTTTTATAAATAGTTCGAAAGACCTCATTTTTGAGGTTAGACTCTTAGATTAAAAAATTCCTTATTGTTAGACTCCGTATTATTGGAACTATTGATTGTTGATTAGTGTTAGATTTTGAGATTCTTACAAGTGATTTTTGGTGATTAATCAAGACAACTTTAGGACTTTATTCATTCTCATTGAAGTAAGTACATGAATTCTTATTTAATATATTTGAATATTGTGTTTATGGCTATGAGTAACTAAACTCTATAACTAGGGTTGTGGGAACCATAGGCAAATAATGAGATAAACCCTAATTAAAAGAACAATTCTAGAATATGTCTTGCATGTATTAATATTCTTTCGTTTAGAAGTCTTTTTAACGGATGGCCAACGTTAGAACTCGCCTTAATGCTACTTGCCCGACCAAGGAGGTAGATAATAGGAAAAGAATTATTAACATAGATTTAGTGTATACTATCTAATAGGCTAGTATTGATTGGTACGAGGTAATAACTTAGTCAAATATCGGATACGATGCTTAATATGAGGTAAGTATAAGGGTTAGGATAGCAACACACGTAGCCGGACCAAGGTGCGGAGTGAGATTTTCTAGATGCCGGACCAAGGATTTAGAAATACATAACTTATCACTTTGCATGCAAGATACTAGGAAAGAATTGTTATAGTTAGAGTTATCAAGTTATGAACCTGTGGGGAACACGTAAACCCTAGTTACTTTGATTAATTGATTAAAACCCAACATTCAAAGCTTCTAAGTGTCTCTTTCAAGTTCGTTGTTTATTTTCACTGATTTAGAGATAGAACCCCCCTTTTTATATTTCTATTTTCCAAGGAAGTTATTGACCAAACGATAGTAATAATAGGTTGAGGTTAAGTCTGGATATTTTCCTCGTGGGAACGATCCCAACCTTTTCTTCTTTCTTTTATTTGATTTTTGTAAGATTTTTTATATTAATTATCTAAGCTGAAAAACAAATGTGGAATATAATATACACATAATTTATAATATATACACATACGGTTACAAGTTATTTGCATACGAATAATTTTTTAACTTTTAAAATATATAATTAGGGAAAAAAATATTTCACACAAAAATCTGGAAAAACTATGAAAAGGTAATAATTGAAAGTAATACTAATTTTAAATATAAAACATGCCTAAATTTGTGCCACAATTTACTATTTAATATTTATATTTATTCTCATTTGATTTTTTTCTTGAAATAATTCATAACTCCAAGTATTATAATATATAAATGGTTAATTCAAAAAAAAAAAAAAAATTATAATAATACACACTCTAAAATAGCTATACCGCAAAAAATTTAAAGTCACGTCGCTTTTTTTACCTTATTTTATAGCAAATTAAGAACTATCAATTTTATCTCCTATATATGTTAAATTGATTGTTTACCTTTAATTATGGATAGATTTTTAATTTTACGTTACTCATTTTTATAAGTTTAGTAAGTTTAAAATTTGTCTTATTGCATTTATTAGTTTGAATATTGTCATACGTAAAAGGACAAGACAATGATGAATTCATGTAATTAAGATAATTGATCAAAAAAATATTATACATTCAATTATTGAAAAATGTCAGTATATTAGAAGCCGCATTGAACATATAACAAATTAATTTTGGTTAATTGGTAATATGTGGTTTCAATGAATATTATGTGTCGAAATAATAGTTTCTTATAGTTATTATGGACCACTGATTATAATATGTATTTTTTATATTTAATTTGCAATATCTATATTTTTTGTGCTTTATTTTATTATATCTATTTCAAAATATACTTTTAATGCTTAACTTTAGTTAATTTTGTAAAGTACTTTTAAAATTGATAGTGATATCAACTTATTTTTGCAAATGTTCAGGATGCATTCAAATTAATAGATTTTTCAGCAAAAAAGACACTTACAATATATAACGAATGTTGATTATGCAATTTATATGAGCAAAAAGATTGTGAATATCAAAAAAATAAAATTATTTTATGCTTTTTTTGTGACTTATCTTTTTTCAAGTAACATTACTCATAATAAATTAATATTTAGTTTTTTTCTGCATCATGCCAATTTTATTTAAAAAAAAAAACTTATTTTAAGTGGATAAAAATAAATAAAACATGCAAAAATAAACTTAACATGGATGTAAGTTTGTGTTGTTATATATATATATATATATATATATAATATTATATATTATATATATATATATATATATAATTAAGTTATTAGCTTAAACAATGAAATATATTTTAGATTTAAATATTTAAGTTCTGAAATTTTAAATCTGATTTTTTTAGAATCAAGAAATCTTTATAAATCTGAAAATAATTTTAATTTTAATCCAAAAACAAAGAAAAAGAAAAAAATAACTGTATCATTTTTTATTTCAAAAGAAGTACTTCCCACGTTTAAGAATACATATATAACTGCATTGGTTGCTAAAATTCAAAAGCTACCAATTATGTTTATATATACATAAATCTAAACACAAATCAATTTAACCTATTTTTCTATAAATACATTTTCACAAAATATCTGGTAGATAACTATTATATATAAAAATGTTGATGCTATAATTTAGAATTGTGTAGCGAGAGAAATAAGGAGAGATTATTATTTTGTTTCTATTCATTGATAAAATAATATCAAAATTGTTTAAATAATTAATTTGAAATAAGAATTTGAATTTTTTTAAAAAGTAACTAATCAAACCCTGGAAAAATCTTCTTTTTAGTGGCTAAAAAGTAGTTTTCTGCTCTTCCCTTTTCTTTATTTTCTATATTTATATTTATCTAAATTAATAGTATAATCAGTAAGTTTTATTAAAAAACATAACAATATATGGTAAAAGTCATTATAGAACTATTAGAAATACAATGCAAGTTTTGATGCTTTTCATATTTGGTACATATCAAAAATCGAAGTTAAAAAAATAAATGCAAAGTTTTAATGCTCATTACTTTGTAGCATTCGAAAGTAAGAAACTTTTGTGTAATCTAAATTTTTTAATTCGGTACGATATATCATATGTCTAACATTTTGTAGTTAAGATATTGTAATTTAATAATTTATCTACATTATCTGCTTTAAAAAAAATTAAAATATATAATACAATTTTCAATTTATTTTTTGAATTTGAATTTTAAGATAATTATAATCACACAATATGATTTAGCGGATAAAAGTTCAAATATATACTTTTACACAAATTTAATTTTATATATATATATATATATATATATAATATATTATATATACACGTACGTTATATAACATAAATTATAAAACTAAAGCATACTAATATTGTAGCTATAGATATAATAGTAATACAATAAATTGAATCGTGTGCCAATATTAAATAATGTTTTACTATAATGTATTAAATATATTATTAAGTGCATAATACATTATATTATTTATTCTAAATTATAAAATTATTATATTTTAAATTATTTGCGCTTGCACGTATAGTAAGTATATATGAACAATAATAACCAAAAAAATTAAAAGTGTAAGCATGAAGGATATATAAAATGGATACTCATATCATTTATTTTTATTTTTAGGACCTCGTCAAACTGATAAAAGATGAAATAATGGATTGAGAGGTCATGTTCATTTGATTTCATGATCATACTAGAAATCTTATCAAGAAGAATTATGAAGTCGATAAGGAAACAAGGTGAATACATAATAATATGCCATTTGATAAATACTCATGAAAGTGCATCACATATGATCGTAATGATACATGAGCAATGCAGTTCATAAACTTGTGGAGGAAAACTTCAAATAGGAAGTCATACTATAAAGAAACAATGAGGGGATGTAACTTTACCTATTCAATCTCTTTTCAGTACCAACAATAGTCTCACAAATTTTTAATGACATAATGAACTATAATCTATTCCATATAAATAATTTACGTCACACGCCCGAATCGATAATTCAAAAATTAAATCACGATGACATACATATATATAGTGGCCATGAAACTTCACAACCTCAAAATTGTGGTGTTATAACACCCAACAAACCTTTTTCAATCCAACAATATAGGTATTTATAACATATTTAGACAGATAACAACATCCTTCATCACATAGGAATCCAACAATTTACTTTGACAATTAATACTTGACTTAAAGTCATTTCTTCATTCTCTACTATATAGCTTTAAAATCCAAGTTTATGCCAAGTTCGGATGTAGGATGACGTTTTGGCGTGCAAATTTAGAATTCATACTCTAGGGTTTTTGTCCAAGATGAAGAATAAGGAGTCATTTGCTCATTGGTCAGTTATGTAAGTATTAGTTATGTAGAGTTTAGAGATTCATCAAAATAAATAATTAATTTCTAACATAACAACTACATTTCAGTACCAACAAAGACGATTGACACCATAATTTCATAAACAACTTACAAAATCTATCTACTTTTTTGTAATTGTGATTATACATCCATTTCTAATTTTAGTCGGTCTATGATGTTTATCAGTACATAATGTTTGTGTTGATGCTACTCTTACACCGTTTTTCATGAGTGCAGACTATGATCCTGAGGTATTTATATTTAACAACACTACTCCAGATCTGAGGGTGAGCTACTTTTGTAGATCTTCTTCATTTTATGTCTTTATTTCTGGACATTGAGACTATCACTTATTACGTAATTATGTTAATTCTTAGATTTTTTTTATTAGATAATTTAGTACAATGACTTTCAAATTCTAGAAATATAATAAGCTCGATCTCGATGTTGGATGAATCTACTAATTTCAAATTCTAGTTCCTTCTCATTGCTTATTTTGTGCTATATTCATAGGTTTTTGTTAATTTATATCTTTTCTTTTGAGTATGTTGCAACTAAAACTCCATATTACATACTTTACAACTAACATGTCATTCTTTGTACTTTTATATACAATTAACATGTAAATTTTTCAGTATTTCTGTCATTTAATATTTATAGACCTTACAACTGACGAGTAATTCTGAATACAACTCTATGCACATATTGCAGATTCAGTAGCAATAAAGCATATTACTCATGTTGGTAGAATTTTTGTATTGAATAAGCTAAGCCTCTTTCAAGGCATTCAATTGAAGATGAGCAATGATTTGCTCTGCTCCAAGAAAAAAATGATGAAGTATGTACCAAACGTAACGAACTTCTTGAAATGTTATAGAGGAGAGAAAGAGTAAAAATAAATAAATTGGAGATTGCTATGTGGGCATGAGTAGAGATGTACTAGGTTAGTTTAGATTGGAGATTGCTATCTACTATTCTATCTTTGTGTTTTTGTATGGAATCTTGATCCATTGTATTAACATTTTGGTTATACGAGATTCATATTAAAGATGGTCATGTCTACTAGATTTTGAACACCCGTTCACCCTTCTTAGTCAAGCTTTGAAGTGCCTACTTTATTTAGATTTATGGGATATTTGAAGAAGCGCCAGTTTAAAACCCTATACCGGTCCGTGTGATACCAAATTAACAAAGAATTCCGTGCTTGCAAGGAAGCGTGCAAGTGGGTGAACGCATTACCAGCCAAGATAGTTGATTCATTTTAGGTAACCTTATAATCCTTTATGTGAGAAAATCTTACACATTCATGTATTAATTAATAATTCTGTGAGAAAATCCTTTCAATTATTTATTTATTTATTATTAGGCTAATGTACTTGAAGTTCCACGTTAAATTAACTAATCTCTATAGAAGTTTCATGGGTTTAGTTGTTTATTATTGAAGGTTTCTTGAAGGGCTTTCTTCGATTGCCTCTCCATTGACGATATTGACCCAAAAGAAGGTTAAGTTCTATATATATATATATATATATATATATATATTATATATATAATATATATATATATATATATTATATATATATATATATATATATATATATGATCGGAATCATGCAAGAAGAATTTCCAAAAATTATAAGATAGACTTACTTATGTTGTTGTGTTGACTCTATCGGAAGGAACCAATTTGAGTCTGTAGAACATTCTCAATGAACTCAAAATAAAATCTCACTTAGATTTTCTTTGTCATTTATAAAAAAAATAAATAGGTAGGATAGCAAAAAAAAGACAAAAATGTTAAAGATGGTTGACCAAAATCAATTTACAAGTGGATGATATTTTCATTTTCATTTGACCAAGATTTCGTATACGACTCTCACTCCTCATCAAACCACACATATATTTTGCGCACGTTGAAGTGAATAAACAATCTAAAGGTATGTCCGAAAAGTTGACTCCTAGGTCTGGAACCTATGGGGTTGCTCAGAGAAATCCTTACTGAATCATATGTACTGGTCAGTATAATCTCGTATTTTTGCATATTCTTCACTGATTTTCTGATTTATTGTCAATAAGACGAAGAAATAAATTCATCATTCTACTACACTCAATTCAAAAACTCGAGAATGAACTAATGCCATGTTGAGGTTTCTCGAATTCATCTTGCTAACATGTCTTTTCTTAGCAAGATAAATTCGAGCCTACGGGTTGGCCTCTGAGACTTGCGGATTGAGCCTATGAAGCTAGCGCAACAAATGAGATTGCGCTAAAAAGCCTTATTCCTAAATGAATCAAACTAATTAAACCCAACATCACTTAATTCAAGAATTGAATTGAACCGGCCTAGCGGGTCAAACCCATTTTGACGGCTCTACTATTTACAACGATTTAGTATAGTGTTTCATAATCTAAATTCTAAAAAGAAGGGACTAAAAGAAATTTATTTATTGACACAAGGATTTAAGTCTGGTAATATATTACTCCATCTAAAGCATCTAATCATATTTGTTTTTATGGTTTGCAATCTGCGTATCATGAGATGAATGACTTCAAATTCCTTTTGAACAAAGGAAAAAGAATTTTTCATCACTCTTTTTTTTTTTTTTTTTTTATTTCACTTTGATTTTCTAAAATATTGAAAAATGGAGAGGTAGTAAATTTACGCAAGTAACATATATAGTTCCTTTTAGAAGATGCTCTTATATTATTTCTTGTTAGTTTCTTTAATTTTTTTTATTATATTGTATAAATAGCTATTTGATTTGATATTTTTCAAGATACCAAAACCTATGTTTTTTGAAGTAATCAGTCTTGTTAAGAATAGCTAGATGCTTAAAAGAGATTGTATGTTATTTCATACGTGTACAAAATGTTATAACCTTAAATGTAGTGGAGGATTTTGGAAAATCCTAGTAATTTTTGTTTAGAGTTTTTTCACATAAAATTTCTTGTATTGATTTATTATTCACTTTCTTCCTTCATCCTTTGTGAAAATCACTCATCAATTTGGCAATTCAACTTTAACACGTGGGTATTCCACTTTTGAGTTTTGAATTGTTTCCGTCCATTTCCATGTTGTATTTTTTTAGAATCAATTGGATTAATTTATAAAATTAAATTACATTTTATCAATTTAATATTTTAAAATAAAATTTTAAAAACTATACCTAATGTATTATAAATGGCAAAAAAAAAAGGGTTTATATCTAAAGGCACTCATGCATTGTCTAGTGTCCAACTAGGAGAGGTTTTGACCAAACTAAGTCATTATATAAAGTCATTTACCAAAATAATATGTTTTTTTAAAATTTTACAAAATTAGTATAAACGTATTCCACAGTAACGTTTTAGAATATATTTTATTTTTTAAAAGTTGATGGTGTCAGATTGATATACGTTACTCATAGTAACGTTTTACTCCTAAAACGTTACTCATAATAACGTTTTACTCCTAAAAAGTTACTGAAAATAACGTTTACTTACAGTCACGTATATCAACCTAATGGTGTTAGTTTTTGTAAAAAAAAATATATCCTAAAATGTTACCGTGAAATACGTTTATACTAGTTTTGTAAAATCTTAGAAAAATATATTACTTTGGTAAATTATTTTATATAATGACTTAATTTGATTAAAAATTCCCAACTAGGATGACTACTTGGCTTTATTAGTTATTCAAGAAATGTAGAAATCCTTGGGTGGAATTTGCAATGACAGATGGAAAATTCTTTACTTAAGATAAAGATAAAAAGGGGTTGATCCCAAAGTTTATCTCCTCAAGAAAAGGATATGCAAAGTGTGTATTGGGCATAAATTGTGTATAGAGAAAGGCATAATGAAAAGATAATAGGGTTGCCAATCACTTTTTCCCTTTCATCTACTACCAATGTCAGTGTACAAGTTAACATTGAAAAAACTACTAAACATGCATTTATAGTAATACCCTTCAGTGACAGATAAATATTCACATTCACAAAAAATATTAAAAACTTATTGGCGTTAATTAATTGTAAAGATTCAATATCGTTATAGACTTTAGGGATATTTATATAAAAAAAAAAAAAGAGGATAAATATTAATTGTCTCTGAAAAATATATTTAACGACAATTAAAACACTAAAACTGTTAATTAATTGCTGCTAAAAAATATTTTTAATGTAGAGTAATTTAATAAGATTTTATTACTCTCTCTATATATAAAAAACTACGAAAATAAATAAATTAATTAAAACTTGTTGTACTCCTAAAATGATTATGTAAAACACGATAGTGAGACTGTTTCACCCTCAACTAAAAGGTTTTGAATTTAAATATGGACATGAAGAAAATCTTGTTGAGAGTATCACCTCCTGATCGGCCCTGCATTGCGCAATCCAAATTTAACAGAGACTGCAATATGGACTCTTGACATCGAGCGAAAAACACAGAAATAAAGTAAAACATGAGTATGTAGTCACTAGCAGGGAGGTAAATTACAAAGCTTTAAAGCAAACATCATATCTTTTCTATCCAAAAGGAAGCATATATTCATGTTCAGCTTTCAGAAAGAGCCTCAAACAAGAATGAATAAGATTCTTGTAAGGGCTAAAAAGTCTATAAAAGCAAATGCCACTTAGCATCACAAGTTTCTTCAATCACAATTTGGCCTAAAAATGAAACATTCCATGACAACAAAATGCTTATTTCTGGTACTTTGTGTTGCAACATTTTGTCTAACAGATTCTCAAGATACTAACACAATGCCACCAGCAAGTTTACTCTGCATAAGTGAATGTAATACATGTCCTGTTATTTGTTCTACTCCACCACCTTCCACTATCAAACTCAACCCACCACCTTCACCATCAACATCAATACTTGTACAAACACCACCACCACCACCACCACTTTTCGCCCCACTACGCCCCTCACCACCATCCTCTCATTCACCATCACCACCGTCCTCGTCGCAGAAAGAACCTAAATCTCCTCCACCATCTTACATGATATACACTGGTGCTCCTCCTCCTCCTCATACTTCTAATTGTCCTCCTAATATTATTAATATACCATCAACTCAGGTGCCACCAGTGCAGAAGAACTATACTTATCCTTACTACTATTATTTTGCTTCAGAGGCAACTTCTATTCCACTTTTTCATGGCTCCATTGTTTTGGGATTTTGGGTCGTTTTCCATTTAATTTGTTGGTGAAAAAAGAAGCAGGGGATTCTTGAAATATCATATACCGTATATGTATATTTTGCATTCTAGGATATATATTTGACTTAATGGATACTCCTATTATAATTGTATTTAGTAATTCATCTATTGGAATTGGGAATACAACATCAATAGAAGCAATGTTCATCTAAAGATAAGATTGTTTCTCTACTGTCAATTTCAAGATTGTCATATAGGGATCAGAATTTTCATCAAACAAGTTCAAAATACGAAAAAGTAAACGCATAAAGAAGTTAAAAATTCAAATATTCTATCGAAGAGGGTACGATAAACCCTTTTACTCTACTTAGCTCTGGCCCCGGGGCGTATGCACGTTGCTATACGGGTGTCACTGCTAAAAAAAGAAAAATACATATATTTGTAGATAATACTAGATGAGGCTGCTCGTGCTGGGCACGCGCCCAACATAAGAATCGACTCAAGGGTTGATGATGTTTCCAACTTGTTCACTTTTTCCGTGGCTTGTAACATCCATTAATTTTCTACAAATAGATAGTTGCAGTTCGTAAATAGGACAATATATATTTATTGTACAACACACAAACACTTGCATCACAAAGGTAAACTTGGAAATGGGGATGGTAAATTACTTGTTTCCTGAATATATCTCAACAAGGTCAGGGCTTCCTCATCATCAGACATTACTGTCAATTGATCAAAATAGGCCATCATCATCTTCATCACTCTCTAATCTATCTTGATAGCCGGGGAGAAGATTCGCTTCTCTTCAATGTAGCAACCATGTTTTACATGCCAAAAATCACCCCGAAGGGATGCCTCACGAGCAGACCATAAGACCAGTTTTTGCGGATTCATTTTTCTAGAGTAGAAATTGAAGACACTGAGGGTACCTAGCTCGCCGTCATGACATCACCTTCATCTTCCTTGTCCGCCCATCAATCGCTAGAAAATATTAATACATCATATACCAACAAATGATTATCAAAAGGTATTGCATTCAGAAGGATTATGTCCTAATAATCATATTATTATAAGTGGGAAGAATTCAAGTTCAAAGTTGAATTACGAAAATGCCCTTCACCAATTTTTTAAATTAAAAAATCTTTTATTAATTTTTAAAATCTATCTATATTTATTATTTATATTTAATATAAAGGAGAAGCATGAAGCCGCTGATGTGGCATGTCTCTAAAGCCAAGAATAACATTTTTTTTTTTCAAATCTTTTATATATTTATTTTTTAAAGTATATATATATATATATATATATATTATATATATAATATATATTATATATATATATTATATATAAATTAATTTAAATCAATGTGTAACTTAATCAAGTCTATGAATAGAAAAAAAAACGGTACTATTAACATTTCGAAGATTCTACTCTATGTAATAGGAAAAGACATCCGTTTACTTTCAAAACTTTTGTAACTCCTAATACTAATCAACAAATAGGCCTTCTGTATCTCCTAGCTCAACTACTGCTTACCCCCATTAATTAGCATTTGAATTAATTGGTAATTAATAATAAAAATTAGAAATATAAGAAAGAGGAGATGTCACTCCCAGATTATTTCTGGAAAATGAATAACAACAAAGACCATCAAGCTTTGAGGTATGTTTCCTGACTAGCAAATCTATCTCTTTGTTTTTTCTTTTTTAACTTATTTTTATTATAAACCTTAAATTTTATGTAGAAGCGAATAATATTTCTATGATATTTATAGTTTTGAGATAGTTTTGAACGATTGTATGACAATTTTCTTACATCTCACCTTTTTATAGAATATCAAATTTGATTATACGCGATTTTGATGTAATCATGAATGGATAGCTACTTGCACATGCAAGCGAGCGACACCTTATACTTGATCTATCATAACTAAGAAGGTATTATATTTCATGGTAACTTTTTGTACTTATAAAAGCTTTTTAAATAGTTTAAAATATTTTATTGACTAGCTCAAGATATCGATACGCCGCTAGATTGACCATTTTATTATAAGCATGGTAGTCCTCTTTCTATTATTTTTGTCAAATATTATGAATGTTGAGGTTTTATTCAAGAAAAGTAATAAGTTTTGTTTCATTGTTATGTTGTTTATTATCTTAGGATAGTGTACAGTATGCATACTTTATGCACATTGAATATTACTTATTTTTCTTTTGAAGTTACTAATCTTAATATTGTCATTCACACATAGTTGGTGGCCTTCTGTATTTTGCAAAAAAAGTGTTGTCCTCAACACTTCTACTACAATGATTCAAGATTCCATTACAATATAATATTGTTGTATACTTTCTTTAAGTTCTTTTAAAACAAATTAATTTGATTCCAATATTTTTCATGTAATATTTTTTTAATTTTTATCATCTATTATCTATATGTATATTTAATTTAATCTCCATCATAATAATCAGCATAATAATAATAATAATAATATAATAATAATAATAATAATAATAATAATAATACTAAAATAAAAAAAAAAGGAATATTAGGCAAAAATTAGATTATATTTTGTCCCTATATATATATAAATATTAATCGTCTAATAAATTGTTAGCTGAATATTAAATAGTAAATTTTAATTACTATAAGGGGACTACACATTAAACAATATCAAATTATCAAATTCTTTGGGTTACAATTTATTTATGTTGATGGTTAATTAATATTAAATTGTTAGAAACAATTATTATCAAGAAGACAAAAAGACTCCTAATGATATTGTTCAATGAATTAAAAGTGAAGACTAAAGGTTACAAAATTAATTAGGAAAGTGATATGTATCTTTTATTTTTTTCCTTTCATCTCCCCTCACCTAAAATTTTCCTATTTAAAGTCACATAGAAATGAAAATTACCTTATCTTCTTACTAAAGTATGTGTCAATTCTCTCTTATAAATTAAGATCCATTTTCTCATTTTTAGTATATCATTTCTTTCTTCTTTTTTAATTTCCTTTATGATCAAAGTCATAGACTGCTGAAGAAAAGTTGTCATCAATCTTTATAGAATTGTTAAGGACAATAACATTATTGTTGTATTCGGATTGAAGACATTATGATTAATTGATTGATTAATTGTAAAGAATGTTTAAAAGAAAATAATTTTTTTTATCACGTTATATGAATTATCACAAAATAATGAATGTTTGTACTATTTTATGTAAAATGATTATAGCTATTACCATTTGAGGTTATTTTCATATTAGTTTTAAATGTTCTTTTATAATGTTTCTGTTCTTATTCATTTTAAGTCAAATATGTTCTGTATTTACATAAAGAAGTTTATGTTTAAATAATTAAATAAATGTTACTTATTTAGACTTTATATAATTATTGGCGTAGAACATTACAATACTATATTTCTTATTTCCAAATCAAATTTAAAATTGTCTCAATGATATATTAGATATTTTATTATATGTTTGAAATATTTGACAGATATGTTGACTGACTATGCATGCATTTATAATTACTTCATTATCTCATAAATTAGTATCTGTTTCAGGTACTTCTTATCCCCCTCTTTTCTTACTTTTAAATACTCATTTGCAATTCAATATATGTATCGATTTGAAATATTTACTAACATTAGCTTATGAATTACATATGTGTTTACTTTTTTATGTATATTTTATTTTTTAAGTTATGACATATAGCAATCCATCCAACAATATATGTACCATTTACAAATTATTGATTACAGTACAAAATTTATATTAAGTAGTTTAAAATAAACGTGCAACGCACGTTTTGAAGACTAGTGTGCAAATAGGCACAACCAGACAACTTGTCGAGAAAACATGTTGAAAAGATTCATTCGACTATTTAGCATGCCTTTGATTGGTTCAAAAGAAATTTCGATCAAGCACAATTACCTATAGATTTCTATCTAAAATAGGTTGTGACTATTGTTATATTATAGGTGTTTTGATGTTTCTCACAAATGAAGGGACCTGGTCCCTGTCTGAGTAGCTGTAAAGTTGTCGTGTCAGAGATTGGTGAGGCGTCAGCGCACTCCACCAATCAGAATGAACGAAGGTGTTTGTTCAACGGATAATAACTCTTTATATTTGATATTTTCAACATGACAAACACCATATTAAATTCATTCATTCAAAGAAGAAAGTCATCCAACAAGACTTTCAAAAATTCATAAAGAAGTTTGCAAGGACCTGGTCCCTGCAAGATTGTGTATGTGAAAGGACGACAAGACTACTGTCATAAAAGTTGTCACTTCTAATGTGGTAGGTGCACGTCCTTTCAGAAAGAAAGGCTCTCAGTCAATGGGCGGTCCCAAGGAGTTTGTGTGTGTTTCATATTGTCTTCTCACCAAAACACAAACTCAAGATTTGGCAAACTAAATTTGGATTTTATTTTCTCTGAAAATTCATAAGCTTACAAAGAAAAAACCATCTTCAATGAAAAACTCTGCTCAACTCAAAAAAGGGACTTGATAAAGTGAAGGAGAGTTCATTGGTCATATGAATAATGCTTACAGTTTATGGTCATATGAATGAATGATTGTACACTCATGTGAGGAGTTATGCAAGTTGTATGTCATCATCAAAAAGGTGAAAATTGATATGTGTTTATGCTCTTAGATGTTTTGATGATCTTCTCACAAGTGCAAGGACCTGGTCATCTGCAGAGTATGAAACTTGTCCAGGCTTCAAAGTGCTGGACAACTGTAAAAGTTGTCTGCGTCAGAAAAGTTGGTGAAGCAGCAGAGTACTTCACCAATCAGGGACGATTAGGTTGTTTGTTTGATGGGTAATAACTTTTCTTGGTACATATCAAACAAACAACAACAAAATTCATTCATTCATTCAAAGAGAAAAATTTCAAACTTCAAGAACAACAAGGGAACTGATCGAAGTGCATTTATTGCTTTATGTATTTGTTGTATTCTGTTAGCTTGTAGTCGTCCTTAAATTGTAGGATTCGTTTCAACCGTGAAAGAAATGTTTCAAATCTGGGTGAATCATTGTAAGGGCTAGGTTGAGGGTAAGTTAGGTTCTTACTCTAAGTCGATATTAATAGGGTAGGATTAGTATAGAGAGCAGTGTTGTATCTGCTCAGGCTCAGCTAAGTGATAGGAAGTATTACTTAGTGGAGAGATTAGCAGGCTAATCTCTTGCTATAACCGACTTTTACTTTTGCTTGTTGAAGATTAATGAACGTGCTTCGAAAAGTCCTGTTGAGAACAGGTCGTGATTTTACTCCCTTGAGCAAAAGAGGTTTCCACGTAAAGTTATTTGTTCAATCTTTACTTTCAGCATCTATTTTACTATTGTTTTTGTAAATGTGTTGAGAACCTGGTCCCATCGAAATAAGTGGACACATACATTCCAACAACTATTAATTCCAGTTGTGCAACCAACTTTAAGAGCTAAATGCTCTGTTATGTCGAGAACTTTATTACTAAATATATATTCATGAAAAAGTTGAAGGAGTGATTATGCTTGCTATATTACACACTAATTTGATTTGGCTATATATTCGTGGAAAGGTTACGTTGAAGGAATGACCAATTATTGGCGATATTCAATTATGTGTTAAAGAAACATGCTATTTATAAAGAGGAAAAAATAAACCTAAAGATGGAACAAAAATGAAGAACCGATTGTCTATTTTTGCATTTGAATCCTCAATTAGCATTTCTGTTGAAGTTAACCAAAACAAAGTGTAACGACCTGTTTAGTCGTTTTGAGCAGCTGATTTTATTTCTGGAAAAATTGGCTGAGGCGACGGACACCACGACGGACCGTCGAGGGTGTCTCGTTCCAAAACACTTAGGAATTCTGAAATCTGAGTACTGAAATCGACTCTCTGAACTTTGTGACGGACCTGCAGGACGGACCGTCACAGGTACGACGAACCGTCGTGAGACCCCGTTTCAAAACACTTCAACTTTTGAGAATTTGGTACAGGGAACGAGTCTCTGATCGTCGTGACGGAAGTGCAGGACAGACCGTCACAGGTGTGACGGACCGTCACAGGTGTGACGGACCGTCACAGGTGTGACGGACCGTCACAGGTGTGACGGACCGTCACAGGTGTGACGGACCGTCACGACTCCTTAGTGAAAAATAGAATTTCTGATCCTTGCGACGACCTTCATGACGGACCGTCGCAGGCACGACGGGCCGTCACAGGTTGCGTAATCCCAGTTGGAGTCGGATTTCTGGTTAAGTTTTAAGGGACGCTTTGGACTATTCTTTCCTTAATTATAAAGTTAGAGGGTTAATATTAATAAGTCTAATTACTTGGGGGTTAAAAGAGGTAACCCTAAGTTATTAGTGGGCTATTATTGCCATCTTTTATTCTTAATTATATGTTAATTAGGGTAAAAGAAAGAGGGTTTGAATAAAGAAATAGAAAGAAAAAGAAGAGGGAAGAGAAACGAATTGAGGGAGAATCGATCGAGGAGAAGAGGAACAAGCTTTGGGAAATTCTTGCTTGATCACTAGTCTTCGGTGGAGGTAGGTTATGGTTTTTACGATATTCGTAGTGAACTCTTTTAATAGTGAATGATATGTATTGATAGTATTGTAAACCCTGCTATGTGCTTAAATTGTATGCTTGTATGAATGTGATTATATATTTGTGATTATATGAGCATGATGAAGTTATTGAATCCCAAATCTTAAAAGAAACCCTAATTCACTTGTTAATGATGATGCCTTAGTATAAAAGAAGGCTTGATAAATTATATAATGAACCCAATTCCCAAATGAGTATGGTATTGAGGCTTGAGTCCTCATGTGTGAACTTGACGGAAATTGTTAATGATATAGTACTTGTCGTTGCTACATGTTAAGCATTATAGTTGATTTTATAATATTACTTGATATATATTATCTTCTATTTTGAGTTGGCCGATGATATCTACTCAGTACTTGTGGTTGTACTGACCCCCTACTTTTATGTTTTCGTCTTTGTTTATTTGTGGAGTGCAGCAAACGTTCCGTCATCTTCAACTCAACCGCAACTCTAGCCAGTCTTCATCAAGCCAGATTTCAGGGTGAGCTAATGCTTCTAGCTTGGACTGGATCTTCCACTTCAAGTCTTGATGCCTTGAACTTCCGGCATGGACTAGCTTTTTACTGTTTTTAGCTTCTTAGACATTCTTAGTTTAGTAATTTGAGATAGATGTTCTTGTGATGATGACTTCCAGATTTTGGGGATAATAATAGTTTTTGAATTGATTTTATTAATGAGTTTAAAGTCTTCCGCATTATTTTCTGTTGATATACATTGAAATGTTAAGGGTCAGATTGGTTGGTTCGCCACAAAGGAGGGTAAATGTGGGTGCCAGTCGCGGCTCGGTTTTGGGTCGTGACAAACTTGGTATCAAAGCATTAGGTTCGTTGACTAAGCAGAATGTTCCATTTGTATGGTCGGATGAGTGTGAGGAAAGCTTTCAGAAACTCAAGACCTTGTTGACTACTGCACCAATTCTTACCTTGCCAGTAGAGGGTAAGAACTTCATCGTTTATTGTGATGCATCCTATTCTGGGTTGGGTGCAGTGCTAATGCAAGAGAAGAATGTGATTGCTTATGCTTCGAGGCAATTAAAGGTGCATGAACGTAACTATCCGACCCATGATTTGGAGTTAGCCGCGGTTGTATTTGCACTAAAGCAATGGAGACACTATTTGTATGGGGTTAAGTGTGAAGTCTATACGGACCATCGTAGCCTACAGTACATCTTTACTCAAAAAGATTTGAACTTGAGACAGAGGAGATGGATGGAACTACTGAAGGACTACGACATCACTATCTTGTATCATCCGGAAAAGCGAATGTTGTGGCGGATGCTCTAAGTAGAAAGGCCGGAAGCATGGGAAGTCTAGCTCATTTGCAAGTTTCTAGACGCCCATTGGCTAGAGAGGTGCAGATTCTGGCTAATGACCTTATGAGGATTGAAATAAATGAGAAGGGAGGATTGTTAGCTTGTGTAGAGGCAAGATCTTCTTTTCTTGACAAGATCAAGGGAAGACAGTTTGATGATGAGAAACTAGGTCGAATTCGAGATAAAGTGTTGCAAGGAGAGGCTAAAGAAGCAACAATCGATGAGGAAGGTGTTTTGAGGATTAAGGGAAGGGTATGTGTACCCCGCATCGATGATTTGATCACCACTATTTTGACAGAGGCTCATAGTTCCGGATATTCTATACATCCTGGTGCAACCAAGATGTACCGTGACCTAAAACAACACTTTTGGTGGAGTAGAATAAGCGCGACATTGTTGATTTTGTTGCCAAATATCCAAATTGTCAACAAGTAAAGTATGAACACCAGAGGCCCGGAGGAACACTTCAGAGAATGCCCATTCCTGAATGGAAGTGGGAGAGAATTGCAATGGACTTCGTGGTTGGTCTTCCAAAGACATTGGGTAAGTTTGATTCCATTTGGGTGATTGTTGATAGATTAACTAAGTCTGCTCACTTCATTCCGGTCAAGGTGACCTACAATGCAGAGAAGTTAGCCAAGATCTACATCTCAGAGATTGTTCGATTACATGGGGTTCCACTCTCCATCATATCAGATAGAGGTACGCAGTTTACTTCTAAGTTTTGGAGAACATTGCATGCTGAATTAGGTACTAGATTGGACCTTAGTACCGCATTTCATCCTCAGACCGATGGTCAGTCTGAGCGAACGATTCAAGTGTTGGAGGATATGCTTCGTGCATGTGTGATAGAATTTGGTGGCCATTGGGATAACTTGTTACCCTTGGCAGAGTTTTCATACAATAATAGCTATCACTCCAGTATTGACATGGCTCCATTTGAAGCATTGTATGGAAGGAGGTGTAGATCTCCCATTGGTTGGTTCGATGCATTTGAGGTTAGACCTTGGGGTACTGACCTCTTGAGGGATTCGTTAGATAAGGTGAAGTGCATTCAAGGAAAGCTTCTAGCGGCGCAAAGTTAGGCAAAAGGAGTATGCAGACCGAAAGGTTAGAGACTTGGAGTTCATGGAGGGTGAACAAGTCTTGTTAAAGGTTTCACCCATGAAATGGGTGATGCGGTTTGGAAAAAGGGGTAAGCTAAGTCCAAGGTACATTAGACCATTTGAGGTACTTAAGCGAGTAGGGGAGGTGGCTTATGAATTAGCCTTGCCTCCAGGGCTGTCCGGAGTGCATCCGGTATTTCATGTGTCCATGTTGAAAAGATACCATGGGGATGGAAACTACATCATCCGTTGGGATTCAGTTTTGTTTGATGAGAATTTGACTTATGAGGAGGAACCGGTTGCTATTTTAGATAGATAAGTTCACAAGTTGAGGTCGAGGGAGATTGCATCCATCAAGGTTCAATGGAAGAATCGACCGGTTGAAGAGGCCACTTGGGAGAAGGAGGCAGACATGCAAGGAAAATACCCACATCTGTTTACAGATTCAGGTACTCCTTCTCGCCCTTGTTCTTCTTCTTTTGATCGTTCGAGGACGAACGATGGGTAAATTGGTATCTATTGTAACGACCTGTTTAGTCGTTTTGAGCAGCTGATTTTATTTCTGGAAAAATTGGCTGAGGCGACGGACACCACGACGGACTGTCGAGGGTGTCTCGTTCCAAAACACTTAGGAATTCTGAAATCTGAGTACTGAAATCGACTCTCTGAACTTTGTGACGGACCTGCAGGACGGACCGTCACAGGTACGACGAACCGTCGTGAGACCCCGTTTCAAAACACTTCAACTTTTGAGAATTTGGTACAGGGAACGAGTCTCTGATCGTCGTGACGGAAGTGCAGGACGGACCGTCACAGGTGTGACGGACCGTCACAGACTCCTTAGTGAAAAATAGAATTTCTGATCCTTGCGACGACCTTCATGACGGACCATCGCAGGCACGACGGGCCGTCACAGGTTGCGTAATCCCAGTTGGAGTCGGATTTCTGGTTAAGTTTTAAGGGACGCTTTGGACTATTCTTTCCTTAATTATAAAGTTAGAGGGTTAATATTAATAAGTCTAATTACTTGGGGGTTAAAAGAGGTAACCCTAAGTTAATTAGTGGGCTATTATTGCCATCTTTTATTCTTAATTATATGTTAATTAGGGTAAAAGAAAGAGGGTTTGAATAAAGAAATAGAAAGAAAAAGAAGAGGGAAGAGAAACGAATTGAGGGAGAATCGATCAAGGAGAAGAGGAACAAGCTTTGGGAAATTCTTGCTTGATCACTAGTCTTCGGTGGAGGTAGGTTATGGTTTTTACGATATTCGTAGTGAACTCTTAATAGTGAATGATATGTATTGATAGTATTATAAACCCTGCTATGTGCTTAAATTGTATGATTGTATGAATGTGATTATATTTGTGATTATATGAGCATGATGAAGTTATTGAATCCCAAATCTTGAAAGAAACCCTAATTCACTTGTTAATGATGATGCCTTAGTATAAAAGAAGGCTTGATAAATTATATAATGAACCCAATTCCCAAATGAGTATGGTATTGAGGCTTGAGTCCTCATGTGTGAACTTGACGGAAATTGTTAATGATATAGTACTTGTCGTTGCTACATGTTAAGCATTATAGTTGATTTTATAATATTACTTGATATATATTATCTTCTATTTTGAGTTGGCCGATGATATCTACTCAGTACTTGTGGTTGTACTGACCCCCTACTTTTATGTTTTCGTCTTTGTTTATTTGTGGAGTGCAGCAAACGTTCCGTCATCTTCAACTCAACCGCAACTCTAGCCAGTCTTCATCAAGCCAGATTTCAGGGTGAGCTAATGCTTCTAGCTTGGACTGGATCTTCCACTTCAAGTCTTGATGCCTTGAACTTCCGGCATGGACTAGCTTTTTACTTGTTTTAGCCTCTTAGACATTCTTAGTTTAGTAATTTGAGATAGATGTTCTTGTGATGATGACTTCCAGATTTTGGGGATAATAATAGTTTTTGAATTGATTTTATTAATGAGTTTAAAGTCTTCCGCATTATTTTCTGTTGATATACATTGAAATGTTAAGGGTCAGATTGGTTGGTTCGCTCACAAAGGAGGGTAAATGTGGGTGCCAGTCGCGGCTCGGTTTTGGGTCGTGACACAAAGAAAGCACTTTAAGTTTATGAAGTTTCTTCATTAGCTATAAATCAAACACAAATTGACATGTTAAACAAAAATTAATAATAAAATTCACTATGGCTACTGAGGATACATATAATTGATCAAAACAACAAAATAAAAGCAAAAAACAGCAAGATTTAGGCAAAAAACTTTAAGAGATTGCATATATAAATGTAAGAGATTACAACTTAAGAAAGCTTGGAAATTGTGGGTGAAGAAAGGATTATAAACCTCTAATTTCCCCTAAAATCTATTTTAGGCATAGAAAAGGCAGGTGATTGCCGGATTTTCTCTGAGAAGAGACGTTGCAGATGTAAGAAAAGTCAAAATTGCCCCTGAGTAAGAATTTAAAGACATTAAGCTGCCATATTGATATCACCTCTTCACTGACACTTCTATAATACTAGGTAGAGGTGGCCCGTGCAAGCACGGACCCAACATTGAAAGATTTTTGTTAGTTAAATATAAAGAAAAATTACTTAAATACACTACTTTAATTATCTTAATAACCATTTATCTCCACTTATTTTAAATATTTCAAAAATCTCTTATTCCCCCAATTAAAAAAATATAAAAGATACATAAAGATTTTCCACCCTTTTTTCACCCAATTGACAAGTTTTACTTTACCAAAACTAAATCCTATTTTCAAGCTACCCACTTCCCCATTAACACCCCCAATTAAAATTTACCATATTAAATTTTATTCCTTTTCCTTTTTATTTCCCTACATTTTAGGTGTACAATTGTCTACTTTGAATTCCCCATTCCACACGTTTGCAGGTTAATAAAATTTGAATTCCAGTTCAAATTTGCAGCCATATCTATTTGAAATTTTGTAGGAGTCTTCTTCTTTCCAACCATATTTTATAAGTTTTTAAAGGGTAAACATTTTCTCCTTCATTCTCTTTATCGTTTGAGTTTACAAATATTATGGAAGAGTGTGGTAATGATTCTGATGATGAGTTGTGGGCTGAGAACAGATCTAAGAGATTGCATGACCCATTATTGATGAAGAACAACAATGTGCTTGAGCCAAAGAAGAAGACCGAAGAAATCCAGAAAAAAGGCCAAGAAAAGTTACATCAATTGTTTCAAGACCCACACTTCCTAAGGTATGTATTTAAAATTCATAATTTTGTGATTCTGTTTATAACACCCTAATTTTAAATTTTTGTATGTGTTTGTAAACTGAAATTAACAATGAAGATTGATTCAATACATTCAAATTTAAGTATAACCAACATTTTTTTTGTCACGACCCAAAACGAGCCGCGAGTGGCACCCACACTTATCCTTCTATGTGAGCGAACCAACCAATCTAATCCCCAACGTTTACCAATATTTCAATTATAATGAACAAAATATAATGCGGAAGACTTAAATCTCATTAACGAAATCAATTAAATAACTTCTAAAATTTATCAATCATTATCCCCAAAATCTGGAAGTCATCATCACAAGAACATCTATCCTCAAATTACTAAATCTAAAGAATGTCTAAGAAGCTAAAATAAATAAACAGCTAGTCCATGCCGGAATTTCAAGGCATCAAGACGTGAAGAAGAAGATCCAGTCCAAGCTAGAAGCAATAGCTCACCCTGAAATCTGGTATGGTGAAGACTGGCTAGAGTTGCGGTTGAGTTGAAGTCGATGGCTCGTTTGCTGCACTCCACAATTAACAAAGAAAAACAAATACAAGTAGGGGTCAGTACAAGGCACAAGTACTGAGTAGGTATCATCGGCCAACTCAAAATAGAAAGCAATATATGTCAGATAATAACATAAAATCAGCTAATATTCTTAACAGGTGACAACAACAATTACCATAACCCTTGGTCACAACACCAAGCACATCTATGAGGACTCAAGCCTCCACACCATACTCATTTGGGAAACAGGTTCTTTAGATTGAGTATATTAACATATTTCAAGATTCATTCTCTTTACTATCCTGGTGTCGGAACGTGACACTCCGATCCATCTACTATCCTGGTGTCGGAACGTGACACTCCGATCCATATACTATCCTGGTGTCAGAACGTGACACTCCGATCCATATACTATCCTGATGTCGGAACGTGACACTCCGATCCATATACTATCCTGGTGTCGGAACGTGACACTCCGATCCATATAATATCCTGGTGTCGGAACGTGACACCCGATCCTCTAATCTCATTACTTTAGTTCATCAAGCCTTCTTTTATACCAAGGCATCATCATTTACAAAGTAAATTTAAGATTTAAGATTCACAACCTCATCTTCCCAATCCATTACAATTACATAGTCACATCATGCAAGCACACAATTAAGCATATAGAAGACTTTATAATACTACTCAACACATATCATTCGCTATTAAGAGTTTACTATGAGATAGTATAAACCATAACCTACCTCCACCGATGAATCGCGATCAAACAAGCTATCTTCCCAAAACCTTTGCTTTCCTTGCATTCTCTCTTCTTGATCGTTCGTTTCTCCTTCTCCTTCTTCTTTCTATTTTTCTTATTCATACCCTTTTTCTTTTACCCTAATTGTCATATAATTAAGTATAAAAGATGATAAAAATAACCCACTATTTATTTCAAGGTTATCTCCTTAAACCCCCAAGTAATTGAATTATTAACATTAACCCACTAACTTTATAATTATAAGCATGAATAGTCCAAAACGCCCCTTAAAAACTTTTAACAGAAATCCGACCCAGTCAGGGTTATGCAGCCTCTGACGGTCCGTCATGACTGTGACGGTCCGTCCTGCAGGTCCGTCACAAAGTTCAGAGAGTTAATTCTGTGGAAAGATTTGTGACGGTCCGTCGTGCCAACGACGGTCCGTCCTGCCATTCTGTCACGAAGTTTAGAGAGTCGATCTCAGTACCCAAATTTCAGAATTCTAAGTGTTTTGGAACGAGACCCCCTCGACGGTCCGTCGTGCCCATGACGGTCCGTCGTGGGATCCGTCGACTCAGACAGTGATTTCCAGAAATAAACTATACTGCTCAAAACGACTAAACAGGTCGTTACAATAGATACCAATTTGCCCATCGTTCGTCCTCGAACGATCACAAGAAGAAAAACAAGGGCAAAAAGGAGTACCTGAATCTGTAAACAGGTGTGGGTATCTTTCTTGCATATCAGCCTCCTTTTCCCAAGTGGACTCTTCAACTGGTTGATTCTTCCATTGAACTTTGATGGATGCAATCTCCCTTGACCTCAACTTGCGGACTTCTCTATCTAAAATCGCAACAGGCTCCTCCACATAAGACAAATTCTCATCAAGGAATCCCAACAAATGATGTAGTTTCCATCCCCATGGTATCTTTTCAACATAGACACATGAAATACCGGATGCACTCCTGACAGTCCTGGAGGCAAGGCTAATTCATAAGCCACCTCCCCTACTCGCTTAAGTACTTCAAATGGTCCAATATACCTTGGGCTTAGCTTACCTCTTTTACCAAACCGCATCACCCCTTTTGGGTGAAACCTTCAGCAAGACTTGTTCACCCTCCATGAACTCCAAGTCTCTAACCTTTCGATCTGCATATTCCTTTTGCCTGCTTTGAGCCGCTAAAAGCTTTTCTTGAATAGATTTCACTTTCTCTAATGAATCCCTCAAAAGATCAGTACCCCATGGTCTAACCTCAAATGCATCAAACCAACCAATGGGAGAGCTACATCTCCTCCCATACAATGCTTCGAATGGGTCCATGTCAATACTGGAGTGATATCTATTATTGTATGAGAACTCTGCTAAGGGTAAGAAGTTATCCCAATGGCCACCAAATCTATCACACATGCACGAAACATATCCTCCAATACCTGAATCGTTCGCTCAGACTGACCATCGGTCTGAGGGTGAAATGCAGTACTAAGATCCAACTTAGTACGTAATTCAGCATGCAATGTTCTCAAAACTTAGAAGTAAACTGTGTACCTCTATCTGATATGATGGAAAGTGGAACTCCATGCAATCGAACAATTTCTGAGATATAGAGTTTTGCCAACTTCTCTGCATTGTAGGTCACCTTGACCGGAATGAAGTGAGCAGACTTAGTTAATCTGTCCATAATTACCCAAATAGAATCAAACTTTCCCAATGTCTTTGGAAGACCAACCACAAAGTCCATTGCAATTCTCTCCCACTTCCATTCAGGAATGGGCATTCTCTGAAGTGTTCCACCGGGCCTCTGATGTTCATACTTTACTTGCTGACAATTTGGACAATTGGCAACAAAATCAACAATGTCACGCTTCATTCTACTCCACCAAAAGTGTTGCTTTAGGTCACGGTACATCTTGGTTGCACCAGGATGTATAGAATATACGGAACTATGAGCCTCTGTGAGGATAGTGTGGATCAAATCATCAACACGGGGCACACATACCCTTCCCTTAATCCTCAAAACACCATCCTCATCAATTATTGCCTCTTTAGCCTCTCCTCGCAACACCATATCCCAAATTCGGCTTAGTTTCTCATCATCTAATGTACTTAATAAAGGGATTCAGAGGCTTAGTAAAATGTTAAAGGACATTTACTTTCTTCGAATATGATTTTGTAACATTTTCTGTGTCTTCTGTAGACTCATCCTTTGGAAAGATGGTGTCAATAAACAATATTGAAAGTTAATTGATCTTCTTCAAGTTTGGGTTCAAAATGAATCTTTAGAAGGAAAAATAACAGTTGATGGAACTGTTGAAAAATATAAAGCAAGACTTTGTGTCAAAGACTTTAGGAAAAAAATAAGATTTTGATCTTGTCGATATATATACTCGTTAGTAATTAGAATTACATCCATTCGGATGCAAAAAAAAAATTATTACTGTGGTATATGACCTCCAAATTCATCAAATGAATGTGAAAAGAACTTTCTTTAATGTAGAATTGGAGGAAGAAATTTACATGGAACAACCTGAGGGTTTTGTGGTACCTAGTAAACAAAAGAAAGTATGTGAACTTGTTAAGTCGCATTATGGAAGCACCAAAACAATGACATAATTCAATCAAACCATGTCGGCAAATGGATTGAAGAATGATGGAAGTGATAAATGTGTTCACATTAAAATCATAAGATCATTGTTTGTTTGTATATTGGTGATTGATCATCAATAGAGACACTAATGACATAAATGCTACTAAACGTATGCTATAAAGCAAGTGGAATGAAAATTATTGGAGTTGCTAATGTGATCTTAGATATAAGAATTCGTATAACTCCATAATGTTTAGCATTTTCATGGTCTCATTGCATTGAAAAGGTACTTAACTAGTTCAAATATTTGAATGTCAATATTGTCAAGTGTCCAATAAATGTGAGCTTTGCATTTCAAAAGAGTGAAAACAAAAGTGACTCACAATTGGATTGTGCTAGAATTTTGGGAAGCATGATGTATATCATATAGTGTGTGCGATCAGATATAGCATTTGCTATTTTAAACTGAGTCCGTTCACAAGTGATCCCAAATAAATTCATTAGATGACAATAAATAGAGTTTTGGAGTATTTAAAATAACACTTAAAACTATGTCTTGCATTATAACAATATCCAACAATATTGAAAAGATATAGTGATGCAAATTGAATCATCGGAAGAATGAAGTATAATTCACGAGTGGATATGTATTTAATATTGGTAGAGGAGCAGTCTCTTAGAAATATTTCAAAAGTGACATGTATCGCTAGCTCTACAATGATTTTTTAGCTTGGTGCTCTAGATAAGGTCGGTGAATAAGTTAAAAGACTCCGGAATTTCTTAATAGATATTCTATTTTGGCCCAAACCATTGGCATAAGTATGCATACACTTCACAGTCAAGATGCAATAGGTAGGGCATGCAGCATGACGTATAACGAAAAGTCTCGTCATATATGACATAGACATGATACTGTTAGAAAACTACTCTCTAGTGGAATTATCAGAATTGACTATGTAAAGTCAAAGGATAATGTGTCGGATCCACTTACAAAAATGCCTAACTAGAGAGAAAGTTAAAAGATCATCTAAGGGAATGAATTTACGGCTTAGGACAAGTCATCATGGCGGTAACTCTATCTAGCAGACTGGAGATCCCAAGAGCTAGATTCAAGGAGAAAAACAAAGTTGTGAATGATGGTTCGGCATTGTCAATAAACTCAATCCATTCTCATGATGAAGACAATGCTCAGGGACAAGGATCAACATTAAGGCTTGTTAATGAGTTAATAAAGCTTAATGGTTTTAATGATTTGCTAAGTTTGGCAGAGTTGACCAAATAGTGTATCTACGCGATAACACGGTTAGAAATCACCTATGTGAGTGTGAAGTGTAAGCCGCGTCAAAGAAGATGATTGTCAAAAGCCCATCTCTCTATACACTCATGAAACCAGGAGGTGTTCATGGCTAAAACGAACACAACCGTAAGAACCATAAATGGTAAAGGGTTAATTGTGTGATATATGGTTGTCTAGGTATACATCAAAGTTCGACGGTTCAAAGATATCACATCTACCGATTGACCGAGTATATCCGACATATGTTCACTACGGAAAGTCCAAGGGGAAACCTACTTATCCAGATGCAATTAATTCTTGCTTGTACAGTACACATACTTGTCCGTTTCTTTGTCTTCGAGTCATTCCCCATTCATGCGGGGGATTGTTGTATTTTAAAAAAGGTGTGAATGGAAAATGAAGAGTTGCGACTTTCATGAAGAGTTGTGACTTTTATGAAATGTTGGACTTTGATGAAAAGTTGTGACTTTTATGAAAAGTTGTGATTTTTATGAAAAGTTGTGACTTTTATGGAATGTTGTGACTTTTATGAAAGGTGACGACCTTTCTGAAAGATTGTGACTTTTCCAAAGGTTTGTGACCTTTCCGGTAAGGCACAATAAGAACCTTTTCGCACTATCCTTTGTTTTCTATAAATTGAGGGATTTTCTCTCATTTTAAATAGAATTTATTGACTTCTTCTTCAACTACTAAATCTAGTATTCTAAGTGTACTTTACTGCCATTGAGTGGTTCGCTGACACTGGAGTTTTTGGTATCTATACTCTGGTGATTGAGATCATTTTACCCTGGGAGGTCATATTCCAAATCAAACCTCGGATACTAGAGGGGAATAATTTCCTTAAGGGGACACTGTGAATTCAGTGGACTTGATCTTTTTCCTATTAAAAATTTTCAGATTCTGGTACGTGTTTTACAAATTTTAGATTTGTGAATTAATTTCAGTTCTTCTATTCTTCTGTTCTTCACTGGTTCATTAAACTTGGTAACTTTGTGTTTCTGCAAAGTTTGTTGGAATCAGTAAGATTCTTTAGACACATATTAACAACAATTCCTCTTTAAGAAAAATATTTTGTATATTTTTTTTTAAATCTGTTTCTGATTCTAATTTCGCTACTAGTTTTAATTTTCTAGTTGTGAAAATGTTCTTAAACTTTGTTTTCTTACAAAGATGTTCAAAGTTTTGTTCTAAGTATGTTTGGAATACAAGATGAACAAAAGCATGAAGCCGCTGATGTGGCATGTCTCTAAAGCCAAGAATAACATTTTTTTTTTTCAAATCTTTTATATTTATTTTTTAAGTATATATATATATATATATATATAATATATAATATATATATATATATATATATTATATATATATCTATATATATATAAATTAATTTAAATCAATGTGTAACTTAATCAAGTCTATGAATAGAAAAAAAAACGGTACTATTAATTCGAAGATTCTACTCTATGTAATAGGAAAAGACATCCGTTTACTTTCAAAACTTTTGTAACTCCTAAATACTAATCAACAAATAGGCCTTCTGTATCTCCTAGCTCAACTACTGCTTACCCCCATTAATTAGCATTTGAATTAATTGGTAATTAATAATAAAAAATTAGAAATATAAGAAAGAGGAGATGTCACTCCCAGATTATTTCTGGAAAATGAATAACAACAAAGACCATCAAGCTTTGAGGTATGTTTCCTGACTAGCAAATCTATCTCTTTGTTTTTTCTTTTTTAACTTATTTTTATTATAAACCTTAAATTTTATGTAGAAGCGAATAATATTTCTATGATATATATTTAGATAGTTTTGAACGATAGTATGATTTGTAGACAATTTTCTTACATCTCACCTTTATAGAATATCAAATTTGATTATACGCGATTTTGATGTAATCATGAATGGATAGCTACTTGCACATGCAAGCGAGCACCTTATACTTGATCTATCATAACTAAGAAGGTATTATATTTCATGGTAACTTTTTGTACTTATAAAAGCTTTTTAAATAGTTTAAAATATTTTATTGACTAGCTCAAGATATCGATACGCCGCTAGATTGACCATTTTATTATAAGCATGGTAGTCCTCTTTCTATTATTTTTGTCAAATATTATGAATGTTGAGGTTTTATTCAAGAAAAGTAATAAGTTTTGTTTCATTGTTATGTTGTTTATTATCTTAGGATAGTGTACAGTATGCATACTTTATGCACATTGAATATTACTTATTTTTCTTTTGAAGTTACTAATCTTAATATTGTCATTCACACATAGTTGGTGGCCTTCTGTATTTTGCAAAAAAAGTGTTGTCCTCAACACTTCTACTACAATGATTCAAGATTCCATTACAATATAATATTGTTGTATACTTTCTTTAAGTTCTTTTAAAACAAATTAATTTGATTCCAATATTTTTCATGTAATATTTTTTTAATTTTTATCATCTATTATCTATATGTATATTTAATTTAATCTCCATCATAATAATCAGCATAATAATAATAATAATAATAATAATAATAATAATAATAATAATAATAATAATAATATACTAAAAGTGAAAGGAATATTAGGCAAAAATTAGATTATATTTTGTCCCTATATCATATATAAATATTAATCGTCTAATAAATTGTTAGCTGAATATTAAATAGTAAATTTTAATTACTATAAGGGAGGACTACACATTAAACAATATCAAATTTATCAAATTCTTTGGGTTACAATTTATTTATGTTGATGGTTAATTAATATTAAATTGTTAGAAACAATTATTATCAAGAAGACAAAAAGACTCCTAATGATATTGTTCAATGAATTAAAAGTGAAGACTAAAGGTTACAAAATTAATTAGGAAAGTGATATGTATCTTTTATTTTTTTCCTTTCATCTCCCCTCACCTAAATTTTCCTATTTAAAGTCACATAGAAATGAAAATTACCTTATCTTCTTACTAAAGTATGTGTCAATTCTCTCTTATAAATTAAGATCCATTTTCTCATTTTTAGTATATCATTTCTTTCTTCTTTTTTAATTTCCTTTATGATCAAAGTCATAGACTGCTGAAGAAAAGTTGTCATCAATCTTTATAGAATTGTTAAGGACAATAACATTATTGTTGTATTCGGATTGAAGACATTATGATTAATTGATTGATTAATTGTAAAGAATGTTTAAAAGAAAATAATTTTTTTTATCACGTTATATGAATTATCACAAAATAATGAATGTTTGTACTATTTTATGTAAAATGATTATAGCTATTACCATTTGAGGTTATTTTCATATTAGTTTTAAATGTTCTTTTATAATGTTTCTGTTCTTATTCATTTTAAGTCAAATATGTTCTGTATTTACATAAAGAAGTTTATGTTTAAATAATTAAATAAATGTTACTTATTTAGACTTTATATAATTATTGGCGTAGAACATTACAATACTATATTTCTTATTTCCAAATCAAATTTAAAATTGTCTCAATGATATATTAGATATTTTATTATATGTTTGAAATATTTGACAGATATGTTGACTGACTATGCATGCATTTATAATTACTTCATTATCTCATAAATTAGTATCTGTTTCAGGTACTTCTTATCCCCCTCTTTTCTTACTTTTAAATACTCATTTGCAATTCAATATATGTATCGATTTGAAATATTTACTAACATTAGCTTATGAATTACATATGTGTTTACTTTTTTATGTATATTTTATTTTTTAAGTTATGACATATAGCAAATCCAACAATATATGTACCATTTACAAATTATTGATTACAGTACAAAATTTATATTAAGTAGTTTAAAATAAACGTGCAACGCACGTTTTGAAGACTAGTGTGCAAATAGGCACAACCAGACAACTTGTCGAGAAAACATGTTGAAAAGATTCATTCGACTATTTAGCATGCCTTTGATTGGTTCAAAAGAAATTTCGATCAAGCACAATTACCTATAGATTTCTATCTAAAATAGGTTGTGACTATTGTTATATTATAGGGTTTTTGATGTTTCTCACAAATGAAGGGACCTGGTCCCTGTCTGAGTAGCTGTAAAGTTGTCGTGTCAGAGATTGGTGAGGCGTCAGCGCACTCCACCAATCAGAATGAACGAAGGTGTTTGTTCAACGGATAATAACTCTTATATTTGATATTTTCAACAGACAAACACCATATTAAATTCATTCATTCAAAGAAGAAAGTCATCCAGCAAGACTTTCAAAAATTCATAAAGAAGTTGCAAGGACCTGGTCCCTGCAAGATTGTGTATGTGAAAGGACGACAAGACTACTGTCATAAAAGTTGTCACTTCTAATGTGGTAGGTGCACGTCCTTTCAGAAAGAAAGGCTCTCAGTCAATGGGCGGTCCCAAGGAGTTTGTGTGTGTTTCATATTGTCTTCTCACCAAAACACAAACTCAAGATTTGGCAAACTAAATTTGGATTTTATTTTCTCTGAAAATTCATAAGCTTACAAAGAAAAAACCATCTTCAATGAAAAACTCTGCTCAACTCAAAAAAGGGACTTGATAAAGTGAAGGAGAGTTCATTGGTCATATGAATAATGCTTACAGTTTATGGTCATATGAATGAATGATTGTACACTCATGTGAGGAGTTATGCAAGTTGTATGTCATCATCAAAAAGGTGAAAATTGATATGTGTTTATGCTCTTAGATGTTTTGATGATCTTCTCACAAGTGCAAGGACCTGGTCATCTGCAGAGTATGAAACTTGTCCAGGCTTCAAAGTGCTGGACAACTGTAAAGTTGTCTGCGTCAGAAAAGTTGGTGAAGCAGCAGAGTACTTCACCAATCAGGGACGATTAGGTTGTTTGTTTGATGGGTAATAACTTTTCTTGGTACATATCAAACAAACAACAACAAAATTCATTCATTCATTCAAAGAGAAAAATTTCAAACTTCAAGAACACAAGGAACTGATCGAAGTGCATTTATTGCTTTATGTATTTGTTGTATTCTGTTAGCTTGTAGTCGTCCTTAAATTGTAGGATTCGTTTCAACCGTGAAAGAAATGTTCAAATCTGGGTGAATCATTGTAAGGGCTAGGTTGAGGGTAAGTTAGGTTCTTACTCTAAGTCGATATTAATAGGGTAGGATTAGTATAGAGAGCAGTGTTGTATCTGCTCAGGCTCAGCTAAGTGA
>JAKWIY010003059.1:46426950-46536544 GCA_027704805.1 Solanum corneliomulleri
GTGACGGACCTGCAGGACGGACCGTCGTGGGCACGACGGACCGTCACAGACTCTTCAAGGAAATTGAGTCTCTGAACTTTGCGACGGACCTGCTGGACGGACCGTCACAGCCATGACGGACCGTCACAGGTTGCGTAATCCCAGGTTGGGTCAGATTTCTGTTTAAGTTTTAAAGGGGCGTTTTGGACTATTCCTGATATAATTATAAATTTCGTGGGTTAATATTAATAACTCAATTTCTTGGGGGTTAAAAGAGATAACCTTGAGTTAATTAGTGGGTTAATTCCTCATCTTTTATACTTAATTATATGCTAATTAGGGTAAAAGAAAGAGGGTTTGAATAAGAAAAATAGAAAGAACAAAGAGAGGGAAAGAGAAACGATCGAGAGAGGAGAAACGAAGAGGAAAACACAAAGCTTTGGGAAATTGCTTGCTTGATCACGAATCTTCGGTGGAGGTAGGTTATGGTTTTTATACTATTCGTAGTAAACTCTTAATAGCGAATGATATGTATTGGTAGTATTGTAAACCCTTCTATATGCTTAATTGTATGCTTTCATGAATGTGATTATGTGATTGTGATAAAATAAGCATGATGAAGCTATTGAATCCTAAATCTTGAAGAAATCCTAATTCACTTTGTTAATGATGCCTTGGTATAAAAGAAGGCTTGATGAACTACATAATGAGATTGATGATGCCTTGGTATAAAAGAAGGCTTGATGAACTACATAATGAGATTGATGATGCCTTGGTATAAAAGAAGGATTGATGAATTAGGGGATCGGAGTGTCACGTTCCGACAAATAGAATTAGGGGATCGGGTGTCACGAACCGACACGTAGATTTAGGGGATCGGGTGTCACGAACCGACACGTAGAATTAGGGTTTGGGTGCAGTGCTAATGCAAGAGAAGAACGTAATTGCTTATGCTTCAAGGCAATTAAAGGTGCACGAACGTAATTACCCGACCCATGATTTGGAGTTGGTCACGGTAGTATTTGCATTGAAGCAATGGAGGCACTATCTGTATGGGGTTAAGTGTGAAGTCTATACGGATCATCATAGCCTACAGTATGTCTTTACTCAGAAAGATCTGAATTTGAGACAGAGGAGGTGGATGGAACTACTAAAGGACTATGATGTTACCATCTTGTATCACCCAGGAAAGGCTAATGTTGTGGCAGACGCCTTAAGTAGAAAGGCAGGAAGCATGGCAAGTCTAGCTCATTTGCAAGTTTCTAGACGCCCGTTGGCTAGAGAAATCCAAAACTAGGCTAATGACTTTATGAGGCTAGAAGTAAATGAGAAGGGAGGATTTTTGGCTTGTGTAGAGGCGAGATCTTCTTTTCTTGACAAGATCAAGGGAAAACAGTTTGATGATGAGAAACTAAGTCGAATTCGGGATATGGTGTTGCGAGGAGAGGCTAAAGAAGCAATAATTGATGAGGAAGGTGTTTTGCGGATTAAGGGAAGGGTATGTGTGCCCCGTGTTGATGATTTGATCCACACTATTTTTACAGAGGCTCATAGTTCCGGATATTCTATACATCCTGGTGCAACCAAGATGTACCGTGACCTAAAGCAACACTTTTGGTGGAGTAGAATGAAGCGCGACATTGTTGATTTTGTTGCCAAATGTCCAAATTGTCAACAAGTAAAGTATGAACACCAGAGGCCCGGAGCAACACTTCAGAGAATGCCCATTCCTGAATGGAAGTGGGAGAGAATTGCAATGGATTTCGTGGTTGGTCTTCCAAAGACATTGGGAAAGTTCGATTCTATTTGGGTAATTGTGGACAGATTAACTAAGTCTGCTCACTTCATTCCGGTCAAGGTGACTTACAATACAGAGAAGTTAGCCAAAATCTATATCTCAGAAATTGTTTGATTGCATGGAGTTCCACTCTCCATTATATCAGATAGAGGTACGCAGTTTACTTCTAAGTTTTGGAGAACATTGCATGCGGAATTAGGTACTAGGTTGGACCTTAGTACTGCATTTCACCCTCAGACCGATGGTCAGTCTGAGCGAACGATTCAAGTGTTGGAGGATATGCTTCGTGCATGTGTGATAGAATTTGGTGGACATTGGGATAACTTCTTACCCTTAGCGGAGTTTTCATACAATAATAGCTATCACTCCAGTATTGACATGGCTCCATTTGAAGCATTGTATGGGAGGAGATGTAGGTCTCCCATTGGTTGGTTTGATGCATTTGAGGTTAGACCTTGGGGTACTGACCTTTTGAGGGATTCATTGGAGAAAGTGAAATCTATTCAAGAAAAGCTTTTAGCGGCGCGAAGTAGGAAAAAGGAGTATGCAGATCGAAAGGTTAGAGACTTGGAGTTTATGGAGGGTTAGCAAGTCTTGCTGAAGGTTTCGCCCATGAAAGGGGTGATGCGGTTTGGTAAAAGAGGTAAGCTAAGCCCAAGGTATATTGGACCATTTGAAGTACTTAAGCGAGTAGTGAGGTGGCTTATGAATTAGCCTTGCCTCCAGGACTGTCAGGAGTGCATCCGGTATTTCATGTGTCTATGTTGAAAAGATACCATGGGGATGGAAACTACATCATTCGTTGGGATTCGGTACTGCTTGATGAGAATTTGTCTTATGTGGAGGAGCCTGTTGCCATTCTAGATAGAGAAATTCGCAAGTTGAGGTCGAGGGAGATTGCATCCATCAAAGTTCAATGGAAGAATCGACCCGTTGAAGAGGCCACTTGGGAGAAGGAGGTTGATATGCAAGAAAGATACCCACACCTGTTTACAGATTCAGGTACTCCTTTTCGCCCTTGTTTTTCTTCTTGTGATCGTTCGAGGACGAACGATGGGTAAATTGGTATCTATTGTAACGACCTGTTTAGTCGTTTTGAGCAGCAGATTTTATTTCTGGAAAAACTGTCTGAGTCGACGGACCGTCATGGGAACGACGGACCATCGAGGGTGTCTCGTTCCAAAACACTTTGAATTCTGAAATTTGGGTACTGAAATCGACTCTCTAAACTTCGTAACGGAATGGCAGGACGGACCGTCGTGGGCACGACGGACCGTCACACACATCTTCTACAGAAATTAAGTCTCTGAACTTTGTGACGGACCTGCAGGACGGACCGTCGTGGGCACGACGGACCGTCACAGACTCTTCAAGGAAATTGAGTCTCTGAACTTTGCGACGGACCTGCTGGACGGACCGTCACAGCCATGACGGACCGTCACAGGTTGCGTAATCCCAGGCTGGGTCGGATTTCTATTTAAGTTTTAAAGGGGCATTTTGGACTATTCCTGCTATAATTATAAATTTTGTGGGTTAATATTAATAACTCAATTTCTTGGGGGTTAAAAGAGATAACCTTGAGTTAATTAGTGGTTTATTCCTCATCTTTTATACTTAATTATATGTTTATTAGGGTAAAAGAAAGAGGGTTTGAATAAAAAAAATAGAAAGAACAAAGAGAGGGAAAGAGAAACGATCGAGAGAGGAGAAACGAAAAGGAAAACACAAAGCTTTGGGAAATTGCTTGCTTGATCACGAATCTTCGGTGGAGGTAGGTTATGGTTTTTATACTATTCGTAATAAACTTCTAATAGCGAATGATATGTATTGGTAGTATTGTAAACCCTTCTATATGCTTAATTGTATGCTTGCATGAATGTGATTATGTGATTGTGATAAAATAAGCATGATGAAGCTATTGAATCCTAAATCTTGAAGAAACCCTAATTCACTTTGTTAACGATGATGCCTTGGTATAAAAGAAGGCTTGATGAACTACATAATGAGATTGATGATTCCTTGGTATAAAAGAAGGCTTGATGAACTACATAATGAGATTGATGATGCCTTGGTATAAAAGAAGGATTGATGAATTAGGGGATCGGAGTGTCACGTTCCGACACATAGAATTAGGGGATCGGGTGTCACGAACCGACACGTAGATTTAGGGGATCGGGTGTCACGAACCGACACGTAGAATTAGGGGATCGGAGTGTCACGTTCCGACACATAGTATTAGGGGATCGGGTGTCACGAACCGACACGTAGAATTAGGGGATCGCAGTGTCACGTTCCGACACATAGTAGTAGGGGATCGGAGTGTCACGTACCGACACATAGTAATAGGGGAGCGGAGTGTCACGTACCGACACATGAGGAATAAAGATAACGAATCTTGAAAGATGTTAATATACTCAATCTAATGAACCTAATTCCCAAATGAGTATGGTATTGAGGCTTGAGTCCTCATGGGTGAACTTGGCGGTACTTATTAATGATTATAGTACTTGTTGTTGCTACATGTTGAGTATTGTAGTTGATTTATGATATTATCTGATATATACTGTTTTCTATTTTGAGTTGGCCGATGATATCTACTCAGTACTTGTGTTTTGTACTGACCCCTACTTGTATGTTCTTTCTTTGTTATATGTGGAGTGCAGCAAACGTGCCGTCGTCTTCAACTCAACCGCAACTCTAGCCAGTCTTCATTACACCGGAATTCAGGGTGAGCTAATGCTTCTAGCTTGGACTGGATCTCCTTCTTCATGTCTTGATGCCTTGAAGTTCTGGCATGGGCTAGCTTTTATTTATTTTAGCTTCTTAGAATACTTTTAGATTAGTAATTTGAGGATAGATGTTCTTGTGATGATGACTTCCAGATTTTGGGGAATAATAGATGTTGAGTTTTAGAAGTTATTGAATTGATTTTCATTAGTTTAAGTCTTCCGCATTATTTTCTGTTGATATTACATTGAACTGTTGGGGTTTAGATTGGTTGGTTCGCTCACATAGTAGGATAAGTGTGGGTACCACTCGCGCCTCGGTTTTGGGTCGTGACAAGAAAAAATGTAAATCTGGTTATTTCTGCAAAAAATGTAAATCTGGTTATTTTCTGCAAAAAATAAAATCTGGTTATTTTCTGCAGAAAAATAAAATCTGGTTATTTCTGCAAAAAATGTAAATCTGGTTATTTTTGCAAAAAAAAATAGAATCTGTTATTTCTGCAAAAAAAAAATGTAAATCTGGTTATTTTTGCAAAAAAACAAAATCTGGTTATTTCTAAAAAAAAAAGTAAATATGTTTTTTTTAAAAAAAATCTCTTAAAAAAATATTTGAATTGATTATTAAAGTAAAAATACAAATTTGACTAACTTGACTTAATAATTCAACAATTAAAAATTTGCTATTTTGCAATCTTCTATCAAATAAGTCAAGGTAGTCATATATATATATATATATATATATATATATATATATATATATATATATATATAATATATATATAAAAGTTCCACCAAATGGTTATTTCTTAAATTTTTATCAGTATATATATATATAAATTTAAACTAGTATATCATTAGTTTAAAAGAGTGTTTAATTGTAATTTTGTAAAAAAAAAAAAATTGTTGTCATTGTCTAGTAGTTAATTTTTTTTTTCTTTTGGTAAAACCATAAATATAAATGCTAGAATTTTTTTAATAATTATAAATAAATAAAAACCAATCATTTCTTGGTTTATATGTTGCACCATTTCGATTAATTATTCTGTTTTTTTTTTAAAAAAAATAAAACTTCAAATACCATCATGTGTTCGGTTACGATCCTTGGTGTGTATTCTTTTCTAAAAAGAAGGGTCTTGTGTGCGGTTACGCTCTTAGGCCAATCATTTTTTTAAAAAATAGTAATTAATTTTTTTCCCCTTTTATCCAAATTAAATAAATAAATTATTTAATTCAAATATAAGTTAATAAAGCGACTGTGCTAGAACCACGGGACTCGGGGGGTGCTTCATACCTTCCCTTCGGTCAACAGAATTCCTTACCCAATCTCTATTTTTCGTAGACCAAAAATAAAAAGTTTTATTTTAAATTAAGAACTATCTGGTGACTTGAAACACCTAAAAAACTCAATTTCAAGTGGCGACTCTAAAAAAAAATTAAAAAAAAAAATAAATTAAAAACCCCGTCATATCCTCAACAATTAAAACATAAATAAAAGAGGTGTGACAGCCTTTGGGCTTAAAAGGGTCTCTGAAACAATGAAGTCAAGAACAAGAACACGTTTTACATAGTGCAGATTTGTGGTAAATTAAAAATACCAAATTAACTGCAGCACGGAGATTTAGGAAAAAGAAGAAAAAAAAGGGTCCTAAGAACCAGGATGAATCAATTATAAAAAGAAAATTCTCACACCACATAATCTTAATCTAAGTCGTATGTTTTCGGAGGATCTTCAAGAGCTACACTTACAATAGTCAAGGAGAAGAAAATCAAACTATCATCAACCACAAAATAAATTGGAAGGATAATACACCAAAGGCCAACAATAACACCACAAGTAAGTTAATCCCTAGCACGATAACTCCTAATGATCTTAGTAACGTTTCCTGTAATGTTCTAGTTAATCAAAATGAGCATGAGAAGGGTACGCAGTTTATGTAGGCTACAGGAAATGGACTAAACGAGAAGAATAATCACAAAGGGAATGATTCTGTGGAAATATTCAGAGATCAAACCTGCAAAAAAACCAACCAAAATAACTCCCAAAAATTTCAAAACAAACCTCCTATCAATAGTTCCTTCAACAAAAATAATTCCACTCGAATTCCAGACCATTCACCCCCCATTGTGACCCAATACTTAGCCTCTCGAATCAGATTTAATCAAAATCGAAATCAGAGTTAATCAAAATCGATATGTCCCACCCATAAACATAACCCCTCCTATTATTAGCACTCAGCAAGGATACCCTTCCATAACCTTTCGGGAAGAAGATTTCAAAGTCAAAATGGCCAGCAGATGCAAGTACACCTTGGTTGGTAAAATTTACTAATTCTATACCCAAAATGGAGATAATCAGGAAGAGTTTTGTAGCTCAAACACATCCTGATTAAAAGACAACCAAAATTTACTGCATGTAAAAATATATGGGTTTTTCATACATGAACAGAGGAAGACAACCAAAAATTTGAATTGGAAGACCAAACTAACACTACATCTGACAAAAGAGAACCAAAAGTTACTGCATGTGAAAATACATAGGTCTTTCATACATAAAGAAAAGAAGACAACCAGAAATTTGAAAGAGGAATTCAAAATACGCCCAACTTGATTAACATTGTTGGGATTTTTGTAACATGGAACAAGAATCACATACCCAAATCAAATTTGGGTATATTCACCCACCTAAATCAATCTCAATGAGCCAACCAAAAGGATAATCCAACATCAATAACAATGCCAAACGAAAAAATAAGTGAAAATTTGACACACCCAGATCAAATTTGGAACTTGAACATTGATTGAAAGGAAGATGAAGGAAAAAGAAAGCTTAATTGAGACATGTAAAACGTTACCTGGAGAAGGCTGAAGAGAGTGAACTTCCATGTGCAAATAGTGAATCATTATAAATGAAGAATTAGGAGGAAGACATAGGAGGAGGAAGACATGCATATTCATTTTACCAGAAAAAGACACGTTAGCTGAGAAAATGAAAAGGTAAGAAGAAGACACGTTAGCTGAGAAAATGAAAAGGCAAAATTGTTTAACAAAGAGAAGACAGCAAACCATATACATAATTATAAAGACCAAAATAACCCTTGAAGCAAGCATTGTAAAGACCAAAATAACCTTGAAGCAAGCATGTTGATTATGCCTTTAAAAATAACCTTGAAGCAAGCATGTTGATTATTCCTTTTTTAATATAGGAGTAACTAGATACAAATACTTGTGCTAGTACGGGCTCAATATTTATGCGATATAAATAAAAATTAAAGAGAATTAAATTTTTACATAATTTTTAAATATTTTAAATTGTTAACTATTGTAATTTATAGTATTTTTTATGTGATTTTGAAATAATATGTTACTTCCCTTGTTCCAATATATAGTATTTTTTATGTAATTTGAAATAATATATGTTACTTTTTATGTAGTTTTCAAATTAAAAAATACATGTTATTTTTTTTGTCCTATATTATGTGATACACGTGAATTGATTTTATGAATCAATCAGATATTTTTATAAGCAAGAGTATCTTTTATTTGTTTTTCTAAAAATATTTTAAGTTGTCAATTATCATAGTTTATAGTATTTTTTGCGCAATTTTTAAATATATTAAAAAAATTAAGACAAACAAATTAAAGTACATGAATAAAGTACACAAATATATATTATTAAACGTTTTTTATAAAAAATTAAAATGTGAAATTAGAGAAAAAAAGTTGATGCGTCTAAGAGTGTAACTGATATTGTGAATGTTAATATTTTCATATTTGATTGGTGTAAATCTTTGGAAAATATTTTCTTTAGGACAATAGATTTTTTGTTCATTCCCATTTAACATTAACACACCTCAACTTTACCTCATCCCTTTGAACTCTCCATCCCATCCCCATCACCACTACATTATCCTCCATCTAATTCATCTCTCATAGTATTTGTTTAAATTATAAAGGGAAAATGAACAAGTACCCCCTCAACCTATGCCCGAAATCCCAGAGACACACTTATACTATACTAAGGTCCTATTACCCCCCTGAACCTATTTTATAAGTAATTTTCTACCCCTTTTTAGCTTACGTGGCACTAGTTTGAAAAAAAAAGTCAACCATCGTTGGGCCCACAAGATAGTGCCACATAGGCTAAAAAGGGGTAAAAAATTATTAATAAAATAAGTTCAGGGGGGTAATAGGACCTTAGTATAGTATAAGTGTGTCTCTGAGATTTCGGGCATAGGTTGAGGGGGTACTTGGGCATTATCCCAATTATAAACAAAAGTTCTAAGAATAATTATTTTTACTTGTGCAATATCAAATATAAAAAAATAAGTAAAAAACATACTTGTTATTCTAGAAATTATTTTCTAAAAAAGTGATTTTCGTCGTACCGAATACACCTAAATACTTACTTATTATATACACATAGTATTGCATACTTAAAGGTTAATAAATTCTTGATTCATGAATGATGGATAATTATTAAATGATAAATCATTTATATCAATAAAAACATTATGTCATTAAATACTAAAAATGATACTTATATGTATAAAGTATACTATTTATGTATTGATGAAAAACGATTTATTTTTTAAAAAACGATAATAATTCATTAATTATATTATTATAATAAATTTATACAATTCAAATACACTTGGATATGAATAAGTAATTGTCCTTCACGAGATTTAAATGATAAATATGTGAAGTTAATTAGAGCAAGGTAGAGTAATTTAAACATTTTAATCTGAATCTTTATACATTATTATAGAAATAGATAATTATATTTCACCAAATTCAAATGGAAATAAAAAATATATGAAGAAAATTACAAAATAAGTGTTATCTGTCAGTTGGAAAGCTCTGTGCATGGGTCCTACCATACTCCATGACTTTTCACTTTTAGGGTATGATTCATAATTTAAATGGAAATGATGACATTTTTTTTTGAGTTAATAATGAGGTCTAAATAACTGAGCATAGAGGACAACCACCTTAAGCAAGCAAATCTTGCAATAACGTGTCAAAGACTATGATATCCTCAAAAAATTTATTAATGACTAAAAACTAACATGTTGAAACTCTCCTTTCTAATATATAATAGGGAGTAATTGCCCGTGCAAGCATGGGCCCAAAATGGTGTAAGCTAATATTGTTTTATCTAATTTGATTTATTATGATACAAAATTGCTGAAAACACTTGGATACATGTAAACATTAGATCAAATGATCATCATATGCTAACTGCAGAATATTGTTGACATGAAATTATAGAAACATGCTCACATAAATATTTTTACTTAAAACATGATAGATTTTTTCACACCCAATCAACACAAGGGTACATCAATTTGAGGAGGAACAATTTAAACATCTTCCAAAAGAAGTCATTGCAAAAAAAAAATGTTGTCACACCGATGAGCACTGTTCTGTTTAGCATGAAACATGTACCCAACACTTTGTTGCCCTTCTTCATGCAATTTTTTCTTTTAATATTTGTAAAAAGAATCATGAATAGCCATTGAAAAGTAAGAAAGTAGAATAATAGAAGCAAAGTAGAATATACGAACAAAACAACAAATCTATTTGGTCTAAATACTCATGAAATGAAAATATTAGTGTCAAGTGACAAATCATAATGACACTCTTTTCCAGCATAGTAAAAGGGGATAAAGTAGTTCAATGACATGTTGCAGTTTTCATGAGCATTTCTAAGTTTTTCCTATGCTTCCAGAAAATCAGTTAACAGATCATTTCTCTAAGCACTAATCCTGCTTTACTATTTACATGAGATTTCACTTATTCTATTATCTAAGCGTCAATTATCTCTCACTATTTACATGAGATTTCACTTATTTATGTCATTTTAAGCTTTAGATAGTTAGTCTTCCTGCAATATTTTCTTGATTTGTAGTTTTGTTAACGCTTACTACTCTAGTATGCTTCCTACTCTATTTTCTTATCTAATATATAAGATCTTTCTTGTCTTTTTTTTCCTCATCCAACGACGGATTAGCTTTGTCTTTCAGTAAGTCGTCTTCCCCAATAAGAGCAGTACTGTGCTTAAGGAGAAATTTCACTTATACCAGTAAAATTAAATAAACATAGTATTTCAAAATGCGTAAACAATGTTGAATCGTGCTAAAAAGTCTAAAATATAATCGAAAAGTCATATACTCAAACTTTTCTAGTGCACTTTTCTAGCTTAGTTCACGCAAAAGTAAATACATAACGCACTACAGTTTGGTGCTATAGCAGTAAGATTGAAGAAAGGAATCACGCCACGATAAATTTGAAATAGTAAATATTTTGCATTTAAGTACATCAACTTACATAGAAAAATATAAAAGAATGAAAACTTGAATGTTTGAAAATGTGAGTTGCCAGTGTTATGTTAGGTGATGTACCGTGGTTGCACGGTATTATTAATACTTTTTTTTAAGTTTAGTGTGTCCAAAAGCCTTTTTGTGCTAATTTTTATATAAGTTTCTCTTTGTTTTGCAGGAAATCTGTTCAAAGATGAATGCGGAGATTTTGAGCGAAGAAATGTAGAAGAGACCACCTACGCAGCTTATGACGGTCCGTCGTGCTTGTAACGGTTCGTACGTGGCAGCGTAGTGCAGCTGCTGAAGGAAGATGGGGAAGTCTGACCAAGTGTGGGGTTACGAAGCTTATGACGGTCCGTCGTGTCTATGACGGTCCGTCCTGCAGGTTCGTCATGAAGTTCAGAGAAGTAATCCCAGTATCCATATTCCAAGAGTTGAAGTGTTTTGGAAAGAGACCCTCGACGGACCGTTGTGCCTATGACGGTCCGTCATACTTGCCGTCGAGGGTAAAGAAAAGCAACAGAAGAAATTGCATAAGTATGGGACGACGGAGTCCATGACGGTCCGTCGTGACCATGACGATCCGTCGCGAGGTCCGTCGACTCAGCCGCGTTTTGGCAGATTTCCAGCAAATAGACTCCTTGTTTAATTAGGTTTTTATTTTTTATAAATAGTTCGAAAAACCTCATTTTTGAGGTTAGACTCTTAGATTGTTAGACACCGTATTAGTAAACATTGTATTGTTAGACTTTTGATTATCATTAGACTTTTTGGTGAGATTATTGATTACGTTGAGATTCTTGCAAGTGATTTGTGGTGATTAATCAAGCAAACTTTCGGATTTTACTCTTTCTCATTGAAGTAAGTACATGAATTCTTATTTAATATATTTGAATATTGTGATTATGACTATGAGTAACTAAACTCCATAACTAGGGTTGTGGGAACCATAGGCAAATAATGAGATAAAACCTAACTAAAATAACAATTCTAGAATGGTGTCCTGCATGTATTAATAATTCTTTCGCTTAGAAGTCTTTTTAACGGATGGCCAACGTTAGAACTCGCCTTAATGCTACTTGCTGGACCAAGGAGGTATATAATAGGAAAAGAATTATCAACATAGATTTAGTGTATACTAACTAAATGGCTAGTATTGATTGGTACTAGGTAATAACTTAGTCAAATATCGAATACGATGCTTAATATGAGGTAAAGATAAGGGTTAGAATAGCAACACACGTAGCCGGACCAAGGTACGGAGTGAGATTTTCTAGATGCCGGACCAAGGATTTAGAAATACATAAGTTATCACTTTGCATGCAAGATACTAGAAAAGAATTGTTATAGTTAGAATTATCAAGTTATGAACCTGTGGGGAACACGTAAACCCTAGTTACTTTGATTAATTGATTAAAATCCAACATTCAAAGCTGTTAAGTGTCTCTTTCAATTGCATTAGTTATTTTCATTCATTTAGAAATAGAAACCCCCCTTTTTCGTTTTTACTTTCCAAGGAAGTCATCGACCAAACAATAGTAATAAGAGGTTGAAGTTAAGTCTAGACTATTTTCCTCGTGGGAACGATTCCAACCTCACTAGTTGGGTTATTTACTTGACACTACCGCTTTACTTCTTATTTGAGAAGTAAGTTTGAGTGTAACAAATTTTGGCGCCGCTGCCGAGGAAAGTAGCTTTTAGATTAACTTGAACTTATTACTATAGTTTAGTTGATATTTTCTTGATTTTACTTTGTTTTATTGTTTTTTATTTTTTTTTCAAAACTATCCTCTTTCTATGCCAAATACACGGAGAGGAAGAGAACTCTTGTTTCCCTACGATCACGAGTTAGAGTGTACACTGCGCAATATGAATCTAAACTTGGGAATAAATGATGATGATCCGAACCAGAACATCCCAGCTCCGGTTGATGTTCATGGTCAGATGTTACCCGATGCTCCGGGTGAACACCAACAGAGGGGACAAAATCCCGTTCCACGGCCCCAAGCATACTACAGAGGTTATGATAACATAGCAGACTCGGATGGGCCACTTGTCTTGCCTCCTCTACCCACAGGCCACACCTTTGTGGTAACTAGTAGCCTGATGCAAATGCTCACTGCCAGAGGTTTGTTTTCAGGGCTACCCTTTGAGGATCCACATGCCCATATAGTTAAGGTAAGGGCAGTGTGTAAAAGCTGTGGAGGGAGGCCTGATTTGGATTTAGATGTAATAGGTCTCAGAGTGTTTCCTCTCTCTCACTGATGGGAGAGGATGCTATGTGGTTCACTGAGCTCCCATACAACTCAAGCTTCACTTGGAACCAACTAAGGGATGTCTTCTTAGCACGCTACTATCCGGTCTCCAAGAAACTAAACCACAAAGACAGAGTGAATAACTTTGTGGCACTACCAGGAGAGTCAGTTAGTAGTTCTTGGGATAGATTCACCTCATTCTTGAGAAGTGTTCCAAATCACCGTATAGATAATGAGTCACTGAAGAAATACTTCTATCGGGGACAGGATGATAATAATAAAGCGGTATTGGACACTATAGCAGGTGGATCTTATGGGGAATGTCCTTATGCTGAAATTGCCAAAAAATTAGAGAAAATCTCCCGGAATAATAAAGCTTGGAGTACTAGGAAGTCTGATAAAGGGAGAAACACCTTCGCAGTGCAGTCCACTCATAACCCAGCCACAGATGAGATTCGTGAAGAAATGGCTCAGATGAGAACTGAGCTTGGGTTGGTACTAAAACATGTCACTGGGAGTGCAGAAAAGATAAATGTAGTCAACTACTTGGCTAAACCACCACTACCTAATGATGAATGTTATTATGCGGAGGACACTTATGCAGTAAATGAGCAGACGGGGGGTTTCCGACCAAGCGCCCAAGGCTCAAATCAGGATAATTGGGCCAAGGTCAAAGGAACCAAGGTCGGAACTATGATAACTATAACCGTGAGGTTCATTATGTCCGAGATGGAAACTACAACTGCGACAACAACTTCAACAGGGGTAACTACGGTAACAGAAATGATAGGAATGGGCCCTATGTCCCTCCTCAAAATCGTGAATTTACTCCTAGGGATGGTGGAGATAGTATGGCGCAAGTTGAGGATATGTTGCACAAAATGATGAGGAGGTTCCATGCTAGTGATGAGCACATTAAAGAGTTGATGGATACAGCGACGGACCGTTGCGCCTGCGATGGACCGTCGTATGCCTCCGTCGTACCAGGTACGTCTTTCTATTATTTTCAAACTAGGGCACACACGACAGAACCAACAACGGGTCGTCACAAATGCGACGGACCGTCGTCGGGGAATCGTCGCGTGATTAATGAGGCGTACCCGACCGGACCCGGTTGGAGTTTATTATAAAATTTCACCATTTAAACTCCCCAACCCCTCATTTCACCCCCATTCCTTCATTTTTCCTCCCATTTCCCTCTCTTTTCAACTTCCACAATCTCTCCCTCTATCAACCGATCATTGCCCCCCCACAATTCTCCAAAGCCCTAAAAGTGATAATCTACTAGTCGGAGTTGCTGTTGTGGGTGTCTTCCTGGTCACCGAGTACTTGTCCTTTTTGTTTTCCCCTATATTAAGGTATGTGTCTCTAATTTCTACTCATTTATCTTGCATTTTTGTTTATTAATTAGTATTAGCTTAGTTGTTCTTGATATGTTCGTTTCTTTTATATAAGATTCTGTCTAACCTAGGTTACAAATGTTCGAAATTGCCATGTTTCCAACCCTAGACATAGGTGCTTTCGCATTACTAGTTTCTAGGTAGTTGGGTTAGACAAATGTAGGTCCAAAACACTACAAATTCGATTTGGGTTCATCGGGGATGAATGGGGTACACCAGTTCTGTCACTGATCTACACAACGAGACCCCGATGACGGACCGCCGTGCCCACGACGGACCGTCGTAGGGTCCATTCCAAGAACCCTAACACCTCACTGCCCATTTTTTTCCAAGTGTCCCCCAACAGACACATGTGACGGACCGTCATCTTCACGACGGTCCGTCCTGCACAACCTTTCTGGTTGTCAAAGACCTTGTTTCTGAGGGTCTCTCACTTTTTCTAAGTGTCCTTCAACGGACACATGTGACGGACCGTCGTACCCACGACAGTTCGTCCTGCATGACCGTTATGACGGTCAGAGACCCCTCTCCTAAGGGTATCTCACTTTTTCTATGTGTCCTTCAACGAACACATGTGACGGACCGTCGTACCCACGACGGTTTGTCCTGCATGACCGTTATGACGGTCAGAGACCCCTCTCCTAAGGGTCTCTCATTTTTTTTCTAAGTGTCCTCTGACGGACACCTACGACGGAGCGTCGTACCTGTGACGATCCGTCCTGCACATACTGTCATACTAGTCAGAGACACTCCTTCAAGGTTCTCCATATATACATAGTCTAAGTAAGACACGACAGACCCCATGACGGTCCGTCATAGTCACGACGAGTCGTCACCACGCCCGTCGTGTGTCACTGTTACCATAGAAATGACATACAATTTTAATTTTTTTGTATGGTTTTGCTTGTCTTGTTTGCCACTTCTCGTACTATTATTGATCCTTTACAGGTACTATCTACTACGGCACCCAAGCAAGATCGAATCTATGCACGCAGGCAATCGAAGTTTGTCGCCCCGTCTGCCCGCATGGTCATTGGCTCTGATGATGAGCGTGACCCCGAGTACGTGCCCCCAGGCACTTCCACCCCTTCCCGTGCTACACGTGATCCTAGAGCCACACCCAAAAAGGTGGTGTCCGGCGTAGTCACTGCCTCCCAGTCTGATGAGGAGCGCACACTGACCGGCACACCCTCTGGGTCAGCCACAAATGAAGAAGGAACGTCTGGCTCCTTAGGAGTATCCTGGTCGGAGGAAGCCTCCGGCTCTGCTGAGGTTCCCGCACCCGCCATCGCTGCAGCATCGACCTTGTCTGATGAGGCTGACAGTTAGGAATCTACATCAAGTTCACCAGCTCAGGCCCCCACCCTAGCCACTGACCAGCCCAACCGGTGGTGTGTCGACGGGCAATTTCAAGTCTACTCCGACGCCAAGTTCCTGACTGATAAAGGAGTGATGACTCGAACACTCACCTTGGAGCGGCGGGTCCTTACAGGGAGTCTCCGACGATGCCTGAGATCCACAATCTCTTCACCAGGCATCGCCTGGAGTGGACAGCACGTCCGTTAGGCCGTTACAGTGAAAAAATGGTCCGAGAGTTCTACGCATCCTACGTAGCGACTCTCCGATCACAGATAGATAGGCGGGCTGCCCCCGCCAAACAGGCCCCACTAGAGCAGGTCCGAGTACGGGGGCGTGCAGGTTGACATTTCCCTGCCTGCCATCCATCGGTTTCTATACGGCCAGGGTGTTGATGCTACTCGAACCCCTCTCACTGCCGAGTTTGACTACAGCTGGCAGATTGTTAAAGATGGTCAGATCCTGCGCGAGCCATCGCTGAGAGAGACCACCAAGAGGTGGATGGCCCTGCACCTGTCAGTTGATGGAGAGGGTGCCGACTGGGTGACTGAGCCAAAGGGGGCCATCAAGAAGGACAACCTCACTTTCACGGCGAAGTTCTTATGGCTGATTGTCCGCCACTACCTTTCCCCCACAGCCACTGATGATATCGTTACATGGGATCGAGCAGTGTTGATGGCGGCGATGATTGCTGGGTTCGAGGTGGATTTCGCGTGGCTTCTACAGGCAGTCATGCACGAGAGGGCTTTCAAGGTCACTACTACTTACCCTTTCCTATGCATGATCTTTTCTCTCTGCAGGTCGCAGGTGTGCCTATATGGCACGTAGATCAGCTCAAGACTCCGTAAGGCACTGTTGACGTTGGCCTCATCAGAGATGAGGCCAATGAGTTGGCTCCACGCAGAGGTCCCCCACTTGCTGATGATCTTGTTGATACGGTATCCCAGGCCCGCACAGCTACACAGGCGGCGTCCACTGACACTACCCCGGTCGAGTCTATCCCGGGTAGTAACACTGCCCCGAGTTCCTCTCACATAGCCCCTCTACCGGCGCTCGTCCCACTTGCTAGGGTTCAAAAATTAGAGGCACAAATGGCTACACTTCTGCATCATATCTAGCCGTGGATGCAGAAGTCTATTACTGAGTCAGAAGAGCGCCTAGAGCGGAAAATGGTCCAGTTTACAGAGCGGAAGATCGCTGAGGTTCACCAGCGCTTGGACGCCTTTGAGTTGAGGGTGCTAGCCCGGCCAGCCCCTCCAGTGGATGTGTCGACTCTTCAAGCTGCGGTCGATAGCCTTCGCGCAGATATTGACACGATCTTAGAGGCTAGGGTGTCGGAGTCTGAGGCCCCTTCTGTCGAGCCTGCTGAAGACACAGTGTTGGCGGCCGATTTGCCACTTCAGAGATTCCACCACCTCCCCCTCGAGAGTATGCCAAGAGGCGTAGGGGTCGAGCAGAGGATGAGGCGCAAGCACGGAAGAAGGAGCGCCGAGAGATAGAGGTTGCGAGGAGAGCCTCACTTGCTGAGGAGGAGGCGCACCAGATGAGAGCATCAGAGTTAACGGTTGGGGCGTCTAGCTCTTGAACTGTGGAGATAGCAGGAGGCACTACTGATGGTGCGATTGTTGCTGAGGACACCACTGAGGGTGTCCAGATTGCAGAGGACGTGGGTTTCGGGGAACCGGACCCACCAGCTTGCTGATCGACGGTGCTTTGCGCCACAGGTTTGCTTCACCTACCACTCTAGTATTTAAATTTTTATGCATTGGGGACAATTGCATGTTTTTTTGTTGGGGTGGCGTAAATGGAAAGTGAGTGTTAGGGTGAAGTCTGAGTAGCCCAATTCACTATCCTCTTTTGGGGTTTTCTTGCCTGTGTTCTTTTTCCCCAAAAGACTGATTACTTTTTTTGTTGAACCGGCATGTCTATATCTTTTGTACATAGTTTAATTCTGGAGCATGATGCTAAATATATCCTGATAAATTAGAAAATGATGCATGACTAGGCATAGTAACTGATAAATGTGTAACTCTAAGCATGACATAGAGGTACACCATTGCATTACCCTAAGTCTAAAATTCGAACTAGGTGTCTGATAATCTGGTATAGTGATGAGATGTCAAGTGAGTGTGAGGAAGACTTGAATAGTCCACTATTGATACTAAGCTAGAGCTTGCCTGGTTAGTCCTGCTAAAAGTAAGCTGTAATAGACAATTAGGAAAGGATCATAGGCCCTTATTCAATATAGCCCATTTCTAGCCTAAATAAAACAAACCAAATGAAACTTATCCTTCTTTGATCCAAATGATCTGAGCTTAAATTAGACCTTTCTTTTTTCACCCCAACTGATCTTTTCTAGGAACAATGTGTTGGCCCTGGTCCCTCCTTGGACTTGTGCACCTCAGCTTATGCCAAAAGCATAAGTTGAGGGTGGCTAATGCAGTAAACAACCTTCGTTATGGACCTGACCCAACTTTGGGTATTGTGTAACTTGAATCATGGCAAAGCCATGAGTTGAGGATGGCTACTATGAGGAATGGTCTGGAAAGTGGGGTTGGAAGAACAAAGAGAGAGAAAGAACAAAAGTAAAGTGACTCAAGAATTAGTTGAAAGAAAAGTAAAGAAAAAGAAAAATATACAAGAAATACAAACAAGAAAAGAAGATACTCACTTACACAAATGAAGAAAGAAGAGAAAATAGCAAGGTGAAAGAATATGAGAAACTGGGCGAGATAAAATGATAGAAAGTGGAATGTTTAGCCGATATGTCAAGGAGGGCAAAAAGTCACTAAAGTATACCTATATATACCCTACCTGACCCTGAGCCTCTATTACTAGCTAAAAAAGTCCTATCGTGATCCTAATTGTATAGCGAACTTAAGGCAGTGAAAATAAGGGCAAGCTTATGGCAATATGTATGAATGAGTGGGACTTTGTTTAGAGAGCGAGTGTTGAAAAGTAATCCTTATACTCAAACCGAAATCATTGTGTGAAAAATGAGGAATTTGTTTTAAAGTGAGGACACTAGTTGCAATACCGGAATTGTTAGCACCTCGGTGAGAAATTGAAGAGGATAGGTGTTAGGACAATTTAGGTTGAAAAAAAAATTATGAAAAATTAATCTATCTAAGCAAACATAGCTACTCTATTAACAGTACATGGACAACTTTCACATATAAAAAACATAAAATTTGTATTTGTATGTTATAGCAAAATGAGCATAATTGCGCCCCATATATGTATAATTCGCTATAAATATACAATTGAAGCGAATTGTATAAAATGAATTGTATAAAATGAGAAAGAGAGAAATTATATACAATTTGAATTTGTATAAAACGTGCAAAGAGAAAGGAAAAAGAGACTTGGGCATGAAAATATTTTTATTGTATAATTATAAGTGTATAGGACGATTATATACAATTTGAATTTGTATAAAATGAGAAAGAGAGAAAGACAAAAGAGACTTGGGTAGGGAATATACATTTGAATCGAATTGTATAAAACGAGAAAGAGAGAAATTATATACAATTTGAATTTGTATAAAACGAGAAAGAAAGAAAGACAAAAGAAACTGGGCAAGGGAGTATTTTTATTATATAATTATAAGTGTATATGACGAAAATATATGTATTTGCATGTTTATATACAATTTTCTCTCACTTTATACAAACAGAAACACAAATTGTACATTTCGTTTTTGTTTGTATAAACGAGAGAGACGAGGGTGGCGAGCGAGATTAGGGAGAGTGGCGAGCGAGATCTGGGAGAGGGGAGAGAGGGAAACGAAAATATATGTATTTATACAATTTTCTCTCGCTTTATACAAACACAAACACATTTTATACATTTATTTTTGTATAAAAAGCGAGAGAGGCGAGCGAGACTACCACCAAATGAGAGTTGCGAGCGAGATTCCACCAAGGAGAGTGACAAAAATAGCTTTAATTTGCTATAGGGTACAATTAAATCAAAGTATAATTATAGCATTTAATTTGAATTAATAATTTGCTATTCTATACAATTTTCCCATGATACATTGCTATAGTTTAAAATATAACCTAACATATTTATAACCTAAATCGATAGAGAAAAATCGCTCCTTGTATTTCTTGATTTGTTTCCCAATCTGAAGACATCTCAGCTACTAAAATTGAAAAGATAAAGAAATTGTGAATTTTGCTTTATTAAAACAAAGAACATGTAATTTTTGTTGCATATTAATTTGTATTAAAATAATTAAAATCCAAAATATTAGTTTTATTTCTTTTCCTATTGACAACACAATAAAGTAATTATATTATGTATAGTCACATACAATTTTGTAATGACCAAATTGATATGGTTTGGATAAATAGATATCATTTTGAAAGTATTATCTAAATTATTCTGGCTAATTATTACAAAATTTCTAAAACATTTCTTTATTATAAATTGAGGTCTTATTTGAAATTGATATATAAATAGATAAAATAACAGGAAATAACATCTTTTTAGCTTGTATATTTGTGGAATTCAATCTCATTTAGAAATAATATCAAATAAACATTGTCTTGAATTTACTATTGATATACAAAGATAAAATTTTGAAAAGAAGTTGATACAATAGATACAAATATCGATTTATTCGAATTATATATGATATATGTATGTGTGTGTGTATATATATGTGTTTGTGTGTTTTTTATAATTTCAAATCTAAGTATTGTACTCATAATTCACATTTTTAATTTTTATACATCATACATATCTATAGTACATTGATATATTTGTGTTTTATACTCTTTTTATATCAATGTGTATAGATTTTATAGAGTACATGTATCAATTTTTAGTATCATACATATATCAGAAATACATGTACATGTGTGTTTTTGTGTTTTGTTGATAGTTCATACATATGTGACATGTAAATGTGTGTTTTTGTGTTTTGTTAATAATTCATACATATGTGTATCTATATATCTTTCAGTTTGAAAGCTAATATTATATGTATTTGCGTGCAAGATTGAGAAAAAGAGTCAAACAATTTTGAAATATATATAGGAGAGATATACAAATACGAATTGTACATGCTATATAAGATTATTTCTTGCATTTCTCATCTCTTTCTCAGTCTCAATCTTATTCAATTCTTTCAAACTATAACTATTGCTATGAAATTACTATAATATGATATTTCACAATGATACAAACTATAACTATTTATGAAAAAATCTCAATTATTTTTTTATGTGAAACGGATTTGTAAAATCTTAGCAAGTTTATGCAGATCTGATCTGCCCAAACACCGCCTGTACGTTTGCTATTCTTGTTTGTGTTAATGTTCTATATTATTGGGCCCTAATTAAAAGTGTTATGTTTTAAATAGTTTTTAGGATGTGTTTGGTACGAAAAAAATATTTTTTTATTAAAAAAGTACATTTCTTATTTATTTTTCAGTATTTGATAAGAAAATAAAAAAAATATTATTTTAATGTATTTTATATTTTCTAGCAAACTATTAAAAAAATGGAATGCAATGGGATATGAGGTGGAATGGTCACGAGTGGTGGTTGGAGGGGGGGGGGGTGGAGGGAATGGATGAAGAAAAGAGAATAAACCATTCTACCAGCTTGTTTTTCTGTACTTGTAAAAAGGAAGTCAATTTCCTGAGAAAAAGTTCAAAATAATACTTTATCTTTGGATAAAAGACTCAAAGTCATTCTTTATTTTTTACATTAAATATTAATAATTCCATATTTATAATTGGTTCATTTCTTTTTTATCTTCCCCCTATATTTTTGTCGATTTCTTAATAGTGTTTTTGCCCCACAATTTTATGTATAGAATGTCCAAATTGTCTTATTTTATATTTATTAAAAATAATCACTTTATGTTAGTGAAGGTGAAAAGAAGAGTATCATGTTTTGTTTGATAGAAATTTTATTGCAGCTAAATTAATAATAACTTGATATATGATATTATAAAAATATAAAAAATTATGCTGTTGCACATGAAATCGACGTGATAGACCTCACAATTTTAGTTGCAATAGTATTTCCACTAAACAAAATAAGATATTTTCTTCTTACCCTCTCTTGCATAGAGTTATTATTTCTCTAAATTTATAAAAAAATGATTGAACCTTTCATAAATAAATTGCAGAAAATCAGTTAAAATAGACCAAATAAATTGGGAGAGAACAAAACACATATCAATAGTACAAGCATGACAGACTATTCGTACTTTAAGTTAAAACTCAAAGATAATTTTGAGTCTTAGGTCTCATTTGCTTTCATTAAGATTTCTGAATATTAAAATGTACATTAAAATTTAAATGTTTTGATCCAAATAAACACCTAAATATTAAAAATATAATTTTTGAATTTAAATACCGAATGATTAGGATTGTTTGTTTTTAATTTTTAAACGGTAAATATGAACTTAAAGAACCCCTTAATTCATTGTCCCCGACTCTGAGTATACCGCAACTTCGTCGGGCCTTTTTGAACTTCAATTGCCTTTCTGTTTTTTCTTTAAGCCTCTTAGCTACCAGAAAACTTTACTCCTATCGAAAACCCTAAATCTTGACGGAAAAGGATTGCAGGTTTCGTAATGGAGGAAAATAAGCAGCCATCATCACAAAAGATACAGATATACCCCACCTCCACTGGTGAAATATCTCCTTTCTGGAGAGACAAGTACGAAAAAGATGCAAAGAAGTACTGGGATATCTTTTACAAGCGCCATCAAGATAAAGTAACTTTCTTATTCTATCTAATTAACCCTTTGATCTGGATTTTGTTTCTCTAACTAAAATATCCAATTTCCATTTCTTTTTGTCTACTGTTCACTTGTTTAATCTACTCATTGATGTTATTTTGCTGTTCTCTTGAAAAAAAAAACAGTTCTTTAAAGACAGGCATTACCTGGACAAGGAATGGGGTCAATACTTCTCTGTGAGTGAATAAGACAATGAATATGATCAGTTTTGTTCTAAGAAAATGTGTTAAGTTAAGGAGGATGGTACATTGAATAATGATTTGTTCCTGTTCTTACTCTTTGCAGGGGATTGACGAGAAAGTCATTCTTGAGGTAATTCAAGTTTATCACACATATGTTCTTTTTACCTGTTGAATATTCTGACCCCATCTTTTTGAGGTATAACTAATGATTACCTCAGTATTTCATTCAGCACAATTTTGTGACAGTATGTTTTTCTTGTTAATATTTTCTACATTTAAGTACTTGCATGTCTATTTTCAGAATTACGGTGATTATATCCTGTATTTTCTTAAGAGCTCTATTAGCTACTATCATTTAACTTTTGGTGTTTGTCAAGAGAATTATAGTTTTCATATTGCCTTCTTCCAGCAATCAAATAAGTGCTGTCGAAAGTGCTCATAACTTTTTCAAGTTGTAGGTTACCTTTCTTGTTATGCGGATCACAGTCTAACACATATTTATGCTATATTATTTGTTACGGGAATTGGTTCAATTGTTCTCTTGTTACACTTGCACTAATGGAATAATGCTGATTACAGGTTGGGTGTGGGGCTGGAAATACCATCTTTCCTTTGCTTGCTACAATACCAAACATATTCGTCCATGCATGCGATTTTTCACCTCGAGCTGTGAACTTAGTTAAGGTATGTATTTTGGTCGTGTCAGTGGCCTCTCAAAGTAACAATTGAAGAAAGTATTTTCCCTTTAGTTGTTTAATTGTGATCTGAAATGAGTGGGAGGTTGAGAACATTTCAGCTTGCTGGTGTGCCTATTTCACAAAAATTGTAGTAAATATATTTCTAAGGAGTCATTGATGATATATAGTACATTTTGTTGCTTGTGTTGGATATGTGCTCTTTTTTGTTTTGGATATATTTACGTGAGTAATATTTATCATATGAGACTTTTTATATCTGGTTCTTTTCAGAATATTATTCACATTGGCATGCTATATTATTTGTACAGCCAAGGCTCATTAGGATGCCTAAGAGTCCATCATATGTAGGTCTTGTTAGCTTAAGTTGTAGATACAACTATTTTGAAATGTCTAGAGAGAGTGGCTCCTACTTCTCTCTAGAATCAAGGAAGCTGAAAAGGTCTTTCAAGGAGCCAATATTAGAACTTGGGGGAAGATGCTGCAAGGTGGAATTAGATAGGGAACCTCATTTTTTGCTGTCCAGTGAATATGTCGGAAGAAAAACTTTCTTGAAGACTTGCTTGCTCGGGACTTCCTCAAAATGGTGGGCTAACCGGATGCTATTGGAAACTGGGCGGCGGCTGTTTGGGTGTAGCTAATGGGCTGAAGGTTACTCATTCTCGGTTTCTTTTTCGTTTTGCAGATGAGTTCAACCTGCTAAAGTTTTTCAAAGGGGGAGAAGGTGGATGGGTGACAACTTCTTGAAGTTGGAAGGATGGGAGGAGCTTTCTGGGTGTGACGATCCACAGTTTACCATAGACATTGTGGTCGTGAATTTGGCGGGTCTCTCTGTCCATCTTTGGTGTTTTGACATCTTCAAGAAGGTGGGGGGGGGGGACCTGTGTGTGGGTTCAGAATATGGTTGCACCCTGGGTTTTGACCAGTGGCGCTGGCGCTTGGGGATGGGGAAGTGATGGTCTCTTCGTAGGGAGGGAAAAAGAGGAGGAAGAAGAAGGGGGAGAGAGTGGTTTGGAACAAGTGTTTGGAAAAGTTCACAATGCCTGCAATTTACGGGACTAGGGTTGCCTTACATAAGGACCTCACAGTGTGGAATCCTATTATTGAAAGAGTTGAGAAGAGACTAGAAAGTTGGGAAAAGTGATACTTGTCGAAGGGTGGCAAGGAAGTATCCATAAAAAAATACTTTATCGAGCATCCCTACCTACTTATTGTCTTTGTTGCAAGCACCAATGATGGTTACAGAAAACAAGAAAGACTTCAAAGAAAATTTTTATGAGACAAATTATAACTTGTAGGGGTGGGCATTCGGTATTTCGGTTCGGTTTCGGGTTTTTTTTCTGTTTTCGGTTTTTGTAATTGTGCACCGAATACCGAACCAAAATATTTTCGTTCGGTTCGGTTTTTATGATTTCGGTTCGGTTTTTATTATTTCGGTTCGGTTTTGTTATTTCGGTTTTTTTAATGGGCCTGCTTAGTTGGGCTTTAAAAATTTACAAATTTTTTTGTTTGATTTTCAGCTTAATGGGCTAAAAATAGTTATATCAAAAAGTCTTTTACTTTTTAATTTTTTATCTTAAATTATAATATTTATTATTTAATATTAATAATTAATATAATATAAATATATATAGTAATATAATATATTTCGGTAAACCGAAATACCGAATTACACAAAATCATATACTGAAAACCGAACCAAAATACCAAAAAATACAAAAACATATACTGAATACCGAACCGAAAACCGAAAAACCGAAACCGAAATACCAAAAGAATTCGGTTCGGTACGGTGTTTCGGTTTTCTGGTGTTTATGCCCATCCCTAATCACTTGGTTAACTGGGAGGTTGTTACAACTTCAGAAAAGTGGGCTGGTATAGGACTGAAAGATCTTATGGTGTTTAATAGAGTTTTACCAGGGAAATGGCTATAAAGATTTAGGGTGGAGGAGAACGCCTTATGAGGGAGGTAGTGTTAGAGAAATACGGCTCATCCAAAGGAGGGTGGAGGACTTGAGCTATTACTGTCCCGTTTGGCTTGGCATGTGGAGGAGCATTTTGAAGGGGTGAGAAGACTTCGATGGTCGCATCACTTCCAAACTGGGAGATGGAGGAGTTTCAAAGGCTGTTGGAGTTGCTCTACAAACACATCAGGCTAAATCTTAGTGATTCATTGAGTTGGGCCTTGAGCAGCGATGGTTTTGTTCACTGTCAAATCTCTCTATCAAAGCTTGCTCGCGAGAGAGAAGACGTCTTTCTCAAACCTTTCAATCTGGATCCCTGGGATACCTAGGAAATTGTGATTTTTTGCTTGGTTGGTGGGGAGGGGAGCGATTCTGACAACCAAAGGAAGAGAATTATCACTCATGTTAGCCGAGTTTTATGTGCAAGTGTTCTAGTGAAGAAGTTGATCATCTCTTGGTGCATTGTAAAGTGGCGTCGATTTGTGGAGGATGGTTCTGAATTTTTATGGTGTACAATGGGTAATGTCGGGTACCATTAGAGATGTTCTACATATTTAGGCTGGAAGACGTACTTTTAGAAGGCAAAAAGCATGGAAGGTTGCTCCATTAACTCTTATGTGGACATATGGAAAGACAGAAATATGAAAGCTCTTGAGGGGATCAAAAATGAGTTTGCACACTTGAGAAATAACCTTTTTTACTTTGGTTGCTTTTTGGTGCACCCTTGTAGTTCCTTATGGCTTCTTGTATAGATGATTGTGTCTTTTATAGAAAATCATATTTTGATGTAGATTCTCTACTTTTTTGGTATACCTCAAGTTCCCATTGTTAATAATATCACTTATCTTATCAAAAGCTTATGTTGCATTTCTTTCATTTTCGATGCTATCACCACATGACAATGTTTTTGTAACACTTGCTAGAAGCCAGAACTCATGTTTTCACAAAGGCAGAAGTTAATATATCAAAGAAATTTTTCCAATGCTACGAGGTTTTCCTTAAACATCTGAATTGATTGTGTTAAGGATATATAGATATGATGTATACCATGTAAGTATAAAAAGATCTACAATTCCTATAGTTTTGTGATTAAGAAGATATCTAGTATGCACTTTTTTTTTTCTTGAGATAATTGTGAAGTCTATATAAATCCCACCAAATTGAGGGTATAGTCAAGCCATTCATTCTCAAAATCACTTCTTTTCATGATATCAAACCTTATTTGATAAAGAAAAAAACCAATCTCTTATCTTGTTTACCCGATGTTGCACCATCTTTTTTCTAGTCTCTTTTGGTTTTGGGATCTTGATCTATTTCTGTTTTGCTCATGATATATATCCATTTTTATTACCCCCAATGATGAACACCAGTCCTTATATGGAGTGTCAAAAAGATATGTGAAGTCTGATCGGGTGCTCATCATCTAGAGTAGAAGGATTCAAACTTCTGCAATTACTACCACAAGAAAGCTGCCCCCTAGGGCATTGAAGGCTGTCACCGTGTGGCCAAATATAAGGGGCTAAGCATGACTTTCTTTTCTGTATTTCTGCAATATCCCCTCATTGCTTAGGAGCACTTGGTGGCATTTGTCAAAGCACGAAATCCATAATGGAATCATTGCAGAAGAAAGGTATAACGCTTGGAACCCAAACATGATTAAGCCTCATATCCTTGGCCGCAAGGATTACGAAATAGCAATGTGCCTAAGAAACCGAAGCATTCTCGATTGAAGTCAATTCAAAGAGAAGAAAAAAGAAAATAGGACAAGGCTGAAACCAAGCCCTAAATTTGAGACTTTGGAAAACTGCTTTAATTTTTGTTGTCTACGCTCCAAATGTTCAATTTTCAATTGTGGGGGTGTTTTAAGAGTCTTCCATGTTGGTTGAGGGAATGAGTTGTTGTTTTCTTATATGATCTTGGACAATGCTTACTTGATGAGCTAGTTTTTGCGGTTGTGTTAGGAAAAAAGTTCATTCTTCTTGATAAGTTGGATGTAAGTTTGTGGTTGATGCCAAGAGTAAGTTTCTTGCTTTGGATGTGAAGCAAAAGTGAAAATACATACACCGATTTGTGTTAAAATTTTGTTGTATTTATTGCAGTCACACAAGGATTTTGACGATGCTCGGGTGAACGCATTTGTCTGTGATCCAACAGTGGATGACCTGATCCAACATATTTCTCCTTCATCAGTGGACGTTGTTACCATGGTACTAGACAAAAGTTTTCTTCTATAATTTGTGGGCTTTTCAATTTGCATCGACATACTTTCTGCATAACAAATCATGCTCTCTCATAATCATTTACTTAAAGCATGCCTTGTTCTTGAATGTTTGTTTTTGTTCCATATTAGTTAGACTGCACAACATATATTTACTTAAACAAATAAGCTGACTTGTTAAGCAGATATTTGTTCTATCTGCAGTATCTCCTGAGAAGATGCCTCTGATGTTACAAAACATCAGAAAAGTTCTGAAGGTCAGATACCAGTTCTTAATTTCATTGATTTGTGCCTTTTGATGTCATTATTATGACTCTTATACCTGTTTCCTTTCCAGAAAGATGGCTGTGTCTTATTTCGGGACTATGCAACTGGTGACCTTGCTCAGGTTTAAACTTCACCATATAGTATCCTAATCTATTTCTTCAGCATATTGTATGAACTTATTGATTTTGTACTGCCTCTACTGCAATCTATTTAACACCTTTTGACTAGGCACAAAATTTAAGAAAAAAGAGAACTTTTGAAATTTGTGATCTAAAACAAATTTTAGACATTTGTGTAGCTAGAAATTATTTCATTAAGGGTAAAAAAGAATTTTTAAAGTTAAGTTGTTTCTAATTATAGAAATGTGACATTCATTTTAGGACACACTAAACAGGGAAGTGTGTCACATAAATTGGGACGGTGGGACTAATAACTTTGGATTTACTTTATTGCCTTCGTATTTTGCGTAGTATGTGATATTTGATGGCTACCTTTGAATTTAACTTGAGTAAGTTTGGGTTGTAAAATCAGCTTTTTGTTTATTTTATCTTTGGGCTTACTGAAAATGTAGCATATTTGGGAATGATGTATACTTACAGCTAAGGTTTGTATTACCAGGAAAGGCTTACCTCCAAGGAACAAAAAATCAGTGATAACTTCTATGTCCGGGGTGATGGGACTGTAAGTTCTACTGTTACAAATTGATATTTCTCATAGTTTGGGCCTTATATTGTTGATGCGCATCTTATGGCAGCTTATTTCTGTCAACAGAGGGCTTTCTACTTTTCTGATGAGTTTTTAATAAATCTCTTCAATGGAAATGGTTTTGATGCTGAGGAGCACATCTTGTGTTTCAAGCAAGTGGAAAATCGGTCAAGGGAGTTGGTGATGAATAGGTATATGATCGGTACTTCCTATTTGTACTTCCTCCATTCTATTGTATGTCATGGTAGTTGATTGCATACATAATTAGATGTTAGTTTGACTTACATAATACAGCAGTGATATTTAAAGAAAAAATTGAAGTTGTTGTGAAGTTTGTTTGTTTAAATGAGAAATATCACTTCAAAGTTTTGTGACAGCTGTATAAAATTGAGATGTCAAACATATTTTAACATCAAAATTCAACTATCATATAAATCGGATAAAAATTGATAGAGTAAATATCACATTCATGTCTAAATTTTAATAAATAAATGAATTTTGAACAATTATAACACTAGCAATGTTATATGAGAGTGAATGTTGGGACACAAGTATAGATGCGAAAAATCAAATGATGAAGGGGGAAATGAAATGTCGGATTGAATCGCCGAAGCAGGGCTAAGGCGAATAGATATGAATGACGAATGAAGTCTATTCCCCCTTACCTTAGTCAGACTGGCATGAAGCTTAAGCTTTCATGAGGAATTAGGAACATGAAGAAAGAAAAGCAGAAAAGGGAGATACCCCATAGACCAAAAGGGCATAGATCGATAACACATTAATGAGATGAGTGTTTTCAAAATGTAGATGCTAAGATGAATGTGCGGTCATACGAGATTAGACAAGATTAAAAATGATAAGATTCTGTAGAAGGTGCAAGTAGCACAAATTGAGGAAAAAACTTAGAGAAGGTTGCTTGAGATGATCTGTTCATTTTTTTGGTCGACCTCCAGATGCACTAGTCTATAGATGTGAAATCATGGTTAGTAAAGGTGTCAAAGCGGACACGAGATGTAAAATCTTGCGGAAAAAAGTTGTCTCGAAAGACAATCTCTTGGAAGCTATGCAGACTTGACCAAAGATAAGACAAATGTGAATTTTACTTTTGTTACTGCAATAATTTTTAATACAATAAATTGTCCAGGTTTAGAATAAATTTGAAATTTAAAATTTTTACTAGGTTGTTTTAGTTGTTCCGAAATTCTAGCTTTTTGAATTTTGAAGTGCAGATTTTCTGCATATTTATGAGCTCAAATAAAAAATCATTGAAAGTGATTTCAATCCAAAGAGAGACATTTTCAACGCTCTTTTTGCTGCCTTATCTTTTTTAAAACACCAACAGTGGTATCAAGAGCTTTATTGATCTTACGAGATCTGTGAGTTTTTTCAAAGAACTATCATATCATTTTTAACCTGCCAGGGCTACTTTTAACATGCAAGGGTTATTTTTCTATCCATTTTAACCTCTATTTTCAACCCGTGTTTTTTCCAAGCACTAACTTTTTTCAACCAATGTTTAACCTAAAAAAATGGCAAGCAACAGTTTTTCTTTCAATGCCCCACAAATTCCCACATATAAAACCTATCAAATTTGGTCCGTGAGAATAAAACCATATTTTGAAACCTATGTGATATGTGATGTTTACAACAACATTTTGTGAATCCTACAAAAGTTCAGATTAAAGGATTTTCAAAAATAGCTTTTAGACACAAGTTGTTGAAGGTATTTTTTTAGCACAAACACAAAAGAAGGAAAAGAAAAAAGAAGAAAATTTTGAAGTTCGAAAAGAATAAACAGAACTCAGCTCCAATTGTCAAAGTAGAAATTGAGGAGGAGCATTTTTTCAACCGCCGTAACTAAAACAAAGGAGGAGTGTTGAATTTTACTTTAGTTACTGCAGTATTTTTTAATATAATAACTTGTCTAGGTTTAGGATAAATTTGAGATTTTAATTTTTACTAGTCTGTTTTAGTTGTTGAGAAATTCTAGCTATTTTGAATTTTGAATTGCAGATTTTTTCTGCATAGTATGCGCTCAAATTGGCTATGTAAAGCCGTGTTACGCTTGATAAAATCATTTAGACATATTTTAATCAATTCTTTTTGCTGCCCCATTTTTGAAAACTAACAGACACCATGGAGAAAAATGATTATATAGGAGATATTAATTAGTTGAGAATATCTTTAGCCATTTTAGTGCATTTTACTTTAGGTCGTAGATTTTTACGAGTCTTTTCACACTATTAGATATTTTTATTGTGGTAGGAAATATAGAGAACTTCTAGTTCTTTTTATTTTTATCTTGTATAGTTTTAGCCTGAAATGGAATTTGAATGGAGAAATATGGTCAATGAGGATTCATAGAGCTGACCTAACTTATTTGGATTGAAGCATGCTAGTATAGTGATATGTTATTAATTGTGAGAAATATATGGGTAGAATATCATTCAATTGTGTATTTACATTGTTACATTGAGACCCTATTTATAGACATTACATTGGAACCCTTCCGTCTAGGATTCCTTTTCCTATTCTTCTTCCTATTCCTATTCTAAGCAGGAAAAACTTATTCCTATTCTAACACTCCCCCTCAAGCTGGTGCATACAAATTATATGTACCTAGCTTGTTACAGATGTAATTAAAATACGAGGAGATGTGAAAGACTTGGTGAACATATCTGCAAGCTGATCATTTGACTTCACAAATTTTGTAACAATATCTCCCGAGAGTATCTTTTCTCTGACAAAGTGACGGTCAATCTCAATGTGCTTAGTTCTTTCATGAAACATTGATTTGATGCGATATGAAGAGCCACTTGATTATCACACACAAGTTCCATCTGATCAATTTTGCCAAATTTTAGTTCTCCAGCAACTGGTTGAGCCAAACTAACTCACAAGTTGCTATCGCCATTGCTCGATATTCTGATTCTGCACTAGATCGAGCAACCACATTTTGTTTCTTACTCTCCACGACACCAAATTACCTCCAACTAAAACACAATATTCAGAAGTCGAACATCTGTCAGAGGGTGATCCTGCCCAATCAACATCTATATATCCATTGATATGTTCATGACCTTGATCCTCAAAGAGCAGTCCTTTACCGGAGCTGACTTTATATATCGCAGAATACGAACAACTGCTTCCCAATGACTATCACTAGGGGAAGTCATAAACTGACTTACAACACTCTCGGGAGAAGAGATGTCAGGTCTAGTCACTATGAGATAATTCAACTTTCCAACAAGCCGTCTATACCTTTCAGGATTACTAAGTGGCTCCTCCTGTCCCAGAAGAAGTTTAACATTCTGATCCATAGGAGTGTCAATAGGTCTACATCCCATCATTCTTGTCTCCTTAAGAATGTAAGACATACTTGCGTTGAAAATTAACAATACCTGATCTAGACTGAGCAACCTCAATACATAGAAAATACTCAACCTGTCAAGGTCTTTAGTTTGAAAGTGCTTAAAGAGATGTTGCTTTGAATTGGTGATACCATCTTGATCATTATCGATGATAACAATATCATCAACGTAAACAACCAAATAGATACATTGACTTGGTGCATAATGTCGATAAAACACAGAGTGATCAGCTCCACTACGAATCATGCCAAACTCCTGAATTACTGTGCTGAACTTCCCAAACCAAGCTCGAGGAGACTATTTCAGACCATATAGTGACCTACGCAATTGACATACAAGGCTACTAGACTCCCCTGAGCAACAAAACCAGGTGGTTGCTCCATATAGACTTCTTCCTCAAGATCATCTTGCTAAAAAACATTCTTAATGTCCAACTGATAGAGAGGCCAATGACGAACAACAACCATAGATAGAAAAAGACGAACATATGCTATTTTAGCCACGGGAGCGAAAATGTCACTATAATCTAGCCCAAATATCTGAGTATACCCTTTGGCAACAAGGCGAGCCTTAAGTCGATCAACCTGACCGTCTAGTCCAATTTTGACTGCATAAACCCAACGACAACCAACAATAGATTTACCTGCAGGAAGCGAGACAAGCTCCCAAGTACCACTCTTATGTAAAGCAAACATCTCATCAACCATAGCCTGCCTCCATCCAGAATGAGAAAGTGCTTCACCTGTAGTCTTAGGAATGAAAACAGAGGACAAAGACGACACAAAGGCATTATGGGGTGATGATAGACGATGATAACTTAAGAAGGTATAATGTGGGTGAGTATTTTGAGTGGATCGTATACCTTTTTGAAGTGCAAGCAGTGGGCGAGGTGGAGGCAAGTCCGCAGTAGAAGCACGGTCTGGCGCATGACATGAATCATCTGGGACTAGGGTTGGACGTGGACGGCGATGATAAATTAGTAGTGGTGGCACTACAACTGGAGATGTAGAAGTAACTGTAGATTCCTCAAAGGTTGGCACAAGTAAAACTTGAGGTATGGGTAAGACCATAGATACATCAGAATGATTAGAAGATGTATAGTAAGGCTGAGACTCAAAAAATGTAACATCAGCGGACATAAGGTATCGATGAAGATCATGTGAATAACGAGATACCTTTTTTGGACTCGAGAGTAACCAAGAAAGACATTTGAAGGCACGATAAGCTAGTTTATCTTTTCCTGGGGCTAAGTTATGAAGAAAACATGTGCTCCCAAAGACACGATGGAGATATGATAGAGATGTGACCGAGGAAACAGTATGGAATGTGGAACCTGATTCTGAATAGAAGAAAAAAATATTCTATTTATCAAATAACAAGACGTAAGAACTGCATCTCCCAAAAAACGCAATGGAACGTTGGATTTAAGGAGAAGAGTACGAGCGGTCTCAATAAGATGCCGATTTTTTCTTTCAGCTACACCGTATTGTTGAGGGGTGTATGGATAAGTAGTCTGGTGAATAATGCCTTGGTGAGTCATAAACTCTTGAAATTGAGAGGATAAGTATTCTAAGGGATTATCACTACGAAAAGTACGAATAGAAACCCCAAACTAATTTTGTATTTCAACAAAGAAACTTTTGAAAATAGAAAATAACTCAGAACGATCTTTGATTAAAAAAACCCAAGTATTTGAATAATCATCAATTAAACTAACAAAATAACGAAATCCTAAGGTGGAACTGACTCTACTAGGACCCCAAATATCAGAATGAACTAATGAAAAAATAGACTCTGAACGACCCTCAGTACTACGAGAAAACGTAGCACGAGTGTGTTTCTCAAGTTGACAAGACTCACAATCTAATGTAGATAAACTAGACAAACTAGACACCATCTTTTGCAGTTTGGATAGACTCGGATGTCCCAAACGTTTGTGAATCAGATCTAAGGAGTATGTAACGGAGCATGTTAAGGAATTTGAAGAGGTAAGATAGTAAACGCCTTGTGATTCATGTCCTGTTCCAATCATCTGTCCCGTACTGCGGTTCTGCATGAGAAAAAAATCATCGAAAAAAAAGTTATGCTACATTGTAGGGCTTTCGTCAAACGACTAACAAATGTTAGATGAAAAAGAGAACCAGGGACATAAAGAACAGAGTCTAGGGTGACAGAAGATAGGGGTTTGACTTTTCCAACCCCTTTTAGTTTTGTCTGGATCCCATTGGCTAAAGTAATAGCTAGAAGAGATTGTGAATAAACAATATCAGATAAAAGTGATTTACTACCAGAGATATGATTAGAAGCCCCATAGTCCATGACGCATGTTCTAAGACTACTAGATTGCGACACACAAGCAAAAGAATTACCCGCAACAGACGCATCAGGTTTTGCAAGCGAAACTACTTGTGGAGACGTTTGCTTATTTGCATGATACTGAAGGAACTTATCATATTCTGCCTGAGCAATATGAGCATTATTGGATGGTTGATTAGGTTGAGCACCATATGCTACTGGTGGAGATGTCTGTTTACTTGCGCGATTTCGAAGGAACTCATTATATTCCTTTAGAACAATAGACTCATAACTGGGTGGTGGGCCATGCAAAATATAACATGTCACGAGTGTGTCCAGGTTTATGACAATGACTACACTTGGATCGAGGTTTTCCAAAACGCTCTCCCCTCGCCAATTCTCCATAGATTGGTATGTACGTTTTTATGTGGTTTGAGATGTGAGAATAGAGGAGTCAACAATTGGTGATGAAACTTCTTTGTGAGTGGGAGGTGCAGCAAGGCGAAGCAGACAAGAGAATAATTCATCAATTGAGGGAACTGTAGGACTGGCTAGAAATCTGGTCACATACAGAGTTATGGTCAGTAAGAAGTCCAACAAGTGTAAGAACTAGAAACAATGTTTGCCTTTGCTCTTGTTGCTTTTCCGCGTTTGTAGTGATAGGCATCAATGTTTCAAATTCCTCCATGACTGCCTGTACTTATCCCAAGTAAGTAGACATATCGGATTCGTGTTTCTTTAAGTTGGTCATCCGAGATATCACATCATAGAATCGAGATATGTCAGTGTATAAAACACGTGTCTTTTCCCAAACTAAATAACATGTCTGGAATAGGCGAAACAAGAGTATCAACTTAGAATCAATAGAGCGCCAAAGGATACTACATAATTGGGCATCCACTTTCTCTCATTGTGCTTTGGCTTTTGCACCATCGTCACTAGACTTTGTCTTTTCATCTACAATACAAACATTGTTTGTTAAGTGATCTTGAACACCTTGACCCTTGCACCACAACTCAAAAGAAAAAGCTCAAGCTAAATAGTTTGAACTTCCCATTAATGGTTCTGAAATGATTGTAAGGCTTGAACCTCCAATTCCTGTATTTTTGGAGCCAAAAACATCACACACGAAAGACATTTTTCGAAATTTGGCTTGAACAGAGTAAAAACTTGCTGGAAACTGCCGGAATCCACCTACAGTAGCCTAAAAAATGATTTCGCCGAAAACTTGCCGGAAGCTGCCGAACCCTAATTCCGGTGATCGGATCTAGAGAAAACTGCCCAGGTTCTGGTCTGAGATACTGGACAACAAATGGAAGAAAATTGCTAGAAATAAAAGACCGGAGCAACACTTGGCGCGTGAACAGAACTCGCCGGAAAATTTCCACCTCCGATCGGCGTGTGGGGGCGCGTGGGAGGTTATTTTCCGGTGGGTCTGGCTGGGTTTTGTTCGCCTGAGCTTTCCGAGCCTCCTGACGGTGTTGTCTTTTGCACAACACCTTCAGAACAAAAGATGACATAAATCAGTCCCACCGTCGTCACCGAAATTTGACACCGGTAACTTGAAGTTCTCACCAATGCTCTGATACCATGTGATAAATATATGGGAAGAATATTATTCAATTATGTATTTACATTGTTACATTGAGACCCTATTTATAGACACTACATTGGAACCCTTTTCCGACTAGGATTCCTATTCCTATTCTTCTTCCTATTCCTATTCTAAGAAGGAAATACTTATTTCTGTTCTAACAATAATGAATTTGGAAATTTGAATGTTATGAAATTTGTATAAAAAAAAATAAGGTGTCAAATTTTGCAACATCCCAAAATAAAAAGGTCAAGTTAACGGAGGAAGTGTTCTCTGTATAGTGTATTCTCTGGTAGATTTGAATGTGCTTTTCATTATACCTGTGGTGTTTTCTGTGGAGGTTTGCCAAAGATTTTAGAATTTTTCAGAGGGTTTTCCCTGTCCCCTCCAACCTTCATCTCAAGTATCACATTTTTAATGAGCCGAGGGGCAACTTGTAGGGGAATTGTGGAGATCTTCCTTATAATGCAAACTTGATATTGCTTAGAGCCAACATATGGCTCTTTTAGTGCTTAAAGTTATTGGGTTTGTGACGTGGGTTCAACTCCTACCGTGGTAGGATATTGAAAAATACTTTTAGAGATCAGAGGTTTGTCACTGAAATATGAATATACAAGCTAAGGGTGTTTGTGCACAAAAAAGCAAGGACATCGGTGATTCGAACAATAATTTGGACCAGACCAAAAATGAGTAAATCCAAATACCCCTGGACAGGTGTGTATAATGCACTTAAAAGGTTCATCAGAAAGAAGCATATGATCCAAAACGTAATTCGAAGTTCATGGGAGCCGACAGAAAAAAATAATAATTTCAATTACCAATTTCAAAAAAAAAAAGAAGTTAATTTGTGTTGCTTTAATTTTACATCATAGTTCATAAGATACATGAGGTGTAATATCAACATGCAATATACTCGTGGCTGAATTTTATCTTATTTTGAACACACTGGAAGCTAACTTTTCTTGCCACAATTATTAATACTTAGGCAATTAGAATGCAAAAGCTGCAAAGCCAAAAATATTGAACAAAATGTTAACACTCAAACTCGAGTTTGGGATGTAGAGGTGACAGATAGGAGAACAAATGCAGTTACAGATGATTTAAAATTTCTAATACTGTTATTTGTTACTTTTTGGATAACTTCATTAGGCACACACTATTAAGAATCTGACAGGCTTGGACGAAGATCAATGCTAGAGTGTGTATTTCATTAATAATATTATCTTGTAGTGGGGATCCCCCCTAATATCTCATATCCATTCTTTGGTGTACTTTTGGTGTATTAGATAAAAACATACTTAAGTGATGTGGTTTCAGGCGCTGGGTTCAAGCTGTATTCCGTGTTGGTAGTGGAATATCTGCAGGGAAAACCGAAAGCAAGGTGAAATACCTTGGTAAGGATAATGATAAGCCTGAAATACCAAAAATTATCCTTGAAGACTTTGCAAATGAGACAGAAGTTGACATATCTGAGGGGATGGCTCTTGAAATGTTTGGTATTTCATCTCCTAAGGAGGAGGTATGAATTTTCATTCACTTCTAACATTATTTCTTCTTTTTTTTTTTTTGGATAAAGTAAAGTTGTATTCCTCAGCAATGAGGGTATGCTGGCAACCATCAAAAAGATTTACATCAGTGACCAAAAAAAATCAACTCAAGAAATTGCTACTAAACTTATAAAGAAGAGAAAAAAGTTTAAAATCTGTCCAGCATCCTCTATACCCTTCTCATTACACTAAAAACGGAAGGTCTTCATATAACGCCATTTGATCTTTTGTACTGATTCTGCAGTATTTTCCATACACCTCTTGTTTCTTTCTCTCCAAATAGTCCACCATATACAAGAGGATATCTTGTTCCACCATTTCTTCTGGATCTTACTCGCCCCTCTTCTCACCCTTCTAGTGTTCATTCCTTCCTGTTGTTATGAGAGAGACAGAAATTGTGAGGATAACAGAGTTAATAGTTCCAGAAGGCAGTGTGACTAACGTTTGTAGTTTTATGCATTAACACTGACATTATAGTTGAGCAATCATGACCTATGCATATATTAGTGCTCAACTGCTCATGCATTGATCCAAGAGTGGCATGTAGATTCTTTTTATTATTCAGATAAACCAATGTTTGTGCTGTATCTCATCAAATTACTTCTGGGACCTGATCCTAGTTTGTAGATACAGGTTCATGATTAAATAGTAATTTCCGTTTTTCAAAGATTGATACTCTAGTCAAGTTGAATTAGGGATAGAGTTATCAAATTTCCTCCATCATGGGTAGCATATTCTAATATGAAACAGGTGGTTAGTCGTAATTGATTCAGAAATATGAAGTTTGGGGCGCTGGATCCCCCATAAAAGCTTGTATAAAGTAATTTTTAGATGTTCCAAAATATTTTCCTCCTGTCACTGACTTGCCTACTTATCAACATTCTAGATTCTTGATGTCATCTCCAAAGACTATTCTTTCAAGATAAAGGTCCTCTCAAAAGAGTATCAGCATACCTGCAAATCAACTGGCTTAATGTTATGGGAATCAGCTCGACTTATGGCTTCTGTGCTTGCTGCTAACCAGACCATTGTTTCAGGGAGAAGTGTTCTAGAGCTGGGTTGTGGATGTGCAGGCATTTGCTCCATGGTTGCTGCTAGATCTGCTAACCTTGTGGTTACCACTGATGGAGACACAAAAGCACTTGATCTGTTAAACCAGAATCTCGCTTTGAATCTCCAACCACCAATTCCTGCAAGGCTAATTACAAAAAAGCTTGAGTGGGGAAACACAGACGATGTAGAGTCCATTAAGAGGCTAAATGACAGAGGTTTCGATGTCATAATAGGCACAGATGTCTCTTATATTGCTGAAGCAATCGCTCCTTTGTTTTCAACTGCTAAAGAGCTGATCCGACCCAGTAGAGGCGATGAGGAGGATAGTACACCAGCTCTAATCCTTTGTCATGTCATTCGCAGAGTTGATGAACCATCTATACTTTCAACAGCGTCTGAATTTGGTTTCAGGTTGGTGGATAGGTGGCCTAATGCACTAACCTCAACTAGTACATCTCAGAACATAATCCAAAGTTGGTTCTCCGATGGCAGCCTTGAAACTTGTATTCCTACCACCGCACTGAATATTCTGTATTTCCACAAGTTGTAAGTTTTGATCTTGGAGGAATTTTGTTATGTGCTTCCATAGAAAGGGGAAATGTTCCAGAAAGCTAGTCAAGATTTCTGTCCTGGTTCTTGAACCTTCAAAGGCTTCAAGCATTGAATCTGTGTTTCGTGTTAGTCCATTGCTTACACATGCAAAATGATTTGCATATAGCTAAATATGCTATTATCGTCGTTTGGAAGTTGAAGCTGTTCTTGTAGGACGGATAACAAAGGCATGCTTTCCCTTGTCCTAAATATTTACAGGATTCAGGAAGTTCTTAGTTGTCCAAAATGAGTTATGTATACTTGATATTGGTGAGTTATAGTGAAGCTCCTATATCTCTTGAATTCATGCATAATTTATCGTCTTTTTGCCGAGATTCAAGCACTTTTTCGTTGACTTAATGAAATGTTTACTTTATATTGGTTTGTTATGATGCTGAAATTTGACATACGCATTTTTTTCTTTAACAAATATACAGTTTTCTGTTTTTTTTTTTTTTTTTTTTTTTTTGAGATTATTTACGTTGAAAACAAATATATACTGCATCTATATAAAATGACATGGTGAAATCATAATACATAAATGAGATCGAATCACGTCATGTATGAAGAGAAAAAAGTTTATCACCATATCTTACATGACCAAATGGCTTTCACAGCTGGTCATGCTAATATTCCTTCCTATCTATCATATCTTTTTAAGCAATTCATTTCACATATTTTTTTATTTTTACATTTTGATTTCAAATTTATATTTTTGTATAGATTGTTCAACTGGTAAATACACATTGTCATTCTCCTACTGATTATAATTTGGAACCACATGTAGTTACATATTACTTAATGATCCGTGTTGTCAGCGTATACAAGTTAAATTCTTTCCAAAATAGAATAAATATAAACAGAAACACAAAGAGAGTGTTCAGCTAATAACTTAAGGAGATGTACTGATGTTTCTTGGAGAGGCACTTATCATAACAAACCAAAGCCTCATGCACGCATTGCCTTTTACCTAACTAATTAATTTTCTCTATTAAAAACAACAACTTTACCCCCAAACACAACATTTTTCAGATCAAAGGGGAAGTGTGTTTTTATTTCTCATTTTTTTTTACATAGTTCTGTTCACATCAGTTAAACATAGCTATCAGCTGAAGTTAATTTGTATGGTAGCTTTTGCTTTTTGCCTTTTATGATTTCAATTTAGTATCTCTTTTGTTGTCATCCTTGTTTTCTTTTCTTTTTGTTCAGTTAAAAGGAGAAACATGATCTATATATTTCTCATTCCTTTGTTTCTTTGAGCTGTTTATTTACTTGAAAAAGACTCTGATTTGATAAGTTGGTATAAATGATTTCATTTGTGGGAAGAGGACAAACACTTTTGACTTTAGTATATTGTTTTGATCTGCTGATGAAAATCTACTCTTTTGCCATATCATTTGTGTCCTATTATAATATTTGTTGTTTTTCTCCCAAATAGGAAACATGCAACTCATGCATCTAATGGAGAGGCTTAGGCCTATTATGAGCTTAAAAAGCTGGGATTACTGTGTTTTATGGAAGTTGAGTGAAGATCAAAGGTAACGCGGATTTAGAACATTGATTATATGTATTCCCCTTTGAATGGTTTATTGCATATGTGCACATAGTACGAGTGTTCTAGATCCGCCTCTGCCTCTTTTGACAACGAAGGCCCTTGAGTAATTATGTATGATGCAGGTTTCTTGAATGGATTTGTTGCTGCTGTGGCGGAGCTGAGAAAAATATGCATGGCTGTGGACAAGAGATATTTTTTCCTGATTCTTCTACTTCAACTTGTAGAGATGTTATGTTTCAGCATCCAACAACAACTGCTTGTAATTTACTGGCTCAGGTCCCGCCTTCTCTGGTGCTAGACTGCGGGTACATGTTTGGCCTATACCTTCCTCCTTTCTATTACAAGAAAATTATCCAAATAAAGGGTAGTTCAGTGCACTAAACTCTAGCTATGCGCAGTCTGAGAACGAACCATATTGAGACTCTCCTTCATTTCTAACTCTTTGCAATAAAATTGTAGAGTTTATGCACAGACCTTATTATCTAATCAAGCAAAATGGATGAACTTTGTTCCTTTCTCGGAATCAAATATCTCTAATGTAAGAATTGCTTTGTTATTATCGATTTCATTGCATAGCGTTGATCTCCACTGAAAAGCACCTTGTTTCTCTGCATAATGTTGTTTGATGTTAATTGCAGGAAATAATGGGAACTAGAGCTCTGATTCCATCTCCTCTTGGATTGCTCGAGTTGTTCAGTACGCAACAAGTAAAACATATGCTTCCTCCCTCTTACACTCTTTTTCATCTATTACTTGCTTTCTTCCCTATTTTTAATGTTCAACTCCGAGAAAATCATGTCAAAAGCTACAATTACTGTCTTAACTATACTTATCAAAAATATTCATGGAATTAAATACTTTGATGTAAGATATTATATACAAATGAAAGCCTAAAATGGTAACAAATTTTACAGCTAGCAGAAGATGAGAAAGTGATAGAATTTGTCTCAGCTCAATGCAATATCTACTTGGAGCAGCAAGCTATGATGAATTCAACTTTCTCAAATGGAGTTGAAGAGAACAACACATCAGAGCCTTTCCCAACAGAAGGAGAAAGAGACGGAGACGATCATATAAAAGATTCCCAAAATCATTACAAACAGAGAGTCTCCCCTGCAGCTACATCAGATCACTTGTCATATGATTTCCCACTTAAACGAAAACAATTGGATTCTTGTTCGATGAACTTCCTTCCACCGTTCAGTACTTATAGCACACCAGAAGTGGATAACAACACAGGAGGGAACATGTTGTTTGATCAGAGCACAAGTGATATGACACATTTTTCGGAGAATAGGTACATGAGTGAGATGGATGCTTATTTACAGAAGCAAATGATGAGAAGTAGTAGTACTCAAGCTGGAATTGATGATGAATTAGTCAAACATGATAACGGAAGATCAAATTCGGGATCTGATAGTGATCAAAATGAGGAAGAAGATGATCCTAAGTATAGAAGGAGAAATGGAAAAGGTCCTCAATCCAAGAATCTTATGGCTGAAAGGAAAAGAAGGAAGAAACTAAATGAAAGGCTCTATGCTCTTAGAGCTTTGGTTCCCAAAATCTCCAAGGTAATACATAATCTATCTCCCTTTGTTCCAATTTATACAACTCACTATTCTTTTTAATCGGTTCCATTAGAATGATACATTTCCTTATTTGACAAATATTTAATGACCTTATCAACTTGGATCTCACTTATTTGACAAAAAATCCTAATGTGTACTCTTTATTTTGTACAAAATCTTCACTCATATTTCTTAAACTACGTACACAGTCAACATTTATGGTCGAATTTATGTACAGTTGGATAGAGCATCTATCCTCGGAGATGCTATTGAATATGTGATGGAATTGGAAAAGCAAGTTAAAGATCTGCAGCTTGAGCTTGAAGAACATTCAGATGACGACGGTACTGGTGGAGGAAGGAATCCGGACCAGATTCACCCCGTAGTTTTAAGCCATAATGGAACTAAAAACAGGCCTAAATCAGATAACGGAAAACTTACAAATGGAAGCCAAAGAGAAATATCAACTAATTCTAATGGCAGCGCCGACCCTTCCAGAAAAAATCAAGATGTAGAAGAGAACGACAAATTGCAGCAAATGGAGGTACAACTTGTTCTATTTATATATATACATATGTATAATATACTACCGATTTAACTTATAAACACTCATGATAATAGCTCGTACTAGATTGTCCTTTTAAATATTGCATGTTTATGTCATTGCATATAGTATCACTAATACCTTGAGCGTTATTTATACACAGTGTTGGTAATAAATAGATGCGAACCATAAAGACTTTGGGTACACCAATGTTACCTTTTCAACTACTTCAAATAAAAGTAGTGAAAAAGGGCCTCAGCTAAATTCAAACTCTGGTTTCATTAATGGTTCGTCTAGCTGCCTTATACCAACAACACAAGGGCCCTCATATGCGAAAAAGGGATTCAACTAGATTCAGACCCTGGTCTCATTAATGGTTCATCTAGCTTGTACCAACAATACAAGGGTCCTCATATGCTTTTCTTGGGTGTACTATTAATTATATTCTACAATGATTTTTTTGGTAGTTAACGGGTGCACGTGCACCCCCACTTACTAGTATTGGTCTGCCTCTAGTTATAAATACTCATATTATTTTTGCCACTAACGTCATTTATATAGAGTTTTGATTAAAATCGTGGCATGTAGAGTGTTTTTTTTTAAAGAAAATTATAATATTTTCAATCCTTGGAATGACATGAATCTTTGATAATGTTTATTGATGATATGATTGAATTTGTAGCCACAAGTGGAAGTTGCACAATTAGATGGGAATGAGTTCTTTGTGAAGGTGTTTCGTGAACACAAGGCTGGTGGATTTGTGAGGACTTTGGAGGCTTTGAACTCATTGGGCTTGGAAGTTACCAATGTTAATGCAACTAGGCATACTTGTTTGGTATCAAGTATCTTCAAAGTTGAAGTAAGTCAAAATATTCCTTTTTTTTTCGGAGCTCTCACCTTTTTGCTTCCTTACTGACCGTTTGAACAATTCCCAAACGACAATCCTTCACATCTTTCGAGTTCTAAAAATGTTTTTTGTTTCTTGTTTTAATTTGTATGTTAGCAGAAAAGGGATAATGAAATGGTTCAAGCTGATCATGTGAGGGACACCTTGCTAGAGCTGACAAGAAACCCTAGTAGAGGTTGGTCTGAAATGGGTAGAGCATCATCAGATAATATAAATAATAATTATAATAATAATAATAATGCAAATGGCACTACAGATTATCATCAACATCAACTTCATGATCATCACCTAGACAATAATAATCAACATAGCAAACCAATTCTCATCACTTCCATAGACACCACCATCACTAACATATATTATTTTAATTACTTTACTTGTAATAATGTACTTCTTTTTTTTTTCTTTTACCTAAGTAATCATTGTTTAGTTTCAGAATAAGATGCATATTTGTGAACTTGTTGCTTTTTTAAATGGGAAATTTAGACAAAATGTCCATTGGGTCAATTTTTGTAATCCAAAATAAAACAATTATCACTAAGCACTTCATTTGGCCATTAAGACTTTTTCCTTCCTCCTCCTTCTACTTCTTCCATGTTTAAAGCTCGACTTAAACAATCTCGCAAATGTGAATCTCTTCGAGTAAAAGACTCGATACATTGAGAAGAGGTTATATCTAAATTTGGGACTGTTTAGAAGATATTTGAGTTGGTTGAAATTGAAAATATGGTTTGCAGTTTTGTATACTTTATTGTATTAACTATTAACAATGTATATAGGTGTATATACTTCTCTGATACATAGTTATACATTACAATATTGATACATTATATATACACATGGATACATTACAATTTACTACCATTTTGTTGAAAATATTTTTTGTTGCTTAAACGTAAGTATTTATCATTATTTAAAAATAATTAGAGTCTTACCAATTTACCCATTACTACAATTTTTAATTAAGTAATTAAATTCCGTTGGAATAGAAAAATAAATAAATTCTATCCATTGTTTGCATATTTTTTTTTCGAACATCTTGTAGAAACTATAATTGTTTTCCTCAAAGTGTAGAGATTGAACTCCATATAATTAGTCCCAAAAATTGTAGCTGAATCGGATATGGTGTTAAATGTTGACCCCCCCTCATTCAAATTTATTTTTAATAACTGATATTCTTGACTTGTGCGTCACATGTACGATATATATATATATATATATATATATAGGTCTAGTAAATGGCAGCCATTACTTGTCATGATTAAGGTGAGCAAAAATCGTATCAATCGGTAAATCGATTGGGTTAATAATTTTTTTGGTTTTACAATCAGGTCATTAGGTTTGGGTTTGGGTTTTTAATAGGGAAAATTGTGTATTAAGCAATAGGCTATTAATTTAAAATCAATATTATTATTGTTTTATTTAATTTTAATTCGTAGCAAAAACATTGTCATTTTGGCCTTTCTCCCCTAAATCTCAGTCGCCACTCCCAATTTCTTCCTCACCTCTCTCGTTTTTATACAAACTCGTATAAATTTGTTTGTATAAAACGAGAGGGAATGTATGTACAAGTACAATTACATATCTCTTTGTCTTATACACTTATCATTATATTAATACAAATCCAAGCCTTCACAATTCTCTTTTATCTTTCTCTCTCACTTTATACAAACACAAATTATACAAATACAATGTACAATTTATTTTTTTTATAAAGTGAGAGAGGGAGATTTGATAATTACAAATGTCTTTAACTCGATTCAATTATATACATTTTCAAATTTTGTGCAGATATACAAACACAACATGTCATTGATACATATACATAATAGTTACATATATACAATTATCTAACCGACATACACATACAATTCACCTCTCTCGCTCGATTTTCTCTTCTCTCGCCACTCTAGCTTAACATAAAGAACATATACATATACAAACACAATTTTCATAGATACAGACGCTCGATTTAGACAAATCGTCGCGATTTATACAAATTCGATTCTCCATAGCAAATTATGTTTGTTATGGAGCGCAAATACCAAAATTGTAGTTATAGAGCGCTAATATGATTTATGTTTACTATTCCTAAAATTTACTCTTTTTAATATCGAGTTATTGGATAAATCGATAATCCATTAAAACGGTAGTATACTTTACTACTTTGATCATACAAAAATATTAAATATTAAACTCAATACTTACTAGGAAATGACTTGTCCTTTAGTCTCCAATTCACACTTTACAATAACTTTTACTTTATTACTTCATATTATAAAACACATCAAAAGCTAAAGTAAGAACTCTATACCTCTTAATTTCTCTTTGTATTACACTTGTATAGTTCTTTCATGTGAGTTGTTATTGTTTTCATTTTATGAACATTTTTAAAGTTACATTATAGTCTTATCGCGTAAAATTATTAGAAAAGTTATATATATATATATTTTTATAAGCACTTTCTTATTAGTTAAACTGAAAATCAAATCGTGAAAGATCAAAATCGATATATCGAAAACCAATAAAAGAATATCTCATTAATTTGATTAATGATTTAACATATTTAAAAATTGAAAATCAATAAATCGAACTGACAATATATAAAAACGAACGAATTGATGCATAGTCATGATAAGGGTGAGGTGTAGTCAGAGAGGTGAAATTAAATTTATCTTTATAGATTTTACGATTTATAACAATAATTTCAAGTGTTAATAATTGAATACACCTCAAGACTCTCGAAAGGAAAGAATACTTTTTTGTTCATTTTAAAAATATAGGAAATTTCCGTACTTGCACCCCCTCAAACTCTTGAAAGGGAAGAAAATACGGACCACCATTTTGGCTCTTCTCCTCTTGTTTTATTCCAACTTTATACCATTTCCTCTTTATTTTACCCAAACTTTAGACCAATACCCCTAAACGATAATATTACAGTAAATAAGGTTGTTCCTTATTTAATCAAAGATTTAGAATTTAAGTCTTGATTATAAAAAATATTTTCTTTCGAATGAAATCTAATGTGATGTGAATATAAAATATTCAGACTCTAATATAATATAAAAATCGGATAAAAAAAATCAATATCCCTTCCATCTTGACTTGTGAGAAATAAATATTAGAACAAAGTTACAATGACATACATCAATATCACCCCAATACTGTCAAATTTATTTGTGGTGAATGGTGATGGATGTGCTATATATGTATCTAATATCTAAACATAAAAATGGTTATAAAGTCTCATTAATTCGAAATGCCAAAACAACAAAATCCATAGGAAACGGTGAAGAGGGTTGTTTGATAATTTACTACCCCTTGGGTCCATATTATATGGTGTTTTTTTTTGTAAGCTAGGATAATATTTTACATTTCTTAAAGAAAGATTCATTCACTCTTCAAAAGTAAGATATCTTATCATTAAAATATCCATAATTAAAAATATTAGTACCTATTTAATATAATTTCTTGGTTAGACTTAGGTATACATTGACTTACGAAAATAAAGGTAAATTTGAAAATACACTAACTAATATCTTCTTTGATTATAATGAAAACTCACTAATTTGGCGTAAACATAAAATCTATAACCACAATATTAATTAATATGGACAAGATCGAGTAGTGATTAAGAGACTAAGGGCTCGTTTGGTAGGAACGATAAGGAACAACTAATTTCGAGAATAAATTTTTATTGTACATTGTTGAAGGTGTAACAACAATCTGAAATAACTAATCTAGAAATAACTTGTTTTGAACCACACGAGCCTCAAAAGCTTAGCGACCGGATTGATTAGCATTGGGGAACATGTGATTACAGATGTTGGAATCATGCTTATTAAACAAAACAAATACTTAAAATTAATTAATTAATTAATCCTATCAAGATTATTAAAGACAAGTATTTTGAGTACGTATAACTTTATAAAATTAAGCATCAAATCTAATCCCCCACAAGATGGAATCAAACATTTATGATAAATGTGAGACATCCCGCAGACTCCGCAGTTGACACTTGACAGAAATTTTCTATCAAAAATTTGACAAAAAATATTCTTCTTTCTTTTTTTTAATCTTTATAATTAGTTTTATACTGTTTTATTGATATAAAAATATAAAGCATATGTACTTTAAGTTTGTGGCTTCATAAAACAATTTTTAAAAATGAATGTCTTTTGACCAAGGGTGTGCATGAGAGGGCATCTCATCCTTTATTTTGTGGTCCACTTTCAATGTGCCATACCACCACATTTCATGCGTCATCGCAACTTTCAGGATATTTCCAGCTTGTTCATTGTTTTCCAATTCTCTTTTGACCAAATGCATTCAAAAATCATCTTTCAACTTGTCACTCAATTTTAAATAATATTGGGATAGTGCACAAGTACCCGCTCAACTTATGCCCGAAATTTCAAAGACACACTTATGCTATACTAAGATCCTATTACTCCCCTGAACTTATTTTATAAGTAATTTTCTACCTCTTTTTAGCCTACGTGACACTAGTTTGAAAAAAAAGTCAACCATCGTTGGGCCCACAAGATAGTGTCACGTAGGTCGAAAAGGGGTAAAAAATTATTAATAAAATAAGTTCAGGGGTAATAGGACCTTAGTATAGTATAAGTGCGTCTCTGAGATTTCGGACATAGGCTGAGGGGGTACTTGGGCATTATCCCAATAATATTACTAAAAGTAAGGGCGTATATAATCGGGTTGGTTTGGATTTTACAAATATCAAGTTAAATTATTTGTATCGGATTTTTAAATTTATAAACCAAACCAAATCAATAAAACTCGGGTTTTCAACTTCGGGCTTTTTCAAATTTTTGGATTTTTTTTGGATAAATTATTCATACAATCATATAATTTACTTGTACTTCAAATATTTCTTTAGTCCTATCAAAATGTAACTATCTAAGTTATTTCTCAAGAAAATAACAAAAAAATATGATATGATTAATGACACTAAAATATCTAACAAAAAAATAATAATAAAATCACGTAAAACAAATATTGCAAATAATAAGTCACGATGAAATTGATCATAATTTAAAGTACTATATCATGCTAAAATAAATTTAGTAAGTATTAGTAACATGACTAAATATTAAAAGAAAGTAAAATTAGATTATGTATTTTGAATTGTCTAAATCTATATAAAATTAAAAAACAAATATTTAATATTATTGTTATTGAATTGATTTCTTTTTGCATTAGTATTAATTTGATTTTTATTTAAACATTATTATAATTACCGATATGTATGAACTATAATCTTTATTAGATCATTAAGAATTCTAACTTCCAAACATTAAATATATTAAAAGATAAAAACTATGAAAAAGTATAAAAGATATTTAAAAATTCCATCAAAATAAGTATTTTTATGTATAAAATAAAATTGTAGAATTATAATGTCGGGTTGATTTAGTCTCGGGTTGAATTTTTTAGTTGAAACCAATCTAGTCGGTTTTTTTTTCAACACCAAAGTCAAAGCAAACCACAAGTTGGATTTTTTATCCGATTTGACTTGATTTGTAATTTGATTTAATTTTCGATTCGATTTTATACACCCCTAACTAAAAGTATGTCCAAACTTGATAAATCATGTTGGAAAGTTTCATATTAGAAGTAAATTGCTCACTAGTTAAGATAACTTTGTGCTTAAGGAAATCTGAATATGAGAAATTATATACACAAAAATCAACATACAATATCAATTTTCTGAATTTATGTCTTTTTTTCCTTTCCAAATAATAAAAATGCATTTTCATATCCAAACTCTTTGGCCGAAGGAATTGGCATGTGATATTTCTAAGCTTTTTCTTCCATATAAAAAATATATATATACACATCCACCGGTTATTCTCCAATTATACAACAAAGTTTTGTTGGAAACAAGTCATAACTACTCTTTAAAAAAATAAATTGGGGAACAATAGGTCCTGCAACTTTTATTTTAAAAATATCACCAAAAAGCATAGAACTTTTATGTATTTAATATTTATTCGTTTTAAATTATGATATTGCGCCGGAAAAGCAACAGTGTTAACTGATTAGATCGAAATAATATGTTAAAATAAGTAAAGCAACTAACTTTAATCAACAAATAATAAACAACCACCCAGCCATATATAATATATTCCTGTCTTACGCTTTAAAAACAATAACTTTTTATTATTTTAGATAATATTTTAATTTGAATTAACTATATCTTAATATATTTATTATATATTTATATTAAATTATATTATATGTTTTTAAAAATAAATGACAGTATGGTTCCCTAATAAGAGATATTCGAAAATAGTTGTTTTTTAGGTTGAGACAGCAAAAACAGAAGGGCACTAAATGTTGGTGCATGTGGTTAGCATCATCACTCAAATCTGAAAAAAAAGAAAAGAAGATAGAGATGGGATGTAGTTATCCAAAACATGTACAGGAGGTCAATGGAAATAGCAGTGATCTGATCAACCTAATTAAGAACCAATTGGGGATGTGCAGTATGTTGGTAAAAGAAAAAACACAAAACAAACTTATCTAACAAAATGTGAATACTACTTTCTTCACCTTTTTGGCATGTACAATGTAGCTGGACTCTTTCATTAGGCAAAATTAAATAAAAAATTACGCCTTATGATCAGAAAATTAGGTGATATATGAAAACTAATAAAGTTTATCTCGAAAGATCATAAATAATAAGATAAATGAGAAATATATTAAAAGACATAAATTTAATGTGGTTTAGCCAATCATATTTATATTCACAAAGAAGTTGAGCAATTTTATTATAAATAGTGCACAATATCAAGAGAAGTATCCTCACACAATTCACTCGAAATAAAAAAGGTTCACATAAGTGACATATAGCGTATTACTTGCGGTGTACTGTTTGTGAATGCTACTAACTACTAAGTTAGAAAGGAACGGGTTTCTATTTATAGAATCTTAAACATTTTTCTAAAAGAAAAGGACTAGTCAAATATGGATAAAATTCCTTGAAAAAGAAAAATTTATTTATAGTAAGAAATCTTGACAAATATTAACTATGCGGAAGCTAAAAAGAAATTCGATAATAAATTATAAAACAAAAGATTATATTAAAAACACATACTCCCTCTGTTTCAAAAAGGATGACCTAGTTTGACTTGGAACAGAGTTTAAGAAAAGAAAGAAAACTTTTTAATCTTGTGGTTCTAAATTAAAGTTATGTCAAATATACCAATACATCCTTTAATCTTGTGGATCTAAATTAAAGTTATGTCAAATATACCAAAACGCCTTTTAATCTTGTGGTCTTAAACATGCCACGTGAAAAGTTAAAGTTAAAGTGTTGCAAAAAAAAAAAAAGGAGATTCGTTTTGAAACAAACTAAAAAAAAATAGGAACATTCTTTTTAAGACAGAGGAAGTAATAAGATTTGTTCAATTCACATACATACAACAAACTAATTAGAAGTAAATATTAGCAACAACTTATGATTCATTCTCTTTACATTTCACAATTTACCACAAGTTTATGTTGTAGTGCAAAGAAAGTAGGGTGTAAAGTTTAGGAATTCAACAAAAGGATCGAGGTAAAAATAAGATTGCCAAATGTCAAGCTACATGTTCAAAGTGATAGGCTAAAGCATAACAAAGACATCAAATAAAACCTATTATTATCATCTTTAACTAGAGCAAGTTTTTTTATTTGCCACAATAATATGTCGGACAAAGTTTTCGATTAAATGCAAAATATGAAATATTTAAAAATTCACCTCACATGATATAAGTGTTAATTAAAATGGATCAATTTTACTTCTTAGACATGGTCATAGTGACTATAATATGACAAGTTATATTCAAAGTAAAATATATGAGCTTAAGTGTAAAAAAATTATTTTTATTAATTTATACGTAGTCGAGTGTTTTAAATTTTTTTTTTTTATTTTCACAAGATAATAATAACGTCTACATTTACTCTAGATTTTTTAAATCCCACTTAATAAGATTTTACGAAATATATATATGTCGTATAACCATGTACATTCACAAAAAAGTATTATGCAGATGTGTGCCCAAATATTCTAGTATAAACTAAGTTTAAGAGTCTTTGCTTTTATTTTCTCCTAACAATATCTTTAGCAATTTATTATACTCCTAAAAAGAATTTACTCAGTTCAATAGGACAAATCAAAAATAAAATATCGAGGAACCCGACTACAAAACTAAAATAAGTTTGTCAATAATAAAAAAAAAAAAAAAAACAATGTAGCAAGATTAGTTAGCTAAAATCCAAATTGAAAGCTCCAAAATATACAACCCGATATAGAAATTCTTAAATAGAGATGAATCTGTTATAAACCATTCAAACTCATTAAGTAATTGTAAATAAGAAAGACAAATGTACTTTCTTAATGTAAAATATACAAATTTAATGATCGATATATATGAATAATTAAGATTAGGATCTCATTAAATGGAAAGAAATTAAATTAGACCTATGTAATTAGTAGTAGAGTTTGGATTAGTTACATAATGTGTATTTTAGCTGATCTATCTATATATTGCAATCACAACCATTCATTAAACACATTTGTTATGATGTGATCATATCTTCTTCCTTCTTCATTCTCTTTTCTGCTAACTCATCAAGAGCTCATTCAGATAGTCAACCAACTTAGCTACTAATTTCCTCATTTTTGTTTAATCAATTACCCGGATAGCGTGGCAAAAAAAGAAGTAGAGGGGGGCTAGACCTGACCTCAATACAATATTGAAAAATCTATTGACCTCAATACAACACTGATTAGTCACAAAAATCTAGAAGGCTTACAAAATCTACTATAGAGCCTTGTGTAAATTTATGAAGAAGAACAACTCTATAGGGACTATGTCGACATATATAATATCTATATATCCTAAATTGTAGATGGAATAGTTTCTGGTTCTACAATATGTAATCTTCAAATGTTCCTGCATCTGAAGAAAAAAGAGAATCAATAGATTTATTATTTTTTACTTTTTCAAAGGTTAGGGAAAATGGAGAGGGGACTACAAGTTGGACGTGGATCGAATTTTATCAATAAGGTAAGAGTTCAGATAGCAATTAACTACGCTATTGAGATGACTTCCCGAGAATCGATAGAGTGATCTCAATTTTATGTATCAAGAAATTAATATGAAGATGCATGTAGGTTTTGTATATGTACTGAAAAAAAAGAGGCTAGGTCAAATTAAATTAAGATATATGTATTAGATTAGGTACATATTTAAGAAGAAATTTCATAAATAAAAACCTAGATGTATATATAGCCATTTTATGTTATCAAGTTTGGAACAAGTAAATAAATTATATTTTCCTCTACTTGTCTTTCAGAAAAAAACAACAACTGAAAAAGCCTTTTCTTCCCAAAATCATATTCCAAGAGATAATTATACATCATATAAAAGATAAAATAGGTAATTTAATTTAAGTAGAGTCCATCAAAAGGCGCAGTAAACTGGTTCAAAGTTCAAACTGTGCACTGACATTTTCCCTATATCAGCCTGAGAAAGCAAACACCATTAGGACCACTCTATTCTATTCACGCAAATATAATTTAAAGTCGGATCAATAAATTTAACTTAAGTCACTACGCACGACATTTACTGGTAATAAATTTTCCTTTTTAGTATTAATATCATTGCATTTAGAGTCACAAAAGTCTTTAGTGACATGCATTTATATAAAATATTTATTATTTGCGCTAAATATAATTATATTATTGTGCTAAATAATTTTTGACAAGTGATAATAAGATGTCATTTTAATCTCTCTTAACCCTAATATAGGAAATTACAGCCAATTATGTGAAAATTTCTGCTTTAGAATAACAGGATAAGGAAAACATTAATAACCCATCACTAATTGGATGATGTCTAGTATATGATTATGAAAAGTCCTCATGTACAAACATAAAATTGTGAGAAAATTTTGTGTATATGTGGACAGTAATGGAAATAAAAGATACCATTAAATTTCATTGATGATCTGTAGACTGTAGAGGATGAAACAACATCCACTATATACAAACAGTTGGACATATACCTAAGTTTTATCTCGTGATTTTATTTCGAATCAAATAAACGCACTGAATTAATCAGTGTAGAATTCAAATACTGAAAACATACTTGTATCATCAATCAAATTTGGAATTATTTGAACACGACAGATTAATCCATTGAGCGTCGCACATCAACTAGGGACAGGAGATTTGGTAGCAAAATTAGATTGGTTTAATCAAAAAAGTGTATTGATTGAAAGAATGGTACAAGTCAAATAAAACAGCTATGTTTGTGACCTTATAATAATGTTGTGTTCTTAGACACTTGTGGAAGGCACTAGACATCATGCATATATATAGATATATATATCTCACTTGTCCTTACCCTACAATATGGCCATATCTGAATGTTACTCTACCTAGTTGTCACTTCAATGATTTGTCAAATAGTAACTCAACATTTTTGGAAAAAAAAAAAAGTTTCATTTCTGTGCTCTCTCCAACGACCTTAAACATTTATATGAAATCAACAAGTTCTGACATCAAATCAAAGAAAATTTTAGTGCTTTGGTTCATGGAGAACCAAAATAGAAATATTAGGAATCCATTTGAGATAGAAATACAGAATTTTCCAAGTAAAATTGCCAAAGAAAAACATACTTACCACCTTGCAGAGCAGAATACTGAACTGGAACTGCCCCAGAAACTCCTACAAACCAAACTAATTAAAGAAATATATATATATATGAGTTAAATAATAATAATAATAATAATTTACTGATGAAATTTGCAAAGCATTTCACTACCGAAGAGTAGAAAATTATGAAAATAAACCAAGGAAACTTAATTAGTTATCAGATCGAATGTTTATTGAGTTGAAAGAGTTCACGATCTGATCTATGATGTGTTAGGACAAGTTGTGAAGAATTAATTGAGAAAAAAAACACATTCCACTGGTATGGTTGTAAAGGAACGCGGAGTAGTACTAAAATAGTTTGAGAGTCATGATCAGCGAATCAAACATGATGAATACATAAACATATACATATAAAGAAAGATAGAGAAATTGGTGGGAGGTGACAGATAGAGCAGTGAGCACACATAGTTTCAAGCAACCATATAAACATCATGCGAGAAAACGCCATGTGTGCTCACTCTCTTCTGTCACCGCCCCTTTGTTTTTACCGTTTTTAGGCATCTGAGGAGATAGAAACCCTAGATTTGAATAAAGAGTTACTGTTTTATTAGAAACATAAATAGATGATTTAGATGTAGTGTGAGGAGGAATGATGGTGGCCTATTTATATAGGAAGAGGACCACTGCAACCAATACCTTTTATCTCTTTCTTTATATGTCAATCCCCTAACCACGAATCTCCTATCTTCTATCCCTAATAATATATCTGTTTTTTTTAAAAAAAAAAATTAAAAGAAAAGCTAGTTCTGTTTTAAAAAAGAATGATATTTATTAATTTTTCTAATTACTTATCAATTGACACATCTATTAAGAAAATAATAATTGGTACAATGTGTTTATCATTTTATCCTTATTAATTATGAAGTAGAAGAATTGAAAACATGAAATTTTGAAAAAGTTTTACTTTTTTAAAAGTAATTAATTGAAAGTACAATAGATAAAAAGAAATCGTCTTTTTTTTATTTATCAAAATAAATAAATAATTAGAAGCAACTAAAAAAAATAGATAAATAATTAAAAACAAATGGAGTAACTTCAAAGTGCCCTCCTACTCCTAAATCTATACTATTATTACTATTTCTCAAAGAGTCGAACTAACTTATAAATAATATCATATGTATTCCTTCTATTTACTTTAATTCATTCCGTTTGGACTCTGCATATCCTTTAAGAAACAATAATAATTTGTATTTAGTATTTTATATAATTTTATCATTAAATTTATACTAATTGATGTTTCGGAAAATAATTTGGATAGTAAGTACGTAATTAATGTTAGAGAATAAAAATGAAAAGAATTTTTTTTTCTCTTGATATGCATAGTAATACTTTTTTCATCTACTTTTATTTGTGCAATAATATAACTTTACACATTAATTAAGAAAAAAAAATTAAAATAATATAATTAAAAAAATATTTGATAGAATGGCTATTAGATCCAAAATTATTATATTATCATTTATAACAATAAAATATTCACCATTCGACTCTTTTTGTTTCCGGCGAAGTGCTTTATATGGTCCAAAAATTACTCATACAAATTGCTGTATCATCGATCGTTGCCGTCCTTACCTTCTACAGACATCTGAGATTATTGATGCTTCCAATTGCTCTTCAATAGAATAATTGGAGAGTTTTGTAGTTCAAGTTTTAAAATTGGTCGTGCTAATAATATGAATCATTTCAAATAAATAATATATCAAAAGACGTAAAATGTCAAGAGTAATCAAGAAAAGCTCACATCTTAAACTTTATAGATGATTTTGAATTGGCCAAAATTCAAAGATTTCATTAGTTGGTAAAGCTTCTTCAAATATATATGATATACTCTCTCTCTCTATATATATACTCTTGAGTTGCTTGGATTCGGGTGCGGGTGTCTAATAGGGTGCAAGGTTTGGATCATTCATGATCTAATTTTTAAGATTTAGGGATATGGATCCATGTATAGATATGGGTGTGATAATTCACCTAAAGTTATTAAAATATCTAAAAATAGAGTTATTAAACTTAAATTATGAGATATTAGATAGAGAACTTGAGGAGAATCCTCGGAGATTAATGGAAAAAGAGCGACATAGAAATTACCACCCTCTTCTACTATTAATTGTCATACTTTTTATTTTTAGAGTCAAATTATAAAAAAAATTTCCAACATTTTACAATTCATTTTTTAATCATATTGATATGCAAAATTAGTCAAATCAACTTTAAAAAAGAAACGCAACATGACAAAAAAAGTGAATGGACATAGTGTATAAAAAGTATTTTATTTTCTTCAATTTCACCTTAGTTTTTGTATTGATTATAAAAATCATTAAAATTGTCCAAAGTTTTCCTATTGATTTTGATCAAAGTATCCAAAATTGATTGACCACACAGATCCCACACCTACACTCTCACCCACTCACACCCATATTGTGTCCACACAAATACACCACCAAAAATAAAAGACATAATCCATAAATGTGTCCCCTTTAACTTGACATCAAATTATATTTATGCCCTTCAACTTTGGATGTGCACAAATAGACACTTAAACTTGTATAAAGTAAAAACAAATAAACACATATGTCCTATATGTCATTTTTTGTTCTACGTGGTGTCCTACGTGTATTGTGGCATGTAGGACTCTTGTTTTTATTTATTTAAAAGTTGGATAGTTAAAGTGTCTGTTTACGTATTATGAAAGTTGGAGGTCAAAATTAAAATTTGAAACCAAATTTAGGATCCAATATCTGTATTATGCCGAAATAAAAAGTCCGAACAACTTAAGTATACATTATATTAACATGCTGCCATTTAACCATTTTGTTGAAGTTTCTTTTTTTTACCCGTACATATTAGTATAAGTACTCCATTATTATATAACCCTTTTAATAATAAATTTAATACTTCGAAAAGTAACAACAAATAATAATAATAATAATAAAAGAATTAAATAATAAATTATCTAATTTTTTAAGTTGGACAATTAGGAATGAATATCTATTTTATCATAATACTAATTTTAATATAGCGGATAAATAAATAAAAGAGTATCTTTTTACATAAAAATTAGGGATAATGTACTATGTCTGAAATTTCAGAAACATACTTATACATACTAAGGACCCCCAGAACTTGTTTTATAAATAAGTTTCTATCCCTTTTCGACCTACATGGTACTATCTTATTGGCTCAATTTTTTTGAAGCTAGTGCCACGTAGGTCGAAAGGAATAAAAAAAGACTTATAAAATAAGTTCAAAAAGTAATAGGACCTTAGTACAATATAAATATATCTCTGAAATTTCAAACATAGATTAAATATTACTTTTGCTTTTCCCTAAAAATTAAAATAAAATTAAATAGATAGGTATGTATGATCAACACACAGGATACAAGCAATTGATTAACTGTTGATCATCTTTTCTTTCCCCCCAAAAAAATATTCTTAACCAACTTAGCAGAGACCTCCATAAATTCAAATTACTCCTACCAATGCTTCTCGTAATTCTAAATATCTTTTACTTTCTCTGCTCCATTTAGTTTTAAAAAATTGATCCATAATAAAGATTAAAAAATCCACAATAAAGATCACTTAGCATTACCCCGTTTCATATTAATGATAACCATTTTCATTCTATACCGTATTAGGAAATTATAAATAAACAAATAATTTTATTAATTTATTCCTAAACAGCTCTTTTGAAAAATTTATAAATAGATATGATACTTATTTTAAAATTAATTGCAAGACTAATATAGAAAAAAATTAATTAATGTTTTTTGATTAAAAAAAGTGAATAACTAATATAAAATAACTATATTTTAATATAACGATCAATAAATATGGGACAGAGAGAGTAACTAGTACTCCTTTGGGTAGGGGTGCATGAGTGTATGGTATTTGGTTCGGATTTTTCAAATTCTGGATTAGATAATTCAGTAATTGCTAGTTAAAGTAGATATTCTCTCCGTCCCTTTTTACTTGTCTATTTTTCTTTTATAGTTATTCCTAATTACTTATCTATTTTGATAAATAAAAAAAAGAATATTTTTTTATCTATTATACCCTCAATTAAATGAATAATCACTTTGAAAAATGTAAAACTTTTCATCCACTACATAATTAATAAGGGTAAAATGGTAAACTCCGTACGTCATTAATTATTTTCTTAATAAGTGTTTCAATTCAAAACTGAACAAGTAAAAAGGAACGAAGGGCGTATCAAATATCAAAATTTTAATTTTGATTCAAAAATTTAGTAAATGGTAAATTAAACTTCAATTGGGTACGAAATTTGATAATATTGTATTACTCAGTTGCATTACAAAGTTAATACAATTTCTCCAATCATTTTTATTTTTTATGAGGAGTCACGATATAACAGAAGATCAACAAGTAAGAAGATATCAGGAAAAACAAATTTAAACAAGTTTAATTGTCAACTTGTACATACTCAAAGTTGACATAAATATGAAATAAGCAAGTTAATTAACATACATATGTATGTATTAATATGCCTTTTCTGAAAATTTACGTAAAATGTACTTCAAATTAAAATAATTAACAATTCAAAATATTTGAAAGACATAAATTTAAAATTGACTCTTGAAAGTATTATGTGCAATAAAAATTAAAATAAAATAAGAAACATACATTATTTTAAATTGACACAAAAAGATAATATAAGATCCATAATTAAACAACTAAGAGAATTTTTAAAATCTATAAATGTCATATAAATTGAGACAAATATACTATATATAAAGAAAACTATAAACTATTGTAATAGTCAAACAACTTTAAATATTTAAAAGGGAAAAAGATATAAAATATATCCAAACTTTCAAACTTTGGGCTGGAGCTATTACCCCCTACACTATTTAATATATTTTAAAGATATATAAGTGTCAACCGAACAAATTACTATTTATAATAATACAATATTTATGATGTCCACGTAAATACTTGTATATCTTAAAAATAAACTAATTAAATAGTGTAGGGTAATAGAAATTACCCAAAATTTAAGATTGTTATAATAATTTCGATCAAAGTTCGTATATATTTTGAATCCCTTTTCCTAATTAAAAATACTCTTCAAATTCTATAATATCACATAAATTAAGATCTCTTTTAAGAATATATATATATATATATATAATATATATATATATATATATATATATATATAATATATATATATATATATATCAATTAAAGATATGATGCTGAAGAGAGAAGATGATTGATGGATTAATATGAATCTAGAATCCAGCTTGTGCAGATATTTATGATGATGACATATGATTTTTCATGTTTATTCGAATTATTTATTTGAAAGATTTGCTCATTGTTGGATGTCATAATCCCTAATTTGATTTATCTTCATACACTAACACTACTGCTCCAAATTTGTAGAATACAAAGAACAAGAAATGTCTACATCAGTCACTACTTCTTGTTCACATAAAACACACTTATTTTTAGCATCGACAAGTCAAATATAACTGCTAAAAATATATCACCAAAGCTTTTTTGGAACTTTACCTTTGGCTTTGTTCAACTACTCCCATTTTTTTCTTAAATTATATAAAAGTGACATTTTAAAAACAAAAATAATAAATAAAAAGTAAAATGCGTCACACTAATTAACATGGATGGCATAATACTGCATTGGACATGTCTGAATTACAAAACTACAACCCTCTATCTGGCCACTCAAGATGTTTTAAAAGCATTGATAATTTGACTAATTACGAATTATAGCTACATATTTGAGGGAGGAGAGAAGTGAGTGAGACTAGAAGAGGGAAGAGGACGAGTGAAATTTGAGAGAGAGGAGAAAGGCGACAGAGGTTGAAAACCTGTTGTACACGAATATTGGTGTAATTAATTTGTATCAAAATAAATACAATTTTATCAAAAACTAGTGTTTTAGCTACATATTAGAAGAAGAAAAGCGAGCGAGATCGAGAGAGGGAAGAGAGAGCAAAGAGATACTGAGAGAGTGAGGAGAAATGATGAATACATGTTGTAGTCATTGTATCGCGAATACAACTGATACATAATACAAATACAATTATACAAAATACAAATATTATTTTTTGAAGACAATTGATATAAAATACAATTCTTTCACCTATATTTGATTGAAAACAATTTGATACATAATACATTTGACAGATAGTATGATTATGCAGTTGTTTGGAAGAGACAGAGACGAGTGTGTGTGTGGAGATAGAGAGAAAATTTTGGTATAAAACCCTACATAGAGCTAAGAATTGTAATTATTCAAATTTTAGTGATTTATCGTAAATACATATCACATTTTTATCTTGTTGTGTAATTTTCACTATATATACTACATCTAACAAAAGAAAAATGCTTTTTCATCAAATAATTATTTTGTTTTATCAAATTTATAGATATTAATTGTATTTAATATCTTTTATTTAAATTGTATATTTATTAGTTTTAAATATAAATAAATTATGTACATTTAGATATTGAAAATTAATAATTTTAATCATTCAGTGTTCAATCTATAAAAAAGAATATCGTAATTTAGATGTTCATCAATATGGGCCAGACTCTTCGATGGTTTCAACTCATTTTTACTGATTACTAAGTCGTATCCCTAGTTAAGTACTTCAAGTTATGTGTTTGGTACAAAGGAAAAATTTTTCAATTTTCTCATAATGGTTGATTTAAATCTTTGAATTTTTTTTTTGAAATCAACTTATTTTTCTACAATTTTAGGAAAATGACTTACCTTTAAAAAAAATAAAAATTTCAAAACTCTTTTTTAACCTCACACCTCAACTCTCCACCTGAATGAAGTCTCGGATATCGATTCCCTATTCTAATTTGAAATCTTATTCATGATTGCCGATTTGGGACTTGACTCCTGATCTCAATTTGTGTCCCCACTCTCGGGTCTCGAGTTAGGGTCAAACTCCGATTTGGGTGTGATTTCTCTAATAAACATTCAAGATCAAATCCTAATTTGGGTGTCAACGTTGGATACTAACTTAGGTGTAGGGGTGAGATTTTAAATTGGGTGATGAAGTTAAATTTCTGGTCGAGAATTGAGTAATCTAGATCAAGTGTCAGGTTTGAGTCATGAAATATCGGGTTTAGATCTAAATTCAAAAGTCAAGTTTTTGGATAGGATGTCGGGGTTAAGTTTTGATCTAAAAGTTTGTTTAAGATGTCTCAAATAATTTGTCAAACTTTAGTGTGTTGGATCTTCATTTAAAAGTTGGTTTTCGATTGAAAAGTCGGATTCCAGGTAAGATGCTGGAGTCAAATTCCAAATCAATCCCTAGGTCGAATCTCAATTCAAAAGATACTAAATTAAGTTTTCACGTATAGTCCCAATTTGCAAGTCGGATACTTGGCTAAGAACTAATGTCGGGTCTCGATTTAAAAGTCGGGTCCTAGATCAAGAGTCGGGTGGCAATCCAATCCCCAATCACAATCACAAATACATTATTAAGATCAGACATTTACAGCATGATTTCATGGATATATTCTACATCTATCTCGATTTCAATGACATGATCAATATTACGATATTCATATACATACAAGTATCATATTGAAGCAAAAATATGCATACATCACAGTCATGAAATCACAACTATCACCTACCTCAAAACAAGCTCGAACCCTAAGAAATTGATCCTTCCCATTCCAACTTCAGTCCGCTTATTCTTGGTCTATAAAAAATCACAATAACAGGAGAATCAGTAGATAAATACTAATTACCCGAATTACTAACAATTATATGAACCGTAAGTCATCCCCATGATCTCAACTAGTCAAATTAGAGTTAATTACACCATATAATTTATCAATAAACCATTCCTTATCAATATTGACCCATTCTATTACGTTTTATGGATCAAAAAGTGAATTTGGGGAGTGAAAAACGTATCTTTAGCTTCAAGAACGGTGGAAAACGAGTTGGAATAGCCCAGGGGTCGTTCTTTAGCTCTAAAAGTTGAAAAGTGCAAAATAAGGTCATTTAGGGGTTTTATTTGCGACTTTATTCGCGACAGTTTCTCTACAGCGGCACCCATCCCGGTGTAGCAGAGTCGCTACAGCGGCACCAAACCCGCTGCAACGGCATTTTTGGAACAAGAGATCTCTCTACAGCGGAACCCATCCCGTTCTAGAGGCGCCGCTGCATTTGCACGAATAGAGAAAGAACACTTTTTAGAGACTTTCAATTCTCCCTTTTTACAACACACTCTTAACCCACTACGATAAAAAAAATACTCTTAACGCTAAGATCGATTCGTGAAGATCTATTTATTCAAATTTGATTTCATAAAGTCATAGAATTTTTTTATCCAGTTACCTAACCGATTATGTAATAAAATTCATATTTACTCCACCCGATTGTTGTCACATTTCCCTACACCATGATGACTGCGATTTCTTCCAAAGATGGATAGGTTGGGAAAAATCCTAATACTACAAAAAGGTTTTCCATCCCTAATTTTTCCTCGTTGGCATTTCGATAATTACAAAACTGTTCGTTACAATAGATATCAATTTACCCATTACTCATCCTCGAGAGACAAAACATAAGAAAAGTGGGGTAAGGAAAGAGCGAAGTAGTACCTAAATCAGTGAACACTTGTGGATACTTGTCTCGCATGTCCTTCTCAGTCTCCCAAGTAGCTTCCTCGACTGGATGATACTTCCATTGAACCTTTACGGACTTAATTTCTTTGATCCTCAACTTACGAACAACACAATAAATAAAAGCAACCGGTTCCTTCTCATATTAAAGGTCTTTATCTAGCACGGTTGAATCCTACTTAATGATAGTCACCATCACAGTGCTACTTCTGCAACATAGACATATGAAATACGGCATGTACACCGGACAAATAAGGGGGTAGCGCCAATCTATACGCCACATGTCTCACACATTCAAGAACCTCAAAGGGACTAATATATCGGGGACTCAACTTAGACTTTTTATCGATTCTCATCACCCCTTTCATGGGTAATACTTCAATAACAAAATTCTTGCTAGCTTGGAACTCCATGTCCCTCACCTTATGATTAGGAAACTTCTCTTTTATTTCTACTTTGAGCGGCTAGAAGTTTAGCTTGAATGTCTCTCACTTTATTTTGAGCCTCCTTCTCTACGTCGACTCCCAAAGGTTTCATATCTCCGACCTCAAATCAACTCATAGGTGATCTACATCCCTATGGTGCCATATAAATGGTTGAGTGATAACTATTATTGTAGGAGAACACACATAATGGTAAGAACTTATCCCAATGCCCTCCAAATCCAATCACACAAGCCCTCAACATGCCTTCCAACACTTGATTATTTCTTTCCGATGGCCCATTTGTCTGAGGATAAAAGTTATATTAAAAGTGAGTTGCATACCCAATTCGTCATGGAAATTCTTCCAAAACTTGGATGTGAAAAGGATACCACGATCTGAAATGATACAAAGGTTCACCCCGTACAACCTCACTATCTCCTTCACATAGATTTTAGTTAGTTGTTCCGCATTGTAATCTACCCTTACCGATTTAAAATATTCTATTTTAGATTGTAATCCTATTTGATACATTGGAGAAGTAAAGATTGTCTGTAAAATATTCTATTTTAGATCGACTTTAAAATGTGATAGTTATTAAGTATCAGATACATGTAGTTTTAAAATTTAAACTTTTACCAAATCAAACTTCGCTTATTATTTTTAAAATTCTTCTGCAAAAAAAACAAAATTTTAAAAAAATAAAACAAAAAAGGAAGGAAATATTTACTTTTCTTTTACACTGAAACAAAAAAGGGACCTCAGTATTAATTGAAGGTGTTATTTATATATAGAACCATAGCTAAATTTTAAATAATATTAAATTCTCTTTATCATAAAATTAGCAATTTGTGTTCTTTGTTATAATATATAGTTATTTAAAGAATTAACAATTCCCAATTCACATAAAAATAGACGTGTTGACTATCATATATAATCTAGTATGATCATTGTTTTTCAAACAAGATGTTTCTAAGCAATTATGTCTTGGTTATTCGTTCCTTCACATTTCTTTGCATTCATTTTTTAGTCTTAATCAAATTTTAGTTTGAAGTATATAATTAGTTATACATGTACAAATTATACGATAAATAATATTAATTTTTCAAATAATGAATGTGTATCATATACCTATTGTTGGAGCTGATACACAATGCTTTACTTATAGAACATTACGATTTATAAATCAAGATTATTATTGGGTAATATGTACATATACAACACATTCTATGTTGGATAGACTGCACAAATATTAAAGGGTGCAGACACATAACACATAACTGATTTATTATTTTTTATATAGCCTTTCAAATTTAATAAGACTAATGATACATTAAAAAACTTGATAATGTAAATGATACATTATGTACAACAACTTTAAGGTTATATCAACACCTTAAATATGAATATGATCCATTGCATAAAATAAAATTTACTGTGACAGTGATGTATCAGATCAGTGAAAGAATCAAAATAATTGAGATGAGAGAAAACACATCTAAAAATTAAAAAGGAAGGAAGTAAAGATTGATGGAGTGAAATAGGAACATATTTAGTGAGTGAAAATAAAAAAATATTTAGGGAGTAAAATAAGGAGTAAAAATAGGATGAGAAACATCTAAAACTTTATGTATCCGGAAGAATGACATTTGAAAGGGAAAACAGGATTTTGGAAGTATTTTAAAATGATAGGTATAATATAAATTATGAAAAATAAAGATGTATATATTAGTAATTTATCCTTTGAGTTAAATATTTAAGTCCAATAATGTGGACTTAATTAAAGTCTAAATTAATTGATTTAGGCTACAATGGATGATCCCAATTTGTTAGCCTAGTTTCACATCATTCTAGAGGTCCATCTTGAAGCCACATGGGCAACTGATGTGGCATGCCAAGTCAAATAAGAAACCAATAGAATCATGTCATGTGTCAAAGATGACAAACCTGCTCTATAAAGCCCATATGTCATGTCACTTAAATTTGATTGGCTGAAGGAATCATGTTCCAATCGCAACTCCCCTATTCTAAAACTATGAATAGGGGTCCTCATAATTCAGAAAAAGGGACAAAAAATTCTAAACAAGAAGCTAGAAAAAATTCGTGGTACAAACGCCATAAAATTCTCTATAAAGCTACAAGTTTAAGAATTTAAGTATTCAAGTTCAAGAACGATCAAGATCAAAACCATTAAATTCAAGAGCAAGCTCAAAGCCATTGAATTCAAGCAAAAATCAAGATCAAGATAATGTTCAAGTTCAAGTTCATCGGAGATTCAAGATCAAGCTCAAAGGCCCTTGAATTTATATTTGAAAAGACGAATTCTGATGAATCATTAAGATTGTAACAGTCGCACTTGAAATAATAAATATGGTTGTTGCTATAATTTTTTATTCTTTATTATTGTTTTCTCGACGCGAATTTTATTGTCTACAAATTCTGGCATGCCCAGTGAAACAATCTCTACCTCTCATCTCAACTTTCAAGTATCAAAGAATATTGAGATGACTTCTATGAAGAACAAATCATCTAAGGCCACTAGCTCCAAGTTCTCTACTGAAGTTGAAGACATTCTTGGTGTTACCTTTGAAAGTTTTGGAGCTGTTACGAGAAACAAAGTTGCTAAGCTAGGTAAGAAACACTTCAAGTTTCATCCACATCAACTCCTGTTTTTGGGTCTTCAACTCCAAAAGGAGAAAGTTCCTCCACAAATGCTCTAGAAGGAGGAACCACTGTTGCTGAAAAGATCAAGAATACATTAGCTCTAACTGAGCAATCTCGTTCCAAGAAATCTACCACAAGAAAGAACTGTGATTCAACTAATGAATCATCTCCGTATACATCGCATAACGTGAGTCCGCTGAGGATTAATTTATGAGACAATCCATGCTACTCTCCTACATCTCCAATGATCATGCAAACAATGGTGACTTCTGCTTTCTCTCATGTGGAACAACTCGCAAATCTGACAAAGTTGATTGAAAGATTGAAGAGGCATGTACAACAACAATAGCCTTGAATTGATAAGTTGATAGATAGGATGGAAGGACTTTTAGATGGAGAAGCGGTCCATACATCTTGAAAGGGTGCTGATGTTCAAGAGATCAAAGATTCTGCCAATAAAGCCAGGCTTATTACAGAGGTGCCAGTTTTTTATGAAGGAATTGTCTCACTCGATCTCTTGAAGGTTTTTAGTGAAGGCACTATCAAAGATAAGTATGAAGTCTCCACCAAGTCTTCTCATATGTGCGCTAAGCCATACACTGCTAGGATTGATAACTATAAAATGTCTGCTTGGTTATCAACCTCCCAAATTTCAACAATTTGAGAGAAAAAGAAATCGAAAACCACATGTTGCACACTTTGTGGAGACATGTAATAATGTTGGAACTATGGAGACCATATTTAAAAAACAGTTTGTCCGCTCCCTAAAAGGAAATGACTTTTATTGAAAGACGGATCTCAAATCTAATTCTATTGATAATTAGGAGCAACTAGAGCACGATTTTCTCAAACACTTCTATTGCACAAGGCGTACGTTGGGCATGGTAGAAATCACAAATACTTGCCCAATGGAAGGATAAACCGGTTATAGATTTCATAAATTGATGGAGGAACGCGAGCCTAAATTGCAAGGATAATCTTAGTGAAACTTCTGCAATCGAAATGTGTATTCAAGGAATGCACTGGAAGCTTCTTTAGATCTTGCAAGTACTAAAATCAAAATCCTTTGAAGATCTAGCTATTCGCGCTCATGATATAAATTGAGCATGTCCTCTACTGGAAAAGATATGACTATTGTCCATGATCCTCGCAAAGGAAGAGACAAGCAGGGACCCAAGAGATGGAGCAAATTTCTGCCCAGAAATGACAACAAAAAATCCATGAGTATTAATGTGTCGCTTGAGAAGTTCACCAAAAATTAGGTTATACGGCAAAATATGAGAACAACTTCCCAAGCAAGTTCAAATCAAAAGTCAACACTAAGGGAGATGCAAGAAAAAAAAATACCCCTTCTTAGATTCTGATATTTTTGATGAGTTGCTCGAGTTAAAGCTTATTGACTTATCAGAGATGAAGCAATCCGATGAAGCTGGAAAAGTTGATGACCCAAATTATTGCAAGTATCATAGACTTGTGAGTCATCCTCTTGAAAAATATTTTATCTTCAAGGATATAGTGATGCGATTGGTTAACGAAAAGAAAATTGTTCTTGATGATGAGAAAGCTAGTTCTAATCATCTCTATCAGATTCAGCTCACTTGATCTAATCCAAATGTAAATCTCTGAATCTTGAAGAGGAGTCATTGAAGCAGGAAGTTGATATAGATAGTAATGAAGGCTAGATTCTTGTAACAAGGAGAAGATGCAACAAGTCAAGCTTACAAAAAGAATCATCCATGCAACTGATTAGAGGAAAAATGGTGAAGAAATTGGAGAAGCAGAAATCAATCAAGTACCCAAATAGGGCAAAGGGTACAAGTGCATCACTACTGAAAACCCCGACGTGTCGTGACTGTAGATGAATTCTTACCAAGTTTGTTCGACATAAAGTCTACTCAAGACAATGTCGAGGTGCCTCCTACTGACAAAAAGGAACAATGAGTGAATTCTTACCAAAAGTGTCTTCTAGTGACGATAAAGAGCCAACAAGAGAAATTTCGTCAATGATGTCTCATCCACCTTCTGAAAAAACCTAATTGAACCTTCTTCCCAGGAAGCGTATGTACATATCAAACCTTCTTCCCAAGAAGCACATATATGTGATACAAAAATCACATTTACAGATAATGATCTACTATTTGGTGAAACACTACAGAATCATCCTTTGTATATGGTGGGTAAACGTGCAAGAAAAGAAGATAAATATAATCTTAATAGATGAAGGATCTGGGTCAACATTCTGTCTATCCATACATTGAAGGAACTCAACAGCACGACTGAAGAACTTAGAGAAATTCGTTTGTTGATACAAGGATTTAATCAAGGGGGACAGAGGTCCATATTCTCTATTAAATTAGAGATCCACATGGAAGATTTACGATCAAGCGCATGGATGCATGTGATTGATGCAAAGACTTCATACAATATATTACTTAGAAGACCTTGGGTACATAAGAATAAAATTATCTCTATCTTCGCACTATCAATGTTTGAAGTATCTTGAAGGCGGGATTGAAAGAAATATAGTTGCAGATGATAATCCATTCACCGAAGTTGAGGCACACTTTGCCGATGTGAAATTCTATTTGAAAATTTATGTTGTTAAAGGGGCCACATCTAATGATGTCAAACCAATCAGGTACGATAAGATCATAAGCAAAAGAATCAATGCGGTTGTCGGAAAGGTAAACGTTGACGCTAAAGAACTTTGTCCCATTATTAAATTAGGATAGGCCATGACTTCGAAGAAAAAGGTGACTTCTAGAATTTGCTATGTTCTAAAAGTAAAGAAAGAAGATGGTCAATCATCTACCTTTAACAAAATGCTTTGAAAGGTCTAATTCTTCTTGTTAGACAAATTTTTGTAATAAACTTGTCTTTTAAATTTCCAGAAAGGTCAATCACTCAAAAACAAGTGCGGGATGTGGCGTTCCTTACAAAATGCACAAGAGAAAGTTTTGATTCCAATGCTTACAAGTTATTTATAAAGGCGAGATACAACCCTAATGATCCGTCAATGTTAGGGAAACTTCCAATAGAATATATAACCATGCAAGCACGTGAAGGCCTAGGCTATAGACAATCGCCGCCAATTTGCATTTCCACAAAAAGGGCCAACAATAGCCATATAACCTTTGAAGATGAGGTCACTACTCCCAATAAAAAGCCTTCCGTCTTTGGTCGATTAGGGGAAGCGACTGCAAGAACTTTTGTGTTTGAGAGGTTAGTTACATTGAAGAAGAACAAAAATTTGAGACATTATTTAAAAGTTCCAAGGCCTACTTCACATTTAATTTGAAAGGATTTCAGAAGTTTGATTCCTTCTAGAATGAGGCGACAAGGGAAACTTTTGGTTTCATGGAAAGAGGAACTCAAGGCAAAGACTCACACTGTGGTTTACACCAAAGAGCACGAGGAAGATGAAGAAATTGTAGGTTCCTCAAATCATGTTATAATCCAAAATGAGTACGATTATTTGCCTCAAATGAAGATTGATGAAGAGTCAGAAGATATTGTCTCGTGTTGTCATATATGTGTCAATGACAATGATCCTTGAAAGAGGAGATGTTGGAGATGCTCCACCGAAACTTGAAGAAGAAGTAAAGACCACAATAGATCCTTTGAAGGAAGTTAATCTTGGCACTGATGGAGACCCAAAGTCAACTTACTTGAGTGCATATCTAGAAGCTGATGAAGAAATCGTTGTATGAATATACTCAAAAAATATTGCAATGTATTTGAATGAAGTTATAATGAATTGCCTGGATTGAATCCTAAAGTAGCGGTCCATCAATTGGCAGTCAAACGTGGTTCTCGTGCTTCTGATGCACCTAGTATACAAGATTGATGTGTCTCATCCTTATTATCTTTATGCTTTTGATGCGCCTGGTATGCATCTAATAAACTCTATATTTGATGGATCCAGTTATGGAAACTGAAAAAAAGGAATCATAATTTTCTCGTATGCAAAGAATAAGTTAGGGTACATGAATGGATCTTGTCCAGCACCACTCAAAGTTCAAACGTGCTAAACTAATGAATTCACTGCAAGGATATGGTTATTACTTGGATACTAAATTCTCTCAGTACAAAAATAGCCGAGAGTGCGGTATACTCTCAAAATGCAGCGGATCTTTGCAATGAACTTTAAGAGAGGTATTGTCAAGCTAATGGAACAAAGTGTTGGGAAAACGCGGACAAGCACAAAAAGTATATATGGTAAAAGTAATGGAAATAAAATGGAAAAATAACGACACCAATAATTTTACGTGGAAACCCTTCTGAATAAGGGAAAAAACACGAGCCAAGAGGAGCAACTGATATTACTATAGTAAGGAAATTTACACTGTGTAGTCACGAATACAATACTCAAAGTGACTACTACATACTCAAAAGGAACAACGCTCTTTTAGTTTCCATCTTACTAAAATATCGCTCACACTCTATTTTTCTTCACAGACTATTTTCTTATATAGTCTATAGAATACCTCACTTTGCTCTCAAAATGGTTTTTCTCTCTAACTTGGTGTGTTCTACAAATGAGCAAGAATGCTCTATTTATAGAAGGATAAAATCATGCCTATGTCACTAATGACATATGTAAACATAGCAAAGTCAAGAATGGTTGCAAATCTTACCAATTTTCCAACTACCAAATCTTTTATTTTCCACTCCAATTACTATTCTTTTTTAACAATTGCTTGTACCAATTGAATAGTTAAAGTTGACTAAAAAATGGGATGGATTCAACAAATCTCCCCCTCCAGTCCCATTTACTGGAAGAAGGTATTTCAACTTCTTTAGAGAGAGCTCATACCCACAAGTTCTTTGCATAACTCAAACTTGTCTTTCGGTCTTGGTCAGCATATCTGCAGGATTTTCACTTGTGTGAATCTTTTTGATGTGAAATGATTCATTCTCCACTTTCTCACGAATCCAATGATATTTGACGTCAATGTGTTTTATTCTTGCATGGTAGATGGAGTTCTTGCTCAAGTCTATTGCACTCTGGCTGTCATAATAGACAATATACTCTATCTGATTCAAACCAAGCTCTTGAAGAAATCGCTTTAGCCATATAATCTCCTTGCCGGCTTCAGTAACCGCAATATACTCAGCTTCAGTTGTAGATAGTGCAACACACTTCTGCAACTTTGACTGCCATGATATAGCTCCCCCTGAAAAAGTAAACAAATATCCAGTAGTGGATTTTCTGTTATCAAGGTCACCTGCCATATCAGAATCTGTATAGCCTATCAAGATTGTATTTGATGATCCAAAACACAAGCATTCATCTGAGCTTCCTCTAAGATACCTGAGTATCTACTTCACAGCTTCCCAATGCACACCATTGCGTACATTAGATTCCGACTGCGTGAGCAATATCAGGTCTAGTGCACACCATTGCATACATTAGATTCCGACGACGGAGGAATATGGAACTTTGGCCATGTTCTCTTTTTCCTCCCTAGTTGTAGGACACATCTTCTTGCTCAACTTCATATGACCAGCAAGAGGTATACTAACAGGCTTAGCATTCTTCATATTGAAGCGTTCCAGTACACGTTCAATGTAATTCTTCTGGGACAAATAAATTTTCCTTTTATCATTAAGACGAGTAATTCTCATGCCCAAAATTTGATTGGCATGACCCAAGTCTTTCATAGAAAAAGACTTACACAACTCTTTCTTCAGCTCGTCAATCTTGGAAGTATTCTTGCCCACAATCAACATATCATCCACATACAACAAAAGGATGATAAAATCATTGTCAGAAATTTTTTGTACAAATACGCAATGATCTGAAGAAGTTTTCTTATAGCCTTGCTCCCCCATAAAAGATTCAAACTTTTTGTACCACTGTTTGGGAGCTTGTTTTAGGCCGTAGAGACTCTTTTTGAGTTTGTATACAAAATTTTCTTTACTATCTACTTTGAAGCTCTCAGGTTGTTCCATATAAATCTCTTCTTCTAGGTCACCATGAAGGAAAGTCGTCTTCACATCCATCTGCTCAATCTCTAAATTAAGACTAGCAGTCAAACCTAAAATTGTGACAATCAGGACATTTTCACAATAGGAGAAAATATTTCGTCAAAGTTAATACCTTTCCTTTGACCGAATTCCTTAACAAACAATCTAGCTTTGTACCTGGGCTTTAAGTTGTGTTCTTCAACTTTAACTTTGAACACCCACTTGTTCTTCAAAGCTCTCATGCCCTTGGGCAATTTTACCAACTCATAAGGGTGGTTCTCATGCAAAGACTTCATCTCGTCTCGCATGGCTTCAATCCATTAATTCTTGTGCTCATCTTCAATGTTCTTCTCATAACATTCAGGTTCTCCCCCGTCAGTGAGTAAGACATACTCATTGGGTGAATAACGGGAGGCAGAAAACCGCTGTCTTGTGGACCTCCGAAGCGGAATATTTGATTCGTCCACAACTTTATGAGCAACAGGATCATCAATAACAATATCATTGTTATTATCAACATCAACATGTTGATTCGATACATGATTCTGGGTGTCACCATGATTATCAAACTCAACAACAACATCAGCACACTTGTGTGAGAACTTCATCATGATAACTATACCATCAAAACTTGAAGATTCTACCTTTTTCGCTTTGTCAATATCTTCAATTGTTTGATTCTCCATGAAAATAATATCACGACTTCTCACAAGTTTCTTTTCAATTGGATTCATATAGCCTGTAACCAAATTATCTAGGCCATATCCAATGAATATGCATTGCCTTGTCTTGGCATCTAACTTGACCTCTCATCTTTCGGCACATGTATAAAAGCTTTGCAACCAAATACCTCAAATGGTCATAGGAAACATCCTTTCCATACCAACACTATTTGGTACATCACTTTGCAAGCAGCAACAGCAAGAGATAGATTAATAACATGTGTAGCGGTCAAAAAAGCCTCACCCCAAACTGAGTTTGGCAACTTTGCTTCAAAAAGCAAACATCTAATTCTTTCCATCAAGGTCCTGTTCATCCTCTCAGCCAATCCATTAAGCTGAGGAGTCTTGGGAGGAGTCTTCTGGTGTCTAATACCTTGATGCTTGCAGTATTCGTCAAATGGTCCACAATATTCACCACCATTATCAGTACGAATACATTTTACTTTCTTTCCAGTTTCTCTTTCAACTGAAGCCTGAAACTGCTTAAAGAAACCTAACACTTGGTCTTTAGTCTTCAAGACATAGACACAAAGTTTTCTCTAGCAATCATCAATGAAAGTGACAAAGTAAAGTGCACCACCCAATGTCTTTGTCTTCATTGGACCACATAAATCAGAGTGCACTAACTCAAGCAACTCTGTCTTTCTCGAAGGAGGGTAGGATTTAAAGGAAACTCTATTTTGTTTACCAGCCAAGCAGTGCTCAGATTTTTCTAATTTAGCACTTTGAATATTTGACAATAATTTTTTTTTGGCTAGAACATTAAGTCCTTTCTCTCTAATGTGGCTAAGCCTCTTCTGCCATAATGTTAAAGATTTATCGCTCTCAACCGCATTCATCATATCAACACAAGTAGAGGTCGTAGTCCAGTATAGACCACGACGTTTGTTACCATGAGCCACAACCAAGAATTCTTAATGAGCTTCCATCACCGTTGGTACTAACATATCCTTCATCATCTAAAACACCAACATAAATTAGGTTCAGACGAACATCAGGAGCATGTTTCACATTGTTCAAAACTAGTTTAGTACCAACACTAGTTTCCAAACAAATTGTACCAATACCAACCACCCTAAAACAGTATCATTACCCATATTCAAGGTTCCAAAATCACCAGGAGTGTAGGAGAGAAAAAAAAAATCCTTCCTTGATGTAACATGAGATGCGCCCAGCACGTGTCCACAACCCATCTTGACTCATCACAAGCAATATTTATCATGTTTGCATCAAGAACGATAACAAGATCTTCGGTGGTGACGGTGGCTAGGCAATTTTCATTGCCATCTTCTTTAGTTTACTTTTTGTTTTTGTTCTCCCTCTTCAACTTCTGGCAGAACTTCTTTGTGTGCCCTTTCATGCCACAATGATAACACTCAATATCCTTAAGTATGCCTTTGGATTTGCTCCTATTTTGTTCTCTATGCTGAGAACCACGAGTTTTATTTCTCCCCCTGGGGCCAGTTATCAGGACATCCGACGAAGAGGAACCTTGAGTTTTTCTTCTCATCTCTTAGTTCAAGACACTACTCTTGGCGGAATCCATAGAGATCACACCATCCGGAGCAGAATTTGACAATGATGTTCTAAATGTTTCCCACGAATCTGGTAGGGAATCAAGTAAAAGCAAACCTTGAATTTCTTCATCAAATTTGATGCCCATAGCAGATAATTGGTTCATAATCCCCTGAAAATTATTCAGATGGTCTGTCATCGGAGAACCATCATGATACTTTAAACTCAACATCTGCTTTATTAAGAACATTTTATTGTTGCTAGTCTTTCGAGCATACAAACTTTCAAGATGCTCCCATAGGGTTCGAGCATGTGTTTCCCCAGAAATATGATTTAACACATTATCGTCGACCCATTGCCTAATGAATCCACAAACCTGTCTATGCAACAAATTCCACTCTTCATCTGTTTTATTATCAGACTTTACAGTGGTATATACTGGTTTGTAAAAATTCTTAACATAAAGCAGAGCTTGAATTTTTCCCTTCCAAATGGCATAATTAACACCATTCAAGTAACAATTCTACTTGTGTTGGCTTCCATTGTTTTCCCCCAAAAATATAGTTATCGCAAATCAAAGTAAATCTTTTCTGATGTGAAAGTTCAGACTGTGTTACAACCACAAAGCATACTCAGATAAAACCTTGGCTCTAATACCAGTTTGTTGGGAAAATGCGGACAAGCACAAACGTATATATGGTAAAAGTAATGGAAATAAAATGGGAAAATAACGACACCAATAATTTTACGTGGAAACCCTTCTGAATAAGGAAAAAAACCACGAGCCAAGAGGAGCAACTGATATTACTATTGTAAGAAATTTTACACTGTGTAGTCACGAATACAATACTCAAAGTGACTACTACACACTCAAAAGGAACAACACCCTTTTGGTTTCAGTCTTACTAAAATATCGCTCACACTCTATTTTTCTTCACGGACTATTTTCTTATATAGTCTATGGAATACCTCACTTTGCTCTCAAAATGATTTTCCTCTCTAACTTGGTGTGTTCTACAAATGAGCAAGAATGCTCTATTTATAGAAGGATAAAATCATGCCTATGTCACTAATGACATATGTAAACATAGCAAAGTCAAGAATGGTTGCAAATCTTACCAATTTGCCAAGTACCAAATCTTTTATTTTCCACTCCAATTACTATTCCTTTTTAACAATTGCTTGTACCAATTGAATAGCTAAAGTTGGCTAAAAAATGAGATGGATTCAACACAAAGTTGTTTCAACTTGAGAGAGCACTCAACAATATGAGTCAAGGAGTTTCTGATGTTGCATCGTACTTCACCAAACTGAAGCGAATCTGGGATCAACTGAAGGAACTTGTTCTTGTGATTGCAGTTGTTGTGCAAAAGGGCATAATCAGAAGATGATTGAAGATAACAAAAAAAAAACAAATTCAATTCTTAATGGGATTAAATGAGACAAACAATGTAGCTAAATGGAACATACTGATGATGAAGCCACTCCCAAATGCAGCACAAACATATGTGATCAAATTACATCAATAGACTCAAAAAGAGGTACACCCTAATCGTCAAATTTCTACTGATTCTTCTGCTTTCATGGCTGGACAGAAGTGCACCTCTCAAAAGAAACCTATGGAATGCAAAGGAATAAATTAATATCAAGAAAATAAAAGTGATATGTACTGCAGATATTGCAAGAAGTATGGACATGAGAAGGAACAATACTATAAATTGATCGGGTATCTATCACATTTCAAGATCAAAAAACTAAATCGAGGAAGCTATGGACATCAACAAGTCCTTGGACAAAATGATAATCACACCCAGGATAATGTCCAATCTAAATAGCAATAGGAAGAGAGTAACAACGACAGCGAATATTAAAATGGGTAAATATAATACCCGAATAACTAATACAACAATATTGATGAAAAACTTGGTAGTGTCAAAAGACAACTACTCAACACTCTTTTATTTCTTACAACTCACTATAATATTACTTGCACACTATTTTCTCACAAACTAAGAAGTAGTTTGTGGATTACTCTCTCTACTCTCCATTGCTTCTCAACAAAAAAATTGGGTGCCTAACTCTACCATACTTTGAATACATACTTCGACAAATGTGGCTATCAATTTTCACATTTGTGGCTAGTAATTTGAACAAGTGGCTAGTAATTTGAACAAGTACGGCTGCCAAATTAATTGTTGTCAAGATTTATTTCGAGAATGGCGTGAATCATTCATTAATGGAGCAGGAAAAAATGTTTTATCTAACATGGTTCATAGCCATAGTTTTTATAAAAGAACAATGTAACAATCTAATTTAATTGTTTCCGTCAATGCAGACAACTAATTCCAACGTACAGGGAGGTAGTTCAAATGCTTCAACCCAATGCAACTGCAAACCTGGCTTGTATGAATAGTGACTACCAATGTTTTTCCCATTTTTGTTCCAAACAAGTCATGAATCAGTGATTCAGGGGCTACATAACATATGACTTTTGATGAATCCTTGTTACACCTGCTGTAATGGTCTACCTCTCTAATTCATATAAGATTTCCAATCCATAATGTATTCTTTGTTCCTACATTTAGGCACAATTTACTTTCAGCCAAGAAATTATTTGAGCAATTTAAATGTGGTCTGACTTTTACTAAAATTGGGTGTTATACATTGATGAAGGGTCAAGTTTTGCTAAATCTTCTTAACAAACAAGTTTTTATTTCTAGCATTGAGACTATATTTCCTACCCCATTGCAAAAATTGTTTCTCCTAATCCATTTTCTCTATCAATATCTTGTACTTCATCCCAACCTAGTATCTCAACTTCCACTTCTTCTATCCAACCTTTGTGTTCTTCCCCCCGATTACCATCAACAGGAGAGAATGTATTAAGGAAATCTCATCAACGACCTAAGTTCTTGTCAGAGTACACATGTAATGACTTGATTTGACTTGACACGGAGTTTGATTTTTACTAAAGCTTTATGTGGACCTTTTCATCAGCATTTGTTAGGCAAGTTGCCGGAAAATCTTCACCTTCAACAGACTCTCAAGAACATATTGGAAAAGTTGATTTGTGCCAAGGGCCCAACAATATTTGTAGCTTGTTTATATTTTTCTTCTCAGCATTTTACTTGTTTAGTCAAGTTAGAGAGTATGCTAGATTAGCTAGTGAAATATATGTGTAGAAAAAAAATAGAGATTTTTATCTATGCAAATCAGTCTCTTCTTCGATCACTTGCTGTCTCCTAGTACAAGGGCCAAGTATCACTGAATAGACAACTTTAGACAACATTTGGCATCAAGTTTAAGAAAAGAATCCGAAATTTTTCAATCTACTACTCTTACAAGTATAATATATTAAAAGGTCTTTCAATCTTATTGATTTAAATATATCCTTTAAAAAATCAAAATTATAAAAGTAAAAGAGACAAATCGAAACAAAGGGATCCATTTATTAGAGAAGCGGGTTGGCTTTTTATTACTCCATCCATTCTATTTTATACAAGTTATTTTAACTTGACATGAAATTGAAGAAACAAAAAGATTTTTCAAAATTTATGGTCTAAAACATATGATAGATGTTTGTGTGACTATAAATCATTACATTAATGTCTCATTTACATTTTAAAGTTAAAGTAATATCTTTTTTTTGAGAGGGACTAAAAAAAATGAATCATTGAAATTGAAACAGATGGAGAATACTATTTTAGTCTCATCACCATATTTTGATACTAGATAATGTAAAATCTAAAAAGAGCATATGGTGAATTCATAACAAATTTTAGGAAATGCTTCTGTTACACATAATTTTTAGAAAATAAATACACAACTTGATATTCACAAGAAACTAGTTTAACATTTAAAAGTAGATATCATCTCAACTATTCCTTTGGCTTAATTGAGTCTTCTTTGTGGCTTGGGATCCCCTTGTGGAAAGCACAGACACGTCTCTATTACCCAACTGCGCTCAATCCTATTGGCCACACATGAAATTTTAAAATGTCAGTAAAACACTCCTATTTAAATTTATCAGCACAAATTTTGAAAATCGAGCAGTAGAATAGAACAGAAATTGAAGAATCAATATATGCAACATCTCGTTGTTAGTGCCGAAATCAAAATTTACTATAAGAAAATTTACATACATATAAAGAAGTCAAAGAGGTTTAATATATGTTTTATATAGATTAAAAAAATATTAGTATAATTTTAGCCACATAGGAAAACTCAATCCTACTTGGTTCCACCCCTACTTGCAGAAGAAAGCCCTAACTGCTAGTCAAGTTTCTTTAAAAGACAAAGTGCAGGAAATAGCCAAAAGAACACATGCACAGAATTTTCTTGGTGATGAAAATTGAGCACATAATATGTACTAACTAGGTTTATATATACTTGGAATAACTGATATATATATACATAAATACATACATAATATATACAAAATAGAGACAGAAAATTAAATCTAGAGAGATAGGAAAAGCGAGGAGGATGAAAGATAGAGCAGTGAACACGCATAGATTCAAGCATATAAACATCAAGCTAGAAAACACACATGTGCTCACGCTCTTCTGTCACCTCCTTTTTTGTCTTACTTCACACTTAATTAGACTTGTAGGATTAGCACGAAAATAGAGGCAAGCAGAGTCAAAAGCCTAGAGTATAACCTCATAAAAAACATGACTATACATAAAGAAATCTAAAGAGAAGTAGAGAAAATGGTAGGAATGACAAATAGAGAAGTGAGCAGACATAGTTTCAAGCATGCGAGAAAATACCATGTGTGCTCACTCTCTTACATCACCTCCCTTTTGTTTTACATCCCACTCAATTAGATTTGTATGCTTGACACAAAAATAGAAACAAGCGAAGTCAAAGGCCTAGATAAGCTCATGAACTAATCCAATTAATATGATCAAACACAAGGAGATCTAAAGAGACATAGAGAAAGTGGTGGGGTGACAGATAGAGCAGTGAGCACGCATAGTTTCAAGCATGTAATCATCATGCGAGAAAACATCATGTGTGCTCACACTCTTCTGTCACCTCCCTTTGGTTTTACATCCCACTCGGTTAGACTTGACTTGTATGCTTGACACAAAAATAGAAACAAGCGAAGTCAAAGGCCTGGATAAGCTCATGAACTAATCCAATTAATATGATCAAACATAAAAAGATCTAAAGAGACATAGAGAAAGTGGTGGGGTGACAGATAGAGCAGTGAGCACGCATAATTTCAAGCATATAAACATTATGCGAGAAAACATCATGTGTGCTCACTCTCTTCTGTCACCTCCCTTTGGTTTTACATCCCACTCAGTTAGACTTGACTTGTATGCTTGACACAAAAATAGAAACAAGAGAAGTCAAAGGCCTGGATAAGCTCATGAACTAATCCAATTAATATGATCAAACATAAAAAGATCTAAAGAGACATAGAGAAAGTGGTGGGGTGACAGATAGAGCAGTGAGCACGCATAATTTCAAGCATATAAACATTATGCGAGAAAACATCATGTGTGCTCACTCTCTTCTGTCACCTCCCTTTGGTTTTACATCCCACTCAATGCTTGACACAAAAATAAACACAAGTGATGTCAAAGTCTTAGCATAAGCTCATGAATTAATCCAATTAATATGATCAAACATCATAAATAAACATAAAAAAAATATAAACAGACAAAGAGAAAGCGGTGGGGGTGACAGATAGAGAAGTGAGCACGCATAGCTTCAAGCATGTAAACATCATGCTTGATAAGACCATATGTGCTCACTCTCTTCTGTCACCCCCTTTTACCCTTCACAAAACCTAATTAGGCAGAAGAACCCTAGATCTGAAACAATAGAAACTAGTGTTTCACTAGAAAGGAACAATTAATATTATTTATGAGATTTGATGTGTGAGGAATGATGACTAGTATGATGGCTTTATATAGAGAAACAGACAGATCCATCACGTAACGAATAAATGTGTGTCTATCTTTTTCCTTAATCATCGACTCTATCTCTACACGCTCTATTATCTATTTTTCCTTTCTTTAGTATTTATCTAGATGGGCATGTTATTTAAAATATTTGATCACATCACTCATTAAATCATGATAAAGTTAATTGTTTTTCTTTCATTTTATTCTGCCTTTAAAAGTCTAAACAAATTTTAGACAATTTTGAGGCTAGTTAATATGAACAAATTGAAAAAATAGTAAAGGTAATCAATATATTAGTAATTTTTTAATTATCTTGTTAAATAAACAAAATGTTTATCTAATAGTATCATAGGGGATAAAACTTATCCACACATGGTGTTTACATCAGTCAATACATGCATGTCACGAGTTGAAGTTTATTGTTCATTTTACTTCATTAAATCACATAATAATGAATTGCATTGGATTGGTATAAACTCCCGATGCAGGTAAGTTTTATCTGTACAGTAGGATGTACTTACTCCGTTTGCTGTACTTGTCATTTATTTCTAAAATAAATTTTTATTTTTATTTGTCACTTATAACATATCAAGAAACAATAATTCTTTTTCCATTCACCCAGACATTAACTACTTGTCCACTATTGATTTTATACATTTCTTAAAAAATTGTAAATAAAAGGATAATTTTGTTACTATCACCATTTGAATATAATAAATACAATTTAATGACAAATGTAATTAAAAATAACAATAATTAATTAATAAGAAGAATAAATTAAAATTAAATGTAAAATTATTTATCAGAAATAGAGAGAATATAATATACAAATAAGAAAAAGAAGAATATATATTTATGAATAAAAAGAATGTATTCCCCATTTATGGTGTCATGGAGTTTCCACAACACTGACAAACAGATAGGATGAGTGTGTGAGAAAAAGGGGTAAAGGGCTGAATTTGAATATTTCGAGAAAAAAAAATTAGTCTTCTTTTCCCGAAAAACTGTAACTAACTTAACAGAGACCTCCATAAATTCAAATTACTATTACCAATGTTGCCACTAGTATACCTTCATTTCATATTCATTAATTTTACATATTTTTTATAAAATTTACAAATAAAAAGATAATTTTATGATATCACTTTTTAAAAATATAAACATAATAACTATAGAATTTCATGAAGTAACAAATATCGTCGGACAATTCAAAAATAATATAGTGAATAACTATTGTTGAACGGAGTGAATACTTGATTTTTGTTAATTTGTAACTTTGTTCTCTTAAAAAAAAGTAATCTAGTTTGATTCAACATGAAGATTAAGAATATAAAGAAGAATTCTTAATCTTATTAATCCTTAAATTAACGTTATTTTAAATATACTAAAATGTCCTTTAAAAATAAAATTTAACTAAAAAGGAACACAGTTTTTCTTTTAAATCGACTAAATCTTTTTGAATTAATATATTTTCTTATTTTTAATTAAAGGAGTATTTTACTAATTTAATTTTATCAATAATATATAAAAAAAAATTCTAATTCGATATTAGTTATTGAATATTTATAATAAAAAAAAAGATATAACATTTTTTTCTCAAGTATAAACTAAAAAGGGAAATACTAAATATACGTCTTAACTAGAAATGGATATGAGTATTCTGAGAATAATAGTTGTTCATTATTGATTAGGTATACCTCTTAAGAAATTGTAGATAGAAAGGCAATTTTAAGATTTTCTCTTTTGTTATAAAATCAAGCTCATGGCAATATAAAGAGATGAAGACAAGAGAAGTAAAATGAAAGATAAGACTTTCTTCTTATTCAAGTGTATGTAAGTATGTTATAAAATCAAGCTCATGGCAATATAAAGAGATGAAGACAAGAGAAGTAAAATGGAAGATAAGACTTTCTTCTTATTCAAGTGTATGTAAGTCTCATATGTATATATTACAATAGTGAATGAACAACCCTATTTATAGAGTGAGAAATCACTCCAAAGGTCACCATATTAAGTATCATAATAAATAGATACATTCTTATCCAAAAAGGTTCATGTAACCTAGTGCATATGAATGGTTGTTCATGTACCAACCTTATGGACTATCCACTCATTCAATGAATTTATAACACTTCCCCTTGGATGTCCATAGATAATGTGCCTCGTTAAAACCTTACTAGGAAAAACCCTGTGGGAAAAAATTCTAGTGAAGGAAAAAGAGTACACATATCTTTGATACGCACCATTTGTTGCCTCATTAAAAACCTTGCCAGGAAAATCCAGGGGGAAAAAACCTTGATCAAGGGAAAAGAGTGCAACGCGTATTGTACTCCCCTGATTAAAACATCACTTAATTTCTTGTGATGATGTCTCCAATCTTCGTACATTGTGGTTGGTATATTCCTTTGTAAAGAAAAACCACACATTCTTGAATATGGTGTGTCATTTATCTCAACCAGACGCACTTTGACTTGCTTCATGGAGGACTTTTATTTCTGCAGAGCAACATTTGCTTCATTGATCCCCAGGATATTATTGTGCCTCCACATGCAAACACATAGCGTGCTTGAGATAGAGCTTTATGCGGATCAGATAAATATTCTGCATCTGCGTAATCAATCAATTTTGTCTTGGATTCCTCGAATAGAATAAACCCATAACTATGGTCCTTCGAGGATATTCAATCATGTGCTCAACACCATTTCAATGTCCTTTTATCGGGGAGAAACTGAATCTTGCCAGTAAATTTACTGCAAAACAAATATCTGGTCAAATATTGTTAGTAAGATGCACTAGTGCCCTGATTGCACAAGATAGAGTTTCATCACCAAGAAACTCTTCATCCTTCTTTTGAGATCAAACTGAATCATCATTTATGTCAGTGATCTCATAATCATTGGGGTACTCAATGAATGCGATTTATCCATATAAATTGCATCAAAAACTTTTCAGTGTACGTGCACTGTTAGACAAATATTTCATTTGTCAAATTATCAATCTGTAGCTCAAGACAAAATTTTGTCTTACCAAGACCTTTTCATAAAAATACAAGGACAATTAGGGTCATTATTTTGTACCCTTCTCTTCCTTGACTATTTCAATCCATATAAGGATTCTTGAAGCTTTATTGAAAAAGTTTCTTTCGAACTCTTATATGCTTCAGACACCTCGATTGTTTCAAGGATTTTCATATAACCTTTATTGTCTAGCTAGACATTACAATTATTCATTACATGCATTCAAGTTTTTCATATGTTGCCAGATCAAAACAAACCTCATTGCATCCACCAAAGGAGAAAACATTTCAATAATGTCAGGATTTTTGCGATAAACCTTTATGCCCCAAGGCACAAATCGTATTTGATATCTTACGGTTATACTATCGCATAATAATTTATTTGTACCCCACTGACATTATACCTTGATTTATGGACTACCAGTCCAAAATGTCACTTTTCTAAGTGAAAAAATATACTTGAATTGTGCATTTTAGTTGGCCAACCATTTATCTGTCCATACTATATGACAGATTTGAATTCAAGATCCTCATCATAATTTATATTATTGAGCCCTACCTCATATCAAAGATACCGTCGACGGTTATTTGATATCGATTCCAACAAGACATAGCTTATCGAGATCTCTTCATTTTTCATTATTTCAGGTACCTGAACCTTTTTCAAGATTTTATGAAGTGTTATGTCAATGTGCTCTTTTATAGCACTTGCCTCATTATCATGACCATATTGATCATTTGCTCCTTCCTTCTTCAAGGAATTTTATATTTGGAATCGATTTGTCTATTACGCTTCCAGCGTATCATAGACTCTGTCCTTCAAGGACTTCACATTGGAGCATTTGCAGCTGAATTATATCATAGGGTCAGTGCATTCATCTGGCAACTGATTTGCAACATTATGCAACTGAATTATCCCTTGAACTTTAAGTTCACATATTTATTTTAACGAGGATCTAGCTAATTCATAATTAACCTCACACATAATTTTCAGCTGTCAATCATCTCTCCCCCTAATGTTAGAAAATCTAACATTCATTCCAACCTTATTTGGAAGTTCATCTTTGTGCGTGGTAGAGCAATTAAAATCATAACCGCACATTCAATATTTTAGATGAAAATGATAAAAATATATGGTCCTGACCCTGCACCAATTTAAATGGGGAAACCTTGGTTTGGGTGATGCATACTGTGTTGCGACATGTGAAATTACATTATCTCATGTTAAAAATTTTTGGAGTTTCTTCTCATAACCATGATTTAGCTATAATTGGAGGCATACAATTTCTGCTAAATCAACCAGCATTATCCATATAATTTCATAGTTTGGAACTGTGCTCTCAATTTTAACAATTCGAGCAAAACCTTACAAAACCAATTGTAAGTTGACAACAACAATACATGTACACCATCGCATAGATGCATCAATCATATAATTTGCAAGATGCATCCATACATGATGATAGTTGCAAATGATCCAAATGACAGGTGAACGGGCCCATATTCACCCTTTTATATGTTCCAAAAAATTTTAGGGGATTACAATCCCAACCTTAGCTGGTAAATACTCACTTTATCAAGAGAACAAGCAACATAAGAGAATTCTTGAAGAATCTATTTTCTTCATCATATAAATCACCTGAATTCTCAATTAGGTTTGCTTCACATTTAATAGGAATGGTCAACCAGTCATGCCAACTGATCTTTATTTTAGTACACTTAGAATTTACTTTTATATGTGATTCATCAGCATGTACATGTTTGTATGAACAAAACAGAGGAAAAGTGGGGTAATCTTTTACATAAACATTATAACCCTCTTCGGTTGTAGTGATTTATAGTCTCAATATTTATTTCATTCATCCGAAACTAAAAAGTTTCTTTTGAGACTTACTACAACCCCAATATTATTCCTCTGATAATAGCACAACTCGTTAGAGCTTGCAATTAATTTTGTGTACTATCACATATTGCATGACACCATCCCTATGGTGAGCATCTCCTTCAAGGAGGAAATTATATTATTATTGTCATGGTCAAAATCATTACGAGCAAGACGTCTTTCTTGCTTTACTTTTGTTGTACCATAGGTACACAACCAATGACAAATTTGTATTGCCACACAATAATGACCACAACCCTTATAGGCAAGAACTATTTTTTTCTTTTGCCCTTTCGGTAGTTTAGATCATAGTGACGTATAAAACGTACAATACAATTAGCCATTTCTGTCAAATAAAATTTATTTCCTCTCAAATCTCCCATAGAGATGAGAAGTGACATGTATCATTTTTTTTCTCAAACCTTCTATAGAGGTGAGTTGTGACATATATCCAACCCATAATGATTTTATCACATCTGGACCCATTCTTTTATAGAATGGTCGAGCATTCACGATACTCATTACAAGTCACATTCTCTTCAAGGATTGGACTAATTATTTATTTGTACTTCATAAATTTGCATTATAAGCACATTGTCATGGTTTTAAAATTCATCATATTTCCATGACACACCTCAACATCACTTTGAAAGATTAAGTGTACCATTCAATTTATCTTCTTGTATCATGATAGAGGATTTATAAATTTGTCAAATTATTGGGTTGACAACATTCACAAGTCTAATGACCTTTCATACCATTTTGATAATAAAAATTGCCTTCACATTTTGAAGGACTATTTGAAGAACTCATAGTGTTCTTCCTTTATCATTACCACAATGATGACTATTATAATTATGTCCCTCCACGCCCTTATTCATATCATTAATCATTTGTCATCTTTCAGGCTAACATTCACTGCTACCACATCCATCTGATTGAATGGAGCAAGTTAACAGGCGGATTTCAGAGTTATTACATGTTGCTACCACATTCTTTTCAAGGAATGAAGCAAATTCAATAGGACGAATTTCAAGACTTTACATCAAAGCCTTAGTCATCATTATATCATCACTATGGTGCATTGACTCAAACGCAATGTCTTATCCATATAAGGCATTTTACGCCATAATTCTAGGGACTTGAACCCAATCACGGTGCATCAAAACTCAAATTGATGTCTTACCCTTTTGGTGCGATAGAACTTGAATCTATCGTCTTATCCTCAAATATTTTTCATTATGGTGCATCCGGACTTTAACCTGATGTCTTACCCTTTTGGTGCGATGAAACTTGAATCCATCGTCTTACCCTTAACCAACGGTATAATAAACCGAAGTACAACATGATTTATTCTTTGAGTCTTTCAAAACAATCAAAATAATATTCAAACTCGTGCTATTAAAATTTTATACCTTCTTCCATTTAATAAGTTTTATATAGCATTTCATATTCAACCAATAGTAGTATATGTCTTCGGTTCCTGATAATTGTTAGTGACTGAATACTATTTTATTATAAATCATAAAATATTTTAGAAAATACATACCTGATCTTATGCAAATAATACCTTGATTCTCATAGCGAGATCAACCAAAACATGAGTTAAAGAAAAACTAAAACTCACTCTCAATTGGCTAGAGACTCGTGCTGATAACGTGTTATAAAATCAAGCTCATGGCAATATAAAGAGATGAAGACAAGAGAAATAAAATGAAAGATAAGACTTTCTTCTTATTCAAGTGTATGTAAGTATGTTATAAAATCAAGCTCATGGCAATATAAAGAGATGAAGACAAAAGAAGTAAAATGGAAGATAAGACTTTCTTCTTATTCAAGTGTATGTAAGTCTCATATGTATATATTACAATAGTGAATGAACAACCCTATTTATAGAGTGAGAAATACTCCAAATGTCACCATATTAAGTATCATAATAAATAGATACATTCTTATCCAAAAAGGTTCATGTAACCTAGTGCATATGAATGGTTGTTCATGTACCAACCTTATGGACTATCCACTCATTCAATGAATTTATAACATCTTTTAAATATAATAAATATAATGTCTCAAAAATATAATAAAAAAATAACTATAATTAACGATAAAGTAAATTAGGAATTAAGTATAAATTTATCTATTAATTTCATAAAATAAATAAATATTATTAAATATCTATTTTTAGTATAATAAACATGTATTGTTGTACAAACGAAGATGGAGTATATAAGAAAAGCTACATGATATCCGAATAATTATTCATTCCTAATGGAAGAATTTTATTTTTTTAATTTGCTATCATGTTTTATTCATTAAACAAAAATATGTATGATACTTATTTTCTTATATTCCTATATTTTGTTATATGTTTGACACATTCACTCTTCTCTTCAAAATTCAAAAAAGTATTTTTTATGCTTCTAATTTCTCGTCCTTTTTGAGTTTTTGCCGAATTAGAAGACATTTTATTTTAGTAAAAAGCATAGCAACGAAAATAGTTGAGCAAAAAATATAATGGAGATTGACGTAGACATATTTAATTCATTTAGGGGTACTTTTATCATTTTCGCAGCTATAAATATATTTTCCGTTAATCTTTTAATTTGATTATTTAGTTTTGTTGTAGGTCTTTATTGGACATGTCAGTTAATGACAAGAGGATTACATGCACAAGCTGAAATCTGTCCCCTTTTCCTATGCTTTCCCTATATATCTGTGAAAGCTGATCTTTTAGCATTCTGAAATTTGACCCAAATTTGGATAATTTTCGTATGCAAAAATAATTTTAGGAAGAGTTTTGGTAAATGGTAAGACACTCTTTTGGTATAAATTAGTAAGACAGGAGTAAATGATCAAATAACTCTTTGGTTTTGAAATTGCTTATTTGTTTCCTTCAAAAAAAAGATAATTATTCTTGACCTTTTTATATTAACTCTCTCTCTCTTATTTCATTTTTTTCATTTTTATTTCGTTCATCAGTTTGATTTTATTTTATCAATTCATTATTGTTCAAGATTTTATTTTTGTTATTAAATTTATATAATTTTAACAAGATTGATCCGAATAGTCAATTAAACGAAGTATTAAATAATGTTTTGAGATTAGATGAGGATGATAGTTTGTTACCCTAAAATTATGAAGATTCCAATGGTGCATATGACAGGCCTGGAAAAAAACTAAAAATTCTCTTGACCTATAAACTTAAAAAGATATATATATCTAAAATCGGGAACCTAAACTCATATTCGAACTCGTGATTTATAGACTATTCGTTTAAATTTTAACCATTTGCGCTGCAATAGCATTCGTTCATAATTATTAAAGAATGTATTTACTCTCTTTCATATCAGTTGTTTATTGAATATCACTAGTAAATTTAAAATGAGATATTATAAATAAATAGATTCTAATAACTACTAAATGTGAAGATAAAATGATCAAAGGTTGACATGTACCATAATAAATTGTGTTACCCAACTAAAACTTGATCATGCACATATAATTGCATTCAATTAACTTGTATTTGTGAGGGAGCATAACTCATATAATACTATATTCATTATATATATTTTCATCATAATGGTTCGACTTATAATAATGAGAAATCTTCTATTTTTGTGAAACAATCCAAATATAAACTTTTACAATCTTATTTACAAAAACAAATAAATTTAAAAATTATTTAAATCTTAAAAGTTTCAAAGAATCTAATTTTTTAAAGAGACCTAAAATTGGAACATAACCTAGATTCGAACTCGTACCCTATATTCGCTTAAACTTTAATCATTCGCGCTGCAATACCATTCGTTCATAATTACGAAAGGAAATGTATTTACTCTCTTTCACATCAGTTATTTAATGAATATCGCTAGGAAATTTAAAATGTGATATTATCAATAAATATAGTCTAATAAGCTCTAATACGTGAAGATAAATAGATCGAAGATTGACATGTATCGTAACTAATTGTATTATCCAATTATTACTTGATCATGCACATACAATCACATTTAATTGACTTGTATTTGTGAGGGAGCATAACTCATAAAATATTATATCCATTACGTTTATTTTCATCATAATCATTCGACTTATAATAGTGAAAAATCTTCAATTTTTGTGAAACAATCCAAATATAAACTTTTACAATCATATTTATCAAAGTAATATAAAATCAAAAATTATTTAAATAGTGATAGCTTCAAAGAGTTTATTTTTTTTTAAAAAAAAGTATCTAAAATTAGGATCTAAACTAGATTCAAACTCGTGACCTATAGACTATTCGTTTAAGCTTTAACCAGTGGCGCTGCAACAGAATTCGTTCATAATTACTAAAAAAATTTATTTAGTCTCTTTATATATCACAAGGAAATTTAAAATGATATATTGTCAATAAATATAGTCTAATAACTCCTAAAGTGTAAAGATAAATTGATCAAAGGTTAACATGTACTATAACTAATTGTAACAATTAGAACTTGATCATCTATATATAATCACATTCAATTGACTTGTATTTGTGAGGAAGCATAACATATAATACTATATCCATTATATTTATTTTAATCATAATGATTTGACTTATAATAATGAAAAATCTTCATTTTTTGTGAAACAATCCAAATATTAACTTTTACATCATATTTACCAAAAAAATATAAAATAAAAATTATATATATTCTAAAAGCTTCAAAAGTCTAATTTTTTTTACAAAAATACCTAAAATTGGGACCTAACCTAGATTTGAACTCGTGACCTCTGGATTATCTGTTAAAGAAAATTTATTTAATCTTTTATATCAGTTGTTTAATGAATATCACTAGAGAATTTAAAATGAGATATTATCAATAAATATAGTCTAATAACCCCTAAAATGTGAACATAAATTGATCAAAGGTTGACATGGATCATATAACTAATTATATTACACATATAATTTGATCATGCATATATAATCACATTCCATTGACTTGTATTTGTAAGGGAGTATAACTCATATAATACTATATCCTTTACATTTATTTTCATCAAAATGATTCAACTTATAATAATAAAAAATCTTCAATTTTTGTGAAAATGATCCAAAATATACTTTTACAATCTTATTTACCAAAAAAATAAGAAATTAAAAATTATTTAAATCCTAAAAGCTTCATAGAGTCTAATTTTTAAAAATATACTTAAAAATTGAGACCTAATCTAGATTTGAACTCGTGACCTATTGACTATTCATTTAAACTATAACCATTCGCGATGTAATAGCATTCGATCATAATTATGAAAGAAAAATTATTTAGTCTCGTTATATCAGTTTAATGAATATCACAAGAAAATTTGAAATTAGATATTATCAATAAATATAGTTTAATAATCCTTAAAATATGAAGTTAAATTGATTAAATATTGACATGTACCATAACTAATTGTATTACACAATTACAACTTGATCATGCATATATCATAATTTGTGTGTTCGTTGATAAAAGATTAAACATTGATTTTTTAGAATAAATTTTTTCATCCTATTATTTTATTAATAAATGGTCCGAATGATTTTATATATAACCTTTTCCAAAATTGAAAAAAAAATATTATAAATATTTTTGTTCTCTTTGTTAGTATTTATGTGTTTCTGTTTAAGATAATCAAATTTTATTGCATTTACTTCGTAGTTGAATATATTTTTATTTTGATAATGCTGATAGTTCTTTTTCTTATTGATATGAATCGTAATTTAATTGATTATTTTTTATTTAAATCAAATATTAACAAGACGTCTTAATATATATCATCTTTAAATCTTTAATTGTAAGAAAAAGAAATAATTTATCATATTTCTTTAAAATGATTAAATTCTTAGATAATTCGTAATTTATTTTTTTGAAGGATCCTATAGAGATGAACCTTATCAAAATTTTATTGTATCATATATTTTTGAGAAATCCACAAAAATTAAATAGCAAGAAAAATAAAAAGAAGGTAAAGTGATGAAAATATTCACTTAGCTTGAATTTCAAGAATAAAAATATCATATGAATTGACAGAAAGAATAAGTATTTATATAGGTATTTATGGATGTTTTTCATTTTTTAAATTTCATGAAATTAATATCAAAACTTATGAAATTGTCTGCCAAGAGAACATTGGTGCTCTTTCCGTCATATTTTCTTTTTGAAATTAGTATAAAAAATTTATGTTTTTTTTTTACAAATTACATAAGAAATCATAAATAAAATAATAAATTTACTAATTAAATTTAATTTTTAAAAAATTATAAAGAAAATTTACCTTACAAAAAAAAAGCTAAAAAAATTAAAAATTGTAATTAATTATATTTTTGTACATTAACAATTACTTTTATCTAACTATTTTTAGCAACATATATAATTAATTTTGAGATGGAAAAATAATATTAAAATGTTAGAAATAAAATGACTATTTTCTTTTTGAATTTCATATTTTTCATGAATAAAATTATATAAGTATGGAAGTAGAGAAATTTGGAACATTAATTTGAAAAGAAAAAGAAGTAAAAAAAAGTTTAAAAAATAGAAAAAATCATTAAAAGAAGAGAGAGTAAGATGGATTTGGGTCATTTTCTGAAATGAGATTCAACACTTTCCACATGACACAATATAAATTGAGCCTCATACAAGTATTGTCAGTCACCTATTAGGCAGTGTAAACTGAAAAATAATAATTATAGGTTGAACTTTTCAGAAGTGGTTTTACTTTTAAAGAGTAGTGGTTTCACTTTCGAGGGTAATTTGGGTACAAGAAAATAATGAACTTACCCAATCACTCTTAGCTTTTCAAAGAAATTATGAAAATACCTCAAATTTGTTGCTCGTGCATTTCATGTCAAAATAGTGTCTTGCCAAATATATTTTTTGTTTTAGGAAAAGGGTAATGTTAAATAGTCAGATTTGTAGGCTTGTTTAGGGGTCCTTACATTCGTCAGGTTTTAAGTAAAGATCAATTTTTAAAATGTGAAAATAATTTCGGATATGAATTAAGGTCACTAGAATCTCCTAGCATAAAGGAGTTGAAAGTTTTCATACGGATTGAGTTTTTATATGAGATTTTACTTGAGTCAACTTCAAACGACCATATCTCTCGACATATAATTAGGTGGTCCATAACATATTAAATTAAAAGGTCAAAGAGTTCTCTTTCGAACGCCACCAAGTTTGCTCCTTTTGAGTTCAAAGTAAAAAGTTATGTCCATATTCCAGTGAATCCTTGTTAGGTAGTCGAGGTTTCACGGATGTCTTGACGGATGTGAAGTGTTTCACGGACCATGGAGCCCTAAACGGTCTATGAAGCATTCATTTTAAGGCACTCTGTTAGTTTTTAAGTTGGGGCGTTTTGATCTTTCCCCTATGTCGTTTTAACTCATATTCTAAGCCTAAACCATGACATATTACACTTAACTAAGGGCTTAGAAGGTGTTAATATGTTATTTTACGTTCATTAGCACTTCAAGTCTTTGAGAGAAGGGTTTCGCGAGGAGAATAAACTAAGATTTTCAAGTGTTCTTTAAATTTCATCGATTTCGCCAAGAACTTTATTCTTTTAGGTATGTAAGACTAATCATACTGATGGACTGAGTTCGTCATCACGTCCTATGTCTACTTTATATCAATATGAGATAATTTTGTTACATTCTTAATTTTGATACTTCTTGAGATAAGTTTCGTGTTATTATTGAAGTCTTTGCCTAATTTATTTTTGAGTTGCTATATCTTACATTGAGATTCTTAGATTGATTTTTCAATATTGTCCACCTTATAAGTAATTTCCTTTTTTCTAGCTTCTAATGTGAATTTATTTCTATGCACCCCAACAATCTTCCCCATTAAAGTAAGTTCTACATGACTTTGTAGGCATATATGTAGATTTTAAAGAGGCCTAGGAATTGTATCTCATTATAAGAAAGTTGTGAATTACATGTGAATTTTTTGGGAATAGTAAAAATTAGCAGGAAAATAAGTTTTATGCAAATTTTTATACTTATCCCCATGTAATTCCCACTTATTTTTTAGTGTCTTTTCTTGTTCTCTATCCATGGTTAGTTACATAGAAGAGGATATAAAAATGGAGCTAGCATGGCTGAGTTTCCAACCCAATGAATGTTTATTTTTCTGCATGAGGCCTATTATTTGAGTTTAACGAATTTAAGTTTGTTTTGAGCTTATCATTGCTTGAGTAACTATTCTGTTAAGTAGTCAGTCAGGCTAATAGTTCGCTTGCAGATCAATAAGGATTCTCAAGTGTCGTCCGCTTCAGGTTTAGGTTCGAGGCGTGAAAAACTTAGTATTAGAGCATAGAATTCAAGTGTCCTAGGGTGTCTATGAAACTGTGTAAGTGGGATCTTATTTTCTAGTTGTGAAGGCCTCATTTTTATAAATGAGGGACTATAGACATTTAAGAAAAGTTTTCTTTCTTTCATACTTTAAATCTTGCAATAAAATTGTTGCAGAAGGAACTTATTCAAACTCGTCCATTTCTCATATCCATTCGACTACCCTTCATACTCAAGGTAGTTGAAAAACAAAGCCTAGATTCTTATTGACGAGTTGCTTTCCGCAATAATCTTGAGAAAGTCATGAAATCGCAGAGGGGTTTGAGTGAAGCCCATGAGAGCTAAAGTGCATGATTTGAAAAAATGTGCCTTATTCATATAAATATGCGCTCGAGATAAAAGCGAGAAGTACTATTTGATCCTCTTCTCTAAACCTTATTCCGGGAAAGACCCTTAAGAAGAGAGTGAGTTCTATTCCAGGTGAGACCCTTAAGAAGAGTGAGATCTAGAAAGGCTTGGGCGATATTTTTACTAGAAAGATAGTATAAACTGCAGTATTATAAGCTAGTAGTAGTAGAAGTATCCAAAGTTAAACGTATGCATTTAAAAATATAGTAACCTTAGAATAAGATATAGTTATTGAGTAGAGTATGTATGTTGTAGCCATGTACCTAATAATACATCATTAATGACAATTTTTTTCCTTATATGTAGGTTAAAGAGTAGTAATCTTGTGTGGATTTCATGTTAGAAGGTAGAGTAAGAGTTACTAGTCAGGATTAGAGTATACTTTAGCAAGAAGATTGTTTATGTCGATGTGTCATTGTAATACTGAAGAGCAAGTATAGGTGTTGAATAAAACAATAAAGTAGTCATAAGGTGATAAATCCAAACTAGGCTTACGATTTTTTTAAGGGAGAGCCTCATGATATTCAGAGGGTTATAAATTTAATTAGGCAACTGTATAGTGAATGAGTAAATAATACTTAAGTTGTGTGTCAATTTTTAAGTTGAGATCAAATTTTGCTTTCCCCTGTGTTATTTTAACCCCTATTCTAAACCTAAACCATGACGTTCTACACCTAGTTAAAGGCTTATAATGTGTTAGTAAGTTATTTTACGTTCATTAACAATTCAAGACTTTAAAGCAAGGTTCTAAAAGGAAAACAAGCTAGAGTTTTTAAGGATTCTTCAAATTTCATCAATTTCACAAAGAACTTTGTTCCTTTCATGGTCTGGATAAAAACTTAACCAATCTGAAACATCGAACCAAACCAACTAAATAAGCCAATTTTATTTGGGTTAGGTGTGGTTTGGTTTTAAATTTTAAAATCTAATTGTACTTTGGTTGTTTATGATTTTGTTAAAAAAATCGAAGAAATAACTTAATCGAACCGACATATATATATATATATATGATTGAAACATGACAATAAAACAGATCTAACGCAGCTGACTGACGTGTCTGCAATAAGCGTTGATGAAGAAGGAAGTGACGATTGGAATATGTCAAATGAACAGTTCCAACGAGGCTGACTGACGAGTTTACAACATTGTTGTAGAATTAGAGTTACACTAGGATTCGACTACTTATATTAATTAGGATTATATTACGACTAGAATTATATTATGATTATGATTATATTACGACTAGGATTAGATTATTTATAATTGCATTATTATTATAGTAGTAATAGGTATTGTAGTAGGACTCTGAGTATAGTAAACGAAGGACTCTAGAATTCTCTCCTATATAAGGAGCTTGTAACTCAATATTATTTTCATCAATAGAATCCTTGATTTCTCTAGTCCTACAATTGATATTTCTACACTATGTATAAAAAAAATTATACACATATACTATATTGTTTTATAAATTATTTTTAAAATCTTATATGTTCTTTCATCAAAATTAATTTATATTTTATTTATGAAAGCAAAAAGGTCAAATGTAAGAATATTTATTTTATTGATTTCATTTATACGAGTGTCTCACAATTCTTTATGAAATTGAAAATGTCATTGTCTCTTTCTTCTAGGCCAATATAATGAATTTTGAAGCTTTTTATTCATAGTATATTCAATAATTGATGTCAACATAATGTCGGTCATTTTAACTATTTTCATTTTGAATTGATTGTTATCACTATTTTTTCACCTTTTGAATGAATTTTTTCTTTTATTTTTGTCAATGGGTAATAACCAAATTAAACTAGAATTAGAATTAGAAACCTATAATACTAACAATCAAAATAAACTAGGACGAGAAACCTACCTAACTAATAACTATTAGTTAAATATTAACAAGTAAACACCATAAATAACAAATTCTAAACTAATAAAGAATCTAATTCTTGGTTTATTTCCTACAAAAATGAAGAATCATATATAGTGGAAAGGTCCCTTATCAAATTCTATTATTATAAAGATAAATTATGTATGAATGGTTTATCAAATTCGAACCAATAGAATATGGACACAAACAAGTTCTCTAACGTGAAGCCACCCACAGATTATATTTTTCAACTGCACAAAAGCAGCTTAAAGTATGTATACTTTATATTAATTAAATTGTAATAATGGGGAAGAGCAGATAAAGGAACAGATAAAGGAACCCACTCTACAGGATATCACACATTCGTTTATTCTTGCTTTTTAAAGTCTTCATAATTTCCACTTTGTGGGGGCTTAGATTTGATGCTTAGTGTAATTAAAAATAAGGCAAACAAATTACTTGAAAATATTACTAAAGTATTGTATAATCATGATTTGATTGGTTTAATGAAACATTTGTGTCTTAAGCATGCATCCATTTGACGTAATCATATCCTCCAAATAATTAAATTATTCAACAATAATCTTCAAGCCACCACCTTTTCCCATGATATTTTGCTTGTAGGATTCCGACACCTCACTTCTATAATGTTTTAATACTCTCTCCCCGTTCTATTTTATATGAGTTAGTTTGACTCTGTAGTCTGCACAGAGCTTAAGAAAAAAATTAGAACTTTTGAAACTTATGATTTTAGATAGGGAAAAAGGTCAGAAAAATAATCTAACTTTGACTGAAATTGTTGTTAGGATACCAAACTTTATGAATTGCACTATTTATTAGTATATTTTAAAGGTATATATGTGCGTGGACACGTTACTGTTTATAATGATGAAATATTTATGATGTCCACCTAAACATATATATACCTTTAAAATACACTATTAGATAGTGTAGGGGATGAAAAGTCATTTTCAAAGTTCGGTATTAATATTGTTACAATAATTTCGATCAATATTAGAATATATTTCAGACTTTTTTTCTTTTAAAATAAGAGACAGATATTTATGTGGTTATAAATTGTTTTATTAAGAATAAACTGATCATTTTAAAATTAAATTGTTACTTTATATAAAAATATGCCATTCTTTTAGACTTGATTAAAAAGAAAAGAAAATTATATTATATTATAAACTGAGATAAAAAAGGCAAGTGGTATAAATTATTGTATTCCATTTTAAATTTATAATATTTCTAACTCCTTTTGGTGGGAAACACAGGCGGATTTAGGATTTGAAGGTCGGGGGTGCCATAACATTCAAGTAAGATAAAATGACCAATTGCTTTAATTTTGGGCTACAATTCATGTTATTAATTTATTTATTTTTATAAACAAATCGATCAAATGTGCATATAGTAATATTTTCTTTTAGATATTATGTGATTAGAGATAACTAAACAATTCAATTTTTATTTTCTTTTTGGAATTAGATGTCTTATTCGCTGAAACTTTGAGAAAAAAATTTACATTAAAATTTGAGCTTGTATAAACCAGCTAATAATATTTAAATAATATATTCATCTTTCATTGACTTTATGTGTTGTTGGAGATATATAGTTGGGAAAGAATAAAAACTGTAGTTTCAGCCTATGAATCTTACTTAGCAAAAACGTCGGTGAAGATCGAAAGAACTTTTAAATTAAAAAAAAAACATTTTGAAACTTATGTTTTGTAAAAGCTACTATTTAAAGTAATATTCATTTGACTCTCATAATTCAGTACTTACTAATTGATTAAAAAAATTAATATGTTATACCAATATCAATAGATTAATAATTAGTGAAAGAGAAAGTAATAAAAATTAATTATGAAAGGGGGTCAATTTGAATTACTAATGAATAGTAAATAAATAAAAATGAATGGAGAAAAAGAAAAGAAAAAGAAAAAAAGGAGCAAGCAAAAAAAATAGATGTTGCTGTTGTGGTTTCAACCCGCATTAACAAGGTGTCGGACTCTCACCTTTGCCAATTGGGCTATTTCGCAGTACATTCACTTTGTGGCAAAAGTAATACATTTTTTTCCGAGATCATTGGTGTCGTGATACTCCCACTACTAAAAAAAGGCCAAAAAGAGACCTAAAAATGGAGACCTCAAAAATAGGTCAATAATAAGAGACCTCATGAGGTCGCTATTTAAATTAATATTTTTTAATTTTTTTTTTAATGTGGAAGAGACCTCGTGAGGTCAATATAATGAATAATTTTTTTTTATCTGACTTATTTAAAATTTTAAATTTTTAATTTAATTCTCATAAAATTGGAGACCTCGTGAGGTCTCTAATTTTTTAAATATTCAATTAAAGTAAATTATTATTTTTAATTTAACAAGTAGAGACCTCATGAGGTCTCTACTTGTTAAATTAAAAATAATAATTTAAAATATTTAAAAATGTAGAGACCTCATGAGGTCTCTTAGACAAAACCCAAAACCTAGCCAAAAATTAAAATAACTCTCTTCCCTCTCTTAATTTTTTACAGACGTGCGCGGCCTCTCTCTCTTTCTCACCGCTCGTCGGCCGTCGCGCCTCTCTCTCACCTCGTCGCGCCTCTCTCTCTTTCTCACCGCTCGTCGCGCCTCTCTCTCACCTCGTCGCACCTCTCTCTCTTTCTCACCTCGTCGCACCTCTCTCTCTTTCTCACGTCGTCGCTCTGCCGCCTCTCTGCCGCCTCTCTGCCGCCTCTCTCTTTCTCTCTCTAAGAAGCAGCTCGTCATTAAGCTCAATAAAGGTATTTTCACTAATTTCACTCATTTTTTGTGTTACTGTTTTTGTTTCTTTTTTGTGTTAGCTCGTCGATCCTTTTTCCTCTTGTTTTGGGAAGCTGTATTAGATGGAGCAGTTTCCTTTATAACTGTATTAGATGGTATAGTATTGTTATTTCCTTTATAAACTGTATTAGATGGTATAGTTTTGGTATAGTTTGCTTTATAAACTGTTAATTCCTTTAAATTATTATAGAATACACATCTAAAAAACATGAATCAACTTCAAATTAAATCCATTTGTGTCCAAGTTTTGGTATAGTTTGCCACAAAATGCAAATACCTTCGCATAGTACAACTACTTATGGTTTCACGTGAATTAGGACTTTTTATTTGTATTACAATGTATATTAATTTGAGATCGTTATAAAATCTCGTAAGTTTCAAATTCTAAATCCATATTATATTTGTTTAAGCATAAGTACCAACACTAGTTGATCCTATTGATGACAAAATTGATTTTCTTTGAAAATCAATTTGTGTCCATCTAGTGTTGACACTTAGCTTTAAATTTTAGAAATAATTATTTGTTAAGCATAAGTACCAACACTAGTTGATCCTATTGATGACAAAATTGATTTTCTTTTGAAAATCAATTTGTGTCCATCTAGTGTTGACACTTAGCTTTAAATTTTAGATATAATTATTTGTTAAGCATAAGTACCAACACTAGTTGTATCTATTGATGACAAAATGATTTTCTTTTGAAAATCAATTTGTGTCCATCTAGTGTTGACACTTAGCTTTAAATTTTAGATATAATTATTTGTTAAGCATAAGTACCAACACTAGTTGATCCTATTGATGACAAAATTGATTTTCTTTTGAAAATCAATTTGTGTCCATCTAGTGTTGACACTTAGCTTTAAATTTTAGATATAATTATTTGTTAAGCATAAGTACCAACACTAGTTGATCCTATTGATGACAAAATTGATTTTCTTTTGAAAATCAATTTGTGTCCATCTAGTGTTGACACTTAGCTTTAAATTTTAGATATAATTATTTGTTAAGCATAAGTACCAACACTAGTTGATCCTATTGATGACAAAATTGATTTTCTTTTGAAAATCAATTTGTGTCCATCTAGTGTTGACACTTAGCTTTAAATTTTAGATATAATTATTTGTGTAAGCATAAGTACCAAACTAGTTGATCCTATTGATGACAAAATTGATTTTCTTTTGAAAATCAATTTGTGTCCATCTAGTGTTGACACTTAGCTTTAAGTTTGTAACTATCGTGTTAGTATTAAGTTAAACTAACTAATTAAACTTAGAAATTTGTTAAGTTAGTTAATAAGTTAAACTTGTTACTATAGTATTAGAATTTATTTAAAACTAGACTAATTAGACTTAGAAATTTGGTTAATAAGTTAAAATTGTAACTATTGCGTTAGTGCTTGACAAATTTAATTTATGATTCTTATGTAGATGGATCGTAGTTGGATGTATAATATGACTAATTTTGGTCGAATGGGGCTAAGACCTGAATTTGTAGAAGGTGTCATTGGTTTTGTGGAGTATGCAAAGACATTAGATCCTTTTCAACGTAGTGGTATGATTAGTGTCCTTGTAATAAATGTCAATGTTTGAATTATGAAAACCAGATGCTGTTGAGCTTCATATCTATCGAAATGGGTTTAAAAAAGAATACACTGTGTGGACTAGTCATGGAGAAATTGATAATAACTTTGATGTATTCCAACATTATGTTCCTGGTGAAAGTAGTAGCAATGTGAATTCTAATGCACAAAATTATAGAATTGATGACATGTTCAAGATGCTTTTGGTGTGCATTCTGATTTTGATTTTGCTAATCAAGGTGAAGAAGCTCCTAATGTTGAATGTAAAATTTTCTTTGAACAATTGGAATCTGCTAGTCGGTCGCCCTTTATAGGGGAGTCCACACTCACAGTTGTCTATTGCGGTTAGATTATTAAGTATCAAATCAGATTGGAGTGTTCCTCAAGGGGCAATGGACTCTGTGATTGACCTTATTCATGATTTAGTTGACCCAAATCTAGAGATACCTGATAATTTCTATAAGGCAAAGAGGTTGGTATCAAAGTTAGGAATGTCATCGATGAGAATTCATTGTTGTGAAAATGGTTGCATGTTATACTATAAGGATGATATTGATCTAGAATCGTGTAAGTTTTGTGGAAAATGTCGTTATAACAGACAGCTAGTGGGAAGAAAGTTCCTATTAAGGCAATGCATTACTTACCTCTTATACCAAGGTTAAAGAGGTTGTATGCGTCTAATAGATCTGCTCCTCATATGAGATGGCACCATGAACATAGAAGACCACCTGGAGTTATGTGTCATCCATCCGATGGAGAGGCTTGGAAGCATTTTGATAGAACATATCCACTATTTGCAGCTGAACCACGTAACATTAGATTGGGTTTATGTTCAGATGGATTCACGCCACATTCTGTTTCTGCTGCACCATATTCTTGTTGGCCTGTATTTGTAACACACATATAATCTTCCACCCGAGATGTGTATGACCAGTCCATATATATTTCTCAATTGTGTCATTCCTGGCCCTCGGAATCCAAAAGTATTGATTGATGTATACTTGCAACCTTTGATTGATGAGTTGAAACAATTGTGGGTTGAAGGGGTTGAAACGTTGATGTGTCTCTTAAGCAGAATTTTAGTTTATTGCGGGCTGCCTTAATGTGGACTATTAATGATTTTCCAGCATATGGAATGTTGTCAGGGTGGATGACAGCGGGAAAGTTAGCTTGTCCTTATTGTATGGAAAATACTAAATCATTCACTTGAAACATGGTCGTAAAAATTCTTGGTTTGACTGTCATCGACAGTTCTTGCCAATGGATCATGAGTTTAGGAGTATGAAAAATGCATTCAGAAAGAATTCTGTTGAACAAGGTTATCATCCTCCAATCTTAACTAACTGGAGAACAAGTTTGGGAGAGGGTTCAAAACTTTCCAAAGGTCGCAAAGAAACAACCCTATAAATTTGATGGATATGGTGTTGCACATAACTGGACAAAACAAAGCATATTCTGGGAGTTACCGTATTGGAAGGACAATCTTCTTCGACATAATCTTGATGTCATGCATATTGAAAAAAATTACTTTGATAATTTATTCAACACAGTAATGGATGTCACTGGCAAGACAAAAGATAGTGTTAAAGCTAGAATGGACTTACCTGAATATTGCAGGCGAAAAGAGTTATGGTTGCAAGAGAATAAAGCACACAAGGGAATATGAAGCTTATGATCCTTTTATTATTGCACAAAATGTTAAGCAAGTGTACTATGTTCCTTATCCCTTGCGTCCAGATAAAGCTGATTGGTGGGTGGTTATTAAAACCAAACCCATGGGCCGTGTGGAAGTTGAAAACGTGTTGGATGTTGCATACCAAAATGATGATTCATCAATTGTTCACCACACCGTCGATATTGAATTAGAAAATGATTTAGAGCATCCTGAACACATATTAGAAGAGGTTGATATGGAAGAAATAACAAATGAAGGGGCAAATGCAACAATTCATGAGGATGAGTTTGAGTATGATGATGAGGATGAAGATGAATACGAGGACGAGGACGGGGATGAGGATGAGGATGAGGATGAGGATGAGAATGAGGATGAGGACGAGGAGGATTAGTAATTACCAATGTATCTCTGTATTAATTACCTTGTGTGCCTTTTGTTTTAATTTCAATAACTTCAACTTCATATGTTCTCGTGTGCTTTTTGTTGGATGTTGTTTTCGATATTATTTTATCTTAAAAAGTGATGAACTGCTAGATAAGCTACTGGATGATGTTTGTCTCTCATATCTTCAATATCTAACAACCTTTGACTTGAATGTTTTTGTACTAATTAGATGACAGGTAAATGTAAGAATAAAGATATTGATAATGGCCCCAAAAAGAAAAAAAAGAAAGACGGTATGGTTAGTAGACAACAAACAGGTATACATATAAGATCAGACAACACAACATCTCTCTTACCAAAAGACACTCAGCCACATAGCTATTCTAGGCGGACCGTGCCTCCACGTATTATTCCTCCTTCGACCTATATGCATCCACCACTGGAATATACTCAGCCGCCCCCTCAGGTACCTTTGATGATGACCACATCAGGGAATGCTACCCCACAGGGATACAGTGTTTTGCCTCAAGAGGATAATCGACCAACGTCTAGTGTCTCTCGCACTAATACACAACCCTGCAGACTCACAACCATCATCATCATCTGCTTCACAACTTATGATGTCGAGTCTTCGCATTCAAGGTAATAGTTCTGAGCCTAACACTCCTACAACAAATCAGTCAGATACACCTGGTCATGACAATACACAAGTTGGCATGAGGGACATGCATAATAGACTTGTCATCGAGCCTGAAGGCTACACGTAAGTTTTTTTAAAAAAAATATGGTATGTTTATTATTATATGATTTAATTCTATTTGTTTTAACTTGTAAATGTTAAAACTTTGTATTACAGTTTCAATCCAGATGATGCTGTGGGGATCATTTCTCATACAATCAAAGAACTCTATAGAGATGCTTATCCTACATGGGGCAAGTTCCCTAGCAATCTCAAGAGACAAATATTTTTGGAGTTCAGGGTATATTCGAATTTATTTGTTTAACACTATTAAAATACTTGTCTTCATTAATACTTATCAAATAAAATAATTTATGCTTTGATTGTAGAAAAAATGTGCTTGGCGTCCGGAACATGAGGCCAAAATTTGTGCAAACTTTCACAAGAAAGCTACGCATACTCTTGCTAGTTTGTTTAATAAAGCTCGTAGAGATAATAGCAAACCTAGCTGGGTTCTATCGGAGGATTGGGCAAAATACTCGTGCATTGGAAATATGATCCAAGATTTAAGCAGATGAGTGAGATCGGTAAAAAGGATAGATCATCTACTAAGGGTGGTTCTCTACACACAGTGGGGCTCAAAGTCAAGGAAGTGTGAGGAGGAAATTGATGTGTATCATTTTTCTTTGTGTTTATATATTTTATGTATTAATATTTAATTACTCTTGATTATAACTTTATTATTTATGTAGGAAAAGGAACTAGGAAGACCGATAACTCAAGCTGAGGCATTTAAGGCAACACACATTAGAAAGAAGAAAAATCCTGAGATCCAGACGTGTGGGTTGAACCGCGAGCTGAAGTGACCTATGTAAGCCTCTAATTTTAAAAAAATAATTACTTATTTTCTAAATTTATATTCTCATATGATAACATTCAATTTAGAATCGATATCTTCAAGCTTTGGAGGATTTACAACAAACTCTGCCTGAAGAAATCGAGGTATGCCACTTACTCAAGAACAGGATGAGAGAGTTTGGTTAGACTTGACTTGTGGGCCGAGTAGATATGGGTATGCATATGGAATGCCGCACAAAACCTTTCGTGAATTTTCTTCTGAGTTTGAAGGCCTAAATAGTTCAAATCATGATGAATCAATGAAGAAAAATTTGGCTATGGAGAAAAAGATTGTTGAGCTATCTAGCCAAGCCGAAGAATCACGGGCTAGGGAAGGCGGTTGGAATTACAATTTGCGGGTCTTAAGGCTCAATTTGATGCATTACTTGCCTCAGGAGGGATTCCCCCTTGTTCTGGTGATGTCACTTTCCTCCTCGACCTCCTCAATCTCAACCTACTCATTATCCAATGTATGGTCAACAAAGAATATGACCCATGAGAGTAGTGATGAAGAAAGTGTATGAAGAAAGTGATGATTATGTGGAAAACACACTACCACATTAGTGAAGTTTAGACTTGTGATAGCTAACTTATGGATCATTTTGTTAACTTTATAATTTTGTGATGGGAATTATTTGTTATGTGAATACATGATAACGTTGGAATGTATTATATAACTTATGGATATCATGGTTTTTGTTTAATATATAATTATGTTGAAGTGAGTTGCAATTGAGTTGATAAGAGAATATTTAGTAAATGTATTGCTTCAATTGAGTTTTTGAAGCTCTTTGAGTTTGATTTGGGTACTGAATTAAAATGACAGGTGATGAGAAGCCGCAGAAATAATAATTTTCTGCCAGTTTTTTTCTAGAAAAAGAGACCTCATGAGGTCTCTATTTTGCATTAATTTTCCAGATATTTCATTATAGCGACCTCATGAGGTCTCTTTTTTGCATTAATTTTTCCAGATATTTCACATTAGAGACCTCATGAGGTCTCCCTTTTGCATTAATTTTTCCAGCTATTTCAAAATGGAGACCTCATCAGGTCTCTAGTTAACATTTTATAAATGCAGAAAAGAGACCTCATGAGGTCTCTTTTCTGCATTATATTTTCCGTAAATATCATAATGGAGACCTCGTAAGGTCTCCAAATATAAATGCAGAAAAGAGACCTCATGAGGTCTCTACTTTAAAATAATATAAAATTAAATTAAATAATATCTTAGCGACCTAATGAGGTCTCTTAATTAAAATATAAAATTAAATAATATTATAAAATTGTGACCTCATGAGGTCTCTATGTAAAAAATATAAAATTAAATTAAATAATACAATAGTGACCTCGTGAGGTCTCCTTTTTGTAAAAAGTCAGATTATTTGTTGGTGACCTCGTGAGGTCTCCGTTTGGCGACCTCATGAGGTCTCTGTGAAAAAGTGACCTGCATTTTACTGACCTAGCGTTGAGGTCTCTTTTTAGGTCTCTTTTTTCCGAAAAGAGACCTCGTGAGGTCTCTTTTCTAGGTCTCTTTTTGGCCTTTTTTTAGTAGTGTTCCACCCACAACGTAGATCCCCCCTAGTGGGGAACCAGTGGAAAAATTACGGGATTATTATATGGAACGAGGTAGAAAAGGAAAAAAAATCACTTGCACTCAATGATAATATCGAATCATATAAACTCTGTTTCTATTTATTTGTTTATTTTTTTTATTTATTACATCAATTAAGAAAATAATAATTGATAAAATGAGTTTAATATTGTTATCCTTATTATCGGATGATATTCCAAAATCAATATACTCGTTAAAAAAGTTCTTCCTTTTTCAAAAACATTAACTCCCTAGAGTGAATAATAGGTAAAAGGTTTTTTTTTAATTTATCAAAAATAACAAGTAAAAAGGTAAAATTGATTATATAAAAAGAGATAGAAAGAGTATTAGCTTATAATGATAATATACTGATATATTAAGGTAAAAATATTTATTCATTTATTTTAGTTAGAGGTAAATCTAAAATATGACTTACTCTTAAGCGGTGTCACTACTGACTTGGGCCTATCGATTCTAAATGTGCAACTTTCACATATAGCAAACAAAAAATTCATATATGTATGTTATAGCAAAGTTGCATAATTGCGCTCCATAGCAAACATAAAACTGTATAATTCGCTATACATATACAATTGTATAATCCGCTGGCCTAAATTGTATAATTCGCTGGCCTATTTCGCTGCAATTGTATAATTCGCTATCCTATTTGACTGCAATTATATAATGCACAATTGTATAATTCGCTACCTATTTCGCTGCAATATTTTTATAGAATTTGTTTTGCATACAATTGACTCGAATTAAAATGTATGTATATTGCATAATTATAAGTGTATAGCAAAAAGATATATGTTTTTCTCTCGCTTTATACAAAAACAAAACACAATATATACACTTCTGTTGTATAAAGCTAGAGAAAATTGTATTTCACTACAATTGTATAATTCACCATTGTATAATTCGTTGGTCTTTTTCTCTGCAATATTTGTATAAAATTTGCATATGTCTACAATTGAATTGAAGTAAAATGTTTGTAAATTGGATAATTAAGTGTATAACACGAAGACATATGTTTTTGCATGCGTATATACAATTTTCTCTCACTTTATATGAAACAGAATTTATACACTTCTGTGTATAAAGCGAGAGAGGCGAGCAGAGGGAGAGTGGTGAGTGAGATTTTTGGGAGATAGGCGCTTGACAAACTATGGCTAACGTTTGCTATGGAGCACAATTAAATCAAACCCTAGCTACTCCATTTATTTTAGGTTATTAGTTTGCTATTATATACAACTTTCCCATTCTAAATAGGTAGACTTACAAATATAGCGACCGTTACACCTTAAATGGGACTTTATAGTTATAATTTGCTTAATTATAAATAATATAAAATGTTTATAAGAAGAGAGTGTATAGTTTTTTGCAAATTAAAAGAATATAATACAATTTGATTTGTATCAAAATGAATACATATAAGAGGAGAGAAGCGAGCGAGATAGAGAGAGGGAGGAGGAAGAGAGAGGAGATCGAGATCGAGAGAGGGAGGAGAGAGATGAGCGAGATCAAGAGAGATAAGCGAGACCGAGCAAGAGAGGATTGTATTTTGTATTTATTTTGTGTTGTATTCTGTATTTATTTTGTATTAATTGTAGTCAAAATACACAAAAATGTATTTCTATTTAATATGCATTGTATTTTGTATCAATTGTCTTCTAAATACAACAAATTCATGATATTCATCCTCCCTTTGATTGGGATGAATACAAAAATATAAAATATATTTTTTTGACTACAAATCAAAATAAAATACAAAATCTCAACGATATTTGAATGAATACAATTGATACACAAAAAATTTGAATGTATTTTTTATTGACAGGAGAGAAAAACAAAGAAACAGGGTGAGATATGATACATACTTGGAAATAAGCAGATCATAGATATAAGTCTTTTCATGTCCGAACTCTCCCTCGGATCGTTAAAAATCATTAGTCTTTCTATGGAGACTATTGGAAACGAAAATGTGCCTCGAATTAAAAACAACGAAAAAATTGCTATTTATCTATTGCCATGCAATATATAGGTAATGAATGTTTTATAATTGGGAAGTCGTTCCACACTCTCTATCCCCTTTTTAGGGTCCCCATGAACCGTTTTTAGTACTCAGGGTGAGAGAGGGGATAGTGCAAGAGAGAGAGGAGAGACAAGGGAAAGAGAATAGACAGAGGGGGGAGGGGGCAAGAGAGAGGAGGAGTGTTTGCTATAAAAATAACATAGTACTTTTTAATAATAATATTTTGAAAGTATTATTTTTTATGAATAAGTTGTTAATTTTGACTAGTTTGATAAAAAAAATTTCTATAATAGGACGAAAACTTTCAAAAATGATTATAGTTTAAGCTTAGTTAGAAATCTATAGTTATAACCTGCTTAATTACGAATTATAACAATATATTAGGAGAGGAGAAAAGAGAACAAGACTTGGAGAGAGGAGAAAGGCAAGAGCCCCCATTAAATGTTTGTTGTATTTGTCGTATCAAGTGTATCACAAATACAACTGCTATATTTGATTTGAACAAAACACAACTCTATTCATTTACGAATAGAATAATACGTCGAATATAATTGTATCAATTATATTAACGAACATAATTTATATCGATAAATATAGTTTTTATAATATGATTGAGACATAATAGAAAATACCATTGTCATATTTATGTATAATATTTTTTAAGCTGCAATTGTTTAGGCTAGATAGAGAAAAGAAGGGGACAGAGAGAAAGGGGCAACGGAGAGAAGGAGAAAGAAAAGAGAAGTTTGCTATAAAACACAAATAATAAATTGTAATTTTTCAAACTATGATAGATTATTGTTCATTTCATATGTTTTTCCTGTAATTTTTCCTTCTAAATATTGAGCAAAATGCCAGAAGCACAAAACTACCTGTTGTGAAATAAAAGGTAGTGAGCCTTTTAATATTTCTACCTTTCATATTTGTTTTAGAAGGTCCAAAATTACCCCATTTCTATTGGATTTGGGGTAAAAACCCTCTTTGCGCACTAATTAAGTTATAAATGCTTCCATCATTTTGTTTATGGGTAAAATGCCTTGCAAATCTGTGATAATTTCAACAAAATGAAAAAAAAAAGGTTAAAACTATCCTTAAAAATATTGAATTTGGTTAAATGCCTCCAATCAATCATAGTAAACTAAGGGAACATAAAATATAAAATGCTAAAGTGAACAATGTATTCCTGTCAATAATTACACTAGACATGGAACTAATCTAAACCAATACAAGAGATTCAAAGAGAATACAAGGTTTAAAATTAAATAGACACAACTTGCACCCTGAAGGAAGAGATGTAGAAGTTGTCACAAATCAACTTTGTCTTCACCTAAGAAGTATTGATCCTATAATCAGATTATACCAAGTGGCACAGCAAAAATAATATTAGTACAAGCAACATGTACTAATAAATATTATAATCTGAATCCACCACATAATATTATGTAAATAGTATGAAAAGGTAGAGAAACTAGGTATGAATATAAAAAAAATTACACAAGCTTATTAAAAAATAGAGTAAACCAATGTGCTGATGACCTTGTTAGTGTTTGTTCAACAATAATTATTTATATATTTATCATCAAAGAATTGTTGTGAAGTGGTAAGTACCTTTCAACAGAATCAACTTTGTTAGAAAAGATTTTAACTCAGCAAAGAACTTCCTAACACATAATCTTGCATGGTGATCACACCCTCCTGGAAAAAAGATGTCCCTAAAAACAGAGAACGAGTAAAGGGTGGTTTAGGGAAATCCATTAAACATATGTAAATACATGAGGAAAACTAAGTACAGAAAAAATTGGAGAAGTGGACTAAGTCTGAAAGCATTTCAATATACACATGATGCAAATAAACAAGCAATTACTTCAAATCTAGTATGTAAAGTATAGCTAGTTTTTTCATACTTGGAACAACAAATTTCCATAAACATACAACCACAAGGAAGGTAAAAGGGGCTCCCACCATGTTCAAGAAAGGTCCCAACCACAACCAAAAGAACCTATTGGACGCAGTCTTACCTTACATTATTTCTGCAAGAGGTTGTTTCCAAGAACCTATTGTACGCAGTCTTATATTATATTGCTTAACACGTAAAAATAACTTTACCCGTTACTCTAAGACTCTTTCACAACTACAAGAAGAACAATATGTAAATAGAGAGTTTGTGTGGTGGGGGTGACAGATAGAGAGTAAGCACACATAGTTTCA
>JAKWIY010003059.1:46536644-46641073 GCA_027704805.1 Solanum corneliomulleri
CGTTTGATATGAATTTGTATGAACTAGTACTTATTGTTAGTATAGAATTGGTATAGATATTGACATAAAATTTGTGTGCATTTGATATACTATTTATATAGCAAAATATAAATACTAGTTACAATTTGTTTTGAAATTGATATTCTTTTGGTATGAATCGGTGTTTACTTTTTGTATGAAATTGATATTAATATTATGTAGAATAATTGTATGGAATTGATATAACAATCTCATATACTATCATGTTTTATTAATATAAAAAACCTTCCATCGCAATATAAAACGAACATGAATACAAAACAAAAAAATTGTGAGAGAAGATAATGGGGCCAACAATTTTAAGCGATGATAGAGAAAGAGACAAACATTGATTTTTTTTTTAAAAAACGAAATCTATTTGCTAGAGAATTAACAGGTGAGAGAAAAGACAATAGTTTTTTGGAAAAATTACTAAAATATACTACTTTAATTTTTTAATTTCATTAATTCCCTATTGATGTATTAAATTACAAAAATCCCTTTTTTATCCCAAATGATACTTATTAAATTTTATACTTAAATTTCATGTCCAACACATAAAAAGATACTCAAATTCACAATTTAAATTAGATACTTTAATTTTTTATATCTTATCAATAATTCATATAAATATGATACTTAAATAACAATGTATGATAGTTGATACACATATACTATTATTTGATACCTTAATATATACGAAATATAAGTGAAAATAAAACAAAGAATCATTCTATCATGATCACCAAAAAATGATACTTAATAAAAATTAATTGAACATACTAACAAATATATTCTCAAAAAATCATGATAAGATGAAAAGATACTTAATACAATTCATCTTATACTAACATATAAAAAAACGGTTAACATGATACTTACAAAATACTAATTGAAACTATAATATATAACGAAATATTAAATTTAAAATATATTTCTTTGATACATTAAATTTCATGTCCAACACATGAAAAGATACTCAAATTTTAGCTATAACAGTTACAAAAAAAAAATATTCAGTCATTTATATTTAAGTATCATTTCTATTTTATAAAGTATCCAGAATTCTTAAAAATAAGGGATTTTTGGTAAATATCGATATTATAGGGATAGAATGTAATTTATCATTTACAGTATGTCATTTGCCTAATTTTTACTAGTTTTTTTGAACTAAACAAGGACAACATTTATTTTTTTGTTACGACTCTCCTAAATTTTATTTATGTCTATTATTAATTATTACTGTTATTAAAATTATTAATTTGTCTATTAATTTATATTATGTTTTTTAAAAAATTTCTTTTATTTAATAAATGCTATAGCCAATTGTTTAATGTTAAAACTTGAAATATAAAGAATAATGTCATAATTAATATAAAATTTTTCTATTTATCTGTTAGATTTTTCATGACATTATATTTATTATATTCAACAGACAATATAGTAAAATTATCCTTTTATTTATAACTTTTTAAAAAATGCACAAAATCAATAGTGGACAACTATGTTGGACAGATAGAGATTATTGAATTTGAAAACTACGTAGAAAGTGTTGTAATCTCATTGATTTACAACATTTGATTGACTCTTGTGCTACATAAACCGAGACAAGGAAGTAACATGTAATGTTTATAAATTTTGTAAAAATGCTATAAATTATAATAATAAAAACTTAAAATATTTAAAAATTATAATAAATTCTTTGACCCGTCTAAATTTTATCTATATCACATAAAGCGAAATAAAAAAGATAACAGATATTTAATCCATACTACCATAGGCAGTTGTGTTAGGCCTCATTTTGCACTTAATGGAGGTCTGAATTTAATCATTTAGATTCAGTAATTAAGTACGTTTGATTTTTAGATCTAAATCTGAATAATTCAGATTCAACTTATTACGTTCATTTGTTTTTTTTTTTTAAAAAAAACCTCTAAATGGATCTGAAATGGTCTGAATGAATCAGATCTGTAGGAGACTCTTAACAACATTCAGACTCATTTCATAAGTTATCAAATAATAACATCTGCTTTAAGCGTGTTTTTTTTAATTTTATAACTAAAAACTTTCTTTCTCTCTTTTCTCAATCAAACACCATTTTTTCCCTCTTGAATTGGTAAGTTTTCATAAATCCTTTCAAGTTTTTTTTTATATTAATAATTTTTTTGTATTGATTGTGTCAAGAACACTGTTGGTATATTGGTGTTTATCAAGGTTACTGAATGAAAAAAATTGTACTCCATATCATGATTATTAAGATATTTAATTTTTTTTATCAAAAGTGATATATTTTGTTGAAATGAAATGTTTATGGTATTTTATTAATTTAATGTTAATTACACATGCACATTCAGATATTGAAAATAAACAACATTAAGTAATTAGTGTTCAGATTTAAGGACATCTTAATATTCAGATGTGTATTCAGATAAATAAACCTGAATCTTAATACAAATCTTAATACTTAAATGTGTATTTAGATTCAGACGTCTTAATTTTAATAGACAAATGAGACCTCAATGTATATAATAAAGTCAGAACTTTTTAGTGAAAGATTATCTACCTTTTATTTGTTAAGAAAGATTTTACATTAATAAAATTTTGTGCATTACCCCTTTCTTATTTGAATATGTACAAAATGTTAATATTAAATCCTACTTTACATATATTTAGCAGTTTTAGTCAATTTATCTTCTGTTATTGAAAGTTTGATTTCAATTATCACTAAATAAAGATAATATATAAATATTTCATCTATTTCATAAAGAATATAAAATTATATATATAAATAGAAATAACTGGAATACCAAATATAAATAGACACTAATAAATCTATTACTTACTCCGGCTGTCTTAAAGTATTTGTTCATTTTTTAAATTATTTTTAGTTATTTGTTTATTTTAATAAATTAAAAATAATAATGTTTTTTCTTTATCTATTAATCTTTAATTAATTTCTTTTAAAAAAATAAAACTTCTTTAAAATTGTAATTTTCAATTTAATGACTTTATCATTAATAAAGTAAAATTTATTATGTTAATTTTTAAAAATAAATATATTCATTTAACAAAAGATAAATAATTAAGGACCGATGAAACGTATTCTTGTTACTAAGGGGAATAAAAACAGACGGTTGAGTTTTAGAGAAGATGTCCACAAGAGGAAAGTTAGCCTCTGCTAAATGCCAAAAGACATCCACTCAAATGGGAGTGGGGACTGATTTGATAAGAAAGTTGTGGTTAGGTTTCTTCCACCAAAACCTAATTCATTCCCTCTTGCGACACCTTTCGATTCGCGAATCAATCGTGTATAAAAATAATGTTAAATAAAATATATTAAGAATATTTATATAAATTGCTTTCAAAAAGAAAGATTAAGCAAAATAATTACAAATATATGTACCTCTTTATAGTCATATCCATCTAAATGATTACGTTATATATTTTTTAATTAATTTCGCTTTAATCAATATTATATATTTATTGATAATTTGCTATTATTAAGATTTTTTTATGTAGAAATTATTAATGAGTAATTCTAAAGAAGAAACTTTATGGTGTATATATATATATATATATATATATATATATATAATATATATATATATGTGTGTGGTGTGTGGTGTATGTGTGTATTGATTTTCATCTTACGTTAAATTATCAATCTTAGTGAACTAGTATAATCCTGATTTTGTTCAGTATAAGTGAAATTATCAACCTTAATGAACGAGGTATATGGATCCAGCTCTTCTTCATTTCTCTTCTCTCTATTTGTTCTGGTTTTGATTAGTGACATGTGAGCAGAGGCTAAATTAAATAGGTAAAATTTAATTCTAAAGTAAATCTCTAATGATAATTTAAATAATAAATATATTATATATTTAATATTAAAAATGGATTATCTTCATAAATTTTTAGGGGGAAAAGGTTCTCTTCCTAATTTTTTTTACGCAGGATGTTGCTTTTATTTTCTTTTAAGTAAATCTTTTTATTGCATTTTTCCTTAAATTTTCTTTTTATCCATTAGCCGTTGAAGAGTCTATTATTTTTCCTATTTTTATTTCATCATTTTTTTTTTAATTTTTTTTGCAAATAAATTTAGCTATTATTGTACACAGCAGTTCATGTTCATATATCTAGATATCACTCTGTTATAACAATCTTTCTTTAATTTTTATTTTAAGATCCTACGTAAAAAAAAATAGGGAGAGAACTTTATTATCTCTATAGACAAAATAATATATTGCTAAGATTGTAATTTATAATATTTTTAATATTAAATATATAATATATTTATTATTTAAATCATGGTTAGAGATTTACATTAATAATTAAATCTTAGCCATTTAATTTAACCTATGCCATGTGTCACTAATCCAAATGAAAACTTGGGAAAAATCGAGAGAAGAGAAATGGGCAGGAGCCGAATCCGAGGTATATGGACTGTAATTTTATTTTATTTTAGAAAATAAATATTTCTTCAACTACCTTAATTTGAAATATAAACACATAATTATTTTGAGTTTTATGATTCATTTATATAGCTTTTCTATTTCTTATGCATTGTTATAGAACATATTTATTTATAAAAATACCCTTACGATTATAGAATATATATATATAATATATATATATATATATATATATATATTATATATATACATATATAATAAGGATAATTGAGTCTTTAAATACATTACTAATATGTAAAAAATTTAAATCTATAATTAAGAGAGAAAAAAAAAGCAAACTCATATCTGTACAAAGATGCAACTTTACATGTAAAAACAATTTGTTAAGAAATCTACCTGGAAGCACGTTTCATCCACATTAATATATTTGATTATTTGTTGCCGAAAGTGAAAAAAGATGATAGGATGAGAACATGCTACACCAATTAGAAAATTCCATTATTCCAATCTTTTATCTACACAAACATGCAATTTTATCATTTCTCAATGCCCCATGCCCTCTGACATTGTCTTAAATCACTATTTATTTTTATCAATTGCAAATCCTTAATAAGTGTACGTAGGGAATAAAAGCCATGTTGGAAATGACACAAAGACGGGATAGGGTTTAGATTATATACCTTTAGTTATGTGATATAACTTAAACATATTTTGGAAGAAATTAAAGAATGCAGGATACATGGAAATTACAGTTGTATAAGGACTAGACAATTCGATCTAATTAAAGTGAGATTCATCGTATAATTCCAATATTGTAGAAGAGTAAAGAAACGTCTTACATTACACAAATAGGATAAGATTCTTGATTCTACAAAAAAGATTCAGCGTGTCTTAAATTACCTGCCAATCCTGTTAGAGATGATGATGGACCAATAAGATGCTTATCATTATTGCCTCACCATGTGGGTGCCATTCTACAATGTCTACATTTTCTACAACTTCATACTCATTTCTTATTATCTCTTGTTATCTTCCGTATTTTTTTTAAAAAATCAGAAATAATAAAAAAAAATAAAAAAATACATAGAACTATTTGAATTCACAGTGTCCTTGAAAAATTTAATTCCTTCAAGTATATGAGGTTATAGATTAATTCCTCCCAAAAGCAATCACATTAACTATTAAAGAAGTAGCGATACCTCATAATTCGATAATTTCAACGAACATAAAATAACAAAATAATTACACATACAGACACTATCAATCGATTTTGTCTTATAAGAAATGTATGCAAGAGGTGTTGCCAATCTGTGTTTGAAAAGAAAATTACTTATTCCAACAAAATTTTGCAAAGACACGAAGTTACCAAAGTTTTAATAAATTAGTAAGGGAGATGAACATAAATTAATTTAGAAAACACTAAATATGTGAACGTACCAGAATCTGAAAATTATAACAGAAAAAAAATCAAGCCACTGAATTCACAGTGTCCTCTTAAGGAAATTATTCCCCTCTAGTATCTGAGGTTTTATTTGGAATATGTCCTTCCAGAATAAAATGATCTCAATCACCAGCGTATTGATACCAAAAACTATGGTGTCAGCGAATCACTCAACAACAGTTAATATACACGAAGAAAGTTTTGTGCAGAAGAAGGAGAAATCAGAAAAAATTGCGTTAGTAAAAAATCTGAAGAATGAATGATATTTATAGGCAAGAGGAACAGTTTTGAAAGGTTGCAACCCTTTCAAAATTCACACGATCATTAATGAAAGTTTGCAACCTTTAAAACGATCCTGGATGTTACCGAAAGTTGCAACTTTTCAGAACAGTCATTTCCAAATGGAGGGAAATTTAAAATAAATCGGGAGATATTTTAAATAAAAGGGGTTGCGCGGATCTAAATCGGATCGGGTCAATCAACTAAAACATTGAAACATTTCGGTTAATCTCAACTAAATAATTGAAAACGTTTATGTTATCAACTAATTAATTGAAAATGTTTTGGCCATTTAATTTAATTTAATTAATTATATAAATAATTAACTAAATAATTAAAACAAACTTTGTCAAAAAAATTAATCTCCTGATCTATCATTTTCCGAAGTCGAAGCCGAGCGAACGACGATGGCAATGACGCGAGGGGGGTCCCTCTTTCCAACTCTTTTAACAATTAATTGAAGTGTTTCTATATTTAAACTCTCCTATTTTTCTTTCCACCACCGATGAGGGTCAAATGCCTTTTCATTAAATCATAAGAGGACTTTTCAAGTTCCAATTTTTTCAAGTTCCTCTCTTTTCATCTTCCCTCCAATTCCCATTAATTCTTGCTACATACCCAACAATTCCCCACATTAATGGAGAATAGTTATAACATAGGTATGCACAGACAAATGTGCACTTTACAAGTAAGGATTAATTGCATCTGGATAAGTAGGTTTTCCCTTGGACTTTCCGTAGTGAACATATGTTGTATATAATCGGTCAATCTGTAGATGCGATATCTTTGAACTGTCGAACTTTGGTGTATACCTAGAAAATCATATGTCACATAATTAACCCTTTACTGTTTATGGTTCTTATGGTTGTGTTCGTTTTAGCCATGAACACCTCCTGGTTTCATGAGTGTATCGAGAATGGTCTTTTGACATAAAATTCTCTTTGAAGCGGCTTACACTTCACGCTCACATAGGTAATTTCTAACTGTGTCATCTCATAGATACACTATTTGGTCAAATCTGCCAAACTTAGCAATCAATAAAAACCTTAAACTTTATTAACTCATTAACATGACTTACAGTTTTAACTTTGTTCCTGAACGTTGCTTCATCATGAGAATGGATTGAGGTGATTGACAATGTCAAACCATCAATCACAACTTTGTTTTTCTCCTTGAATCTAGCTCTTGGGATCTCCAGTCTGCTAGATCGAGTTACCGCCATGACTTATCCTAAGCCGTTAACCCATTTCCTTAGATGATCTTTCAACTTTCTCTCTCACTAGGACTTTCGTTAGTGGATCTGACACATTATCGCTTGGCTTCACATAGTCAATTGTGATAATTTTATTAGATAGAAGTTGTCTTACGGTATTATGTCTCTGTCGCATATGACGAGACTTACCGTTGTAAATGACCTATTGCTGCTTGACTATCGCAATGTATGCAAATAGGTTCCACAGATTTGGGCCAAAATAGAATATCCTATAGGAAATTTTGGAGCCATTCAACTTCTTCACCAGCCTTATCTGATGCAATAAATTCAGATTCCATTGAGGAGCGAGTGATACATGTTTGTTTGGACGATTTTCAAGAGAATGCTCCTTCACCAAGCGTAAACACATAACCAATTGTGGATTTTACTTTATTTGACCCGGTGATTCAATTCGCATCACTATATCATTCAATCACAACAGAATATTTATTATAATGCAAAACATACTGTTATGTGTATTTCAGATACCCCGACACACGTTTCATTGCCATGTAGTGAGTTTGATTCAAATTACTAGTGAACCGACTCAGTTTGCTAATAGCACATGCTATTTTTGGTCGCGTACAATTTATAATATACATCAAATTTTTCAACACTCTGGCGTATTTAAATTTAGAGTCACTTTTACCTTTATTCTTTTGAAATGTAAAACTTAAATCAATTGGAGTTTTGACAACATTGAAATTCAAGTATTTGAACTTATCCAATACTCTTTCAATATGATGAGATTGATATAATGCTAATCCCTGAGGAGTTTTGAGAATCCTGATTCCTAAAAGATCAAATCAACAACTCCTAAGTCCTTTATATCGAAATTGCTGGACAACATGCACTTAGTAGCATTTATATCGTCAATATCTTTACTCATTATTAACATGTTATCAACATACAAACAAACAATGACTTCATGATTCAGAATGTTTTTAATGTAAACACACTTTCACATCCGTTAATCTTGAATCTATTTGCCAACATTGTTTGGTCAAATTTAGCATGCCATTGTTTGGGTGCTTGCTTGAGCCCATAAAACGACTTTACAACTTTGCACATTTTCTCTTCTTTACCAGGAACTACAAACCCTTCATGTTGTTCCATGTAAATTTCTTCCTCCAATTCTCTATAAGTATGTTTTCTTTACATCCATTTGATGAATTTTAAGATCATACATTGCCGCTAGTGTTATTAACATCCTAATTGATGTTATCCTTGTCACTAGAGAGTATGTGTCAAAATAGTCCAGACCTTCTATTTGTCTGTATCTTTTGACGATAAGTCTAGCCTTATATTTATCAATAGTTCCATCAGCTTTTATTGTCTTTTTAAAGATCCACTTTGATCCTAAAGGTTTATTTCCTAGAGGAAGATCAACAAATTCTCAAGTATGATCACTTAAAATTGATTCGATCTCACTATTGATAACTTCTTTTCAATAAGTTGACTCAGATGAAGACATATCTGCTTTAAATGTTTGAGTCTCATTTTCAAGAAATAGTACCACAAATTCTTGTCTGAAAGAAGTGGGTTTCCATTGGCGAGTATTAAGCCTAGGATCCTCACTAGGTAGTGTATTTTCCATTGATTTTTCCGTGTCCGTTTAGGTCTTTCACTTGTCGACTCACATTCAGTTTTATATGGATAAATGTTTTTCAAAGAAATTTGCTTATCTAACACAATTATCGTATTATAAATTTTAAGATCAGATTTGTAAACCAAAAATCGATAGGCCTTACTGTTCACAACATATCCAATAAATACACAATCTACTGTTTTGGATCCAATTTTCAACCTTTTGGGTAAAGGAAGCTCTACCTTTGATAAATAACCCCCACACTTTGAAATATTTTAAGTTGATTTTTCTTTCTTTCAACGACTCATATGAAATTGATTGTGTTTTGCTGCGGGCTACCCTATTGAGTGTCTTATTAGCCGTAAGGATGGCTTCCCCCAATCGTTTCGCGGTGAACCAGAATTGATCATTAAGATATTCATCATTTTCTTTAATGTGTGGTTCTTGCGTTATGCCAAACCATTTGACTGTGGTGTATGGGGTGAAATAGTTTTATGAATAATATCGTATTCTAAACGTATCTCTGCAAAAGAAGATTCGTATTCTCCACCCCTATCACTTCGAATCATTTTTATCGTTAGATTCAATTAGTTGTCCACTTCATTTTTGTATTGCTTAAATGTATTAATTGCTTCATCCTTACTATTACGCAAAAATACGTAACAAAATCGAGTGCAGTCGTCAATAAAAGTTATAAAATACTTTTTTTCACCACGAGATGGTGTCAACTTCATATCACATATATCTTTTTGAATTAAGTCTAAAGATATTGAATTTCTTTCAACAGACTTGTAAGGATGTTTAACAAACTTATTTTCCGCATAAATTTCACAACTTGATTTATCGCATTTAAAATCAGGCAATACTTCTAAAGTAACCAATTTTCGCAAGGCTTTGTAATTATATGTCCCAAACGGGATGCCATAAATCATTTGACTCCAATAAGTAAACACAAGCAGAATTCTTATTAATATTGTCACAACCATTACATTCAGTTTGAAAAGGCCCTCATTGAGGTAGCCCTTTCCTATGAACATCTCATTCTTACTTATTACAACTTTATCACTAATTAGAATACACTTAAATCCGTTCTTAACGAGCTAATAGTAGGGACATGTAGAATACTGTTCAAAGTCAACACCTTATCGAATGTCATTTTCAACATTACTTTCCAGTTCCTGCAATCCTTGCTGTTGTTGTGTTTCCCATGAACAAATCTTCACCGTACTCAGCAAGAGTGTACATTGCAAAGACTTCTTTGGCAGAGCAAATACGAGTGACACCTAAGTCAAGAAACCGCTCTTGGGATTTCCAACTAAGTTACACTCGGAAATCATTGCATACAAGTCATCTAAATCTTCCATCTCTTCCATGATGTTTGCTTGAATTTTTTCTTTGCCTTTGTTTTTGTTCATTTACTACCATATCTTTTCAGCAATCAGATCATGGAAAATATATTGAAGTTCTTGCACTTGTGATCCAACAATTTTACTATCTACCATTTTATAGTCTAAAAACTTGCAACCACAAAATTTTTTAAGCATTTATCTTTTGTCTTATATTTCTTCTCAAGTACTTTCCACAACTCTTTCAAAGTTGTCATTGCACTATAGACATTATATAAGTCATCCTCTAAAGCACTCAGAATGTAGCCCTTACATTGGAAGTCTGCATGCTTCCATGCTTCAATAATCATGAATTTTCTATGTGTGGCATTTAAGCAACATGTACTAGAGTTTCTTCATTGGCAAATTTCTGTAGATCAAGAGTGGTAAGCTAGAAAAATACCCGTTGCTGCTATTCTTTGAAATTCACACCAGATAATTTACCTAGTTTCTCTGCTTGTGATATAACCGTTCGGGTAGGTGCAACAATAACCACTGTAATATTGTTGTTTTCCATTTCTTATAAACAAAAACCGATACAGTCTTAGTAAGCAATAACTTAAAATTGCAGACTTAAAAGAATATAAAACCACAAAGGTTTTTGTCTCCACCAGAAACACATATTAAAATAAAATAACAATTTCCTTAAGATTACAATAAAACTTTGCAGAAACACGAAGTTACCAAATTTTAAATGATTGAGTAAGGGAGATGAACAAAAATTAATTTAGGAAAAAGCTAAATCTGTAAACATGCCATATTCTTGAAAATTATAACAGGAAAAATGATCAAGCCCACTGATTTTACAGTGTTCCCTTAAGAAAATTATTCCCCTGTAGTATCTGAGGTTTGATTTGAAATATGTCCTCCCAAGATAGAATGATCTCAATCACTAGTGTTGATACAAAAAACTCTTGTGTCAGGGAACCACTCAACAATAGTAAAATACACGAAGAAAGTTTTGTGCAGAAGAAGAAGAAGAAGAAATCAGAAAAATTATTCGTAAAAATTCTATAGAATGAATGGTATTTATAGGCAAGAGGAACAAGTTTCGAAAGGTTGCAACTCTTTCAGAATCCACACGACCATTAATGAAAGTTTTCAACCTTTCAAACAATCTCGGCTGTTCCTGAAAGTTGCAACCTTTCAGAATAGTTATTTTCAAACAGAGGGATATTTAAATAAACCAGGAAATATTTTAAATAAAATGGGTTGTGCATATTCGAGTCAGGTCGGGTGAATCAACTAAAAAATTGATTCGGTTAATCTCAACTAAATAATTGAAAACATTTTTGTTATCTACTAATTAATTGAAATTTTTTTGGCCATTTAATTTAATTTATTAAATAAATAATTAACTAAAAATTAAAACAAACTGGCCAAAAAATTAATCTCTCGATCATTGACCAAAGCCGAACTGAGCGAGCGACGACAACGACGGCGCGAGGGTGTCCCTCTATCCAACCTTTTTAATAATTAATAGGAGTATTTTTATATTTAAACTCTTCTATTTTTCTTTCTACCACGGATGAGGGACAAATGCCTTTTCATTAAAGCATTAGAGGACTTTTCAAGTTCCCAACTCTTCAAGTTCTCCACTTTTCAAGTTCCTCTCTTTTTATCTTCCCTCCATTTCCTATCGATTCTTGCTACATACCATTAAGACGAGGGAAGAATTTGATGCAGAAAAATGAGAGAAAACCTCTATATTTATAGTCACAAATGGGTAAATGACTAGACTCTTTTGGAAATAAGACAACCTTTCAGAGGTGAAAGATCACAACCGTTTGGAAAAAAACACCCTTTTGAACGGTCACAATCCTTTAGAAAAGAACTTTTCATAAAGGTCACACATTTCGACAAAGTCACAACCTTTATGGAGAGTCACAACCCTTCATTCCTATTCACATCTTTGATAACCCAACAATCCCCCACATGAATATAAAATGACTATTGATAAAACATATGCATGAAAAACTTTGTGATTCATAAGTAAGGATTGATTGCATATGAATAAGTGAGTTTCCCTTTGAACTTTTCATAGTGAACAAATATCAGATATACTCGATAAATCGGTAGATTTCATATCTTTTAACCGTCGAGCTTTGATGTATACCTCGACAACATAAGTCAGATAATCAACCCTTTAACTATTTTTGGTTCTCATTGTTTTATTCGTTTCATCCATGAACACATCTTGGTTTATACGTGTGTAGAGAACTTGCCTTACCGGATTCTCCTAGCAGAAACAGCTTACACTTCACCATTTGATATGATCTGTATTAAACTTGGAAACCAAAAATTCCTAACGCCTTTATCCTTGTTAGTAAACATTGTCTTTTCATGAGAATGGACCATATAAAATATTTTGACGATATTGAATCATCATTAATGACTTTGTTTGATCTCCTTGAACCTAGATCTTGGGATTTCCAAACTTCTAGTTAGAGTGGCCATAGCCCATTCCCTTTCACAGCCTTTCAATTCCTTCTCTAGTTAGACCTTTTGTAAGTGAATTCAACACATTATCCTTTGACTTTACAAAGTCATTTTTAATAATTTCACTAGAGAGTAGTTCTATAACGATATTATGTCTACGTCATATATGACAAGACTTTTCATTATACATCATGTTACATGTCCTACCTATTAAAAATTAACACTGATAATAAATGCCTGGAGCTAAATGTTGGGCAAAAAATCTTTCAAGAAATTTTTAGAGTCATTCAACTTTTTCATCAGCCTTATCTAGAGTTATAAACTCAAAATTTCATAGTAGAGCAAGCCATACATTTCTGTTTGAAATATTTTCTAGAGTCTGCTCCTCCACCAAGAGTAAATACATATCCACATGTGAATTTTACTTCATTTGACGTGGAGATTCAATTTGCATCCTTATATTCTTTCAATATTGTTGAATATTAGTTATAATGCAAAAAGATAGTTTTTAGTATGTTTTAAATACTTCAAAACACTTTTATTGTCATCCAACGAGTTTGCATGAGATTACTTGTGAACTGACTCAGTTTACTAAGAGCACACGACAAATCTGATCGCGCACACTTCATGATATATATCATACTTCTCAATACTCTAGCATAATCCAATTGTGAGTCATTTTTTCATTTATTATTTGATGTACAAAGTTTACATTTATTGAAATCTTGACAATATTGAAATCCAAATACTTGAACTTGTGAAGTAATTTTTCAATCACATCAATAACTTCAATATGTTTCATATCGAAGTTACTTTCTAGGAAATGCTTAGTATCATTTATGTTAGAGATGTCTCTTTTGATGATCAACATGTCATCAACATTAAAAAATTAATGACCTTGTGATCTGGAGTGACTTAACAAGTTGACAAACTTTCTTCTCTTTACCAGGAACCACAAAGTCATAGGATTAATCCATGTAAATTTCTTCCTCTAATTTTTCATTTTAAAATGTTTTCACATTCATTTTGATGAATTTGAATGCCATACATCGCAGCTAGAACAATTAACATCTAAGTTGATGTAATCCTAGTTAGTGTCAATTATGTGTCAAAACAATCAAGACATTCTTATTATCTAGAGCCTATGACAACAAGTCTTGCTTTGTATTTGTCAATAGTTTCATTAGCTTTCTTTTCCTTTTGTAGATCCACTTTGAACCCAAAAGTTTATTTTTTGGAGGAAGATCAACCAACTCTCAGGTGTGGTTTCTCAAGATTGAACCTATCCTACTATTGACAAACACATTTAAAAAAGAATGAGTCCACAGAAGACATATCTTCTTCGATTATATGGACTCATTTTCAAGAAGAAATATTACAAAATCAAACCCAGAGGAAGTAATTTGTCCATTGACATTTACTATGCCTCTGAATCTCTTTATTAAATACATTTTCTTTGGTTCTTTCCAAGGTCGTCTAGACCCTTCACTTGACTATATTACGGTTGAGACTTACGAAATATAAATCAACATGCTTTACTCATTTTATCATATCCAATAAACATACAAGCCACAATCTTAAGTTCTATTTTGACCCATTTAGAAATAATTCCTTTATTTCCATTTCTCGTATGGAATAGACTATATTGAAAACTATTAGATCACTATCTTTCAAGAGTTGTTGCTTGTATGTACTTTAAGCGACGACTAATAATTCTCTATCAGGATATAAATATTCTTGAAAAAAACAACAACTTCTTGTTGATCCCTTTCTTTAAAAAAATAAGTTTCTTATTTGTTACTCCCTTTACTAACAAATATAACTTTTTGTTTCTCTCTTTCTAAATAGACAAACTTTTTGTTGTTCTCTTTTGTTATATTGATAACACCCCTATAAATTTTGTGGTAAACCTGAACTTATAAGTAGGACATTCAATATTTTCTTTAAGTTTGATTTTTCCCCAACAAATTTTATTAGATTAAGGTGAGTATGTGTAGTAATTTGATTGATAATTTCATAACCTGCATATATTTCTGCAAAAAGAATATTCATATTCTCCATATCTACCACTTCTAATCATGACAATCTTTTTATCCAACTGATTTTCTACTTCAGTTTTATATTGCTTATATGTTTCTATTATTTCATCCTTATTATTCAACAATATACGTAACAATATCTAGTGCAATTGTCAATAAAGTTTATGAAAGACTTTTCCACTACGATATGATGTTGACTTCATATCACAAATGTCAGTGTAAATCAATTCTAAGGTATTAAAATTCCTTTCAACAACACATACTTGACATTCTGTTTTTTGCAATAGAAGTTAGGTAAAACTTCTATGTTGATAAGTTTTTGCAAGTTTTTGTAATTGACATGTCTCAGTCGTTTAAATCACAAACAGTTTGATTTAAGCAAGTAAGCACAAACAGAATACTGAGTTTGGACCTTCTATGAGGTTATATTTTGTTCTTTAGTTTTTATAACTTTGTCAAATACATACATTGTTTCAAAATCAATACCTTGCTACATCTCCTTTTCAGAAATAGCTTTCCATAACATTCAATTTGTGATAGAATTATCATGACCATAGTCTTATAGGTTCAACAAGGGCAATATGATCCAAATGTTTATTTTACAACATAAACACAACATGTGACTTTTCACCAATGTTCATGTCTATACAAATAAATTAATTTTAATAGGCATATCTTTTCATAAAAATTACAATATTTTAAGTGAAAAATTTTCATCAAAGAATACAATTCTTCTGAACGAATAATATAATTTGTGGTTTTATACTAATCATATGATATATACTACTAGAGGGAGACTCAACAACTACAATATCAAATATACTCTAAGAATTTTGTGGGTTTAACATAATACGAGAACACCATTATATTTCATATCTTATTTTTTTCAAATTTTAATCAGATAGTAAGTCTAATTTTATTATAATCACAAGTGAAGAACCCCTCATATTTTAAATATGTTATCAAAAATATTTTTCAAGTATTTGAAATTATTTTCCACATATTTTTGTTTTACATGCTTTCAAATTGTATACCATCAAAATACACATTGACAACCCGAAACTTTGTTTTGGAGATTTAATCCATAGAAATATTATGTCAATAGTGTTTTCCCCCTTTCTGTCACAATTAGACAGACCACTTAATATATAGAATACTAACAATAAAGATTCAATCTTTATACAACTCATTTATAGTTTAACAATGACTTATGTTCTTCTAATCGTTAACCAAACGAACTTTGAATTCTGATGAAATTTTTATATTCTTCGAATTAGTTTCACATTTAAACAGAGTAGTAAATCAAAAATATTTTGATCTCCAGAAACCTCAAATACAACACTCTTTCTAGCTTACAATAAAATTTTTATGTCTTTCTGATCATTTAGCCTTAATATTTCAAGTCGGAATATTCATTCAAACAGAGTATTTAACAAATTGGTGAAGTTTCTATATTCGTCAAACCAATACATAATCTAATTTATTCGTGAAGTTCTTATATTCTTCAAACTAAAGGAATAAAAAAATCAGGAGCATTTTAGTCTCCAAAAATCAATACAATCAAATTTCACATACAATAGAAACTAAAAAAACTTTTTTTCTCCTCTAAACAAAATAATTATTATAGTAACAAAGATATATTAAGAGATCATCACATAATGACCATCTATCCTAACAATTTATAAAATAAATCTCATAACTTATAAATGATGGTAAAAAATCAAGGGAAATAAAGATGAACTTGATTTTTACTTCTATTGAATCATATTCTATTTGTCAACAATGATTTCATGCAAGTCACTTTTCTTGCTAATTTTTCCTTTTTCAAGTTTTCATCATACTCAATTTTTCCTTAGAAGACATTGAATTTCAACGAGAAACTAAACTCATATTCAAATATTGTTTGAAGGCAACATTTGTTCATTTACTTCTTCTCATAGTTATATAAAATCAAGAATATGGGGAAAAAAATAAAGTGCATATTTTAGCATTTATGCATAAAATAATTTTTTTATTGAAAAGAAAACTGAGAGGGTGCAATGCGTCAATGCACTTGGGAAGAAAATAAAAAAATAATCTTACCAATCCAAGGAAAACTTTCTATAGAAAACAGGGATAATGCACAAGTAGCCCCTCAGCCTATGCCGAAATCTCAGAGACACACTTATACTATACTAAGGTCCTATTACCCCCCTGAACATATTTTATTAATAATTTTCTACCCATTTTCGGCCTACGTGGCACTATCTTATGGGTCCAACTTTCGTTGACTCTTTTTTTCAAGCTAGTGCCACAGATAAAAAGGGGTGTAGAAAATTACTTATAAAATAAATTCAGGGGGTTATAGGACCTTAGCATAGTATAAGTGTGTCTCTGAGTTTTCAGGTATAGGTTGAGGGGGTACTTGTGCATTTTCCCTAGAAAATATACTCAAACATATTAAAGTGGTACTGATCCCAAATCTCTATTATCATATGATAAAATAATTTTTTCTTCTTTTTCATTCCAACAAAAAGAAAAATGAAACTAAAACAAATTTTGTTACCACATAAAACACCATTAATAATAAATTTTTTAAGCTTGTTATAACTGTTACGACCCAAATCGAGTCGTAAGTGTCACCCACACTTAACTTCCTAGGTGGGCGAACCAATGGATTCAACGCCAACATATATTGATAATTCACCTTAAAAATTACTAACCATAATGCAAAAGTTTAAATCTCATTAGTGTAAGAAATACAAATTCATTATACTCTAGTCATCACATCAAAGACATCTAATCACTAAATATTAAGCCTAAAAGTATCAAATACATCAAAATAAAAAGATTAAAATTTTATGTATTCGAAAATATAGGACATCATGCCATGAACGATAGAATCCAACACGAGCTTGAATGAATAGTTCACCCTGGAACCTGGTATGTTGGAGACTAGCTAGAGCTGAGGGCGATTCAAAGTCGCTAGTACACTCACTGCACTCATTAAAGGGAAACAAACAAAAACACATGTAGGGCCCATTACGGGGCAACATGTACTGAGTAGATATCATCGACCAACTCAAAATAATAACTAACATACAAAGAATAATAGTATAAAATAAACTATGACACTTAACCGGTAGCAAAAAACAAACAACAAAAACAAGTAACAATGGAAGCCAGTATACAATTACTCACAATATCCAACACACATGTGGAGACTCATGCCTCGACACCACGCTCATTTGGGAAATGAGTTCTTTGAGATTGAGTATATTAAGTTTACTTTTTTTCTTTAATGTTACTGTGTGGAACGTGACAATTTGATCCAATTATACCGTGTCGGAATGTGACACTCCGATCCAATAATATCGTGTCGGAATGTGACACTCTGATCCAATTTTACCTTGTTAGAACATTCCGATCCAAGAATACGATTTATTTATCATTTAATATCACCGCTTTTCAATTCATTGATAATCTTTGATCAAGTCTTCTTTATTTAAGACATCACTTTGATAGAGAGGTTTCAACATATAAATCTCACGGTCTCAGAATTTCAGACTAATCACAAACCACACAACCAACGCACACAATCACATCATCAAGTACATAGAGAACTTTACAATATATTCAATGCATATCAATCACTATTAAGAGTCTCTCTATAAAATAGAATAAACCATAACTTGCCTCCACCGAAGAACCAAAGTCAAGCAAACTACTTCTCCAATGCTTTTACTTTCCTCAATGCCTCCAAATCTTTTCAGTCTATCAAGTATATACACATAATTTGTAAGTTAACGAGTCTATAAACACTCATATTATTTAATGTCTAGCCTAGACCCAAAAACACATTTATTTTTATAATCAATTTACTAAAGTTCAAACGTAGGGGTAAATCTTAGTTCCTCCAATTAGCATAACTTTAATAGTATTCCACTAATACAACACACCTAATATCTAATTACATATCAGTTAATTACATAACTAATGAAAATAACCTAAGATTGACATAAATTAATTATTCCCCATTAGCACTAACTATAACAATTCACCTTAAGTATCAAGCCAACAACTATACTACCAAGAGAAACTTTACCACCTCAAGCTCTTTTCAAAAAAACATACAAAATTCATAATACTGCAATCAACTAAGCATTAATTATATTATTATATATATTGTTATATAAACAACACTAGCCTTCTAAACATTTCTTTTTGTTTTTACCCATAATTAGACCTAATCATTATGTTCCTCAACTTTGAACCTTTCAATTCTTTAATATTTTTCCATTATTCAACCCACAGAACCATAAACAATAATCAATCAACAATAAAGATAATCAGAATGCTGGAAAAGATTTTGGCAAAAGAGTTACGTAAAGCATCTTTTCAACCACCAACCAGATAAATTATTAAAATTACCCATTTACTTATATAATTATAGTTATGAATAGTCCAAAATATACATTTAGAAATCTATCTAAAGAGTCTTTGATAAAATAAAAAGTTCTAGCACTCAAACGACAAATGAGTCGTTATATCAGATTCCAATTTACCCATCGTTCGTCCTCAAACGATCAAAAGAAGGTGAGAGTAAGAAAGGGTACCTTATGTCTCAACAATTCTTTCGAAATGTCTCATCTCATAAGTATCAAACCAACCAACTAGAGATCTACACCTCCTCCCATACAATGTCTCAAATGGGGTCATCTCAATACTCTAATGATAACTATTGTTGTATGCAATCTCAACTAACAACAAAACTATTCTCAAGTAGACTTTTCAACTGACCGATTCTTCCACTAGACCTTGACACAACTATCAGGACAAATATTTTCTAACATAACCATATAAAAATCATAAATCACTATTGGTTATAATTAGTATTGAACCTGAATCAACCATCACACACTCGTAATTCATCAACCATCACAAAACTTATCAAGATTACATCCTATAATTTTTTCTTGAGCTTAAGCTATAAAAATATGATCTTTAGACATCAAATAATCATCAAGGAGAAATGAACTCATCTGATCCAAGGATGGAAATGATCAAGTAACCACCATCGAGTTATACACCCAAGCATACATAACATATGACAATAATGTCAAAATATTATATTAGTAGCTCTTATAGACGAACATTAAGAATAATAAAACTAGACCTAATGGTCCTTACATTCAGTCACACATAGCCAAAACATGATACCGATGATGAGATAAATCTCAAGTCTATCGAACAATTGTAAATTGTCAAGGTAGCTCCCTATGTATTTTCATAAGCAAACTGGAATATATAGTATACTTCAACCATCCCAAACAACATCAAATCTACCTAAACTGGAATGAACAACTCTAACCAAGAATACTACCTTACCAGGAGGAAAATCACAATCGGTACACCCGATCCACTATCAAGGACTCACACATAGAAGATAAAACACATACGGACGTATAAAGTGAATCATACTCTAAATTACGCCCAGAGTGAAGTAGTTTGTCACTCTAAGCTACTTCCATAGTGACCATATCAACATGTTCATTCATTTGACTCTATCTCTTTGATTTTCTAGCTACCCACAATCACGAATTTAGTTCTTATTATGATTGCACACATAATGGTTTATCAAACCTCATATCCACTAAAGTCAACTCTCTTAATACTAACAAAACATCATAACCACATCGATCAATCTATCTTACTCCCAAACCATCATTAGTATCTAAGTATTCTATCAAATACATAATCAAACAATTGATATATCTCTTTCTATTTAAGTATTTATGACAAATACAAGTCCCAAACAAGACTTATAGCACTAATTTCAAATTTGATAGTAGCTTTCAATCAACATAAAACTATTAAATCGCACCAAAAGTCAACTTCATTCCACTTTCATATACCATGCTTAAGCTACTATTCTAAACCATCACATACCTCATGGCAACACTAAAGGAAATTCTTGGTCACTCAAATTACATTATATATTATAAGCTCATAACCTCTATTCACCATCAAATGACTATGTAACACACTATAATATTATATGCAGTCCCATAAATAGAGTAGTATTAATCCAACTATAAATTCTTAATAACCATGTAGAATTATATCTCGTCTTGTGCATCATTCTTAAGTCATTTATCATAATTTGAACAATCTAACCCCACATAAAACTCCAAATTTTCTATACCTCACTGTTTGTCACTGAAATCAAAACTCAATCTTTATAAAAGTCAATGATAAACTCCTATTAAGTATGTACTAAACCAGTTCATAACTCACAATCATATCTACACTCATAGGCAAAAATTAATACAACCTTCAACTACAACCTAAGGGTTTATATGAGAGGTCCTCTTCCTTCGCTTTTCTCAAATTCTTATCATGATGCGAAATTCTAAATATCTCGACCCTTGAATATATCAGACTCTTGTTTCTCTAGATCGTTTGGAGATCTTATCCTTTTACCATCCAACCCATAACGCTATACTTCACACTCTAAAATAAAAACTCTGAGGGAAACCCTTCCTTAGATGCTTTAACAATCAAAAGTAACAAATTTTACGGTCCAAAACATGCATAAGTTCTTTCACATAATCAATACCGATGCAACCAATCATTTCTTATCTTATTAATCCATATCTTGATAAAACATATCACCATAAATGTAGACGTATAATGAAAAATATTGAATTGTAAATTCAAATTTGTAACTTAATCATCTTATCTATCAATGTTAGCTCATATCTTGAAGATTTTTAGGAATTCATGTGTCTTAACTTATCATTGATCGCCTCTTCATAGATCTTACCATGTCATTTGCTAAAAATTCAATAGTACTCGTTACTAAAATCAAAACCACAAAAGAATTTATCAACACACTCGAGTTAAACGTATGTACACTCTTTTCTCAAGTCATTTTAACCAATATGATGAACATATCACACTATTACCATAAGAAGAAAAAAAAAACATATGAAATCACGCGTCTCTAAATCTAATTCTCAACTCCTTTGAAGATACCTCTTACCTAGTACAATTTGAGAAAAATACTTTTGCTATCACTTCTTTCTGAAGGTTATGCTACATTCCATCAATTTTTGTTTTCATTTTCATTATGACTCTAGCTCCTTTAAATTCAATTCGAGTGTTGCCCCAATATCTCTTTAAACTTGTCATAAAACCAAATTACTCACAAAATAGCAGAAATCTCAACCTTAGATACACGCAAGTTTTTATTACTATTCAAAATTTATTTAACCAAAAAACTCCTAATCATATAATTTTATCCCAATTACAATTTCTATTGATTTATTTTTTTACCATCATGCCCAGTTAACCCTTTTCATCACCACGAAATAAACCTTTTCCTCGATCTGACACTTAAACATAGGTATACCAATCAAATTCAAGGGTCTAACCCAATTTTATATGCACTTTCTTGCTGAAATCTTCAATTTACTTCACCCAAGTATACTCACTAGGGGTTTATTTTCCTATGAGTTTGTCATTCTAGTATATGTCTACCCTTTGAAGCTTTAGATAAAATTACCAGTCCTCATTCAGATGCTTCAAGATACATTTCACTACCCAAATGTATTGATATTGTATCAAAGATCCATCACTTAAAATTTTCTTTAAAATAATGCTCAATCCAAACACCCATAGTAATAAACTTGTTGGTTTCTCAAGTGTGAAAGCAATACAAAATTTCATCATCTAAACATGTCATACTACTAATAACTTCTTAAGTAGTTAGTATTCTCATTTGACAATCGACTTATTCGTTTCGACATGACCCTAGTACTACCACACCATGAAAGTCCGCTGCATACCTCACTAGAACGCACCATACGTATTGATAAGATCATACCTAAATAACTCACACATTTCTACCCCTTGAATTACTACAACACATTACAAAATCTGTTCTGTCTTTATCCCAAGCACATTACATTCTTTCTTACATTTGGTCAATAACAAAAGTAACACACGTCATAATCTAATAAAGTAAGCATTGGAAGTACTATTGTAGTAGTAGTATCATGACTCACTTTAATATATAATCAACTCATGAAATCTTAGAAAAGAGTCTAACCTCAATTGGTGCCACATAATTTAATTATTCGTTAATCAATCCACACATGTTACGAAAACTTTACCAACTGTATTTTCTAGAGTAATGATGTTCATTTTCTAGTTGTCACTTACCCAACTTCTTGCATATTTCCACTTATCTAGATATAGGTTGCAAGACATATCTTTTGTTTCTCTATATTCAAAAAATAATCTCTCCTTCTCTCGTTCAAGTTTGGGGTATATAATTGAATGAAGAAGCTAGAAAATGCTGCATTAAGTCTTAGGTAGTGCCTTTACTAATCGGCGTTGAACATGAGACTATCACCACATTTTTCGTCTCCCTGAAACTAGTAAGCCAAAACTTAACACTAAGCCTCTCCACTATATTCATTTTACGAAAAACCTCAAAAAATCAATCATAAAAGCATAATCATCTTCATAATCAATACCCATGAAGAATTCAACTTTATGAACATAAAAAAATCATGTTGATCACTAGTCATTTTCTTTGTACATTAGAGAAAATATACCTATTTTCAAGGACACACATTTTCTTTTCTGTTGGTGCTATATCAAATTCTAATACTTTAATCCCAACCATATGTGAAACAGAGTGAAAAAAAATATTCAAATACCAATTTGTATCTCCTAGATACCAATTAGATTCAAGTACTAGCACGAAAGAAAGAAGGAATGAAGTTTTTCTTAAGTCTTATATCCCCTCAAAGAAAAGTAAAGGTGTCCCCGTACCGTTCTGCAATACTTTACTAGACTTGTCTTTGGGTGATGAGATCACCGAACCTAACGCTCTGATACAAAGTTTGTCACGATCCAAATCGAGTCGTGAGTGACACCCACACTTAACCTCCTAGGTGGGCGAACCAATGAATTCAACGCCAACATATATTAATAATTCACCTTACAAATTACTAACAATAATGCCGAAGCTTAAATCTCATTAGTGTAAGAATTACAAATTCATTGTAGTCTACTATATGCCATACCCGAAACCTGAAAGTCATCACACAAGGACATCCAATCTCCAAATACTAAGCGTGAGAGTATCAAATACACCAAAAATAAAAAAGAATAAAATGGCATGTGTCCGAAAACATAGGATATCATGTCATGAACGAGAGAATCCAACAAGAGCTTGAATGAATAATCACCATGGAACCTGATATGCTGGAGACTAGCTAGAGCTGACGGCGAGTCAAAGTCGCTAGTACACTTGTGCACTACACTAAAGGGAAACAAAGAAAAACACAAGTAGGGCTCGTTCGAGGCAAGATGTACTGAGTAGATATCATCGGCCAACTCAAAATAGTAACTAATATACAAAGAATAATAGTATAAAATCAACTATGACAATTAATCGGTGCAGGCAATAAACAACATGAACAAGTAAAAACGGAAGGCTGTACACAATCACTCACAATATCCAACACACATATTGAGACTCATGCCTCCACACCATGATCATCTGGGAAATGGGTTCGTTGAGATTGAGTATATTAAGTTTACTTTTTTTCTTTAATGTTACCGTGTCGAAACGTGATAATCTGATCCAATTATATCGTGTCGGAATGTGACACTCCGATCCAAAATATTGTGTCGGCGTGACATTCTGATCCAATAATACCATGTCGGAACGTGACACTTCGATCCTAGAATACGATTAATTTATCATTTAATATCGCCACCTTTCAATTCATTTATAATCTTTGATCAAGTCTTCTTTATTTAAGACATCACGTTGATAGAGAAGTTTCAACATATAAATCTCACGGTCTCAGGATTTCAGACCAATCACAAACCACAGAACCAAGCCACACAATCACATCATCAAGTACATAGAGAACTTTGTAATATCATTCAATGCATATCAATAACTATTAAGAGACTATCTATAAAATAGAATAAACCATAACCTACCTACACCGAAGAACCGAGTCAAGCAAACTACTTCTCCAATGCTTTTACTTTCCTCAATGCCTCCAAATCATTTCAGTCTATCAAGTATATGCACATAATTTGTAAGTCAACGAGTCTATAAACACTCATATTATTTTATGTCTAGCCTAGACCCTTAAACTACTCTAATTCTATAATCAATTTCCTATAATTCAAACGTAGGAGTAAATCTTAGTTCCTCCCATCTGCATAATTTTAATAGTATTCCACTAATACAACACACCTAATATTTAGTTATATATTACATGATTACATAACTAATGAAAATAACCTAAGATTGACATAAATTAATTATTTCCCATTAGCGCTAACTAAAACAATTCGCCTTAAGTATCAAACCAACAACTATATTGCAAAAAGAAACTTTACCACATCAATCTCTTTTCAACCAAACATACTAAATTCATAAAACTTCCAATCAACTAAGCATTAATTATATGATTATTTATATTACTATATAAACAACACTAGCCTTCCAAACATTTTTTTCCCCTAATTAGACCCAATCATTATGTTCCTCAACTTTGCACCTTTCAATTCTTTAACATTTTTCCGCTATTCAACCCACAAACCCATAAACAATAATCAATCAACAATATAGATAATTAGAATGCTGGAAAAGAGTTTGGCGAAAGAGTTACCTGAAGCGTCTTTTCAATCTTACTCTACATTGTGCGACTTTTTTTTCTTTTGTAGATAAGTTCTTTACCCTAATAATATACCTAACTAATTATAAAAAAAATAGTAAAAGTGATCACTATTAATTTTATTGTTATTTCCTTTTACCATAAACTAGATAAATTATTAAAATTATCCTTTTACTTATATAATTATAGTTACGAATTATTCAAAATATACATTTAGAATCTATCTAAAGAGTATTTTATGAAATAAAAGTTTTATCCTTCAAACGAAAAAATGGGCTGTTACAATAAGCTGGATTTAGATTAGCTAATCAGAAATAATAAAAGATGAAAAGAAAATACAACGAACTATGCGAGTCCAGAGAACTCACTGTGCGTCCTCAAAAAATTCCATCCCCTTAAGTACCCGAGGTTGCACCTTAATTCCTCCTAATATAAAATGGATTAACCATTAAAGAAGTAGTGTTACCTCAAACTTCGGTAACTTCAACAAACTCAAAATGGCAGCAATGATTTACACACAGAAACTATTGATCGATTTTTATTTTGTAAGAAATGTATGCAAAAGGAGGGAAGAATTTGATGCAGAAAAATGAGAGAAAACCTCTCTATTTATAGCCACCAAAGGATAAATGGCGCAACTATTTTGGAAACAAGTCAACCTTTTAGAAAGGAAAGATCACAACTCTTTGAAAAATGCACAATCTTTCAAACGGTCACAACCCTTTAAAAAATACAGAACTTTCATAAATGTCCCTACCTTTCGATAAAGTCACAACCCTTTATTTTGTGTTCACACCTTTAAAACCTCAACATCTCTTTCATCCAAGGGATAAAGAGTCAAAAATACCAACGTTTGTTGCCCTTAGTTAAAAATTTGATGTAAAAATGTTTGTGTTGTTATTAATAGTTCGATCTAAAAATATTTTTATTGTTATAACTTTATTGGTCAAAGATATCGTATTTCTATTAAATTTAAATTATAGTTCATTCTCTTAATCTTTATTTCATGGCAATGATAAAAAAAAGGTTTATCTGAAATCCTAACACGTCATAACATGCTCAATTATCTTTTAATTTGGCTATGTTAGTTTCTTCAATCAACTTAGTGTTAGGTAGTGGAGCCTGATTAATTTTAGGTTTTCCTATTTATTCTCTATTTTAGGCTTTCCTATTTATTCTCTATTTATTATCTGTAACCAAAAATACTCTAATTTATTAATATAAATATACCTCATCGCCGTGGAAGTTTACTCACGGGGTGTTACCACGAAATATTGGGTTTTCTCTTTCTCTCTCTAGATCTCTCATCTCTTTCTCTTGAAAGTTCTTATGTTCTTCATTCATCTAGTGTGTGTGCATGAATTTGATCCTAACAACTGGTATCAAAGCTAAGGAGATTCAACACGATCACTGAAGATGGATAGTTCGAAGCTTGGAATTGAGAAGTTTGATGGATCCGATTTCAGTTTCTGGAAGATGCAGATCGAAGATTATCCGTACCAGAAAGATCTTCACGAACCGTTGACCGGGGTGAAGCCGGAATTCATGACGGAGGAGAAGTGGAAACTCAAGGATCGCCAGGCTCTAGGGTTGATCCGGTTGACTTTGTCAAGAAACGTGGTGTTCAACATCGTGAAGGAGAAGACTACGTCCGGTCCGTTGAAGGCACTATCAAACATGTATGAAAAACCATCGGCTATGAACAAGGTATATTTGATGCGTAGATTGTTCAATTTACAGATGTCTGAAACTGGATCCGCATCTGATTATATAAACGAGCTCAATATGATTGTGAGTCAACTCAATTCTGTGGATATTAATTTTGAAGATGAAATTAAGGCATTGATTTTGATGTCATCTCTGCCCGAGTCTTGGGATACTGTTGTTGCTGCGATTAGTAGTTCCCGTGGATCTAAGAAACTGAAGTTTGATGAAATCCGTGATGTTGTTCTTAGCGAAAGTATTCACAAACGAGAAGTGGGAGATTCATCGGGCAGTGCTCTCAGCATTGAGCTAAGGGGGAGAAGTAAGACGATAGGCCAAAATCAACATGGTCGATCAAAATCAAAGAATCAAGGAAAATCCCTGAACAGATCAAACGTGACTTGTTGGAACTGTGGAGAAAAAGGGCACTTTCGGACGAACTGCACAAAGCCAAAGAAGAAACAGAATCAGAATTTTGGAGATGACAATGATTCTGTAAATTCAGTAGAGGACATTGGGGATGATCTAATCCTTAGTGTGAACAACCCAGTTGAATCATGGATTTTGGATTCTGGTGCATCTTTCCATTCGTCTCCAAGCAAGGAGTTGTTTCAAAATTTCAAATCTGAAAATTTTGGAAAACTATATCTTGCTGACAATAAAGCCTTAGAGATTGAAGGAAATGGGTATGTTTGCATAAAGAACACCTCTGGAAACCAGTGGACATTGGAGGATGTCAGATATATTTGTGGGATCAAGAAAAATCTGATCTCTGTTGGTCAGTTGGATAGCACGGGATATGCAGCAGAGTTTGGGAAAGGTTTGTGGAAGATCGTGAAATGTGTTATGGTAGTAACTCGTAGCACCAAATATGGAACCTTGTACACCACTACAGGGTGTATAAACATGGCCGCTGTTGCTGAAGGTGCTTCCGGTTCATGTCTGTGGCACAACAGACTTGGACACATGAGTACTAAAGGAATGATGATGCTGGTTGCAAAAGGAACATTAGAGGGTCTGAAGTCTGTTGATATGGGTCTTTGCAAGAGCTGTGTTATGGGCAAAAAGAAAAGAGTAAGCTTCACAAAGACTCCTAGAGAGCCAAAGAAAGTGTGGTTGGAAATGGTCCATACAGATGTTTGGGGACCATCTCCAGTATCATCACTTGGAGGATCCAGATTCTATGTTACCTTCTTTGATGATTTCAGCAGGAAGGTATGGGTTTACTTCTTGAAGCATAAGTCAGATGTGTTTGCAACTTTCAAGAAGTGGAAAGCTGAAGTTGAGAATCAGACCGGTTTGAAAGTCAAATGCCTAAGGTCTGACAATGGAGGAGAGTATGACAAATCAGAGTTTAAGGTATTTTGTGCAGCTGAGGGAATCAGATTGATGAGAACAGTTCCTGGTAAGGCAAGGCAGAATGGAATTGCTGAGAGGATGAACAAAACATTGAATGAGAGTGCAAGGAGTATGAGGATACACTGTGGGCTGCCCAAAACACTTTGGGCGGATGCTGTGAGCACAGATGCATACTTGATCAACAGGGGACCATCAGTTCCTTTAGGGTTCAAGATTCCAGAGGAGGTGTGGAAAGGAAAAGAACTCAAGTACTCACACTTAAGGACTTTTGGTTGCACTGCTTATGTTCATGTTGATCCAGAAAAGAGAGACAAGCTTGATGCCAAGGCTGTGAAGTGTTACTTCATAGGCTATGGTTCTGATTTGTTTGGTTACAGGTTTTGGGATGACAAGAACAGAAAGATCCTGAGACATTGTGACATGACATTTGATGAGTCTGTCATGTACAAGGACAGAGAGCAGAAGGTTCTAGAGATTAAAAAGCAAGTGGGAGTTGAGGTTGAGTTGGAGAAGAGTAACCCCAGAGATGTCGAAGCAGATACTCAACCAACTCCTACTGAAGAATCTGAACTAGATGGCAAAAGAAGGTTCAAGGCTCGTTTTGTGGTTAAAGGATATTCACAAAGGAAAGGTATTCATTATGCTGAAATATTATCTCTTGTTGTGAAGTTAACTTCTATTCGAATTCTGTTGAGTATTGTTGCATCGGAAAATTTGCATCTAGAGCAAATGGATGTAAAAGCAGCGTTTTTACATGGAGATTTGGACAAAGAGATCTGTATGCAGCAACCGGAAGGATTTGTGGTTCCAGGCAAGGAACACATGGTGTGCAAGCTCACCAGGAGCTTGTATGGACTAAAGCAAGCGTCAAGGCATTGGTACAAGAAGTTTGACTCCTTCATGACCAAGAGTGGATTCTACAAAGCTGAAAAGGATCGTTGTTGTTACTTCAAGAAATACACTGATTCATATATCTTTTTACTCTTGTATGTGGATGATATGTTAATTGCAGGATCTAGTATGAGGGAGATTAACAATCAAAAGACAAGGTTGTCTGTAGCATTTGAGACGAAAGATTTGGGTCCAGCGAAGCAGATTTTGGGGATGAAGATTTCTCGGGATAGATCTGCTGGCACTTTAAATCTATCTCAGGAGTTGTACATTGAGAAGGTACTGAGCAGATTCAAGGTTAATGATGCTAAACCCAGGACTACTCCATTGGCAAATCACTTTAATTTGTCAAAGGAGCAGTCACCCAAGACTGCCGAGGAGCGTGATCACATGACACTTGTTCCATATACTTCAGCATTTGGTGGTTTGATGTATACTATGGTCTGCACTAGACCTGATATAGCACATGCAGTGGGAGTTGTTAGTAGGTACATGGAGAATCCTGGGAAAGAGCATTTGGAAGCTGTGAAGTGGCTTCTGAGATATCTGAGAGGTACATCCAGTACTTCTCTTTGTTTTGGCAAAGGCAAGGTTACTCCACAGGGTTTTGTGGATGCTTATCTTGGTGGGGATGTTGACTCGAACAAGAGTACATCCGGGTACATTTACACCATAGGTGGAACAGCAGTGAGTTGGATGTCCAGGCTTCAGAAGTGTGTTTCTCTTTCATCTACTGAAGCTGAGTATGTGGCAATAGCTGAAGCTGGGAAAGAGATGATATGGCTGGTAGATTATCTTGAGGAATTTGGCAAGAAGCAGAGCGAGAATATTCTTTACTCAGATAGCCAGAGTGCCATACAGTTGGTGAAAGATCAAGTCTATCATTCGAAGACAAAGCACATCAGAAGGCGATACCATTTCACTCGCAGGGCAGTGGAGGATGGTGATATGTGCTTGGAGAAGATAGAGGGTGCAAAGAACCCGACAGACATGTTGACGAAATGTGTTGATGTTGGGAAACTGAGGTTATGTAAAACCTCGGTTGGTCTTTTATAGTTGTTGCTACAGATGATGCGGTGCGGTAAAGATGTTGATGATGAAGAGATTTTTTTTGAGAATGTATTTTTTGGATGAATGAGTCAGTCTCCAAGTGGGAGAATTGTTAGGTAGTGGAGCTTGATTAATTTTAGGTTTCCTATTTATTCTCTATTTTGGGCTTTCCTATTTATTCTCTATTTTAGTCTTTCCTATTTATTCTATATTTATCTCTGTAACCAAAATACTCTGATTTATAATATAAATATACCTCACCGCCGTGGAAGTTTACTCACGGGGGGTTACCACGAAATATGGGTTTTCTCTTTCTCTCTCTAGATCTCTCATCTCTTTCTCTTGAAAGTTCTTGTGTTCTTCATTCATCTAGTTTGTGTGCGTGAATTCGATCCTAACACTTAGTTATGTTGGGCTCTTTAATCATATTGATATAGCTCAACATAGATATTCCATGTATCTTTTTCTGTATCTATGAAAACTGTCATTGTTCACATATCATATGTATATATGTGGATTTCTCATGGTTGGTGTTGTTGCATATGCAACTATTTTTTGTCGTAAAAAATTAATAACAAATTATTCGATACAATGATCTATTAGATCGTGCTTTTAAGAATCGTGATACACTCATATTCCATCTCAATTGGGCATGCATATTTTTCAACTTTCTCAGTTTTGATTTTTATATTCATAATGATATTATGAGCGGCTAAGGAGTTCTCAAAATAAGTTTTTATATATCACTATACAATTACAAATTGTTTTTACTCAATGGATACAAAATAGGACATACTTCACTATCATAATTAGTGAAGTATCTGGAGAAATTACACAATTAGACATAATTCATTATCATGTATACTATTATTACAAACGCTTTCAAACTATTATGTATCTTATCAAAATTAATGTTCTTCTATCATACATTGAAAAAGATACACTTCGATACAAATATTTTCTATCAGATACACTAAAATAAGGAAAAAGGCAAGCGAGATGAGGAGAGAGGAAAGCGAGATTTTTTATGCATCATAAATGCATGCGCATCACAATAGAAATACACTGTACATAGATTTGCCTATGTCTGTTGTGATTCACATGTATCTGGGATACCAGATAAATAGAAGAGTGGTGAGCGAAATAGGATAGAGACGAGAGAGATTTGTTATGCATTCTAAAATCATATGAATCCACTTGTTTACAATTTATCTAGAATAAATCACATATAATTTTGACTTAAGTATCCTTAGATACATGTATCTAAACATATCTATCTAGACACATCAAAATCTGATAAGCTATGTAATATTGCAAAATAGAATGTATCTGAGTAATAAGTTGTTAAAGTAGTGAGATTCCAAATTTCCGAACAAAATACCCATGCTTTAACACCTAGTGCAACAAGAAGCAAAAATTTAAATTAGGGTGGTGATTTAGCGCATTTGGTGGCAAGGTGACTTGTTGCCTATTCTAGTAGGAACGATTGATTTCTTTGTACATCATGATAGAATATGTGCGTCCACTATTATTCAAGATGAACCAGGTCCCTTGACTCAATAAGAGCAATAACAAAGAGTAAATAATAAGAACAACACAATACAAGCACTTTACGTGAAAACCTCCTCGCTCAAGGGAGTAAAATCATGACCCGTCACACAAGATTTTCAACTGTTTCACTAATCTTCTTTAAGAAAAAGTGAACCACAGTTACAACCAATGTGAGAAGAAAATATAAATCTCACTATGAAGTAATAACTCTACTACTTGTAGAGCCTAAGAAGATGTCACTCTGCCCACTAAGCTATCACCAGTAGACAACTTAGTCTTCAACTTAGCAACACACATGTTTCCCACTAAACCACCACGATACGGATGACTTAGACTTTGACTAAGCAGAACATAATGTTGCCTACTAAATCTGTTAACCTTAATCGATTTTCATCGAACACAAGATCTAAATCCGTTATAAATTAGGAACAAATTTACAATGTACATGGAAAAAAAATAATCCTAAGAAAACTAAGTTGCCAGCTCTATCATGTCCTTGTTGATTTTGAGGATGATTCTTCACTTGAGTGTTAGCCTTTGCAAGAGTTCTTGAGAATGCAAAAACTAAGGTTATGACTATTGGACATAATCTTTATAAAGAATAGTCACAACCTTTGAGGCCATGCCATTGGCCGAGGTTTCTAAAGCGCACTAACTAATTGTACTTTTTCCAGCCTGGCAGCTGTGTGTACATTTACACAAGGGATCATGTCCCTTTACAATGTCCTTGAGTTTGTCAAATCATCAAAACTACAAATAACATTTTTCCCCTTTTTGATGATGACAAACTGTACACCAGTGCCTTCAATTTCTTCCCCTTGTCGATCGAGACCCCTTTTCATTTATACATTCCCCCAGGTAAACAAGTGTTTACAATTTCTTTCATTTTTCCTCTTCCCCCTATCAATCAAGACATGTTCCCCGTAGCCTAAAAACCGAATGGTTTCCGTTTTTGGCATCATATAAAAGAAGTGTAGTAAATCAACAGAACACGCAAGATCATTTATAAGATCACAGCTAAAGGCAACACTACGACAGTATAAAATAGTAAAAAATAGAGATTATTCACAACAAAATAGGAAACAAACTCATAGCACAAAAGTCAACAATCAATACACTTAACTTAGACTGAAATCGATAACCCCACACACTGTCCACACAAAAAAAAGGACTCAGGAAGCACTACAAAAAAATCCTTAAAATAGCGGGGGCTAATTTTAAGGTTTGTGGGGGTTTAAAACCCCGCAATACAGTATTGCATCAGTTGTAAAAAACCCCACAATAAGAGTTGTCGTAAGCAATTTGAGGCAATTTTTCTTTGACCCCCACAATCAATTAGCGGGGGTTGCTTTGTGGAGGTCGACCCACACTAATTTAAAATTAATTTTTTTATATTATTTTTCAGTTAGAAATAGAGAGGGTTCAAAACCTCCTCAATTTTTGCAATTGCTTTTATTGAATGATCCGAGCAATTGTATAAGCTCTAGAATTCATTCGATATACTTTTATTCATATATAATTTATAGAATCAGTAATTAAGCTATAAATTACAATCAAATCCAACAAATGTCTCAAGGTCAAGAAATATATATTCTTTAACGACATATCATAAATTCACAAAAATATTGCATTGTCATTAGTCACTAAAATGATATTGTTAACATCAAATTTGTTCATCAAAACAAAAAACTAAATCTGAACACAAAATATCTAATCCAACATTTTAACATCCCCTCCAATAACACAATCTTGTCATCAAATTAATTAGCTAATAATATAGGTGAAATTGGTTGACTACAATGTAATCAACGGTTTTCATGGCTAGGATTACTATCATCACCACATTTAGGACAAGGATATTTAATTTTATCTCCAATAGCTCCATTGTTGAATGCAAAATCTAGAAATTGATTCAGGCCAAGCAAATACTCCGATGTGTTTCTTATCATTTGAATCCAAGACTTATCCATTGAAAAAATAGATTAACGTGCAAGAATATCACCTATGAAATTTCATGAGTAATAAAATGAGTGTCCATTAGCATCACTTGATGAGAATAAAAATTTATTAACAGACACACAATCAAAGAATTCATAAAAAAACTCACACTTGATGCCAAATCCTCCCTGTTAATGATGAGACATTGTCTTATAAATGTACTAAAATGTATAAAATCATATTCAAAATAAACTTGTACTAAAATAAAAGTTTCATTCAACAAATCATTAAAATAACAAAAAGAATGAGGAACTTATAGCTTATGCAATAGTTGCAATACAATAAATATGAATCTCATAACTTTAACTACCTAATTGGAAACCAAAGCACATCCAAATCTCATTGTGCAGTGGCTATGTACCAACAAAATTTATCGTAATTCTTTTTTTTACAGCAAACAATACAAAAAACAACACTTGAGTTGGTTCAAACTTCAAAGTAAACAACACACAAAAACGTTCCTCCAATAAATTATCAATATATAATATGACAGAGCCTTCAAAACATATTTTGAAATAAAAAAGTACACTTCCAGATATTAGTACTCTACAAACAACACAAACATAAAAATGAGAAATATAATAACATTCGATTCTACAATATTATCATTCCATCTACTATCAAACCATATTAAATAACCGAGACAAATCTTATCACTTTCATCTAGATAAATCTTATTAGTGCAATTGATTGACTATCTAAACATATATAATTTCAATCAGCCATAATCAAAACATAAGAAAATAAGATAAAAGTTACAACTCATAAAAAATCTAAGTTAGTATAAGTCAAAACAAATTAAGTTCTAAAACAATCAACATATTAATGTACTGCAAAAATCACATGAAAAATAACAAATGAAAATCTAATCAGTAGATGGGTAACACATTTGTGAAAGTAAGGGAAACAAACATCTTCCACAAATGAGAACCCTTCTCTACTGTCTCTTCACATATTTTAAATCCATCTACAGAAATCTACAATTCAAACAAGCACTAAATATTAAATCTATCAAATTTGAGATACCAATACCAAAATTTGAGAATACATACTAAATTATGAGATACCCATATATCAAAATTTAAGATACCCATATGAAAATTCGAGATACCCACATGAAAATTTGAGATTTCATATCAAAATAAGATCAAACTCAAAAAATAGCAATTATTTTGTTGAAAGAAAAAAAATTGTGTACCAGATTGTGTGGAGAAGCTGCAAAGAAGAACTCTTTGATTGTGAACTACAAAGGAGAAATAATAACAGAAAGCGTTTAAACTTGTGAACTGCAAAGTTGAGATCAAGCTTTTGAGATGTGAAAAATATTTCTAAGCAAAATTGAGGGAAAACCAAAACAAAAAGGACGGGAATGCTGCTGGGCCATTCTTTTGGGATCTTTGAAGGTTTTGAACCGCTACTAAAATAGTTATATTTACGTCAATTTAGAAAATCCCCATTATTTAATATAATTTGCGACCATTATTTAATATAATTTGGGGGGGGGGGGTTGAAACTGACCTATTTAAGGGTTTTTTTTGTTGTAGTGAAGGACAAGAAGACTAGAGGAGGAGGGCTGATGGGAGAGAGGGACCTAATGACAAGATTAAGTGTCGCATTCACTTCATCATATCTTTGATCAATTTCTCTTGCAGAGCCCCATTCTGGGCCATGAGCTCATCAATTTTCTTCCTTAGCTCATTGACCTCTACAGTACCAGGTTCCTCAGGCTGTGCTTTGAGAAGATTTGCCTTTGATAAGGCAATCTCTGCATCTTTATTACTCACACACACAATCATCTCTTGCAACTCATGTTTCAGCTGATCCTGCTTCATTGTCAACTGATATACTTTGCTCAGTGAATTTCCCTTTCCTTCTATACCTCACATTCCACCAGAGTGTTCAGAGTGAAGGGTTGTTTTGCAGTTCTTATTATACCTGCTCCCACTGGTATGTTTAGATAGTGAAACATATTGATAAGTAAATAGACATAGACCATACTATGCTTACCCTTGCGTACAATCACAATCTTGTGCATATGCTCCATCATGTGGGCTGGAAGATTTGTGGGATCAAATTTGCATAGATAGAACATGATGAAGAGATTGGTTCAGAAGAAACATCTCTTTTTTTTGTTCGAGGAAGAATTACTTTGTTGACAAATTCAAAGAGGAAATGGTACTCACCTTGCATGAGTTTCTTTTAAACCCTACACGTCATGTGTTAGGGATCTTAGAGTACTCTTTCACAAATTCCATAGTGCAGGTTCTCCAACTACAAAATCGGTCCCTTCTCTGGGTACTTCTAGTATTCTTCCTTCTAGATCCTGATCCAGATGCAGGCTTTTGTCTCCTACCCTAGTGTTTATGCTACCGCCTTCTGGAAATTCAATGTTATAGTAAAATTCTCATGCCTCCTCCTCGTATAGAATGGTGACTTGGTTTGGAATAAATGAGTCCAAGACTGTATTTTCATTAGAACATATATAGAATCCATCCCAGCTTTGGTGATGATGTCAAGGATAAACCTTCTAGAACCTTTAGGGGACGCATATTGTTCACAATTTCTTGCTTCCTTTCTGCGTGGCCATCTTCATTCCCTGTGGGACCATATACCGTTATACAGACTGGTTGGAAGACATGAGAAGTTTTTCTTTTCCTCTTGCCCCTTTCTTTTACATAATAAACCTTCATGACCGCAGATGCCTTCGATTTTTCTTTACTGCTCTTCTTCACTCATTTTCCTATTTATCTCTAATATTACCCAAAGAAGAGTCATCTCTCACACCCTTCATGTTCCAAACCTTCCATAGACACATTGACGACATCAATAGTAGGCAACTCAAAAAGTGCACCACCAGATTTCTTTTTTCTTGTGATTTTCTACTGTAGTTATAGCACTAGATATCATAGCATCCCTCATTAATTTTTTGGATTCGGCTTTAGTGAAAGGCCTTTTTCTATGTTTTTCTTTAGTGACCTTCCCCTTTCCTTTTGAAGGAATAGAAACCATTCTCTTTTCTAACAGACCATTTGAGGGGAAGAGTATCCTCATCGATGTCATTGATACCAGATGATAGATAGACCCCAAACTCAGGAGTTTGGTCAAAAACTGGTTGAGAACTCCCAAGCATTTCCTTCACAAGATTTTGTCCTTTATCATTCATTACACCTTTCCTAATCTGTGCTAGACTCTCAATAACTAGGTTTGCACTGGACGCAAGCATATTAGACTCAGATGAATTACTCTTGGGAAGATGTCCCTCAAAATATTTGTTAGATATCATAGCAGGACAGGGACCAAGTGATGTGATGGTGCGGGTTATTGAGATCAAAGGGAGACTGAAAATTTAGAGGACTGACTTTAACAATGGTGACCAAAGAGATGATCAACATTTTGGACGGAGACTAAGCATCCAAGGATGTGTATAATGACATTGGGTTGATTTCATTTAGGGAGTCTAACATTTTCTTTGTAGAGGATGGTGGTTGATACATCTTGATTGAGAAAAGAAGATGAAGAGTACTGTAGAAAAAGTGTGTGTGAGAGAGAGATGAGTGTTTTTGGCGGAGAACTTTGAAAGAAGGGTTTGAAATGTGAAGAACTGTAGTGAAGAAAAGTCAATATTTAAAAAGAACTTGAAATGATGTGTCTTGTCCCTAAGTAGACGTGCCGCTTGGACTTAGATAACGGTTAGAATAGCCGATGACTAACACATGGAGATCTCAATGGTTCTCATTTAGCAGTTTAAACAAAATGTAGAGAGTGCTAACCTTCATAGGGACCAGATCACTCAATTGCAAATGAGATTTGATTCCTGAATTATTTTGATCATTTTTTTCTCATGTAATTTCCATTAGTGTATACCTTAACATAGTTTATCTCACTTAAACAATACATTATAAGTAATGAGGATACATGCCCTCTAGATCATAGTTAAAACAAGTATTGAATGCCTTTGGGTGGGATTAGATAAGTGCATGTTAATCATTCCCATCTTCAGCCTGTTACTCTTAAATTGATCCTTGTTGAGTGCTTTTGTAAAGATATCCACAATGTGATCCTCCGTTTTACAAAATTGCATGTTGATGTTCCCTTTTTAAACATTGTCTCTTAGAAAGTGGTGCTTCATATCAATGTGCTTTGTTCTTTTGTACTTGACTGGATTATAATATGCACTGGTATTGTCACACAAAAGAGGAATAATATGGATATAAACTCAAAAATCATCCAGTTGGTTCTTGATCCAGAGGAGTTGAGCACAACAACATGCAATAGCTACATATTCAGCCTCAATTTTTAAAAGAGATACTAATTTTGTTTCTTGATTCCTGAAGAGATGAGTGAGGATCTAAGAAAATGAATCATTCCAGAAGTGCTCTTTATGTCAACCTAAAATCCTCCAAAAATAACGTATGCATACCCTGCTAGTTTAAAAGAGTCACCTACCGCATAGAAAAAGAACAGGTCCCTTTCTTCTTTAGATACCTCATAATCCGCTTGGCTGCCTTCAGATGTGATTCCTTGTGACATGCTTGGAATTGTGCAGATAATCCACACTGAAGACAATGTCAGGTGTACTAGCTGTTAGATATAATAATCTAATAATACCTTTGTACATAGTTTGATTCACTAGTGGATCAATCTCATCAACTCCCATTTTTTGAGTTTGTACCCATAAGGGTATCAATAGGCGTGGAGTCCACCATGTGAAACTTCTTTAGCAGCTCATTTGTATATTTCTCTTGACATATTGAGGTTCCACTTGAGGTTTTTTTGATTTGTTGACCTAGGAAGAAGTTCAGTTCCCCATCATGCTCATCTCCAATTCATTCTCCATTTGTCTCACAAATTCTTCACACAAATATTCTTTTGGCTTCGAAGATGATATCATCCACATACACTTGGATGATGAGCAATATATATTCCTTTTTAATTAGAAACAAGGTGTTGTCTATCTTGCCCTTTTAAAACCATTCTTCAGCACGAATTAGGACAACCTTTCATACCAGAATTTAGGTCCCTACTTCAAGTCATATAGGGCCTTGTTGAGTTTGAACACATGATTTGGGCGGTCAGCATCCTCAAATACAAGTGGTTATTACACATATACTTATTACTTCAAATCTTTGATAAGGTATTTTGACATCCATCTGGAAGATCTTGAACCGCATGAATGTTGAAAAAGCTATAAGGATTCTGATAGCCTCTATTCGAGCAACAGGATAAAAATCTCATCATAGTCGATGTCTTTTTCTTGATTATAGCCTTGAAAAACCAATCTGGACTTGTTCCTTGTGATAAATTAAATCCATTTTCATCAAGCTTATTTTTGAATACCCACATGGTCCTTATGATGGTTCTGTCTTTAGGCCTTGTGACTAGGTACCACGCATTGCTCTGTTTGAACTAATGAAGTTCATCTTGCATTAAATTGACAAATCAGCAGCCTTTAAGGCTTTTTCACATTTTTGAGCTCAATAGTAGAGCTGAAGGCTGAGAATGAAACCATATTTCTTATTTTGGACCTAGTTTGCATTCCAAAATTCAATGGGTGAAATGAGATTCTAAAGGGTTGAGATGATCAATGCTTCCACATTGATTTAGAGTCCAGGGGTTTTGGTTGATCGGTCTATTCTTCTTCATCTTAAGAATTGTCATTTTCAGGAGGATGAGTTTCCTCTTAACTTGCATCATGAGACGGACCAGGTTCCGTAATAGAATGTTATCCTCTTTTATATTCTCAGATGGACTAGGATCAACACCATCGGATTCTAGATTTTCTTCAGCATCAAGCCTGTTGGCTTCATTGTTTTGGATTTTGAAAAGATCTTTGAGATCATCATCGTCCTTCATCTTCAGGTTCTTCAGATCACCACTTTCATCAAATATCACATGAAAACATTCCTCAATGCATAATTTTCTTTTGGTTGAAAATTATGTAAGCTTTGCTTGAAGATAAGTACCCTACAAAGACGCCTTCATCACTTCTTGAATCAAACTTTCCCAGATCATCCTTGACATTGTTCAACATAAAACATTTGATCCAAAGACCCTTAGGTAATTTATCTTGGGTTTCTTGTTGTTGAGCAACTCATATGGTGTTTTGTTTAGGATAGACATGATTAATCACCTGTTAGTCATATAACATGCATCGTTGACAGCTTTAGCCCAAAAGTTTTAAGAATGATTTGAATCGATAATCATGGTTCTTGCAATATCTACTAGATTTTTATCCTTTCTTTCCACCGCACCTTTTTGTTGAGGTGTTCTGGGGTCTAAAAAGTTATAATTAATACAATTTTCTGCACAAAAGACATCAAGCTTTGCATTTTCAAACTCGATTCCATGGTCGAACTTGGTCCTTTCGATCAACAAGTTAAGATTGGTTTGGATCATTTTGAAAAATACTTTGACTTGAGGAATATAGTCCACGTGAATCTTGAGTAGTCATCTACAATCACCACTAGGATATACTTATTCATGCTTCGACTTTGGATTTTCACAGGCCCATACAAATTTATATGTATGAACTTGAGAACCCTTTAAGAACTAACTTTCTTCTTTGATTTGAATAAGGACCTGGTTTGTTTCCGTTTAACACATGCATCACACATTTTTTTGTCATTGAAGTACAATTTTGGTAGACCATGGATCATGTCCATAGAGACAAGCTTTTTAAGAGAGAAGAGCTCACATGACCTAGCCTCCTATGCCACAAGTTAGTATTTTCACTTTGAGAACTTAGGCATGTCAAATGGTCTCCATGAGCTATTTTCAGTTCTGCCAAATACATGTTTACCTTCCTCCTAACTGTTAGGATCACATTCTTGGTAGAAAAGCTGGTGACAATGCATTTGTCTAATGAAAACTTAACTTCATTTCCCTTATCACATATCTTTGAAACACCAAAAAACTGTATTTTAACCCACTCACATAGTACATATTTTCAATAGAATCTTGAAAAAGATTTCCCAACTCTTCCAACTTTCAGAATTTAATCTTTCTTTCCATCATCACTGAGACACCTTCACCTTAAATGCCTTGATTGAGATAAAGTTATTGATGTTTCTAGTCATGTGCTTTGAGCAACCACTGTCCATGAACCAGCACTGACTGCTACTTCCTTCACATCTCTGCAACAAAGATCACTTATTAGACTTGGGAACCTACTTTAATCTGAGTTCCAAGTAAGCTAATGAGGGCATAATAAGAGTGTTTCTTTCCCAATGAGTAAAATTGATTCTTTTTGTGTTTGAGGTCTCATAAACAGGAGATTATCACCCCTCTTTAGCTATTTTTTGTGTACAATAGACTGGAAATTTTTCTTGTGAGGCCTTCCAGCTAGGGCAATCCCATTTTAAATGCCCATTTCGGCTAAAATGAAAGCACAATAGATTATCTAACACATATACATATTTACTGTAATGATTGTAAGGAGCTTTAATGTGAAGGTTACCTAATCCCTTCCTTTTGTAGTTGCTTTTGCTGGTGATGTTGGAAGAGTTAAGTGGACCTGGTCCATTTCAAACAAGTTATAAGCTCTTCTTTATGACGGACAAGGTCCTTTTCCACCTCATAATTTCTTTCCAAGGCTAACGTAAGTCTGGTGTCAATTTTAGTTGATCATTGAGTTTTAGATTTTCTGCTTCTAAGAGTGTCATTTGTTCTTCAATAACTGACACGTGGACAATTATTACAGTTTTTTTCTTCAGTAAGACTGTCTAAGCTATTGTGCAAGGAATCTTTTTCAGCAGTTAACTATAAGATAGAGTTAATCAGAATATGAGCTATATTTCTCAACCTTCTAATATAATAAGTATTCAAGTGTTATTTAACGTCGAGGAAAAGTTATCTTTTCTTCATTATCTTCATCATCTAACTTTGCCATGAGCACAAACAAGCCATCAAATATATCGACATCATCTTGGACGACCAATATTGATGCATCATTAGGACACTCTGATTTTTTTTACTCGTTTGAAGAGTCTCCCCAGATAGAGAGAGTCTTCTTCACAACATAGTCATCTGCTATTTTTCTTGAATTTTTTTAAGGTATCGGTTCCCTCCTCTTTTATTTTTTACCTCCACGTCTTTGATACTCTTTGTTTTCAGCTTTTAGCTTTGGGCTATATAAAGTTTCCTATCTTTCCATACTTGTGACATAGGTCATTTGCATTTGCATTGCAAAGAGGATTCCCTCATTCTTGAAAACATCTATGATTTCTCACTATTTTTTGAAATCTCTTTTTGAGATAAGCCATGTAATCCTCTTCGCTAGAGACTTCACCCAGTGAGATCTTGAGAATAAGAGACTTGTCTTTCTTAGCTTTATTTTTTAAGTGTCTTGATTTTTCTTCATTTCAGGTATATTAAGATTCCCAATAAGATCATCCATTTTAAGAACCTTTAGGTCCTTAGATTTAGTTATAGTATCTACCTTGGTTGCCCATGACTTGGGAAGAATTCGAAGAATCTTTTGTAACTTGCTTACTGGAGTTGATCGGTTCTCCCAAGCTTCGCAATTGTTGGTTATGAAGGATAATCTTATATGCATATCATGAATAGTTTCCCCCTTCTCATGGTGAAGTTTTCACATTGAATGTTCATCAAGTCCACCTTCGATTCCTTTACCTACTTTATACCCTCACGAGCAGTCCTAGATTTCTTTTGCCGATTCACACACAAAGATGCAATTGTATTCTTAATCACCTATATCACACACTAACAACTTCTTAGCTCTGTACCTATCTTCTTTCTGTCCGCCTTTTTATACTGTTGGTAAGTCTTTGGAACAACTTTTTTTATTTCAGCATCCTTCACTTCAGTGGCTAAAATGAAGGGACATTGTGTCTCATAACTTGTTGTCTTCAGCCATTAGATATTCGTGCATCCTTTTTTTCACCTGCTATAGAACTGACCATTTGAAATAGGTGTTTGAGTTGATGATTGTCCTTCTTCAAGTTCAATGGAGTAGCCATTCTTTTACAACAATATCTCTCTTGGAGTTAACCAACTAGAGAGCACCTGCTCTGATACCAAGTCAATGGACTAGGTCCCTTGACTGAACAAGAACAATAATGAAGAGTAAATAATAATAAGAACACAACAGAAGTAGATTACATGGAAACCTCCTTGCTCAAGAGAGTAAAACCACGACTTATCATTTGGGATTTTCAACTGTTTTCACTAATCTTATTTGAGCAAAAGTGAACCACAGTTACAACCAATGTGAGAAAAAGTTATAAATCTCACAACCAAGTAAAAACTCTATTAATTGAAGAGCCTAAGCAAACGCCACTCTTGCCACTAAACTATCACCACTCGACAACTTAGACTTCAACTAAGCAACACACACGTTGCCCACTAAATCACCATGCTCCGTATGACTTAGGCTTTGACTAAGCAGCACACAATGTTGCCCACTAAATTTTTAACCTTAACTGATTTAGTCTTTTTCAACAACACAAGATCTAAATCTTTTATAAATTAGGAAAAGATTTATTATGTACGTGCAAAAGAAATGATCCTTCGACAACTAGGCTTTCAGCTCTATCAGGTCCATGTTTATCTTGAGAATGATTCATTACTTGAGTGTTAGCCTTTGCAAGAGTTCTTTAGAATTTTCAAGTTGCAAAAACTAAGGTTATGACTATTGGACGCAATCTTTATGAAGACTAGTCACAACCTTCGAGGCCATGTCGTTGGTCGAGTTTTCTCAACCATTTCTTCCATAGTTGGAGCTTGTGCATCAGCCAATTGTAATTTTTCCAGCCTGCAATTGTGGGTCCATTTGCATAAGGGATCAGGATTCATTACAAAGTCCTTAAGTTTGTCAAATCATCAAAACTACAAATAACACATCGTATTCATGCATTCACAATTCATGTGATAGTACTGATATTCTTGAAAAATGTTGTACTTGCTCATAATTCTTATTAGATATTGGATAAAGTAAATTGAGATTTTAGTTTTTCTTGTGATAGACATGGAAAAAAGGTGCATGTCGAGTATAAGCCTAGGATCATGCCTTCTTGGAACTTTTCTAGATGTACTATTCAATTTATATAAAAATATTCTATTTTTGTTGAGAAATGTAGACATGTGTTTGCTGGGAAGTGTAATTGATCAAGGGTACTAACTCGTATAACATGAAAAATATTTGCCAAGAGTTCTATAACTATTAACGGATACTCCATGATTTTTTATGATCACATGTATCATAGGTAACTCAGTTTTATGATTCCTCATTTTCTTGCATATCACTTTTTCTACATATGTGTTATTTTATCTGGACTTTGAGATTAATATTTCTATTCACAAGTGGTGATTATCAATGGCAAGAACTTATTAATTCATCGTTTGGCCAGCTTATAATAAATAAAAACTTGCTTCTACTACTCGAGAAACTTGAATATTCTACAAGGACGTATTATATGAGTAAGTCATTACCTTCTGGGTGAAATTTCCACAACATAACATTATTCTTAGTAAGAAGTATTGCAGTAGGATAATGGATAAGAGGATTTGAAAAACACTATGGCGTTATGATTTTCTGTCACGACCCAAAACCGAGCCGCGACTGGCACCCACACTTACCCTCCTATGTGAGCGAACCAACCAATCTAACCCTTAACGTTTCAATGTATATCAACAGAAAGTAATGCGGAAGACTTAAACTCATTAATAAAAACATTCAAAACTATTATTATCATCCCCAAAATCTGGAAGTCATCACCACAAGAACATCTACCTTCAAATTACTAAACTAAGAGTCTAAGAAAGCAAAAACAAGTAAAAGCTAGTCCATGCCGGAAGTTCAAGCATCAAGACTTGAAGAAGAAGACCCAGTCCAAGCTAGAAGCATTAGCTCACCCTGAATATCTGGTATGACGAAGACTGGCTAGAATCACTGTTGAGTTGAAGATGACGGAACGTTTGCTGCACTCCACAAATAACAAGAAGAAAACATAAAAGTAGGGGTCAGTACAAACCACAGGTACTGAGTAGATATCATCGGCCAACTCAAAATAGAAAACAGTATATATCAAGTAATATCATAAATCAACTATAAAACTCAACATGTAGCAACAACAAGTACTATAATCATCAATAAGTACCATCAAGTTCATCCATGAGGGCTCAAGCCTCAATACCATACTCATTTGGGAATTAAGTTTATTAAGTTGAGTATATTATCATCTTTCAAGATTCATTATCTTTCTTCCTCTTGTGTCGGTACGTGACACTCCGATCCCCTACTACTATGTGTCGGTACGTGACACTCCGATCCCCTAATTCTACGTGTCGGTTCGTGACACCCGATCCCCTAATACTACGTGTCGATTCGTGACACCCGATCCCCTAATAATATGTGTCGGTACGTGACACTCCGATCCCCTAATTCTACGTGTCGGTTCGTGACACCCGTCCCACTAATACTATGTGTCGGTTCGTGACACTCCGATCCACTAATACTATGTGTCGGAACGTGACACTCCGATCCACTAATCTCATTCTATCAATTCATCAAGCCTTCTCTATACCAAGGCGTCATCAATCCCATTACTTTAATTCATCAAGCCTTCTTTTATACCAAGGCATCATCATTAATAACATAGATTAAAGTTTCTTTTCAAGATTTGGGATTCAATAGTTTCATCATACTTAATAATCACAATTATATATCACATTCATGCATGCATACGATCAAGCACAAAGCAGGGTTTACAATATCATCAATACATATCATTCGCTATTAAGAGTTTTACTACGAATATCGTAAGAGAAACCATAACCTACCTCCACCGAAGAATTGAATCAAGCAAGAATTTTCCCAAAGCTTTGTGTTTCTCCTCTTCCTCGTTCGATTCTCCCTCTCTCTCTCTTGTTCTTTCTATTTTTCTTTTATCAAAACCCTCTTTCTTTTACCCTAATTAGTATATAATTAAGAATAAAAGATGGCAATAATAACCCACTAATTAACTTAAGGTTACCTCTTTTAACCCCCAAGTAATTAGACTTATAATCCTTAACCCTCTAACTTTATAATAAAGTAGGAATAGTCCAAAACGTCCCTAAACGTAACGGTAAAGAAAATCCGACCTCGCCTGGGATTACGCAGCTGTGACGGGCCGTCGTGCCTGCGACGGTCCGTCCTTCTGCTCCGTCACAGATTTCAGAGACAATTTCTCTAAAAAGTCTGTGACGGTCCGTCACACCTGTGACGGTCCGTCCTGCCATTCCGTTACGAAGTTCAGAGAGTCGATTTTCAGTACCAAATTTCAGAATTTCTAAGTGTTTTGAAACGAGACCTTGCGACGGTCCGTCGTGCCCATGACGGTCCGTCGTGGGGTCTGTCGTCTCAGTCAATTTTTCAGAAATAAAATCTGCTGCTCAAAACGACTAAACAGGTCGTTACAATAGATACCAATTTACCCATCGTTCGTCCTAGAACGATCACAAGAAGAAAAACAAGGGCGACAAGGAGTACCTGAATCTGTAAACAGATGTGGGTATTTTTCTTGCATATCTGACTCCTTCTCCTAAGTGGCCTCTTCAACCGGTCGATTCTTCCATTGCACCTTGATGGATGCAATCTCCCTTGACCTCAACTTGCGAACTTCTCTATCTAAAATAGCAACAGGCTCCTCCTCATAAGACAAGTTCTCATCAAGCAAAACTGAATCCCAACGGATAATGTAATTTCCATCCCCATGATATCTTTTCAACATAGACACATGGAATACCGGATGCACTCCGGACAGCCCTGGAGGCAAGGCTAACTCATAAGCCACCTCCCCTACTCGCTTAAGTACTTCAGGGACCAATATACCTTGGGCTTAGTTTACCTCTTTTACCAAACCGCATCACCCCTTTCATTGGTGAAACTTTCAACAAGACTTGTTCACCCTCCATGAACTCTAAGTCTCTAACCTTTCGATCTGCATATTCTTTTTGTCTACTTTGTGCCGCTAGAAGCTTTTCTTGAATATACTTCACTTTCTCTATCGAATCCCTCAAAAGGTCAGTACCCAAGGTCTAACCTCAAATGCATCAAACCACCAAATGGGAGACCTACATCTCTCTACCATACAATGCTTCAAATGGGGCCATATCAATGCTTGAGTGATAACTATTATTGTATGAAAACTCCATTAAGGATAGAAGTTATCCCAATGACCACCAAATTATCACACACACAAGCACGAAGCATATCCTCTAACACTTGAATCGTTCGCTCAGACTGACATCGCTCTGAGGATGGAACGCGGTACTAAGGTCCAACCTAGTACCCAATTCCGCATGCAATGTTTTCCAAAACTTAGAAGTAAACTGCGTACCTCTATCTGATATGATGGATAGTGGAACCCCATGCAATCGAACGATTTCTGAGATATAGATCTTGGCTAACTTCTCGGCATTGTAAGTTACCTTGACCGGAATGAAATAAGCAGATTTAGATAACCTATCAACAATCACCCAAATAGAGTCATACTTACCCATTGTCTTTGGAAGACCAACCACAAAATCCATTGCAATTCTCTCCCACTTCCATTCAGGAATGGGCGTTCTCTGAAGTGTTCCTCCGGGCCTTTGGAGTTCATATTTTACTTGTTGACAGTTTGGACATTTAGCAATAAAGTCAACAATATCACGCTTCATTCTACTCCACCAAAAGTGTTGCTTTAGGTCACGGTACATCTTGGTCGCACCCGGATGTATCGAATACCTTGAACTATGAGCCTATGCCAGAATAGTGTTGATCAAATCATCAACTTGGGGTACATATACCCTTCCCTTGATTCTCAAAACACCTTCCTCATCGATTGTCGCTTCTTTAGCCTCTCCTCGCAATACTTTATCTTGGATTCGCCTTAGTTTCTCATCATCAAACTGTTTTCCCTTAATCTTGTCAAGAAAAGAAGATCTTGACTCCACACTAGCCAACAATCCTCCCTTCTCATTTACTTCTAACCTCATCAAGTCGTTAGCCAGAGTCTGAACCTCTCTAGCCAATGGGCGTCTAGAAGCTTGCAAGTGAGCTAGACTTCCCATGCTTCCCGCCTTTCTACTTAAAGCATCTGCCACAACATTCGCTTTTCCCGGATGATACAATATAGTGATATCGTAGTCCTTTAGTAACTCCATCCATCTCCTCTGTCTTAAGTTCAAATCTTTCTGAGTAAAGACATACTGAAGGCTACGATGATCCGTGTAGACCTCACACTTAACCCCATATAAATAGTGTCTCCATTGCTTTAATGCAAACACTACCGCAGCCAATTCCAAATCGTGGGTCGGATAATTACGTTCATGCACCTTTAATTGCCTTGAAGCATAAGCAATCACACTCTTCTCTTGCATTAGTACTGGCACCCAAACCAGAATAGGATGCATCACAATAAACAATGAAGTTCTTACCCTCTACTGGCAAGGTAAGGATAGGTGCGGTAGTCAACAAAGTCTTGAGCTTCTGAAAGCTTTCTTCACACTCGTCCGACCATACAAATGGAACATTCTGCTTAGTCAAGTTCGTCAATTGGGAAGCAATAGAAGAGAATCCCTTGACAAATCAGCGGTAGTAGCTAGCTAACCCAACAAAGCTCCTTATTTCTGACACATTAGTGGGTCTTACCCAATTCTTCACTGTCTCAATCTTAGAAGGATCTACCATCACCCCATCCTTCGAAACCACATGCCCCAAGAAGGACACTGCATCTAGCCAAAACTCACACTTAGAGAACTTGGCGTAAAGCTTTTTCTCCCTCAACATTTCCAATACCATTCTCAAATGCTCCTCATGTTCCTTCTTGCTCTTGGAGTATATCAATATATCATCAATAAATACGATCACGAAGAGGTCCAAATATGGCTTAAAAATCCCGTTTATCAAGCTCATGAACGCAGCAGGGGCATTCGTAAGACCAAAAGAGATCACTACAAATTTGTAATGCCCATACCTAGTTCGAAAAGCAGTCTTTGGCACATCCGCTGCCCGTATTTTCAATTGATGATAACCGGATCTCAAGTCGATCTTAGAGAAGACACAAGCACCTTGTAGTTGATCGAACAAGTCATCAATGCGAGGAAGAGGATACTTGTTCTTAATAGTTACCTTGTTCAACTGCCGTAGTCTATTGCACATCCGAAAACTCCCATCCTTCTTCTTCACAAACAAAACCGGAGCACCCCAAGGAGATGCACTTGGTCTAATAAGCCTTTGCTCAACAACTCTTGAAGTTGGGCTTTAACTCTCTTAACTCTGCGGGAGCCATTCTATAAGGGGGTATAGAAATGGGGCGAGTGCCCGGTTCAAGATCGATACAGAAGTCAATATCCCTATCTGGTGGCACCCAGGAAGATCTGCAGGGACACATCTAAAACTCACGTACTACCGAACCGACTCAATCGAGGGTACTTGAGTAGTGTCATCCTTGAGATGGGCCAAGAAAGCTAAACATCCTTTACTAACCATTTTCTTAGCACGAAGAAAGGAGATGATACGCACCGGATTGGAAGTGTAGTCACCCTCCCACACTAACGGATCTGTCCCAGGCTTGGCTAACGTCCGTTTTAGCATTACAATCCAAGATCGCAAATTGCGGAGAAAGCCAAGTCATACCCAAAATTACATAAAATCAACCATTTCTAAGATACCAATCTACATAAGTGTTGCTCCCCACAAGTTCACCAAACAAGACCTATATACCTTTTCCACTACCACAGACTCACCCACTGGAGTAGAAACACGAATAGGCATATCAAGTAATTCACAATGTAAATTTAGACCATTAGCAAATGAGGAAGATACATAAGAAATGTGGATCCGGGATCAAACAATACAGAAGCCATGCAATCACAAACCAGAAGATTACCTGTGATGACAGCATCGGATGTCTCCGCCTCCGATCTCCAAGGGAAAGCATAACAATGGGCCCTTTCGTTTGTTGTGTCCGTTGCCCCTACCATGTTGTGATGTAGTGGCTCCAGTTTGCCCATCACCTCGGCCGTTTTGGTGACTACCATTTCCTCGACCACCACGTCCTCCAGAAAAATGGCCTCTACCATGACCACCTCTACCTCTAGTTATTGGAGGTCTGTAACTCTATTTTGGACAATTTCTCCTAATATGTCCAGTCTCCCCACATCCATAACACTCTCTGGAGTCAAGCATAGGTCTCTCGGAGAAGTGTTGACCGGTCTGAGGTGGTCCCCCAACTACAGTCTGTAGTGAAGACTGAATTGGTCGGACTGAGTAACTTCCCGAACCCTGTCCTCTAGTGTAAGAACCATTAAACTCACCTCCCTTTCGAAACCTTTTTGATGTCGATGTCGTGGTGAAGTCATCTGGCTTCACTCCTTCCACCTCTATCACAAAGTCTACCACCTCTTGGAAGGATTTTGCCGTTGCCGCTATCTGTAAGGCCGAAATCCGCAATTCTGACCTCAACCCCTTCACAAACCGGCGAATCCGCTCTTGGGAACTGAAACAGAGTTGAGTGGCATACCTGGATAATGCACGAAACTTAGCCTCATATGCATTAACAGACATTCTACCTTGCTCTAGACTCAAGAACTCATCTCTTTTTCTATCTCTCAAGTCCTTGGGATATACTTCTCCATAAACAAGCTAGAGAATGATGCCCAAGTCATAGGCGGTGCCTCTGTTGGTTGACACTCAACATGTGACCGCCACCACATTTTGGCGTTCCCTTGAAGCTGATAACTCACGAACTCAACACCGAACCGCTCCACTTACCCATCTTATGTAGTAGCTCATGACAGTCAACTAGAAAATCATAAGCATCCTCAGATTCAGCACCCTTGAAGACTGGAGGTTTCAATTTCAAGAACTTACTGAAAAGTTCATGCTGATCATTTGTCATTATAGGCCCAGTAGTCAGACGTGGAAACGTGCCTATGTCCAATGAGGCATCCATACGAGGAGCCATAGTAGCCGCATGTCGTATCTCTGAAACCGGAGGTGTTGGTGCAGAAACCACTGGAGGTGCCTGACCCTGATCAGATAACCCGCTAAGATAAGCAAGAACCTGATTGATCATCTCTGGGGTAGGTTGGGGTGGCAATTCCTCATTTTGCACTTGTTCACTCTCCCCTTCCTCAGTCGGTGGAGGAGTCACCGCCCTAGTACCGGATGGGCTCGGTGCTCGTCCTCTTCCTCTAGAGGACGTCCTCCCACGACCTCTACCGCGGCCTCTTGCCGCTGTTCTTCCTCGAGCCACAGCCCCAGTGGCTGGCTCAGACGTTTCTTGTCTTGCCGGTGTTATTGTTGGTGCGGTCGTTGCTCTAGTTCTAACCATCTGCGAAATAGAGTGAAGATGGTCAGATACCAATTCGTATCGCCTAGATACCAATTGGACTCAAGTAGTAGCACGAAAGAAAGAATGAAAGAGTGAAATTTCCTAAAGTCTTATAGCCTCTCAAGGAAAAGTAAAGGCGTCCCCCTACCGTTCCTTAAGACTCTACTAGACCTGTTCTTGTGTGATGAGACCAACGAACCTAATGCTCTGATACCAAGTTTGTCACGACCCAAAACCGAGCCGCGACTGGCACCCACACTTACCCTCCTATGTGAGCGAACCAACCAATCTAACCCTTAACGTTTCAATGTATATCAACAGAAAGTAATGCGGAAGACTTAAACTCATTAATAAAAACAATTAAAAACTATTATTATCATCCCCAAAATTTGGAAGTCATCACCACAAGAACATCTACCTTCAAATTACTAAACTAAGAGTATCTAAGAAAGCAAAAACAAGTAAAAGCTAGTCCATGCCGGAAGTTCAAGGCATCAAGACTTGAAGAAGAAGACCCAGTCCAAGCTAGAAGCATTAGCTCACCCTGAATATCCGGTATGACGAAGACTGGCTAGAATCACTGTTGAGTTGAAGATGACGGAACGTTTGCTGCACTCCACAAATAACAAGAAGAAAATATAAAAGTAGGGGTCAGTACAAACCACGGGTACTGAGTAGATATCATCGGCCAACTCAAAATAGAAAACAGTATATATCAAGTAATATCATAAATCAACTATAAAACTCAACATGTAGCAACAACAAGTACTATAATCATCAATAAGTACCATCAAGTTCATCCATGAGGGCAATACCATACTCATTTGGGAATTAAGTTTATTAAGTTGAGTATATTATCATCTTTCAAGATTCATTATCTTTCTTCCTCTTGTGTCGGTACGTGACACTCCGATCCCCTACTACTATGTGTCAGTACGTGACACTCCGATCCCCTAATTCTACGTGTCGGTTCGTGACACCCGATCCCCTAATACTACGTGTCGGTTCGTGACACCCGATCCCCTAATAATATGTGTCGGTACGTGACACTCCGATCCCCTAATTCTACGTGTCGGTTCGTGACACCCGTCCCACTAATACTATGTGTCGGTTCGTCACACTCCGATCCACTAATACTATGTGTCGGAACGTGACACTCCGATCACTAATCTCATTCTATCAATTCATCAAGCCTTCTCTATACCAAGGCGTCATCAATCCCATTACTTTAATTCATCAAGCCTTCTTTTATACCAAGGCATCATCATTAATAACGTAGATTAAAGTTTCTTTTCAAGATTTGAGATTTAATAGTTTCATCATACTTAATATAATCACAATTATATAATCACATTCATGCATGCATACGATCAAGCACATAGCAGGGTTTACAATATCATCAATACATATCATTCGCTATTAAGAGTTTTACTACGAATATCGTAAGAGAAACCATAACCTACCTCCACCGAAGAATTGAATCAAGCAAGAATTTTCCCAAAGCTTTGTGTTTCTCCTCTTCTTCGTTCGATTCTCCCTCTCTCTCTCTTGTTCTTTCTATTTTTCTTTTATCAAAACCCTCTTTCTTTTACCCTAATTAGTATATAATTAAGAATAAAAGATGGCAATAATAACCCACTAATTAACTTAAGGTTACCTCTTTTAACCCCCAGTAATTAGACTTATAATCCTTAACTCTCTAACTTTATAATAAAGTAGGAATAGTCAAAAACGTCCCTTAAAACGTGTAAAGAAAATCCGATCTCGCCTGGGATTACGCAGCCTGTGACGGGCCGTCGTGCCTGCGACGGCCGTCCTGCTGCTTCCGTCACAAACTTCAGAGACAATTTCTCTAAAAAGTCGTGAAGGTCCGTCACACGTGTGACGGTCCGTCCTGCCATTCCGTTACGAAGTTCAGAGAGTCGATTTTCAGTACCAAATTTCAGAATTTCTAAGTGTTTTGAAACGAGACCCTGCGACGGTCCGTCGTGCCCATGACGGTCCGTCGTGAGGTCCGTCGTCTCAGCCAATTTTTCAGAAATAAAATCTGCTGCTCAAAACGACTAAACAGGTCGTTACATTTTCAATGTTTAGTCAATTACTTTTTTAAAATCCTATTCTTATTTCTTTTCTTACAAAATCACTTTAACTAACAAATATATAGGAGATTAGCTAATGCTTACATTAATAAATAATTACATGATTGTGTAAGAACACATTAGCTAATGCTTGCACAATCATGTGATTATATATTAAATTTTAAAATAATACAATTTATTTATGTATAATAGATTAAAATTTTAATAATTTGATCCTTCGTTACTAAAAGGTACCTCGTGCGGGATTCAGAAATTCAAAAGTGTAGCGTAAGATTTTTTTAAAAAAATTAGCATATGATAATTGTGGCAAAAAAATTATTTCTTGGCTAAACTGACTCAACTTGTCATGAGGAAGGTTTTCGCTATAGCATTTTGATAGCCTTTATAATGGGATGTCTAATTTTGAACAAGCTTATCAGTGCGTCGTAATTTCCTCCTACTTTTGAATGAAGAGAATAGACGAGGGCTACTCCATAAATCCTCCTAAAACATCCGGGACAAGGGATCAATAAGGGAGGGAGAATTACCACACAAGGAAGGTATTAACATTCTAACAATGTTTGTAATATCTCAAAACTAGAAAGAACTAGAAAGGAGTTTAAATTTTAGAAATACTATTTTTGCAAAGTATAAACAGAATCTCGAATTTTTTATTTAAGTTAAAAATGAGTTTTTGTTCAAATCAAACGGCCATAACTCCTATCTCAGTATGAGTTAGGTGTAGTTTCAAATGTGGTTGGAAAGCCCTTGGAATGATCTTTCCGATGACGCCGAGATTGCGCAATTTTGAGTTCGTATGAGGATTTAATAATTTAATTTAATCCAATTTTATGATTTAATAAGGTTTGAGACTGAACTAAGTAAGTTTTATAAAGTGAGAATTTTCACGCCAGGGCTAAGGAGACGTAGAAGAAGAAAAAGGGCAAGATTTGCCAAGATTGTCGAATTAATTTGTGGATTCCGTGGGGGTGATCCCTAAAAAGGAATGTGAATCTATCTCAACGTTGGGTTCATTCGCCACATTCCAAGCATGTTTGATTTAGCGGATTTCATTCTTAAAATATTGTATTTTTTAATATTCTTGTATGTGGTTCTTGAATTGCTTTCGTTCTTGAACATGAGTTGAGATTTAGGAGTTCTTTGATGATGTAAGTGTTGTTCTTGAATTCATTGGGTTAAATCCTTGTATATATAATGTGGGTACATGAAATATAAGTGAATTTGAGAAAATAAATTAAATTAGAATGATTTAGGGTAAGAAAAATGAGTTGAAAGTCTGTCAGGCGTCACCTAGGTAAGGTTAGGCGCGATGCTCCCCATTTGCGCCGGAGGCCCTGGGGAGCTTTCTTACAGTGTGCCCAAATGGAGCCTTAGTTAAATGGGGCTGGCGAGGCGCACTCAGGACGCACTTGAAATGTCTTTTTGGCCTTATTTTTGTACTTCTGTCTGATTAAGCCTTTCTAAAGTGTTTTAACACTACCTAATGATACTAAGTACTCTAGATGACTTCTAATCATATAGAAATTATCCAGAAACATGAATTTCAATCTTGAATCAATAACATCAAATTTAAGGAAAGTTAAGAGCCAAGTCTAGAAAGTTCTTAGACTCTTTTCAAGAAGTCTTGTACAAATGCTTTTTTACTTTGTTTTAAGACTTAAAGATCAAGTTGAGTAAAGAGAAAAGATAATGAGAAGAAGTTCATTTCAATTTTGATAAGTTCTTTACAAAAGTTTTAGCTTTATTTTATAAGACTTAAGTTTGAGTTCAACTCAGAGTAAAGTGAAGTCTTTTCTTCAAAGCAGTATATGGGAACTAAGTATTCCCAAAGAAGTATAAAATGTTTTCACATTTTGAAATATAATATTTGAGATTTCCAAAAAGCCTTCGGGCATGTTTTCAGAAAAGATTAATAGCTTTATAAATGAAGCAAACAGGGAAACTAAGATTTCCACGATATACTTTGATCTAAGTTTTTGAGAACTAATCTCAAATCACAGAAGCAGTATGTTTTAATAAAATAAGAGTCAGTATAATTTGAGAGTAGTATTGAGTACCGAATTGGCGACGAGGATGAGCTCAGATAATCACATCTCCATAAAACCATGTAGCCACCATGGGTGAAAAAGGGTCATACTTTTTAGATGAACCCTTCTCACAGTAGACTAATGAATCCATTAGGTAGTTCGGGTCTTATACCTTTGGTTGGGTATAAGATGCGCTGGCAGCGTGAGGTAGATCATTGTATCATCACTATAGCTTTTATATGATGGTTGTCGGTTAGAGAAACTACCATAGAAGTTAAATGTATTTATATATATACGTAGTCACTTGTATTCTTATATACATTTAAGAGTTATTTGTATCCTTGAATACATATAGATTTTACAGTCTTTTAACAATTTTTTCTTTATATTGCACTTGTTTTTAAGATGTTTTACATTGAAATGATTTACTTATGTGGATGTGAGTTGAATCAAGTAAGTTCTTCAATTACCTTTAGATTCTTTTGTTATTAAAACATACTGCTTCTGTGATTTAGCATTCCAACTCGGATACTAGTATATTTAATGTGCTGATGCTAGTTGGCTTGCATTGTATTATGATGCAGACGCAAGTAACGAGGATCGGCATCCAGAACACCTTGATCCAATTGAGCACTATAGAGTCCGTTAGTGAGCCATCTTGCATTCATGAGGACTCATTTTATTACTTTCAGTATTTTATTATTAGGATATCATGGGGTATGTCCCAACATCTATCTCAATTTTAGAGGCTTCATATATAGACATTCAGATATAAATTCTTTAGTCTTTCATTTCTTTCTATTTGTTAAGACTTTGGTTGCCACTTGCTGGCAATTTAAATGTTTCATCTTTACAATATTCTCACTTAGTATGCTTTATCAATTCAGTTGAGTTTGATCATTATAGTTATGCATGTTGTCTTCCACCGAGTTAAATAAGCCAGACCAAGGGTCCGCTCCAGGTCAGCAATGGTCTTCGAGTGCCGACCACGCCCAAGGTGTAGGCTCGGGGCATGACAAACTTGGTATCAAAGCCCAAAACTAAAAAGTCCTATGGAGTCTATGAAACCGTGTTTATAGAGTCCTAGTTATCAGTTTGAAGCGCGCCAGATCTATAATAAGGAGGTTGTAACATTTAGGAAATTCCTCACCTCTTTTATACATACTTTCTACATTAGAGTTTATCGCTAAAATTTTTATCTCTAATTCGTTCTTGCGCGTGTTTTAGATAACCATGCCTCCACGAAGAGGAGTCAGAGGTAGTACATCAAAGAGGAATGTTGAACAACAAGAACAAGGGGTAGCTAAAGCACCAAACGTGCAACTTGAGAATTCATTAATGTTGAATTTTGTAAGGCAATCCGATGTTAGGTCGATTAGCGACTAACCAAGTTGGGAAAAAACAAGGAGCTCGACCAAAAGAGGCTGACATTTCGAGGATTCTTGAGTTCTTGAGGATGAATCCTCCAAGTTTTACTGGTTTTATCACTGTAGAGGACCCCGAGAATTTTATTGATGAGTGAAAAAGGTGTTTGATGTGATGCATGTTAATATTAAGAGAGTTGATCTAGCTGCATATCAACTGAAAAATATTACTAGGACTTGGTTTGATCAATGGAAGAAGGGTAGAGATGAGGATGAACCATATCTGAGTTGGGCCTATTTTGAAAAAGTTTTCTTTGTGTGTTTCTTTCCCTAGGAATTGAAAGAGGCTAAGGTACGTGAATTTCTTACACTCAAGCAAGATTCTCTCAGTGTGCATGAGTATGGATTGAAATTCACCAAAATACCTCGTTATGCTTTGGAAATGGTTAAGGACATGAGGAGTATGATTTTTGTTTGTTGTTGTATTGGGTCGTTCTTGAAGCAAAGTGTGTCGGGTAACAATGCTTATTGGGGACATGGACATTTCGAGGTTGATGATCTATGTGCATCAGGTATAGGAGGAAAAACTAAGAGACAAATAGGAGTTCAAGAACAAAAGAGCTAAGAAAGGGAACGAGTCCGGGTAGCAGAATAGTAATGCCAACTGGTCATCCTTCCAACAAAAATAGAAGGGTCCTGCTCTATCATCTGTTAGTGAACCTAAACCGAAGAACAAGTGTGAGTATTATGGCCAGGGCTCCAGAGATAAACCTGCTTATTCACAATGTAATGTGGCGCAATGAGGTAGTAAGCCTCCTTGCTGCACCAAGTATGGTAGAAACCACTCCGCTGTTTTTCGTGAAGGCTCTGGTGGTTGTTTTAGGTGTAGTCAAACCAGGAATTTAAAAAGAGAAAGCCCAAAGAATAAGAAATGAAATGGTACTGGGGAAATAGAGCTCAGTCTTCTTCAGTTGCTCTGGCAGACAGGGCTAAACCTAGAGGAACTACTTTCGGTAATGGTGGAGGAACAAACCACTTGTATGCACTCAATATTTCCAAGAACAAGAGGATTTACCAGATGTTGTCACTGGTATGATTCAAGTCTTTCACTTTACTATTTATGTGTTGCTAGACCTAGGTACGAGTTTATATTTTGTAACTCCATATGTTGCAATGAACTTTGATATTATTCTTGAGTAACTCATTGAATCATTCAGTGTTTCTACACCTATTGGTGAGTCCATTACAGCTGAGAGAGTTTATCGTGATTGTCTCTTTTTTGTGAATCAGAAGAGTACCATGGCTAATTGAGTTAGACATGGTAGAATTTGATGTCATTCTTGGTATAGACTGGCTTCATGCATATTATGCCTCAGTTTATTGTAGAACTTGAGTTGTCAAGTTTCAATCTTCAAATGAGCCAGTCTTAGAGTTCAAAAACAGTTCACAGTGCCTAAGGGTTATTTTATTTCGTACCTTAAGGCAATGAAGTTAGTTTCCAAGTGGTGTGTCTATCACTTAGTCAAAGTTAATGACTCAAGTGTTGATATATCTTCCTTTTATTCAGTTCCTATAGTGAAAAAGTTTCGAGAAGTCTTGCCAGATTATCTTCCCGGAGTTCATCCTGAGAGAGAGATAGACTTTGACATAGATATTATTCCAAATACTCACCTATCTCTATTCCTCCATATAGAATGGCACCAGCAGAGTTGAAAGAGTTGAAAGAACAATTGAAAATTTTGTTAGATAAGTGTTTCATTCGACCAAGTATCTCACCATGGGGTACTCTGGTCTTGTTTGTAAGGAGAAATATGGTTTTCCCTTAGAATATGTATAGAATACCATCAGTTGAACAAGGTTACATTGAGAATAAGTATCCTCTTCCAAGGATAGATGATTTATTTGATCAATTTCAGGGTGCCGCCTATTTTTATAAGATATGTCTCAGATCTGGCTACCATCAATTAACAATAAGGAAATGTATTATTCCAAAGATAGCTTCAGAACCAGATATGGTCATTATAAGTTTTTAGTCATGTCCTTTGATTTGACTAATGCACCAACAGCGTTCATGAATCTTATGAATAGAGTCTTCAAACCTTATTTATGTATGTTTGTTATCATTTTCATTGATGACATACTAATATATTCAAGAAACAAAGAAGATCATGCTAGTCACCTGGGGATAATCCTTCAGACTTTGACAGAGAAGAAGTTATATGCTAAATTCTCAAAATGTGAGCTTTGACTTAAGTTTGTGGAATTCTTGGGCCACATAGTTTGCGGTGATGGAATTAGAGTTGATACCCAAAAAATTGAGAAAATCTAGAATTGGCCTAGACCCACATCTCCAATTGATATTAGGAGTATCTTGGGTTTGGCTGGCTACTATAGGAGATTTGTAGAAGGTTTCTCGTCCATTTCGTCCCATTTTACCAAGTTGACTCAGAAGACAATTAAGTTCAATGGTATGAAGCTCTTAAGAAAAGCTTTCACGAATTGAAAAAGAGGTTGACTACTGCCCAATTTTGACCTTACCAGAGGGTACTTAAGGTTTTATGTTGTATTGTGGTGCATCTAGAGTTGGTTTGGGTTGTGTCATAATGCAGAATATAAAGGTTATAGTATATGCTTCTAGATAATTGAAAGTCCATAAGAGGAATACCCCAACCAATGACTTAGCTTAGAGTTGGTTGCTGTAGTTTTTGCGTTGAAATTATGGCATCACTATTTGTGTGGTGTTCATGTTGATATATTAACTTATACAAGATCCTACAATATGTATTCACTCAGAAGGAATTAATCTTAGACAAAGGAGATAGTTAGAATTGCTCAAGGATTATGATATAAGCATTCTTTACCACCCAAGTAAGGCTAATGTGGTTGCTGATGCCTTAAGCAGGTTTTTTATGGGTACTACCGCCCATATTGAAGAAGATAAGAAAGAAATAGCAGAAGATGTGCATATACTTGCATGCTTAGGAGTCTGACTTATGGATTCCGCAGAAGGAGGAATAGTGGTGATAAATGGGCTGAATCATCATTAGGGTTGAGGTGAAAGAAAAGAAAGACCAAGATCCCATTTTTCTTAAATTGAAAACAAATGTTCATAAGCAAAAGGTATAAGCTTTTGAGCAAAGAAGAGATGGTGTATTGAGACATTAAGGTAGATTGTGTGTACCTATGGTGGATGGAATCCAAGAGAGGATCATGGAGGAAGCTCACAGTTCCAGATATTCCATTCATCTGGGTACCACAAAGATGTACCACGATTTAAGAGCAGTATATTGGTTGAAAGGTATGAAGAAGCACATTGTTGAGTTTGTTTCAAAGTGCCCAAATTGTCAACAAGTTAAATTAGAGCATCAAAGGCTTGGTGGTTTGGCTCAGAATATAGAAATGTAAGAATGGAAATGGGAGATAATTAATATGGACTTCATCACAAGAGTATTAAAGTCTCGCAGAAAAAAATAATTCTATTTGGGTGATTGTTGATATACCGTGGTTTCACGGTATTATTAATACTTTTTCCTTAAGTTTAGTGTGTCCAAAAGCCTTTTTGTTCTAATTTTTATATAAGTTTCTACTTATTTGCAAGAAATCTGTCCAAAGATGAATGCGGAGCTTTTTGAGCGAAGAAATGCAGCAGACCACCTACGGATCTTGTGACGGTTCGTCATGCTCGTGACGGTCCATAGGTGGCAGCGTAGTGCAGCTGCTGAAGGAAGATGGGGAAGTCTGACCAAGTGTGGGGTTACGGAAAGCGTGACGGACCGTCGTATCCATGACGGTCCATCCTGCAGGTTCATCATGAAGTTCAGAGAAGTAGTCCCAATACCCATATTCCAAGAGTTCAAGTGTTTTGGAACGGAGACCCTCGACAGACCGTTGTGCCTGTGACAATCCGTCATACCTGCCGTCGAGGGTAATGAAGAGAGCAGCAGAAGAAATCGCATAAAGTATGGGACGATGTAGTTCATGACGGTCCGTCGTGACCACGACGATCCGTCACGATGTCCGTCAATCCACAGCGTTTTGACAGATTTCCAGCAAATAGAGTCCTTATGTAATTAGGTTTTTATTTTTTATAAATAGTTCGAAAAACCTCATTTTTGAGGTTAGACTCGGGATTATTTGGTTAGGACCTTGATTATTGTTAGACTCTTGATTATTTTTTAGACCTTTTGTGAGATTCTTGATTATTTTGAGATTCTTATAATGGACTATTGGTGATTTTTGTTGATTAATAAGCGAACTTTCAGATTTTAATCTTTCTCATTGAAGTAAGTACATGAATTCTTATATAATATATTTGAATATTGTGATTATGACTATGGGTAACTAAACTCCATAACTAGGGTTGTGGGAACCATAGGAAAATAATGAGGTAAAACCTAACTAAAATAACAATTCTAGAATAGTGTTTTGCATGTATTGATAATTCTTTTGCTTAGAAGTCTTTTAACAGATGGCCAACGTTAGAACTCGGCTTAATGCGACTTGCCGGACCATGGAGGTAGATAATAGGAAAAGAATTATCAACATAGATTTAGTGTATACTATCTAATAGGCTAGTATTGATTGGTATGAGGTAATGACTTAGTCAAATATCGAATACGATGCTTAAATGTGAGGTAAATATAAGGGTTAGGATAGCAACACACGTAGCCAAACAAAGGTGCGGAGTGAAATTTTCTAGATGCCGGACCAAGGACTTAGAAATACACAACTTATCACTTTGCATTCAAGATACTAGGAAAGAATTGTTATAGTTAGACTTATCAAGTTATTAACCTGTGGGGAACACGTAAACCCTAGTTACCTTGATTAATTGATTAAACTCCAACATTCGAAGTTGTTAGTTGTCTCCTTTAATTTCGCTAGTTAATTTCATTTATTTAGGAATAAAACCCCCCTTTTTATCATTTTTGCTTTCCAAGGAAGTAATTGACTGAACAACAGTAATAATAGATTGAAGATAAGTCTAAGCTATTTTCCTCGTGGTAACGATCCCAACCTCATTAGTTGGGTTATTTACTTGACACGACCGCTTTACTTCTTATTTGAGAAGTTAGTTTGAGGGTATCAAATTTTGGCGCCGCTGCCTGGGAAAGTAGCTATTAGATTAACTTAAACTTATTTCTATAGTTTTTTTTATATTTTCTTGATTTTACTTTGTTTTATTGTTTTTGATTCGTGCAGAACCACCCTCTTTTTATGCCAAGTACACGGAGAGGAAGAGAACCCCTGTTTCCCTACAATCACGAATTAGAGCGTACACTATGCAACATTAATAGAAACTTGGGAATTAATGATGATGATCCAAACCAGAACATCCCAGCTCCGGTTGATGTTCATGGTCACTTGTTACCCGATGCTCAGGGTGAAAACCAACAGAGGGGACAAAATCCCGCTCCACGGCCCCAAGCATACTACAGAGGCTATGACAACATAGCAGACTCCGATGGGCCACTTGTCTTGCCTCCTCTACCACAAGGCCACACCTTCGTAGTAACTAGTAGCCTGATGCAAATGCTCACTGCCAGAGGTTTGTTTTCAGGGCTACCTTCTGAGGATCCACATGCCCATATAGCTAAGGTAAGGGCAGTGTGTAAAAGCTGTGTAGGGAGGCCTGACTTGGACTTGGATGTAATAGGGCTTAGAGTATTTCCTGTCTCACTGACGGGAGAGGCTGCTATATGGTTCACTGAGCTCCCTTACAACTCAATTTTCACATGGAACCAACTAAGGGATGTTTTCTTAGCACGCTACTATCCGGTCTCCAAGAAACTAAACCACAAAGACAGAGTGAACAAATTTGTGGCACTACCAGGAGAGTCAGTTAGTAGTTCTTGGGATAGATTCACCTCGTTCTTGAGAAGTGTCCTAAATCCCCGTATAGATGATGAGTCACTGAAGGAATACTTCTATTGGCTTCAAGATGATAATAATAAAGCAGTGTTGGACACTATAGCAGGTGGATCTTATGGGGAGTGTCCTTATGCTGAGATTGCTGAAAAATTAGAGAAAATCTCCCGGAATAATAAAGCTTGGAGTACTAGGAACTCAGATACCGGGAGAAATACCTTTGCAGTGCTGTCCACTCACAACCCAGCCACAGATGAGATTCGTGAAGAAATGGCTAAGATGAGAAATGAGCTTGGGTTATTACTAAAACATATCACTGGGGTGCAAAAAAGATAAATGCAGTTAACTACTTGCCTAAACCACCACCTCCTAATGATTAATGCTATTATGCGGAGGAGTGCTATGCAGTAAATGAGCAGATGGGGGGTTTCCGACCGAACGCCCAAGGCTCAAATCAGGATAATTGGCGCCAAGGTCAAGGGAAGCCCGGTCGGTTCTATGGTAACTATAACCCTGAGGGTCATTATGTCCGAGATGGAAACTATAACCGTGACAATAACTTCTACAGGGGTAACTACGGTAACAAAAATGATAGGAATGGACCCTATGTCCCTCCTCAAAATTGTGAAGTTACTCCTAGGGATGGTGGAGATAGTATGGCGCGAGTAGAGGATATGTTGCACGAAATGATGAGGAGGTTCGATGCTAGTGATGAGCACATTAAAGATTTAAGGTGTGATTTAGCAGGTATTGGGCAAAAAGTCGATACACATGCAATATCGATTAAGCAGATCGAGTTGCAAATAAGCCAATTATATGCGACTAAGAACACACGACAACCAGGCACTCTTCCTAGCAACACTGTCCAAAATCCGAAATATGATGCACACTGTATGGCAATCACTACTCGGGGTGGTAAGCAAACCATTGAACCACCTATGCCGTCTAATGAGAGGAAAAGGTGAGAAAGGATGATGATGATAAGGTAGGTGGTAAAGGGTAGTGGTGAAGCAGAAGAGAGAGCACTGGAAAAGATGCAGAAGTCCCTATGAAGGTAATTCCCACGCCTAGACCACCACCACCCTTCCCTCAGAGATTAGTGAAAAAAGACTGAGCATGGTAAATATTGGTGTTTTATAACAATGCTGAAGCAGCTTTCTATCAATGTCCCTTTGGTAGAAGCTCTAGAACAAATGCCCGGTTATGCCAAGTTTATGAAAGATCTGGTTACAAAGAAAAGATCGGTCACTTTTAAGGATGATGATAAAATGTAGCATTGTAGTGCTATAGCTACAAGATCTCTCGTACAAAAGAAAAAAGATCCGGGTGCGTTCACTATTCCTTGTACAGTCGGGTCATTACATTTTGCGAAAGCATTATGTGATCTGGGGGCAAGCATAAATCTCATGCCCCTCTCTATTTACAAGAAGTTGGGCTTGGGTGACCCAAAACTTACTACGATGCGGCTACTGATGGCTGATCAAACAGTGAAAAGGCCTATAGGGATACTCCATGATGTGCTAGTAAAAGTGGAGTCATTCATATTTCCGGCATATTTTGTTATTCTTGATTGTGAAGTCGATTTTGAAGTGCCTATTATTCTTGGGAGGCCATTCCTTGCTACAGGTAGAGCTTTCGTTGACATGGAAAAGGGGCAGATGAAATTTCGATTGAACAATGAAGAAGCGACCTTCAACATTTGTAGGACCATGAGGCAGAGTGGTGAGCTCCAACCGGTATCTGTCATATCCCACAAAGAAAAGATGAAGAAGGAGAATGAACCAAAAAGTGCAAAACAAGAGTTTATGGTTGGGGATTTGGTGCTTTTAGACAGTTCTGGTTGCCTTGTCTTCCGGGCAAGCTCAAGTTCAAACGGACTGGCCCTTACTTGATTACCCAAGTATTCCCTCATGGAGCAGTTGAGTTAAAAACCAAGGAGGGAGTGTGGTTTAAGGTGAATAGAGAACGAATAAAACTCTATTTTGGGCATACTGCATCGGTGAATGAAGTGATAGAGGCATACCATCTTAATGAAGGCTGAGTAATCAAGTGTCCTAAGTCGTGCCGCGACGTTAAATCAGACGCTTGTTGGGAGGCAACCCAATACTTATAGTTTTTTCTTTCTAGTAATGGTAGAATTTTCTACTAATGGTAGAATTTTCTACTAATGGGTTTTAAAGTTGCAGGCACATCACCATGAAATTCTGCAGAAAATTACTCTGCAGCAGTCACTGACGGATACAACGACGAACCGTTGCTCCTGCGACGGACCGTCGCATGAATCAGTCGTGCCAGGTACGTCTTTCTGTTATTTTCAAACTAGGGCACACGCGACGGGGAATCGTCGCGTCTTTAATAAAGCGTACCCGACCCGACAGGGTTTTTTTAAAAAAATTCATCATTTATAACCCCCACCCCTTCATTTCACCCCATTCTTTCACCTTTTCTCCCATTTCCCTCCCTTTTCAACTTTCAAAGCTCTCTTACAACCGATCATTTTCTCTAAATTCTCCAAATTCCTCAAAATTCATCATCTACTAGTCGGAGTTGGTGCTGTGAGTGTCTACTAATCACCAAGTACCTTTCCCTCTTGTTTTTCTCAAATTCTCAGGTATGTGTCTCTAATTTCTACTCAATTAGTAGTAGCCTAGTTCTTCTTGAGATGTGCATTTTTTATCAAATTTTATTTGACCGCGGTTAAAAAAATCCTCGAAATTGCCGTGTTAAAACCCTAGAAATAGGTGCTTTAGCATTGCTAGTTTACTAGGTTTTGGGTTAGACAAATGTAGGTGAAAACACAACCAATTCGATTTGGGTCATAGGGGATGAATGGGGCATCTCCAGTTCTGTCACTGAGTTACAGAACGAGACTTCGATGAAGAACCGTCGTACCCACGACGGACCGTCATTGGGTCCGTTCCAACCGCCCTAACACCCCCGTGTCCAATTTTCTCCAAGTGTCCACCAACGGCCACATGCGACGGACCGTCATGCCCACGATGGTCCGTCCTGCACAACCATTTTGGTTGTCAGAGACCTTATTCCTAAGGGTCTCTCATTTTTTCTAAGTTTCCTCCAACGGACACATGTGACGGACCGTCATCCCTACGACGGTCTATCCTGCACAACCGTTCTGGTTGTCAAAGACCCTGTTCCTAAGAGTCTTTCTCTATTTTTCTAAGTGTCCTCAAACGGACCAGTACAACGGACCGTCGTGCTTGTGACGGTCCATCCTGCATATACCGTCATACTTGTCAGAGACTCTCCTTTAAGGTTCTCCATATAAACATAGTCTAAGTAAGACACGACGGATACCATGACGGTCCGTTGTGTTTCACCGTTACTATAGCAATGTCATTTTATTTTAATTTTATTTTATTTATTTTGTGTGATTTTGATTGTCTTGTTTGCTTCTTCTAGTACTAATATTGATTCTTTACATGTACTATCTACTATGGCACCAAAACAAGATCAAGTCTATGCACGCGGGCGATCGAAGTTTGTCGCCCCGTCTGCCCGCCTGGTCATTGGCTTTGATGATGAGCGTGACCCCGAGTACGTGTACCCAGGCACTTCCACCCCATCCCGAGCTGCACGTGCTGCCAGAGCCACACCCAAAAAAGTGGCATCCGGCGTAGTCAATGCCTCCCAGTCCGATGAGGAGCGCACACTGACCGGCACACCTTCTTAGTCAACCACTAATGAAGAAGGAGCGTATGGCTCCTTAGGAGTTTCGTGGTCGGAGGAAGCCTCCGGATCTGCTGAGGTTCCCGCACCCGTCACCGCTGCAGCGTCAGCCTCGTCTGATGAGGCTAATAGTTCGAAATCCACACCCGATTCACCAGCTCGTGCTCTCTCCCCGGTTACTGACTAGCCCAACCGGTGGTGTGTCGACGGGCAGTTTCAAGTCTATTTCGATGCAAAGTTCCTGAATGACAAAGTTGTTATGACTCGGACACTTACATTGGAGCGGCGGGTCCTTACGAGAAGTCTCTCGACGATGCCTGAGATCCACAATCTCTTCACCAGACATCGATTGGAGTGGACAGCACGTCCGTTGGGACGTTATAGTGAAGAGATGGTCCGAGAGTTCTATGCATCCTAGGTAGCGACTCTCCGATCACAGATTGATAGACGGGCTGCCCCCGCCAAACAGGCCCCACTGGAGCAGGTCCAAGTACGTGGTGTTCAGGTTGATATCTCCCAACCTGCCATCCGCCAGTTTCTATATGGCGAGGATGTTAATGCTAATCGGACCCCTCTCACTGCCGAGTTTGACTATCAATGGTAGATTGTTAAAGATGGACAATTCTTGCATGAGCCATCGCTAAGAGAGACCACCAAGAGGTGGATGGCCCTGCACTTTTCCGTTGATGGAGAGGGTGCCGACTAGGTAACCGAGCCGAAGGGGGCCATCAAGAAGGCCAACCTGACTTTCACGGCGAAGTTTTTGTGGTTGATTGTCCGCCACTGCCTTTTCCCCACAGCCGCTGATAATATCGTTACATGGGATTGAGCAGTACTGATGGTGGCGATTCTAGCCGGGTTTGAGGTGGATTTTGTGTGGCTTCAACAGGCAGTCATGCACGAGAGGGCTTTTAAGGTCACAACTACTTACCCTTTCCCATGCATGATATTTTCTCTATGCAGGTCCGCAGGTGTGCCTATATGGCACGTTGATCAGCTCAAGACCCCTCTAGGCACTGTTGATATCGGCCTCATATGGGATGAGGACAATGAGTTGGCTCCACGCAGAGGGCACCATCCAGAGTTGCCTCCACTTGTTGACAATCTGGCTTATACGGTAGCACAAGCTTGCACGGCTACGCAGGTAGAACTGCCCCAAGCTCCTCTCGCTCAGCCCCTTTACCCGCTCTGGTCCCGCTTGCTAGGGTCCAGCAATTAGAGGCGCAAATGGCTACACTTCTGCATCATATCCAGTCTTGCATGCAGAGGTCTATTGGCGAGGCAGAAGAGCGCTTGGAGCGGAGAAAGGTCCAGCACACAGAGCGGAAGATCGCTGAGGTTCATCAGCGCTTGGACGCTTTTGAGTTGCGGGTGCTAGCCCTTCCAGCCCCTATGGTAGATGTGTCGACCCTTTAGGCTGCGGTCAACAGTCTTCGCGCAGATATTGATATGATCTTAGAGGCTAGGGTGCCTGAGTCTGAGGCCCCTTCTGCAGAGCCTGCTGAAGACACAGTGATGGCGGCCTATTCGCCACTTCAGAGATTCTACCACCTCCCCCTTGAGAGCATGCCAAGAGCCGTAGGGGTCGAGAGGAGGATGTAGCTCGAGCACGGAAGAAGGAGCGCCGTGAGATGGAGGCTGCGAGGAGAGCCTCGCTTGCTGAAGAGGAGGCGTGTCAGTTGAGAGCAGGAGAGTTAGCTGCTGGGGCGTCTAGCTCCAGAACTGTGGATATAGCGGCAGGAACTGCTGAGTGCTGTTGATGCTGAGGACACCACTGAGGGTGTCCAGATTACAGAGGTAGTGGGTTCCGGGGAACCGGACCCACCAGCTTGCTGATCGTCAGCGCTTTGCGCCCCAGGTTTGCTTCACCTACCACTCTAGTAATTTAATTTTTTTATGCATTGGGGACAATTGGGGTGGGGTAAATGGAAAGTGAGTGCTAGGGTGAAGTCTGAGTAGCCCAATTCACTATCCTATTTTGGTGTTTTCTTGCCTGTGGTCTTTTTCCCCAAGAGATTGATTACTTTTTCTGTTGAACCGGCATGTCTATATCTTGTGTACATATTTTAATTCTGGAGCATGATGTCTAAAATGATATTCTGATAAAAAGGAAAATGATGCATGACTAGGCATAATAATTGATAAATGTGTGGCTCTAAGCATGACATAGATGTACACCACTTCATGACCCTAAATCTAAAATTCGAACTAGGTGTCTGATAATCTGGTAGAGTGATGAGATGTCAAGTGAGTGTGAGGAAGATTTGAATAGTCCACTATTTGTACTAAGCTAGAACTTGCCTGGTTAGTCCTGCTAAAAGTAAGTTGTAATAGACAATTAGGAAATGATCATAGGCCCTTATTCAATATAGCCCATTTTTAGCCTAAATATAAAAGAAAATCAAATGAAATTTGTCCTTCTTTTATCCAAATGATTTGAGCTTAAATTAGACCTTTCTTTTTCACCCCAACTGATCTTCTCTAGGAATAATGTGTTAGCCATGGTCCCTCCTTGGACATGTGCACCTCAGCTTATGCCAAAAGCATAAGTTTAGGGTGGCTAATGCAGTAAACAACCTTTATGGCCCTGACCCAACTTTGGGTATTATGTACTTTGAATCATTGCAAAGCCATGAGTTGAGGGTGGCTATTATGAGGAATGCTCTGGAAAGTGGGGTTGAAAGAACAAAGAGAGAGAAAGAACAAAAGTAAAGTGACACAAGAATGAATTGAATTATAAAAAGAAAAGTAAAAAAAATATAAAGAAATACAAGCAAAAGAACAAAAGAAGAGAAGACGAGAGGACACAAGAAGAAGAAAAAAGGGAGAATAGCAAGGTGAAAGAATATGGGAAACTAGGAAAAATAAAATGATAGAAAATGGTATGTTTAGCCAATATGGCAAGGAGGTCAAAAAGTCACTAAAGTATACCTAAATATACCCTACCTGACCCTGAGCCTGTGTTACAAGCTAAGAAAGTCCTATCGTGATCCTAAGGGTTGTATAGCGAACTTAAAGCAGTGAAAATAAGGGCAAGCTTATGGCAATAGTTATGAATGAGTGTGAATTTGTTCTGAGAGTGAGTGTTGAAAAGTAATCCTTATACTCAAACTGAAATCATTGTGTGAAAAATGAGGATTTTGTTTTGAAGTGAGGACACTAGTTGAAGTACCGGAAATATTAGCACCTCGGTGAGAAATTGAAGAGGGTAGGTGCTAGTGCATGGTGAGTCTGTGTCATGTTCTGATTCCACATAATTCAAGCCTAATAGTGATAGCATGCATAAATATGATGAGATTAATCGGGAATGATAGCCAAATGATTGCAAAGGATAAAACATGGATACTATTGTACAAAGATTTTGTATTGAGTCATAGTGCGTCGCTTGAGGACAAACAACGAATTTTAGTTGAGGGTGTTGATGTACCGTGATTTCACGGTATTATTAATACTTTTTCCTTAAGTTTAGTGTGTCCAAAAGCCTTTTTATGCTAATTTTTATATAAGTTTCTCCTTATTTGCAGAAAATCTGTCCAAAGATGTATGCGGAGGTTTTTGAGCAAAGAAATTCAGAAGAGACCACCTACGGAGCTTGTGACGGTCCGTCATGGTCGTGACGGTGCATAGGTGGCAGCGTAGTGCAGCTGCTGAAGGAAGATGGGGAAGTCTGACAAATTGTGGGGTTACGCAAAGCGTGACGGACCTTTGTATCCATAACAGTTCGTCCTGCAGGTTCATCATGAAGTTCAGAGAAGTAGTCCCAGTACCCATATTCCAAGAGTTAAAGTGTTTTTGAACGGAGACCCTCGAAGGACCGTTGTGCCTGTGACGATCCGTCATACCTGCCATCAAAGGTAATGAAGAGAGCAGCAGAAGAAATTGCATTAAGTATGGGACGACGGAGTTCATGATGGTCCGTCGTGACCACGACGATCCCTCACGATGTCCGTCGATCCAGCCGCGTTTTGACAGATTTCCAGCAAATAGAGTCCTTATGTGATTAGGTTTTTATTTTTTATAAATAGTTCAAAAAACCTCATTTTTGAGGTTAGACTCGGGATTATTTGGTTAGGACCTTGATTATTGTTAGATTCTTGATTATTTTTAGACCTTTTGTGAGATTCTTGATAATCTTGAGATTCTTGTAATTGATTGTTGGTGATTTTTGTTGATTAATCAAGCGAACTTTCAGATTTTACTCTTTCTCATTGAAGTAAGTACATGAATTCTTATGCCATATATTTGAATATTGTGATTATGACTATGGGTAACTAAACTCCATAACTAGGGTTGTGGGAACCATATGCGAATAATGAGGTAAAAACTAACTAAAATAACAATTCTAGAATAGTGTCTTGCATGTATTGATAATTCTTTCGCTTAGAAGTCTTTTTAACAGATGGCCAACGTTAGAACTCGCCTTAATGCTACTTGCCGGACCAAGGAGGTAGATAATATGAAAATAATTATCAACATAGATTTAGTGTATACTATCCTATAGGCTAGTATTGATTGGTACGAGGTAATAACTTGGTCAAATATCGAATATGATGCTTAATATGAGGTAAAGGTAAGGGTTAGTATATCAACACACGTAGCCGGACCAAGGTGCGGAGTGAAATTTTCTAGATGCTAGACTAAGGATTTAGAAATACATAACTTATCACTTTGCATGCAAGATACTAGGAAAGAATTGTTATAGTTAGACTTATCAAGTTATGCACCTGTGGGGAACACGTAAACCCTAGTTACTTTGATTAATTGATTAAACTCTAACATTCGAAGTTGTTAGTTGTCTCCTTTAATTTCGCTAGTTATTTTCATTTATTTAGGAATAGAAATCCCCTTTTCTATCATTTTTCCTTTCCAAGGAAGTGATTGACTGAACAATAGTAATAATAGATTGAATTTATGTCTAAACTATTTTCCTCGTGTGGACGATCCCAACCTCATTAGTTGGGTTATTTACTTGACACGACCGCTTTACTTCTTATTTGAGAAGTAAGTTTGAGCGTATCAATTGTCCATCGAATGAAAAAATCAGCCCATTTTTTGTCGGTAAAGACTACCCATTTGGCAGAGAATTATGATATGTTATACATTCAAGAGGTGGTAAGACTTCGTGGAGATCCAATCACTATTATTGGAAATCTTTTCAAAAAGGTTTGGGTTCAAGGTGAACTTAAGTACTGCCTCTTATCCTCAAACTGACGGGCAAGCAGCGCATACAATTTAGACCTTAAAGGATATGTTGAGGGAATTAGTGATTAATTTTAAAGGTAATTGGGATGATCACCTACCTCTAATTGAGTTTGTCTACAATAATGGTTACCACTCTAGCATTCAGATGGCTCCATATGAAGATATTTGTTGGAGGAGATGCATATCTTCTATTGGATGGTTTGAAGTGAGTGAATCAAGGTTGATAAGCACTTGATCTAGTTCATCAAGTATAAAGAAGGTGAAGGTGATCCAAGAGAGGTTGAAAACGGCCCAAAGTCACCATAAATCCTACACGGATGTTAGGAGAAGAGTGTTGGAGTTTGAACTAGATGATTGGGTCTACTTGAAAGTTTCACGTATGAAGGGTGTTATGAGGTTTGTTAAGAAGGGGAAGCTCAGTCCCCAATATATTGGACCTTATAGAACATCCAAGAAAATTGGCATTGTAGCTTATTAGTCCGAGTTATCATCATAGTTAGCGGTGGTTTCATCCGGTATTTTGTGTCTCCATGTTGAAGAAGTTATTAGGTGATCCTTCATTAATCATTCCAAACTCAAAATGTTGAGATCAAAGATAACTTGTCTTATTAGGAAATTCCGGTGTAAATTTTAGATCGCCAAGTTTGCAAGTTGAGAACAAAGGAAGTGGCATCAGTCTAAGTACTTTGGAGGAACCAATTTGTTGAATAATATACTTGGGAATATGAATAGGACATCAAGAAGATATATCTACATCTCTTTTAATCCAAAGAAAAATGCAGACCAAGGTACTAATTTTCTTTATAGTACTCTTAAAGTTATGAGTAAGCATGTTATTGTTGTTGCATTTGCTTGTTGGTATTTGAACTTGATTTTACTATCCTTAGTCTAGTAAGAGTAACTTTATTCGAGGATGAATGTTCTCAAGGGGGAAATATTGTAACTTTTTTCAACTCAAAAGAACTAGAAACGAGTTTAAAATTTTGAAATACTATTTTTGTCAAGTATAAGAAAATCTGGAAAATTATTAAATAAGTCAAAAGTGAGTTTTTGGTCAACTTAAAAAGTTAATAACTCGTAGCTAGCATTATTTAGGTTTAGTTCTAGATATGGTTGAAAATCCATTGGAATGATCTTTTCAACGCCGCCGAGTTTGTGCGATTCCAATTTTGTATGAGTAAGTTATGCCCTTTGAAAGATGGGATATTGAATTAAGGAAATGTCTGATTCTGGGATTTTAAAGGATATTTTAGTCTTTTCACTACCTATTAATTTGATCCATTTTTTGGTAATAAGGTTCAAGACTGAACTTAGTCAGTTTTAGAAGTTGGTAATTTTCAAGCTAGGGCTAGGAAGAAAGGAGAAAAGGAAAAAGGGCAAGATTTACCAAGATCGTCGAATTAACTTGTGGATTTCATCTGGGGTGATCCCTAGAAATGTATGTGAGTCAATCTCAATGTTGGGTTCGTTCACCCACGTGTCAAGCATGTTTGATTTAGCGTGATTTTATCCTAAAAGGATTGGATTTTTGAATGCTCTTGTATGTGATTCTTGAATTGCTTTCGTTCTTAAATATGAATTGATATCTAGGAGTTTTTTGATGGTGCAAGTGTTGTTCTTGAATTCATTGGGTAAGATCCTTGTATATATGATGTGGGTGCATATAAGTGAATTTGAGAAAATAAATTGAATTAGAACGATTTAAGGTCAGAAAACAATTTGAAAATTCGCATCACATGGGCAGGGTTAGGTGAAGCGCGCCCTATATTCACCAGATGTTCTGAGGTGGCGCCCCTGCAGTGCGCCCAAATGAAGCCTCAGTCAAATGGGGTTGGCGCGGGCACACCCAGGACGCGCTTGAGTCGGCATTTTTTGCCCAGTTTTTGTACTTCAATCTGATTAAGCCTTTCTAAAGTGTTTTAACACTTCCTAATGATTCTAACTACTTTAAATGACTTCTAATCACATAGAAATCATCCAGAAACATGAATTTCAACCTTTAATCCATAACTTCAAATTCAAGGAAAGTTAAGAGCCAAGTCTAGAAAGTTTTTAGAGTCTTTTCAAGTGCTTTTAACTTTGTTTTAAGACTTAAAGATCAAGTTGAGTCAATATAAAATATAATGAGAAGAAGTTCATTTCAAGTTTCATAAGTCCTTCAAAAATGTTTGAACTTCGTTTTAAGACTTAAGTTTGAGTTCAACTTAGGGTAAATTGAAGTCTTTTTTAAAAGCACTATATGGGGACTAAGTATTCCCAAAGAAGTATAAAATGTTTTCACATTTAAAAAGGATGAAAACTGAGATTTCCAAAAAGCCTTTGGGCAAGTTTTAAAAAAAGACTAATAGTTTTCCAAATGAAGCATGCAGAGAAACTGTCACAATCGGAATCTAGACCCCAGATGAGACCAGCGTCGTTGACCTCTCAGAGGTAGCAGAAAAGCCTAAATACGTCACTCTTACTTTATCTAGGTTAATTTTAGCGGAAAATTTGAAACTTTTTGTTGGTGACATGCTTACTAAACATTCTACTACATACGTAAATTGTTTACCATCAACCATCTAACATTAAGATCATCAAATTTTTTAAAAATGTTTTATAACGATAAATATGTACTTGCCAAAATGGCACCAATACAATGTTTAAACAAAAATGGGAAAGAAACGCTATTGGAACATACTCCACTAGCTCAATCCTACAACTAAGCTAGAATGTAAATGGGCAAGCATCCTAGAAATCATGAGGGCCTACCAAGTCCGGATGAATGCTTGATGTCCGGATAACTGCAGCGTTGATCATGTAGCTCTAGCGTCCACCTGTGTCTTCACCTAAAAGTTTAGAGTTTTATAGGGTTAGTACACACTTGTTCTAAATATGGGTATATGCAAGCAGACACCAAGGACATGCATGATTAAGAACATCTCTTTCCTAACAACATGATTATGGGAAAGTCAAGTCAGTGGACTTGCCAAATTGATATTAGAAAAGTTAGTGAGCTTTCCAAATTTGGATTAGGAAAGTCATGCCATGAGAGTAGCATGCATCATCATACTTATCATTTTGCACACAACACACAACATCGTACCCATAGCACATATAATTTATTCATATGCCATGAGACCTTGGAATCATGGACTTGATATTAAGACTTCCAAAAATGAGGGCTCAACATATGGGACCTCAACTAGGGAGTCTGATTTAACAAACACAGAGTCAGTTTCTTTCATTCATACGTACTTCATTTCATTTCATTCATGGGCCAGTGTGAACACCAACTATACGTAGGATGTAGTTTAAGACATTCATCGGGTTCATTGTGCAATAACCAAGAATGACCTAATGTCATTACTTAAGTATAACTCGCCTCTTGATTATCCTATCCTAACACCTTTGGTATCATTGGTTTCATTATGTGCATCATTTGAGGCTGGCCTCATTCATTCATTGGAAACTTTAACTTTAACCGACATAGACATGTGAGCATCATAAAATCCAGTGTCATGAAACCCCACACCGAAAAGAGGTGGAATCACCGACCAAAGTGACCCAAAACATGCTAGAGTACATGGGAATTAAACCCCACAATATCCCTATATTGGCAGTATAGTTTCGAAGACTAGGAGATATAAGGAGACCCATACCCGTCATGCCGGACAGTCTCATCTCATGAGAGTTACGTGAACCTCCGCCCTTCCCAAAAGAAAGAATCAATGCTCATAGATAGTCTATCGGTGCTCAGTATAAATTTCCATTACATTCAACTCATACGTCATGGAAGTTGGCTTCTACTACGAGGACATCATAGATCAGTAGATGATTTCTCACTCATCATTAGTATTAAGTGTGTTAATCTCAATACTTTCATTAGAGTGTTCATAGAGTGGTCTCTTCATTAACTTTACACTCTCATAGGTGAGTACGTTTTGGTAACATTTACTTAGGCTCAGTTGAGATTGCGCTCATCTTTTACATTAGCCTCATATCATCTTGTCACCACATTCATTAACATTAGCACATTTGTTCTTCATAATTACTCACCCCATATTACGTGAATGTTCATTTCATCATATGCCAATGCACTTGGCCATATGTGTGTTTCACACTCTTACTTAACCCTTTTAGGGTTTCATCATTTCATCACATAATAATCATTTCATCGTATGCCAATGCACTTGGACATTTAGTGTGTTTTACACTCGTACTTAACCCTTCTAGGGTTACATCATTTCATTACATATATCTTAGGTTCAATTATTTTTAAATGTATGCTAGACTAATGGTTCTATACATACAAGCCATGAGGCTTCATTCATAGTTCGTTTAAGTGATTCATAAGATTATGTAGTACAAGACTTATGCATCTTGTATGTATGCCAAGATCTCGATTTTGATCTAAGTAAGCAGAATTATTCATAAAGATTTAATTAACTTATAATTTATGCATCTATACGGAATTTGGGAAGGGAACCCAATTTCGAATCCCTTAGACAACACTTACATTTTTTTCATTTATTGTATTTTTTTCACATGAAATTGGGACCCTAGATCGAGCCCCAACATCAACGTTTCCTTTTTATCTTTCTCCTTCGAATTACCTGTTACTTGGCCGAGGGATTGTGGACTCAAACCCCCACAACCCCTTTTATTGTTTTTTTTTATCTATTTCTCCTTGTCTATTTCGAGTTGACTATGAGGTTGTGGGATCAAGCCCCCTACATCCTCTCTTTATTTTTCTTTTATTCTCCTCCTTAAATCTGTCTAAGAGGTCGTGGGTTCGATTCCCACACGCCTCCTCCTTTATTTTTCTTTTATTATCCTCCTTAATCTGCCTAAGAGGTCGTGGGTTCGATTCCCACACGCCTCCCCTTTATTATTCTTTTATTCACCTTCTTAATCTGCCTAAGAGGTCATGGGTTCGATTCTCACACGCCTTCCCCTTTAGTATTCTTTTATTCACCTCCTTAATCTGCCTAAGAGGTCGTGGGTTCGATTCCCACATGCCTCCCCCTTTAGTTTTCTTGTATTCTCCTCGTTAATTTGCCTAAGAGGTTGTGGGCTCGAATACCACACGCCTCCCCTTTATTTTTCTTTTATTCACCTCGTTAAATCTGATTGAGAGGTGGTGGGTTTGAATCCTACTCCTCTCATTTCTTTTTTTTTTTAAGTTACATTTTCCAACCGATACCTGATACGCTCAAACTTACTTTTCAAATAAGAAGTAAAGCGGTCGTGTCAAGTAAATAACCCAACTAATGAGGTTGGGATTGTTCCCACGAGGAAAGTAGTTTGACTTAACATCAATCAATTATTACTATTATTCAGTCAATTACTTCCTTGGAAAGCAAAAATGATAAAAGGGGTTTTTCTGTTTCTGAATAAATGAAAATTACTAACAAAATTAAAGGAGACACTTAACATCTTCGAATGTTGGAGTTTAATCAATTAATAAAAGTAACTAGGGTTTACGTGTTCCCCACAGGTTCATAACTTGATAATTCTAACTATAACTATTCTTTCCTAGTATCTTGCATGCAAAGTGATAAGCTATGTTTTCTAAATCCTTGGTCCGGCATCTAGAAAATTTCATTCTGCACCTTGGTCCGGCTACATGTATTACTATACTAACCCTTACCTTTACCTCATTTTAAGCATCATATTTGATATTTGACTAAGTTATTACCTCGTACCAATCAATACTAGCCTATTAGATAGTATACACTAAATCTATGTTTATAATTCTATTCCTATTATCTACCTCCTTGGTCCGGCAAGTAGCATTAAGGCGAGTTCTAACGCTGGCCATTCGTTAAAAAGACTTCTAAGCGAAAGAATTATCAATACATGCAAGACACTATTCTAGAATTGTTATTTTAGTTAGTTTTTACCTCATTATTCGCCTATGGTTCCTACAACCCTAGTTATGGAGTTTAGTTACCCATAGTCATAATCACAATATTCAAATATATAATATAAGAATTTATGTACTTACTTCAATGAGAAAGAGTAAAATCCGAAAGTTCGCTTGATTAATCAACAAAAATCACCAACAATCAATTACTAGAGTCTCAAAATATCCAAGAGTCTCACAAAGGGTCTAAAAACAATCAAGAGTCTAACAATGATCAAGGGTCTAACCTCCAAAATGAGGTTTTTCAAACTATTTATAAAAAATAAAACCTAATTAAATAAGGACTCTATTAGCTGTAAATCTGTCAAAACGCGGGTGGGTCGACGGACCTCGCAACAGATCGTCGTGGTCACAACGGACCGTAATGGACTCCGTCGTCCCATACTTGTGCAATTTCTTCGGCTGCACTCTCCATTAGGTCTCCATTCCAAAACCCTTAAACTCTTGGAATTTGGGTACTGGAACTACTTCTCTGAACTTTATGACGAACCAGAAGGACGGACCGTCATGGATACGACGGTGTGTCACGCACTCCGTAACCCCGCACTTGATCAGACTTCCCCATCTTCCTTCAGCAGCTGCACTACGATGCCACCTACGGACCGCATTGGTCACTACGAACCGTCACAAGCTCCGTAGGTGGTACTTTTATGTATTTCTCGCTCAAAAACCTCCGCATTCCTCTTTTATACAGATTTCCTGCAAATAAAGAGAAACTTACATAAAAATTAGCACAAAAGGCTTTTGGACACACTAAACTTAAGGAAAAAGTATTAATAATACCGTGAAACCACGGTATATCAACACCCTCAACTTAAATTCGTTGTTCGTTCTCAAGCGACGCACTATGACTCAATACAAAATCTTTGTACAATAGTATACATGTTTTATCTTTCTCAATCATTTGGCTATCAATCCCGATCAATCTCATCATATTTATGCATGCTATCACTATTAGGCTTGAATTATGTGGAATCAGACCATGACACAAACTCACCATGCACTAACACCTATCCACTTCAATTTCTCACCAAGGTGCTAATATTTCCGGTATTGCAACTAGTGTCCTCACTTCAAAACAAAATCCTCATTTTTCACACAATGATTTCAGTTTGAGTATAACGATTACTTTTCAACACTCACTCTCAGAACAAATTCGCACTCATTCATACATATTGTCATAAGCTTGCCCTTATTTCACTGCTTTAAGTTCGCTATACAACTCTTAGGATCACGATAGGACTTTCTTATCTTGTAACATAGGGTCAGGGTCAGGTATGGTATATTTAGGTATACTTTAGTGACTTTTTTCCCTCCTTAACATATCGGCTAAACATACCATTTTCTATCATTTTATTTTGCCCAGTTTCTCATATTCTTTTACCTTGTTGTTTTCCCTTTTTTCTTCATTTGTGTAAGTGACTCTCTTCTTTTCTTGCTTGTATTTCTTGTATATTTTTTCTTTACTTTTCTTTCAACTAATTTCTTGAGTCACTTTACTTTTGTTCTTTTTCTCTCTTTGGTCTTTCAACCCCACTTTCAAGAGCATTCCTCATAATAGCCACCCTCAACTCATGGCTTTGCCATGAGTCAAAGTACACAATACCCAAAGTTGGGCCAGAGACATAAAAAGGGTTGTTTACTGCATTAGCTGCCCTCAACATATGCTTTTGGCATAAGCTGAGGTGCACATGTCCAAGGAGAGACCTGGGCCAACACATTATTCTTAGAAAAGATTAGTTAGGGTGAAAAAGAAAGGTCTAGTTTAAGCTCAAATCATTTGGATCAAAGAAGGATAAATTTCATTTGTTTTTCTTTTATTTAGTCTAAAAATGAGCTATATTAAATAAGGGCCTATGATCCTTTCCTAATTGTCTATTACAACTTACTTTTAGCAGGACTAACCAGGAAAGTTCATTCTAGCTCACTACAAATAGTGAACTATCCAAATCTTCCTCACACTCACTTGACATCTCATTACTATACCAGATTATCAGACACCTAGTTCGAATTTTAGACTTAGGCTCATGCAGTGGTGTACCTCTATGTCATGCTTAGAGCCACACATTTATCAATTACTATGCCTAGTCAGGCATCATTTTCAATTTTATCAGGATATCATTTTAGTCATCATGCTTCAGAATTAAACTATGTACACAAGATATAGACATGCCGGTTAGACAGAAAAAGTAATCAGTCTCTTGGGGAAAAAGAACACAGGCAAAGAAACCCCAAAAGAGGATAGTGAATTGGGCTACTCAGACTTCACCCTAGCACTCACTTTCCATTTTACCCACCCCAACAAAAAAGACATGCAATTGTCCCCAATGCATAAAAAATTGAAATACAAGAGTGATAGGTGAAGCAATCCTGGGGCACAAAGCGCCGACGATCAGCAAGTTGGTAGGTTCGGTTCCCCGGAACCCACTACCTCTGTAATCTGGACACCCTTAGTGGTGTCCTCAGCATCAACAGCACTATCAGTAGTGCCTCCCGCTATCTCCACCTTTCTGGGGCTAGACGCCCCAGCAGCTAACTCTTTTTCTCTCATCTGACGCGCCTCCTCCTCAGCAAGCGAGGCTCGCCTCGCAGCCTCCATCTTACGACGCTCCTTCTTTCGTGCTAGAGCTTCATCCTCCTCTCGACCCCTACGCCTCTTGTCATGCTCTCGAGGGGGAGGTGGTGGAATCTCTGAAGTGGCGAATAGGGCTGCCATCACTGTGTCTTCAGCAGGCTCTGCAGAAGGGGTCTCAGACTCATGCACCCTAGCCTCTAAGATCATATCAATATCTGTGCGAAGACTGTCGAACGCAGCCTGAAGGGTCGACACATCCACCGGAGGGGCTGGACGGGATAGCACCCGCAACTCAAAAGCGTCCAAGCACTGATGAACCTCAGCGATCTTCCGCTCTGTGTGCTGGACCATTCTCCGCTCCAAGCGCTCTTCTACCTCGGTAATAGACCTCCGCATCCAAGGCCGGATATGATGCAGAAGTGTAGCCATTTGCGCCTCTAATGTCTAGAACCTAGCAATCAAGACCAGAGCGGGTTAAGGGGATGAGTGAGAGGAGCTCAGGGAAGTGCTACTACCCGGGATAGACTCGACCGGGGTAGTGTCAGTGGACGCCTCCTGCGTAGCCGTGCGGGCCTGTGCTACCGTATAGCCAGATTGTCACCAACTGGAGACAACTTTGGACAGGGCCCTCTGCGTGGAGCCAACTCATTGGCCTCTTCCCTGATGAGGCCGATATCAACAGTGCCTAAAGGGGTCTTGAGCTAATCAACGTGCCATATAGGCACACCTGCGGACCTGCATAGAGAAAATATCATGCACGAGAAAGGGTAAGTAGTTGTGACCTTAAAAGCTCTCTCGTGCATGACCGCCTGTAGAAGCCATACGAAATCCACCTCAAACCCGCCTATCATCGCCGCCATGAGTACTGTTTGATCCCATGTGACGATATTATCAATGGATGTGGGGGAAAGGCAGTGGCGGACAATCAACCACAAAAACTTTGCCGTGAAAGTCAGGTTGGCCTTCTTGATGGCCCTCTTTGGCTCGGTCACCCAGTCGGCACCCTCTCCATCAATGAACAAGTGCAAGGCCATCCACCTCTTGGTGGTCTCTCTCAGCGATGCCTCACGAAGAAATTGGCCATCTTTGACAATCTGCCATCGGTAGTCAAACTCGGCAATGAGAGGGGTCTGATTAGCATCAACATTCTCGCCGTATAGAAACGGGCGGATGGCAGGCATGGAGATATCAACCCGAATGCCACATACTCGGACCTGCTCCGGTGGGGCCTGTTTGGCGGGGGCAGCCCGTTTATCAATCTGTGATCGGAGACTCGCTACGTAGGAGGCATAGAACTCTCGGACCAGCTCTTCACTATAACGTCCCAATGAACGTGTTGTCCACTCCAGTTGATGTCTAGTAAAGAGATTGTGGATCTATGGCATCATTGGGAGACTTCCCGTAAGGACCCGCCGCTCCAATGTAAGTGTCCGAGTCATGAATCTTTTGTCATTCAAGAACTTTACATCGGAATAGACTTGATACTGCCCGTCGACAGACCACCGGTTGGGCTGGTCGGTCACCGGGGTGAGAGCACGAGTCGGTGAACCTGTTGTGGATTCCGAACTGTCAGCCTCATCAGACAAGGCATACGAGGCATCGGTGGCGGGTGAGGGAACCTCAGCAAATCCGGAGGCTTCCTCCGACCATGAAACTCCTAAGGATCTAGACGCTCCTTCTTCATTAGTAGCTGACCCAGAAGGTGTGCCGGTCAGTGTGCGCTCCTCATCAGACTGGGAGGCAGTGACTACACCGGATGCCACCTATTTGGGTGTGGCTCTGGCAGCACGTGCAGCTTGGGATGGGGTGGAAGTGCCTGGGGGCACGTACTTGGGGTCACGCTCATTAGCAAATCCATTGACCAGGCGGGCATACGGGGCGACAGACTTCGATCGCCCGCGTGCGTAGACTCGATCTTGTTTTAGTGCCATAATAGATAGTACCTGTAAGAATCAATATTAGTACTAGAAGGAGCAAACAAGACAAGCCAAACCACACAAAATAAATAAAAGAGTTAAGATGTAATGACATTTCTATAGTGACAGTGAAACACGACGGGCCAGGTGACGGCTCGTCGAGAGTATGAGGGACCGTCATGGGGTTCGTCATGTCTTACTTAGACTTTGTTTATATGGAGAACCTTGAAGGAGAGTCTCTGACAAGTATGACGGTATGTGCAGGACGGACCGTCACAAGTACGACGGTCCCTCATAGGTGTCTGTCAGAGGACACTTAAAAAAATATGGAGACCCTTAGGAGAAAGGTCTCTGACCATCATAACGGTCATGCAGGACGGACCGTCGTGGGTCTGACGGTCCGTCGTAGTTGTCTGTTTGAGAACACTTAGAAAAATAAAAAGAGACCCTTAGGAACAGGGTCTCTAACAACCAGTATGGTTGTGCAGGACAGACCGTCGTGGGTACGACGGTCCTTCGTAGTTGTCCGTTGAGGACACTTAGAAAAATAGAGAGAGACCCTTAGAAACAGGGTCTCTGACAACCAGAACGGTTGAGCAGGACAGACCGTCGTTGGTATGACGGTCCGTCGCATGTGTCCGTTGGAGGACACTTAGAGAAAATTGGACAGTGGGGTGTTAGGGCTGTTGGAACGGACCCAATGACGGTCCGTCGTGGGTACGATGGTCCGTCATCAGGGTCTCGTTCTGTAACTCAGTGACAGAACTGGGGATGCCCCATTCATCCCCTATGACCCAAATCGAATTGGTAGTGTTTTAACCTACATTTGTCTAACCCAAATACCTAATAAACTAGCAATGCTAAAGCACCTATTTCTAGGGTATTAACCCGGCAATTTCGAGAATTTTAAACCTAGGTCAGACACAATTTTATTAAAGAATTAACATATCAAGAAGAACTAGGATGATACTAATTGATAAACAAAAAATGCAATATAAATGAGTAGAAATTAGAGACACATACCTGAGAATTCGAGAAAAATAAGAGAGAAAGGTACTTGGTAATCAAGTAGAGACCTACAGCAGCAGCTTTGACTAGTAGATGATGAATTTTAGGAATTTGGGGAAAATGATCGGTTGTAAGAGGGAGGGGTCTTTGGAAGTTGAAAAGGGAGGGAAATGGGAGAAAGAGTGAAGGAATGGGGTGAAATGAAGGGGTGGGGGTTTTAAATGTTGAATTTTTAAAAAAACCCAGCGTGGTCGGGTCGGGTACGCTTCATTAATAAAGCGACAATTCCCCGACGACGGTCCGTCTCAGTTGTGACGGTACGTCGTTGGTTCCGCCGCGTGTGCCCTAGTTTTAAAATAACAGAAAGACGTACCTGGAACGACGGATTCATGCGACTGTTCGTCACAAGCACAATGGTCCATCGATGTATCCATTAGTGACTGCTGCAGATTGATTTTCTACAGAATTTCCTAGTGATGTGCCTGCAAATTTTAAACTCATTAGTAGAAAATGCTACCATTACTAGAAAGAAAAACTATAAGTATTGGGTTACCTCCCAACAATTGGTATGCCTGTATCACTTCATTCACCGATGCAGTATGCCCAAAATAGAGTTTTATTCGTTCTCTATTAACCTTAAACCGCACTTCCTCCTTGGTTTTTAACTCAACTGCTCTATGAGGGAATACTTGGGTAATCAAGTTAGGGCCAGTCCGTTTGGACTTGATCTTGTCCGGAAGTCAAGGCAAACTCCCCAACCATAAACTCTTGTTTTTCACTTTTTTTTTTCATTCTCCTTCTTCATCTTTTCTTTGTGGGATATGGCAGATACCGATTGGATCTCACCACTCTGCCTCATGGACCTACAAATGTTGAAGGTCGCTTCTTCATTGTTCAACCAAAATTTCATCTGCCCCTTTTCCATATCAACTAAGGCTCTACCTGTAGCAAGGAATGGCCTCCAAAGAATAATAGGCACTTAAAAAATCGACTTCACAATCAAGAATAACAAAATCTGCCGGAAATATGAACGACTCCACTTATAATAGCACATCGTGGAGTATCCCTCTAGGACTTTTCACTGTTCGATCAGCCATCAGTAGCCGCATCGCAGTGGGTTTTGGGTCACCCAAACCCAACTTCTTGTAAATCGAGAGGGGCATGGAATAGTGAAGCACCCGGATCTTCTTTCTTTTGTAAGAGATATCTTGTAGCAATAGCACTACAATGATGCATTCTATCATCATCCTCGAAAGTGACCTATCTTTTCTTTGTAACCAGATCTTTCATAAACTTGGCATAACTGGGTACTTGTTCTAGGGCTTCTACCAAAGGGACATTGATAGAAATCTGCTTCAGCATTGTTATAAAACGTCGATATTTACCATCCTTGGTCTTTTTCACTAATCTCTAAGGGAAGGGTGGTGGTGGTCTAGGCATGGGAATTACCTTTATAGGGACTTATGCATCTTTTCCAGTGCTATCTTCTGCTTCACCACTACCCTTTACCATCTTATCATCATCCTTTCTCACCTTTTCCTCATTAGACGGCATAGGTGGGTCAATGGTTTGCTTACCACCCCGAGTAGTGATTATCATACAGTGTGCATCATTTTTTGAATTTTGGACAGTGTTGCTAGGAAGAGTGCCCGGTTGCCGTGTGTTCTCAATCGCAGATAATTGGGCCATTTGCAACTCGATCTTCTTAATCGATATTGCATATGTATCAACTTTCTGCCCAATACCTGCTAAATCACACCTGAACTCTTTAATGTTCTCATCACTAGCATCGAACCTCCTCATCATTTTGTGCAACATATCCTCAACTCGCACCATACTATCTCCACCATCCCTAGGAGTAACTTCATGATTTTGAGGAGGGACATAGGGCCCATTCCTATCATTTCTATTACCGTAGTTACCCCTGTTGAAGTTGTTGTCGCAGTTGTAGTTTCCATCTCAGACAAAATGACCCTCACGTTATAGTTACCATAGATCCGACCTTTGTTCCCTTGACCTTGGAACCAATTATCCAGATTTGAGCCTTGGGCACTCCGTCGGAAACCCCCCGTCTGCTCATTTACTGCATAGGAATCCTCCGCATAATAGCATTCATCATTAGGTGGTGGTGGTTTAGACAAGTACTTAACTACATTTATCTTTTCTACACCCCTAGTGATATGTTTTAGTACCAACCCAAGCTCAATTCTCATCTCAGTCTTTTCTTCACGAATCTCATCTGTGGCTGAATTGTGATTGGGCTGCACTGCGAAGGTGTTTCTCCCAGTTTCTGACTTCCTAGTACTCCAAGCTTTATTATTCCGGGAGATTTTCTCTAATTTTTCAGCAATCACAGCATACAGACACTCCCCATAAGATCCATTTGCTATAGTGTCCAACACCGCTTTATTATAATCATCCTGCCTCGGATAGAAGTATTCCTTCAGTGACTCATCATTTACGGTGATTTGGGACGCTTCTCAAAAATGAGGTGAATCTATCCCAAGAACTACTAACTGACTCTCCTGGTAGTGCCACAAAGTTGTTCACTCTGTCTTTGTGGTTTCGTTTCTTGGAGACCGGGTAGTAGCGTGCTAAGAAAATGTCGCTTAGTTGGTTCCAAGTGAAAATTGAGTTGTAAGGGAGCTCAGTGAACCATATAGCAGCATCTCTCGTCAGTGAGAGAGGAAACACTCTAAGCCCTATTACATCCAAGTCCAAGACAGGCCTCCCTACACAGCTTTACACACTATACTTACCTTAGCTATATGGGCATGTGGATCCTTAGAAGGTAGCCCAGAAAACAAACCTCTGGCAGTGAGCATTTGCATCAGGCTACTAGTTACCCACAAAGGTGTGGCCTGGTGGTAGAGAAAGCAAGACAAGTGGTCCATCGGAGTCTGCTACGTTACCATAGCCTCTGTAGTATTCTTGGGTCCGTGGAGCGGGATTTTGTCCCCTCTGTTGGTGTTCACCCGGAGCGTCGGGTAACAACTAACCATGAACATCAATCGGAGCTGGGATGTTCTGGTTTGGATCATAATCATTAATTCCCAAGTTTCGATTCATGTTGCATAGTGTACGCTCTAATTCGTAATCATAGGGAAACAAGGGCTCTCTTCCTCTCCGTGTATTTGGCATACAAGGATGGTGGTTCTGCACGAATCAAAAACAATAAAACAAAGTAAAATCAAGAAAATATCAACTAAACTACAATAATAAGTTTAAGTTAATCTAAAAGCTACTTTTCCTGGCAGCGGCGCCAAAATTTGATTCGCTCAAACTTACTTCTCAAATAAGAAGTAAAGCGGTCGTGTCAAAGTAAATAACCCAACTAATGAGGTTAGGATCGTTCACACGAGGAATATAGTTTAGACTTAACTTCAATCTATTATTACTATTGTTCAGTCAATTACTTCCTTGGAAAGCAAAAATGATAAAAGGGGGTTTTCTATTTCTGAATAAATGAAAATAACTAGCAAAATTAAAGGAGACATTTAACAGCTTCGAATGTTGAAGTTTAATCAATTAATAAAAGTAACTAGGGTTTACGTGTTCCCCACAGGTTCATAACTTGATAATTCTAACTATAACAATTTTTTTCCTAGTATCTTGCATGCAAAGTCATAAGTTATGCATTTCTAAATCCTTGGTCCGGCATCTAGAAAATTTCACGCTGCACCTTGGTCCGGCTACGTGTATTGATATACTAACCCTTACCTTTACCTCATATTAAGCATCATATTCGATATTTGACTAAGTTATTACCTCGTACCAATCAATACTAGCCTATTAGATAGTATGCACTAAATCTATGTTGATAATTCTTTTCCTATTATCTACCTCCTTGGTCCGGCAAGTATCATTAAGGCGAGTTCTAACGTTGGCCATCCGTTATAAAGACTTCTAAGCGAAAGAATTATCAATACATGCAAGACACTATTCTAGAATTGTTATTGTAGTTAGTTTTTACCTCATTATTCGCCTATGGTTCCTACAACCCTAGTTATGGAGTTTAGTTACCCATAGTCATAATCAAAATATTCAAATATATAATATAAGAATTCATGTACTTACTTCAATGAGAAAGAGTAAAATCCTAAAGTTCGCTTGATTAATCAACAGAAATCACCAACAATCAATTACAAGAGTCTCAAAATATCCAAGAGTCTCACAAAGGGTCTAAAAACAATCAAGAGTCTAACAATGATCAAGGTCTAACCTCAAAAATGAGGTTTTTCGAACTATTTATAAAAAATAAAAACCTAATTAAATAAGGACTCTATTAGCTGGAAATATGTCAAAACGCGGTTGGGTCGACGGATCGTTGTGGTCACGACGAACCATAATGGGCTCCGTCGTCCCATACTTGTGCAATTTGTTCTGCTGCTCTCTCCACTACCCTCGACGGCAGATATGACGGATCCGCACAAGCACAACGGTCCGTCGAGGGTCTCCGTTCCAAAACATTAAACTCTTGGAATTTGGGTATTGGGACTACTTCTCTGAACTTCATGACGAACCAGCAGGACGAACCATCATGGATACGACGGTCCGTCACGCACTCCGTAACCCCTTACTTAGTGAGACTTCCCCATCTTCCTTCATCAACTACACTACGATGCCACCTATGGACCGTCACGGGCACGACAAACCGTCACAAGCTCCGTAGGTGGTACTTTTCTGTATTTCTCGCTCAAAACCTCTGCATCCTCTTTTAGACAGATTTCCTGCAAATAAAGAGAATTTTACATAAAAATTAGCACAAAAAGGCTTTTGACACACTAAACTTAAGGAAAAAGTATTAATAATACCGTGAAACCACGGTATATCAATACCATGGTACGAATCCCCTTCACCACATTTTTTTTACTTTTTTATTTTCATTGTTCTTAACAAGGTGAGGTCATGGGTTCAATCCTCCATGACCTCACTTGTTTTATTTCATTTTTTTCAACATTTTGAACCCTCTTTGCTGTCCGAAATTCATCAATAGAAGCTAGAAATTTTCTTTTAATTTTTCAGCATCCTATCATCAAGTTATACCGCAGTTCTTAGGGGAATTCCGTAGTGCATTTAGAACGTTTTAGGTGTGTCTTCATGTATTCTTATAGCCAAGACATTATCCCTCAAATCAGACACATTTCAACTCATATGAACATCACGTTTACATCAACGTGTGTACATGAAATATAAAGAACTATCATGCCATTTCAAATCCTAAATCATGAACAATAGCCACGGCAACACACACGTACACACGTAGTTACATTTTCGGAGACATCAACATAAGTCACATAAACATACATATACACACATAATCATCACGAAAACACGTTGATCCCTAGTTTTCTATCCGCAAACATAACCAACCTATGATTCAATGGGAGCTAGTGACAGGGACATGTAACGGGTAACAATCCTAGTTTTCATAATGAAAATTGTGAACCTTAAGGGGTCTCTTGGGAAAGGACCAAGAGAGAAGAAAACTCATACCTTTTTGACGTTAGAATATTGACTTCCTGCCCAAAAACTTCACCAAGAACACGTCTAAGCCTCCTCAATATCAACTCCACTCGAATGACAACCTTTCTTAGCCTAGTGTGCGATTAACGTTTGTTTTTTTGTGATTTCGTGTGGGTTCTTCAAGGGTGAAGAACTTGGTTTATTTGTTTGCTTTTATACTTTGTTTTGGCAGAGAAAAAATGTGAGAAATTATAAGAGAGATTGAGCGTGAGAGTGGAGAGATAAACGTGAGAGAGTGGGAGTTGTAGGAGGCTAAGGAGTCTAGTTTTAGCACTTAGTCAATACGGTTTTGTTTATTTAATAAAAAACTGATTTTTATTTTATTTTAAATCAGATAATGAATAATAATTATTAACTAATTACATTAATTCAATAGCTTAAATAAAAAATCACCTTAATTCATTGCTTCCACCTAGGTTCGAACCCAGGTGGAGCAAGACTTCACTTCAAGAGCCCAATTTCGGGCCTCTCTCCCAAAAATACCCCTATACCTTATTAATTAAATAATTAATTGTATATTTAGGTTAATTATGATACTACACTTATCATGGAAAAAGACCATTTTACCCTTAGACCCTCCAAACCTAAGATTTTCCTTTTTAAGTCCGGTAAAGACTCCTTCAAGTAAATCTTCGTATTTGATATCCCTACATGGTTGGACCTAACCTTTCCAAGCTCAACTAAATCCCCAAGTTAGTTGTATTTTCTATAGCAAGGGTTTCGAGATTTGGTTCTACGCGCATCAATCCGTGTGAACCTTGGTCTAATCTTAGGCATTCCTGACACATTAAGCATTTCTTATCTTATCCATTTTAGGGTTGTTACAGAAACTGAGATTTTCAAAATAGCCTTTCAGCTAAGTTTATTAGCAGTGATCTCAAATCATACAAACAATATGTTTTAATAACATAAGAGTCAGTATTTTTAGGAGTAGTATTGAGCACCGAATTGGGGACGAGCATGAGTTCAGATAACTCACATCTATATAAAACCATGTAGACACCATGGATTTAAAAAGGTCATAATTTTTAGATGAACCCCTTGCACAATAGACTAGTGGATCCACTAGGCAGTTCAAGTATTATACCTTTGGCTGGGTATAGGATGCGCTGGTAGCGTGAGATAGATCAATGTATCATCACTATAGCTCTTATTGATTGGTGTCGGTTTGAGAAACTCCCACAGAAGTTAATGTATTTATATATATACACAATTACTTGTATTCTTATATACATTTCAGAGTTAATTGTGTCCGTGCATACATACAAAGTTTACAACATGTCTTTAAACAACTTTTTCTTTATTTTGCACTTGTTTTTAAATTGTTTTAATATTGAAATGAGTCAGTTATGTTGAGTTGATCCGGGTAAGTTCTTCAGTTTCCTTCAAATTCTTTCTAGCCTATGTTATTTAGCATTCCGATTCACATACTCGTACATTCCATGTACTAATGCCAGTTGGCTCTATTGTATTATGATACAGACGCTAGTAATGAGGATCGACATCAAGCTCACCGTTAATCCATTTGAATACTTCAGAGTCAGTTGGTGAGCCTCTTTGCATTTCGAAAGACTCTTTTTATTACTTTTACTATTTTCTTTATTTGGATGTTGTGGGTTCTGTCCCAATAGCCATCTCAGCTTAGAGGCTTCATAGATAGACAGATGTTAGTCCTTTAGTCTTTCATTTCTTTCTATTTGTTAAGAATTGGGTTGCCACCTTTGGCTAGTTGAATGTTTTAATATTTACAACATTCTCAGTTAGTATATTTTATCACTACAATTGAGTTTTGATCAGTATATTTATGTTTGCTCTCTTCCGCTGAGTTAAGTAAGCCAGGACAAGGGTCCGCTTGAGGCCAATAATGGTCTTCGAGTGCCGACCACGCCCAGGGTATAGGCTCGAGGCGTGACAATATTCTTATGTTCTCTCATTAAAGAGTTGATTTTATGGAGTCAAAATTTTGGGCTAGAATCATCCGATAATGCTTTACTTCCTGGTAGACTAAATTTCCTTTAATTGACTAGTTAGACTTGCTTTTACTGTATTATATCTTGTAAATGTAGGAGATGACATGTCCTTGGGCATAGATTCTATATGGTTGGATGTTGTTGTTATATGCTATTAGGGTGGAGATAAAGTAATGAATGTGGGTGATTATCTTGTTTCTTATTTTCCTTGATCTTCTTGTTAGGAGGGTGGTATATATTTTTGTGTGTGTATGTATGTCTACGACTCGTAGGAATATATTGAAAGCATATGTGTCGTAATGTGAGTGAGAATACATGGCAAGGAATAGATAGTAAACATATGTAATGAAAACATGTTGGTAACCCAATCTGAACTGGCTATGTGACTCATAGTTTAAGTGTTATTGTTGATGTTTTTGATTGTGCATGATAGTTTGAGTATCGTTTGGATCGGTAACACGTTTGATACGCAATATTTTATATGGTTGGTATATATTAACGGTTGGCTTGGATACCATGCCTAATATGGAGATACCTACATATGATTGATTCAAGTACCACACTAGTACACTAACTAAGAATGGCTTGAAACTGGATACCACTCTTTACACTAACGGTTGGTTTAAGTTCCATGAGAGGACCAATTATATATTTATGGTTCCATGACTGAACCTAGTATCTATGCATATTATAATTGTTGCATGTTAGATTTTTGAGTTGTCCGAGTTACTTGAAAGTGGAGTTGATCTCAGATCTGGCTTATATATTATGATATGTGACATGGATCATGCTTGTAGATGATAATTCAGGGTTAGGATCGAGAGTCTGAGCTATGTGTTATTGTTGGTGGTTAAGGCGTGTTATTTTTTATTAACATCTAAATTCATAGGGATTATTTTGCATAATTGTTTTACTATTGAGTTGGGTTTATGGAGACTCAATTCTTTAGTTATAATTTGTTTTTATTGGTCATGATGAACTTGATTTTGTAATGAGTTCTAGGTTTAGTTTTGCTAAGGATGACTTGGTCTAAGACGTCGGTTTTATTTACCATTTCAAAAAAAAATAGAGAGTTGTCATGAGTGATGTAAAAGATAACATGTCAATCAATAGAGCTAAGGATGACTTGGTATTTATGGATATTAATGTAGTAGAAGGATTAGGCTACAATTGTGTATTATTTGTCATCACAGGTAGGCTTGGAATGCCTCAGGATGACATAATTAAGGTGCTTAGTCATATATTTACCTAAGAAGGATATACATATCTGAATAGAAAAGTGGGGTGGTACTTTAACTTTGATATCGCGTGAATTTTCTTATTGTCTACAATATATCACGTGGTAGGTTTAGGTCAACCAATGATATCGATCAGTACGTGTTGTTTGTATTGCCATATTCTTGTTATGCCACTTGACATAGTCTGGTTGCAAGATCAATGATGTTTCATAGGTGAAAATGATGATGATCTCTGACATGTCATTCATTTTTCCTTCCTTTGAGTGGGAGATGATTCTCATTTTATGCATAAACTATATTTTCTTAGTAGCTCTTGTGCCTATTTAGACTAGTTCCTTAGGATTAATTATAAAAATCTTTTATCAAAGAATAATGTTTTCAGGAAACTTTTCAATATTAAAGAGGTTTTCTTGTATTTCATTTATTTTTACATGTCTTAACCGATTTGGGTGCTAAAATTTCCTATTTAGGTATTAGAGTATGCACGCTGACAGAAACCGAGGTTTTTACTGGATAAAATCAAGAGACACAAGTATCTCGTAGCTCATAGAAGAATAAAAAAAATATGAAGAGAGATAAGTATCGTATATCTCTTAGAACAACCTTGTTGCATTTAAAAGACATACTATCATTCATCTACTTATTTTCTAGATCTCCTATTATATAATAGATTACGGATAACTACTTTATAACTATTTAGGATAAGAATAGATAAGTTTTAGTAACCATAAGAAATTTTCAAATAAATCCTAATAATAATAGAAAGAAAATGTTCATTGGTTCATGGGTGAAACCTCCAGTAATTTGAGAAGATGCAAATCAATATCTTCTTCTATGCTTCTTTGTTTCTTCCTCCTTGAATAAGTATAAAAGATGGGTGCCTTATCAGTACACTCCTCTTGGAAAGACGAATTGTCCTCAAGGCGAAAATCTGGAAACTTTATAGCTAACAAAGATTTTTTTCCATATGCTTGAAGACGTAAAATAGAAGCATCACCAACATCAAAATAGAGGTCTTTGTGATTATAATCTGTTTTCATAAGGTTTAACATTGCATCGCTAGGAAACATATGCTCTTCAAGGACTGATTGGAAGTATGTTAGTGTGAGTGTTTTCTGAGGAACACCTTGCAGTTTAAAAGTTTTCTCATTCAATTGGAAGATTAGGAACATCTCGTTCCAATTAGCTTGTATTGTGTTCAAGGATACTAGTCGTTATATACCCAACACTATGTATGCACCACTAAGGAAAAAGGGAAGAAATTGTGCTTTATGACCAAGTCAGAGACCTCTACTGACAGGTCATGACAAACTTTGTTGCATTTGATAATTTTACCAATGCCTATCTAGACACCAAAAGTAAGGACATATTCGACTACCAACCCAAGTTCGTGATAATTTATTCTGCTACAAAATTATGTGTCGAACCACTATATACAAACATCAACACTTTATGCCCGCAAAGATTGCTTTGAAGTTTCAAAGTTGAAGCAAATTTTTTGCCCAAAATTGCTTGAAAAGAGATTCCCCCCAAATTAGTAGAGGGTATGTCTTCATTATTACTTTCAACACTTTACAAATGGCTTTCCTCTTGCATTAACTCCAAATGTGCAAAAGTCCTAGGTTTGCTACGATGACTAGGGGCAAACTTGTCTCCACAATAATAGCATAGGCCTTTTTCTCGTAGAATTTGTTTTTCAGAATTCAGTGAGCGAGTGTTTGGAAGAGATGACAGTTGAAAAAGGTGTGTAACTGGTTGGCGGGATGATTGAAAATTAAAGGATTCTCGAGCAGTTGGAGAGGAATTCCCAATTGATGAAGGTTTGGACTACTTTAGTCCTTGTTTTCCTTCATATTCTAAGGTCAAGCTCATTGTCTTAACCAATGGTCAAGTCTTGTGAATCCAAATGTCCACATGAAGGTATTCTTTGAGTCCGCTAAGGAAAACTCCAAGCAAACATTGTTCACACCAAGATTGCACACGTGTTGCGCGTTCTGCAAATTCCTGTCTATACTCAAACACTAATCCAGTTTGTTGGATACCATGCAGATGTTCATTTGGATTTAGAAACTCAGCGAGTCCATGATTTCATGCATAACTTTACCAACTTATCCCAGTAATACATGGTTCTTTCACTGTTGATCCAAGCAAACAGATCCAATACCTCTTCTTCAACATTCATTGAAGCCACATAAACCTTGCAATCATTGAGGTGTTTGATAATTTTGAAAATACTTCTTTGCTTTCAAAATCCAACCTCGAGGATATCTTCCTTCATACTTAGGAAATTCCATCTTTGAGTGGGAACGTTGATAATTTTCTTGATGCCTCCAAGTACTATCGACCTCACCCTTTTTTGGTAAAATTTTTAGATTTTCCATGTTTATTTTGTTGGTTTTGTGCTTTTAATGCAGCCACATCAGCAACAAAAGCATCAATGGCTCCCAATTTCGCTACTACAGTAGTTAATTGCTAGCGAATTTGATCAGGAGTCGACATGATAGGTTCGTTGTGGGAAGCGTTGGTTCGTGCATTAATCATGGCAGATCTTACTGCTCTGATGCCAATGATACAAATCAAGGTTTTTACTGGATGAAAGCAACAAAAATATAAAAAGACAGACACACGTATCTCGTATCCCATATCTCGTAGAAAACTAAAATATATAAAGAGAGACAAGTATCTCGTATCTCGTATCTCTTAGAAAAACCTTTCTACATTTAAAAAATATATTATCGTTCATTTACTTATTTTCTAGATCTTCTATGATAATGGATAATTGAAAACTACTTTATAACTATTTAGGATAAGAGTAGATACCCTTTAGTAATCATAAGAAACTGTCAAATAACTCCTAATAATGGTAAGACATTGTCTATTGCTCTATGAATGAAACCTTCAGCAACTTGAGAATATGGAAATCAGTATCTTCTTCTATCTTTCTTTGTTTCTTCCTCCTTGAATAAGTATAGAAGATACGTGTCATATCACACGCGCATGACCCGATGGGTTGGGTCGTGCAAATATAAAATAATAATATAAAATTTGTTTATATTATATCTATAAAGATATGCATGATATTAAGGTCCAACTCAATTCAAAAGCTAGCTAATGAGGAGAGGATTGTCTAAGTCCATATAAACAAACTGTCAGGTAGTGGAGCCTGATTAATTTTAGGTTTTCCTATATTATTCTCTATTTTAGGCTTTCCTATTTATTCTCTATTTTAGGTTTTCCTATTTATTCTCTGTAACCAAAAATACTCTGATTTATTAATATTAATATACCTCACCGCCGTGGTAGTTTACTCACGGGGTTTTACCACGAAATATTGGGTTTTCTCTCTCTCTCTAGATTTCTCATCTCTTTCTCTAGAAAGTTCTTGTGTTCTTCATTCATCTAGTGTGTGTGCGTGAATTCGATCCCAACAACTGGTATCAGAGCTAAGGATATTCAACACGATCACTGAAGATGGATAGTTCAAAGCTTGGAATCGAGAAGTTTGACGGATCCGATTTCAGTTTCTGGAAGATGCAGATCGAAGATTATCTGTACCAGAAAGATCTTCACGAACCGTTGACCGGGGTGAAGCCGGAATCCATGACGGAGGAGAAGTGGAAACTCAAGGATCTCCAGGCTCTAGGGTTGATCCGGTTGACTTTGTCAAGAAACGTGGCGTTCAACATCGTGAAGGAGAAGACTACGTCCGGTCTGTTGAAGGCATTGTCAAACATGTATGAAAAACCATCGACTATGAACAAGGTATATTTAATGCGTAGATTATTCAATTTACAGATGTCTGAGAATGGATCCGTTTCTTATCATATAAACGAGTTCAATATGATTGTGAGTCAACTCAATTCTGTGGATATTAATTTCGAAGATGAAATTAAGGCGTTGATTTTGATGTCATCTCTGCCCGAGTCTTGGGATACTGTTGTTGCAGCGATTAGCAGTTCCCGTGGATCTGAGAAATTGAAGTTTGATGAAATCTGTGATGTTTTTCTTAGCAAAAGTATTCGCAAACGAGAAGTGGGAGATTCATCGGGCAGTGCTCTCAGCGTTGATCGAAGGGGGAGAAGTAAGACGAAAGGCCAAAATCAACATGGTCGATCAAAATCAAAGAATCGAGGAAAATCACTGAACAGATCAAACGTGACTTTTCGGAACTGTGGAGAAAAAGGACACTTTCGGATGAACTGTACAAAGCCAAAGAAGAAACAGAATCAGAAATTTGGAGATGACAATGATTCAGTAAATTCAGCAGAGGACATTGGGGATGCTCTAATCCTTAGTGTGAACAGCCCGGTTGAATCATGGATTTTGGATTCTGGTGCATCTTTCCATTCGTCTCCAAGCAAGGAGTTGTTCCAAAATTTTAAATCTGGAAATTTTTTGGAAAAGTATATCTTGCTGACAATAAAGCCTTAGAGATTGAAGGAAAGGGGGGTGTTTGCATAAAGACCACCTCGGGAAACCAGTGGACATTGGAAAAATGTCAGATATATTCCTGGGATCAAGAAAAATCTGATCTCTGTTGGTCAGTTGAATAGCACGGGATATGCAGCAGAGTTTGGGAAAGGTTCGTGGAAGATCGTGAAAGGTGCTATGGTAGTAGCTCGTGACATCAAATCTTGAACCTTGTATACCACTGTAGGGTGTATAAACATGGTCGTTGTTGCTGAAGGTGCTTCCGGTTCATGTCTGTGGCACAACAGACTTGGACACATGAGTACTAAAGGAATGAAGATGCTGGTTGCAAAAGGAGCATTAGAGGGTCTGAAGTCTGTTGATATGGGTCTTTGCGAGAGCTGTGTTATGGGCAAACAGAAAAGAGTAAGCTTCACAAAGACTCCTAGAGAGCCAAAGAAAGTGCGGTTGGAAATGGTCCATACAGATGTTTGGGGACCATCTCCAGTATCATCACTTGGAGTATCCAGATTCTATGTTACCTTCATTGATGATTTCAGCAGGAAGGTATGGGTTTACTTCTTGAAGCATAAGTTAGATGTGTTTGAAACTTTCAAGAAGTGGAAAGCTGATTTTGAGAAACAGACCGGTTTGAAAGTCAAATGCCTAAGGTCTGACAATGGAGGAGAGTATGACAAATCAGAGTTCAAGGCATTCTGTGCAGCTGAGGAAATCAGATTGATGAGAACAGTTCCTGGTAAGGCAAGGCAGAATGGAATTGCTGAGAGGATGAACAGAACATTGAATGAGCGTGCAAGGAGTATGAGGATACATTGTGGGCTGCCCAAAACACTTTAGGCAGATGCTGTGAGCACAGCGGCATACTTGATCAACAGGGGACCATCAGTTCCTTTAGGATTCAAGATTCCAGAGGAGGTGTGGACAGGAAAAGAACTCAAGTACTCACACTTGAGGACTTTTGGTTGCACTGCTTATGCTCATGTTGATCCAGAAAAGAGAGACAAGCTTGACGCCAAGGCTTTGAAGTGTTATTTCATAGGATATGGTTCTGATTTGTTTGGTTATAGGTTTTGGGATGACAAGAACAGAAAGATCCAGAGACATTGTGACGTGTCATTTGATGAGTCTGTGTTGTACAAGGACAGAGACCAGAAGGTTCTAGAGATTACAAAGCAAGTGGGAGTTGAGGTTGAGTTGGAGAAGAGTAACCCCAGAGATGTCGAAGCAGATACTCAACCAACTCCTATTGAAGAATTTGAAGTGGAGCAAGTTACACCTGAGCATGTGTTAAGGAGATCATCCAGATCCATCAGGGCACCAGATAGGTATTCACCTTCATTACACTACCTATTGCTGACTGATGAGGGGAACCAGAGTCTTTTGATGAGGCCCTACAGGTGGAGGATTCGATCAAGTGGGAGCAATCCATGGATGATAAGATGAGGTCACTTGAGAAGAATGACACGTGGGTGTTGACTGAGTTACCTGCAGGGAAGAGAGCTTTTCTGAACAAGTGTGTGTTCAGAATCAAGACTGAACCAGATGGCAAAAGAAGGTTCAAGGCTCGTTTAGTGGTTAAAGGATATTCACAAAGGAAAGGTATTGATTATGCTGAAATATTCTCTCATGTTGTGAAGTTAACCTCTATTCGAATTCTGTTGAGTATTGTTGCATCGGAAAATTTGCATCTAGAGCAAATAGATGTAAAAACAGCGTTTTTACATGGAGATCTGGACAAAGAAATCTATATGCAGCAACCGGAAGGATTTGTGGTTCCAGGCAAGGAACACATGGTGTGCAAGCTCACCAGGAGCTTGTATGGACTAAAGCAAGCACCAAGGTAGTGGTACAAGAAGTTTGACTCCTTCATGACCAAGAGTGGATTCTGCAAAGCTGAAAAGGATCCTTGTTGTTACTTCAAGAAATACACTGATTCATATGTCTTTCTACTCTTGTATGTGGATGATATGTTGATTGCAGGATCTAGTATGAGGGAGATTAACAATCTGAAGACAAGGTTGTCTGCAGCGTTTGAGATGAAAGATTTGGGTCCAGCAAAACAGATTTCGGGGATGAAGATTTCTCGGGATAGATCTGCTGGCACTTTAAATCTATCTCAGGAGTTGTACATTGAGAAGGTGCTGAGCAGATTCAGGGTTAATGATGCTAAACCCAGGACTACTCCATTGGCAAATCACTTTAAATTGTCAAAGAAGCAGTCACTCAAGACTGCCGAGGAGCGTGATCACATGGCACTTGTTCCATATGCTTCAGCAGTTGGTAGTTTGATGTATGTTATGGTCTGCACTAGACCTGATATAGCACATGCAGTGGGAGTTATTAGCAAGTACATGGCGAACCCTGGGAAAGAGCATTGGGAAGCTGTGAAGTGGCTTCTGAGATATCTGAGAGGTACATCCAGTACTTCACTTTGTTTTGGCAAAGTCAAGGTGACTCTACAGGGTTTTGTGGATGCTGATCTTGGTAGGGATGTAGACTCGAGCAAGAGTACATCCGGGTACATTTACACCATAGGTGGAACAACAGTGAGTTGGATGTCCAGGCTTCAGAAGTGTGTTTCTCTTTCATCTACTGAAGCTGAGTATGTGACAATAGCTGAAGTTGGGAAAGAGATGATATGGCTGGCAGATTATCTTGAGGAATTGGGAAAGAAGCAGAGCGAGAAGATTCTCTACTCAGATAGCCAAAGTGCCATACAGTTTGTGAAAAATCCAGTCTATCATTCGAAGACAAAGCACATCAGAAGGCGATACCATTTCACTCGCAGGGCAGTGGAGGATGGTGATATGTGCTGGGAGAAGATAGAGGGTGCAAAGAACCCGGCAGACATGTTGACGAAATGTGTTGATGTTGGGAAACTGAGGTTATGTAAAACCTCGGTTGGTCTTCTGTAGTTGTTGCTACAGATGTTGCGGTGCGGTAAAGATGTTGATGATGAAGAGATCTTTTTTGAGAATGTATTTTTTGGATGACTGAGTCAGTCTCCAAGTGGGAGAATTGTTAGGTAGTGGAGCCTGATTAATTTTAGGTTTTCCTATTTATTCTCTATTTTAGTCTTTCCTATTTATTCTATATTTTAGGTTTTCCTATTTATTCTCTGTAACCAAAAATACTCTGATTTATTAATATAAATATACCTCACCGCCGTGGAAGTTTACTCACGGGGTTTTACCACGAAATATTGGGTTTTCTCTCTCTCTCTCTAGATTTCTCATCTCTTTCTCTAGAAAGTTCTTGTGTTCTTCATTCATCTAGTGTGTGTGCGTGAATTCGATCCTAATGACCCGATGGGTTGGGTCGTGCAAATATAAAATTTGTTTATATTATATCTATAAAGATATGCATGATATTAAGGTCCAACTCAATTCAAAAGCTAGCTAATGAGGAGAGGATTGTCTAAGTCCATATAAACAAACCCCAGTCCATTTTCCAACTAATATGAGACTTTTACCACTCTAACAATATCACTATATGTATACATGCATATTGAAAAAGAAAAGGAAAAAGAATCATATATATAATCTATGGAATAAAGGTGAAGCTGGGCAGACGCATAAACGATAACTCCTAAAAGGGAAAGGTTTGTACTTTGTAGAGTTTAGTGCCTATTAAACACAATGCAACGTCTATAAAGGGAAATTCTGTTACTAGGGTTTCTATCAATGGTAGCCATCATATGATCTCATAATAAGGGTAAGAGAAGCATCTGCAGCTTCAATCATACATATATTGACTGGCAAATCACTTTAAAAATTGTACCATCACATCAACTCTTCAACGTAATCTGTCTCTAGACGGATGGTACAACCAATTAATTTTAAGTCTATTATTCAATAAAACAAACATTTAGTGGTAATAGATTTTTTCTTTACTGTCCGTATTTATTATTGCAATAACATCTTTTTGTGGTAATTGAGTCACTAAAGTCTTTATCCATATTAAAATGGAGAGCAAGTTATAAGTACCTTATTTATTTATTTTTTTGAGATCTTAATCATTTAATATGTAAAATTTACTGATAAGTCCACGGAGAGATAATTTGAGTACTTGAATAGAAGACAATTTTACAGATAACGAACTCAAATTCTGATAATTTTAAAGTGGAGATCCATAGCAAACATTTATATTCCTCACCACATCCTCAAGGTGTAACGTTTCATTCGTAGCTCTACTTTTGTTGCCTAAAAGAATATTAAAGTGATAAACATTTAAATGACTCCTACCGTTGAAACATTTTTGTGGTGAAATGTGGAGGTGTCTAATATAAAATATAGAGAACAAAATTCCACAATAACTAACCAACAATTGGAATCCAAAAAAATAAAATAATATTGGAATCCAACAATAAGTATCCAAGGATAAAATGAGAATGGATGGGGTGTGGGAGGGGGTTAGTAGATATATTAGTGTGCTGATTAAGAGATAAAAGAGCTTAATGATTGGGTTAATTAGCATATGATTTTTTGATGTGGTATTCATTCCCATGTAACAAAATATGCTTCGTTATTTTAATTTTTTTTTTTGAAAAAATAGACTGATCTCATAACTTTATATCTAGAAGGAGGCCACACTATTAGAAAACTGGAGATAAAATTTTGTAGTTAAACAACAAAAAACTAAATTGCATGCTAATTTCCTTTAGTTATGAATTAACAACAGATTACCTAGAGATATAATTAATTTGAAATGATTATTTTTAGAAATTACTAACAGAAAATTTAAGACCAATAAAATAGTTGTTTTATGAGGTATAATAAAATGCAAGCCTCACAAAGTGGAATTTGAACACTTATACGAATGTGTGACATCCCTTTGGTATAGTGGAAATATTTAATTTAGTCCACAATTGTCAAAGGTCTCTTTTGACATTAAATTAATAAAAAGCATATGTAGTTTAAGCTGCTTTTTGAGCAGTAGAAGATCCTCTGATGGCTTCACGTTAGAGCATATTTATGTTTCGATCACTTATTGGTTCAAATATATTCATAAATTATGTCTTAACTTTATCTTTATTTATAAAAAAAAAAAGGAGGAGAATAATTTCTCCTTCTTAATTTTGTATGGTGTGTTTAATTGGGGAAGAAGGGGAGTGGTACATATGGCTCCCTAGTTGAAAATTCTATAAAAAAGAATATTCTAAATGCCATGCCTAAATTCAGAAGATAACTACTAAGAATAGGTGTTGTGACTTTTTAAATATCCCAACTACAATAGGGGAAAAAAGAAAGACTAGAAGAGGGATCATTTAGGATTTCAATGGCTACGGGGTCTCTCTACCGTTGTAATTATGCGATAAGTTATGTGTTTTTGCACTAACTTGATGCAAGTTATTAGTTTCGTCTTTAAATTATTGATTGTTTTAAGAATGTATTTCAATTTGACTGACTAAGCTTAGATAAACCTCGATTCAATTACATGACATAAAATAAGTGGTTTCAAACTTTTGTAGGAGCACGAACTTCTAAATAAAAAGTCGAGACAAGTGTTGAAAACACCCCTAAAATAGGAGAGAATATAGGGGTGTATTTCACTCATATTGCAAGATCGAGAGTGTATTTAAGTTTAGTTAGTCGAGTAAAGAGCTGTTTTTAATTAGACTATCAATAGTTCGAGGATGAAACTAATCATTCACATCGAGTTTAGAGGTGTTTTCAGTACTTCTCACTCGAACTTACAACTTTAAAGTTGAAAGTGATAAGTGTTTACCATTCGATCAAGTAACTCCCTCTTGTCGCATTTTGGAGTTATGATTATGGCGAGACTGAAATGATCATAGCATTTATGTTTAGTAAGGAGAATGTTTTTTAACTTTTCTTTGTTTGGTAGATAAAAGTGTTTTCCTTTTTTTTTTCAGAAATGAACTCCTTAAAATTGAGAAAAAAAAAATGACTTTTCTCGCGGAAGCAAGGGTAGCAAGTTGCAAAAGTGACTTTTCAAGTTTATTGTTTCTTTTCCGCCCACTCAAACCATCTAATCCTCACCCTTTTGGTCATTCCACCCCCGAGCCCTAACTCCCCATCCTTACCTGCCTCCATAACATTTTCTACCTAACATGTAAAATAAATTTATGCATAAAATTTACCAACTATTAAAGTGATTTTCAAGCAATAGTTATTGTGGCATTCAACAAAGATTTCATATTTTTTTAAGCCATGATTTGAAGAAATTAATATTAATGCTTTCTGCCTATGATTTGCAGAAGATAATCGTAATGCTATTCACAGAAATTGCATCAGTCATGTTTGTCACGTTCCTTCATTTCAAGATGTATATACCAATATGTAACTTCCATAACATTTTTTTGTTAAATTGAGCAAATATTTTTAAAAATAAGATCACCAACGTACTGCAAAAAATTTTCCTAACAATATTTTGATTTCCTCCATTTTTTTTCTCCCCGGCCAAATCGAGCCTTATCCGGACTCTTCTCTCCCTCCTCTCTCTCTCTCTCTCTCTCTCTCTCTCTTCTCACTCTCCGAAGCATCAACTCAACTTCTAAGACAGCAAGTGGGTAGAGTTTGCAAACTGAACCGACGGAGATTCAGCTATAGGTTTAGAGGGTTCAACGAAAAAATTATATTATTTTTACATGATTTTTTAGGTATATATAATATATGTCGTACCCCTTTCGACTACTTTGTATATCTATTTTTTTTTCCAGATTTTAAACCCCTTATTAAAAATTCTAGATCCGCCCCTAGCAGTAGTGCTGGCAATAGAGCAGCTTAGGAGATTAAGCCTTTGCAGGACAATTCGGGTTTGAGATTTACCGGAGCGCGGGTTGCAGGTTGAGGATTTCTATGTTTCTAAACGTAACCTAAAATGGCTACAATAGTTAGCTCTCCCCTTGTTTTTTTTAAGGCAACTTTCACATATAGCAAACAAAAAATTCATATTTGTATGTTATAGCAAAGTTTGCATAATTGCGCTCCATAGCAAACATAGATCTATATAATTCGCTATACATATACAACTGTATAATTCGTTGACCTAAATTGTATAATTCGCTGGCCTCGCTTTACATATACAATTGTATGATTCGCTGGCCTAAATTGTATAGTTCGCTAGCCTATTTCGCTGCAATTATATAATTCGCTGGTCGATTTCACTGCAATTGTAGAATGCGCAATTGTATGATTCGCTAGCCTATTTCGCTGCAATATGTGTATAAAATTTGTTTCGCATACAATTGAATCGAAGTAAAATGTTTGTATATTGTGTAATTATAAGTATATAGGAAGAAGATATATGTTTTTCTCTCGCTTTATACAAAAACAGAAACACAATTTATACAATTCTGTTGTATAAAGCAAGAGAAAATTGTATTTCGCTGCAATTGTATAATTCGCCGGCCTTTTTCGCTATAATATTTGTATAAAATTTGCATTTGTATACAATTGAATCGAAGTAAAATGTTTGTAAATTGTATAATTAAGTGTATAGCACGAAGATATATGTTTTTGCATGTGTATATACAATTTTCTCTCGCTTTATACAAAACAGAAACACAATTTATACACTTTTGTTGTACAAAGCGAGAGATGCGAGTAGAGGGAGAGTGTCAAGCGAGAATGGCAGAGTGGCGAGCGAGAGTTTTGGGAAAGAGGCGACTGACAAACTTTGGCAAACGTTTGCTATGGTTCATAATTAAATCAAACAGTAGCTACTCCATTTATTTTAGGTTATTAGTTTACTATAACATACAATTATCCCTTTTTTGTATTATTTGTACAGTACCAAAAAATGAAGAGATTTAATTTGTATGTTTTTTGTTATTGGAATCACGTTCACACAAAAGTTTTCTCATTAAGTCTTGCAAACACCTTGGCTAAGGAGCGGTCCAGATTGAACGATGTTATCTCGTGTTTTGTTTTGAAGATGAAGGAAGATGATCATTAGAACATGCAAAGTATAAGTCTAAGGAAATTAACTAACGTGTTTACTGCCATAGAGTTTAGTATCACACTATATTAGTTACTAAATCTTAACTTATGATGTATCGTGTATGGGCTAAAGTTAACTAGGATAAGGTGTTTTAGTTATGTTGAAGATAAGCCTCTCCAAAATGCAGATCAGGAAGGTGAAGGAGAAGACGAAGAGAAAGGTGAGAACAATGGACATCTTGGGAAACATCGAAGAGAGCATCGAGGAGTTTTCATTTCCAAATG